>CM053506.1:85218488-85355989 GCA_028627145.1 Eidolon dupreanum | reverse complement strand
GGGGGGGCGGGGGGAGACAAGCTCCCTTTGTGACATCAAGTTACATAACCTACACGTGCCTCACTTTTCTCATCCATAAAGTGGGGGTTATATAATAGTTTCTAGTTTATAGAACTATTTCGAGGATTAAATGAATTAATTCATTTAAATCTCTTACAGCAAGTGCCTACCACATGGTAAATATTTAAGAAATATTAGCTAATACTGTTTAATAATTTAACTGATTCTGAGATGTATGTGATTTCGCATTTTTAACATCTCTGAAATCATGACATGTCTTTCAGGGGACGGTATGTCATAGGAAATTGGAAGCATTTTTTTCTTTCTTGATGATGCATTAACTAAGGATTTTTTTTAAATCTGTAGCATCTTAGATTCAATTATATGTGAAATTATTATTATTATTGGATTAGATCTTATAGTTATGAAAAGGATCACTTGAGTAGTCTGCAGACTTAAAGCAAGTAGGGGTCTCATGTCGCTGGGGAAGTTTTGGAGGCTTGTCAAGGTTCACCCTGCCTTATACTCCTTGTTGACAGAACGCAAAGGCTTCTGATGAAGAGGGGAAATTTGCATAGGCAACCAGCAGACCCAGTCGGAGACTGATTTTTTTTTTTTTGTATTCAAGATTATTTAAACATCTGAAGAATTGAAATTGAACAGTGCTGTCACCTGAGCAGAAAGGACATGAAAGGCCCCCAGCAAGGAGCTCTCCAGGGGAAAGGAGGGCTGTTACCCCAACTAGAGGCAGAGCTGAGATTGTCACAGGAAGACAAGTTGCTCCAGCACCTTAAGTGACAGAGGTGGGCTGAGGGCAGCTGGGACTGCCACTAGCCTCCAGGTGGCACACCTGCATCTAATAGAATCCCCAACAGGGCTGCGTCTGATACTTAGAAGCATTTGGGGAGTTGTGGCTTATTGTGGAAGGGTAGACACAAGGAAAGAGAGAAGCATGTTCTGATAAGGGAGACAGGGCCTACAGTCAGTTTCAATTCGAACAACAAGAAAAGCGTGGCCTTATTTTAGCTCAAGCAGATGAAGCAAGTCGTATGAGCAAAATTATTATTAATTAATCATAATTATTGGTAATATGACATTACTACTAGCAGCAGACAACATGCAATAAGTGCCTACTCTGTGCAAAGCACTGGGCTGTGTACCTTGTGTACTTCTCACATTTTCTCTACACAGCTGAGAAGTGGCAGCATGATTCGTTTGACAGGTAAGTAAATGAGACAAAGGAGGTCAATTAACTTTTCTACGGTCTCACAGCTGGCACGCAGCAGAGCTCAGGTTCAAACTCAACTTGTCTAACTCCAGAGCTTCAGTTAACCACTATTTGTGATAGAAAGTAGAACTTCTCCTTTTAATGTCAGTGTTCCAGTTGATTCCAGACTACAAAGTCCTCGGGGTGGGTGTGACTTCTCCCTCTGCCAGCAGAAAGTCATCACTCCTCTATAGCTCAATAAACTTTATGAAGGGCTTGCTGTGGACTCTGTTCCTGCCTCATTGCTCCTCTCTCAGATGCTAGTGTCTTAGTTAGCTCAGGCTACCAAACAAAATACTATATACATTGTGGCTTAAACAACAGAAATTTATTTTCTCACAGTTCTGGAGACTAGAAAGTCCAAAACCAAGGTACCAGCAGAGTTTGGTTTCTGGTGAGATCTCTCTTCCTGGCTTGCAGATAGATGGCTGCCTTCTTATGTCTTCACATGAATGGAGGGAGAGAGAGAGGGAAAGAGAAGAGAGAGAGAAGGAGAACTATTACTCTCTCCCCCTTCTTTTAAGGCCACAGTCCTATCAGATTAGGGCCCCACCCTTATAACCTCATTTAACCTTAATGACCTCCTAAAGACCCCATCTCCAGACACAGTCACACTGAAGATTTGAGCTTCAACAATTCAGTCCATAACAAGAAATTACGTTCTTCCTGCGTTCTTTAAAGAATGAAGTTTTTCATGAACATCTACCCCCACGGATCTCTAAGACCCTGGAATTTTAGATTTGAGAAGAATCCCAAAGGAAACCAAGGCCAAACTCCTCATTTTACAAGTGAGCACGTGTGACTCAGAGATGTTAGAGAACCACTCAGCTAGTTAATGGCGGAGCTAAAATTAGATCTAGGTCTTCCGATTCCAATGGTGTAGTGGCAGTTGTTGCTGGGTCTTGAAGGCATGATGATGATGATGATGATGGCAATGATTCAAGCCCCTGCTGTCTGACAGGCATTGCACAATTCACTTTATCTGTGCTATCTTATTAACCTTCACAGTACCCCAGTATAGTGGGTATGATTCTCCACTAATACAGATGAGGAAACTGAGACTCACATAACCAGTTGCTGGGTGGTGCCAAAGTTTAAAACCAGAGCCTGGAGCCCAAGTGCATGCTGCTCCTCTGGTTTCATTACCCTCTATTTCCACTGAGCAGGTGGGCATCCTGGTGGGGCCCAGGGAGGTAGTACTCTGGCTATGAGCCACGGTTTGGAGCCAAGTCAAGGTCATGAGCACTCAGGATCAGCCCTAAGGACCAAAAGGTTGCCAGGAGTGACAAAATTGTAGAAAAGAAAGAAAGGAGAGAAACAAGAGACAAACCTTGATGGCTTCCCAACAGTGCCATTGTCCCACTTGGGGAGTTCCAGTTCTGTGTGTTTTTTTCCCCTTTCCCTTTAAGCTCTACATCCCTTTATCAGTGAACTAACCTTGCAGACAAGTACGTTCCGGCCCACCCTTCCCTCAGGCTGCAAAGGAAATAAACTTGGCATTTTATAGTCCTCACCTGGCATGAATCTCAAAGCCAAAAGACTGGGCTAAGGCTGGGTGTCAGGCTGATGGGCTATTGTCTGGAGCCTTGAGAGAGGAAAAAAAGGAAGCCAGCCTGCAGGAGAAAGGTGAACGGGTTGGCCCTGGCCCAAGAATGACAGAGGCCCCTTGCTCATGCTGCTCCATCTCCATTTCCCTGGCCCAGGAACAATAAGGAGGCGCTGTCAGGAAGTGACACTGAAACGCCATTCCCCTTATACCTCCTCCAGCCTCTGGCAAAAGGAGGTTCCCGGAGGGAATATTTTTAGTTTGACAAATGAAAGCCTGGGACTGAGGACAGGAGGGATTAAGGGAGCTCTTCTCTGACACTCCTGGAGACGGGGAGATGATGAGTCAGATAGAGAGGGCTTAGGCACGACTTCTCAAGACATTCCTCAAGCATGAGCACAAGCCAGCCGCTTGAATTCCTCCTGCCCGGCTGCCGGCCGGCCTTTGGAGGAGGGGCCACAGGGGAGCAGCTCTTCTTCTGTCTTCCCTGCCCGTTGGCACATTGTTGGACAGCAGCTTTGGGAGATCAAAGCAGCCGGCTGTGCTGCTTTCCGGAACTGGGAGTCAGAAGACCTGGGTTCGAGTCCAGACTTCTCCACTTGCTGGCTGTGCCATTGAGTGTCCTCATTTCTCCTTCTAAGCCTCAATTTCTTCTCTTATAATTGGGAGTATTGCAACGCCTCAGAATAAGTATTATGAGGCTGTACCTTTGAAAAAAGCATTGAGAACACACAGTACTATAGAGACAGGGTTTTTATGCATTTCTTACTCCTAGCACCCCACATACAGATGTACACAAAATCTCACACTATAATAACAATAAAACCAGCATGTAACCCTCTCCATGCCTCTATGAGGTAGATCTCATCGCCCCTATTTTACAGACAAGGAAATTGAGGTTCAGAAAGGTGACATGGCTTGCCTAAGGTCACAGAGCTAACAAATGGTAAGCTGGCATTAGAACCCTGCTCACCCTGGCTCTGAAGGTCACGTCCTGAATCCCCTTACCCGGTGCTCCCTGGCTGGACCTGTACCAGGCAGGAGCACATCTCTTATCAGAAGCCACAGTGACGGTAAGATCAAGGCAATGCTCAGGGCCAGGAGCCAATCAGGGAGCCAGAAGGGAGGCATGGGCTGCCAGCAGGAGGAAGAGGGCCAGAGCAGACACAGAGACTGGAGCTCAGAGCCAGGGCTCAGACGCTGAGAACAGGTTGGAGGAACAGGGAAGCCACCCGGGCTAGAGCCCCGGCCCTGGGCAGCTGTCCACAACTGGCTCCAAGAGCTCATGGTGACGTATGTGGTGGGAGGGGAGGTGCACTTAAAAATCAGAATCTGCTCATTTGGTTGAAAGAGAGAACGAAGCCACCAACGGTCTATAGATAGGTTTATTTCTTACTTTCCAAACAGCTGGGTTGGGTGGGTGCTCCCAGGGACTCGGCGCCAAGTCACTACGGGAATTCTATCCAAAATACGTTACGGCTGTGATGAGCAACCTACCCACACGACCCACCTATCTGAGTTTCATTGGCTCAAAACTGAATTTCAGGATGAATAGTGAAAGGATGAGTGCTACTTCTCAAAAATGCCGATAGTGGTAGTCGCATTATTAAAATTAGTTTTTATCCACTCATTAACATTTTTCTCTTAAGGAGGTGATCTGAGTCCCAAGAATAATTCACATTTTATCCCCCCATAGAACTAGATAGAGCTATTTTGTTTCAAACAGAAAACAAAAGGTGGCCCGTAAATTTGATTTGCCCTCAGGACAAAAGGAGGGAGAGAGGGGAGAATCAAGGAAGGGAGAGGGGCCGCCACTCACACCACAGACTTTACCCTCCCTGTACTCACAGGAAGAGCATCCCACTGCTGGCACTGCCCGCTAAGGTCCAGAGGCTCCTAACAGCTCTTCTGCTGGGGCCCAGGGCGGGGCGAACACAGCAGAGCACGTCTTCATTTTTGCATTAGCCACTAAAAATGCTCAGGGCTACAAATTAGTTGCTAGATGGTCACAGCGATGGGGAGCACGGCATAGGAAATGCAGTTAGTGTTAATATATTGGCTAAGTGGAGGGCCAGGGGAGGGACGGAGCGATTAGGGGGATCATTTTATAAACTAGATAAATGTCTAACCGATGCACTGTATACTTGAAACTAATTAAAATAGATAAATAAATTTAAAAATAAAAAAAATGCTCAGGACTGATTTCGCACCTTTCCTTCAGGCCATGGGACCTTGGGCAAGTCACTTAAACTCCATGAGCCTCAATTTCATCATCCGTAAAATGGGATTAATAACCGCCTTGCCTCATAGGGAAGTTGTGGAAACAAAATAATATATATGTAAAGATAGATAGATAGATAGATAGATAGATAGATAGATAGATAGATAGATGATAGATAGATGTGTGTGTGTGTGTGTGTGTGTATGGGGGGGCATTGAGAGTTTTTGGTGGGAGGGAATCATAATCTACCTCAATATCATGAAGGATAGCATGTCAAAAATCAAACAAGTACAATCCTGAAAAGAGGAGTCTAGTTTGTTCTTTTCAGACTCCACAGCTTGGCTGACCTGTGTTTTTGTTAGACTTCTTTAACAAATAGTAGGAATGCAAGAAGTGGGTGTGGGAGGTGCTTTAAGGACCCCACTGGAGAAAGAGGGGTCTTATTTGGGATGCAAGAATCAGGCCTTGTGGGCACTGAAGGTGGAAAACCATTCTCAAGCCAGGGTGCTTCCAGAACAGACAGCTTATCTTCCTTTCGACAGCCACTGACCATTTTTCTCTCATGGGGACGTGGTCACAGGGGGACCCAGCTTTCCCTGCACGTGCTGTTCTCTTGCTCTCAGCTGGCCTGCCCTCTCTTTTGATTCTGTGCGCCTGTTCTCCATCTGGTAGCTTCTGCTTCTAGAAGGCCCAGTGGGCTTTGCCACCTTCTCTGTAGGTCACAAACTTTCAGCTTCAGCTTCCTCTGCCAGCTGCCTCATTCACTCATCATTTCCAAGGTCAAATTCCCTAAGGAGGAAATCTGATTGAGCCAACTCATCATTTGCCTGTAAGCCACTTCCTAGGCCCTGGCAGATTCTATACTGGATGTCACCCTCTAGTCTAATTCTGTGGGGTTGCAGTGTTAGGACGAGGGTGGGCAGGATACAGAACACATCAGCCACCTATTTAGCTACCCCTTGAGCAGGAGCTATGAGAGATACAGCTTTCCCTAAAAGGCAGGCCCCACAGTTAACATGTGGAGACACTCTGGCACTTTCCAATTAGTTTCTTCCTGTGCTCTCGGAGCGTAATTATTCTCTGCCCGTAGGCTCTAGAGTTAGAAGAACTGGGGCATGAATCTCAGTCTTACCACTGACTAGCTGCTCTATCTTGAGCAAGGAGCCTCTTGGACCCTTGGATTCCTTGTAAATAGATCATGATCTTAATAGTACCAACTTCATTCGGTTGTAATGCAGAGTCAATGAGATCATTAGAACAGAGCCTGAAACATAGTAAACACTCAGCACCCACAGTTATTATTGCTATTGCTGCTATTGCTATTCAGTGTTGAGTAGATTGGCTCCTATCCCATTTCTTTCACCTGAGAAATTTCTTAACTCTCCAAGCCTCACTTTCTCCATTTATACCAAGGGGCTTCTAACACCCACCTGATAGGGCACTAGTGTCCTTGTTCTCCTTCTCTCCCTCATTCTTTATGGGGTATTCCTTGAATCTTTTCCTAAGAGCCAGTCTCCTCCTTATATCATACCTCTAGAAGCGTCCTATAAAGGGCTCAGCCCTTGGAGTCCAGATCCAATCATTAGCTAAAAAGAAGCTGTAAGATGGTAAAATAGACGAGAATCTTGGAGTAGGTGACCTCATAGTTTACAGAGGGGGAAACTGAGGCCCGAAGACAAGAGGCAGCAGACCCAAGTGAAAAAGTGACAAACCCAGAAATAAAGCTCTGCCTTTCCTGATTTCCAGTCCAGTGCTTGCTTATGCCACGCCTGATCAGCTCTAGGTAGATTTTGCCACTTGGGATTCCCTTTTTTCCTAGTCATCAAGCAGGCGTGTGTGCACATGTGCATGCACACACACACACACACACACACACACACACACACACACACAGGCTTGTGTTCCCAGAACTATCCCTGTGAAGACTTCAAGGCAAGGGCCTTGAGACAAACTGGAAAGGGCAATACCCCCAGAGGCAGTGGGAAAGCAGCAACAAGCAGCCCCGCAACTTGGCTGCCTGGCAGGGCCCAGCCCAGGCTTAGCCATAACAAGAGTCATTAGGGAAGGGAGCCTCTGAGCTATGACATCATGTGACTGGCGGGTGTCTGTGGGCCTTGAAAATGAAAGGGGATTAGACCAGCATTCTGGGGCTAGGCCACCCGGCCCTGCGGGCCCAAAAGCAGACCCTTTGCCCTGCCTGAGAAATGTTTGCTAAAGCACCAACATGAGAAATGAATTTTAAAATGTGACATTATTAAAAACAATCAGCTCTGATTTCAAAGGCTAGCAGGCCCGCCCCTGAGCCGGCACCCACCCAGGCCCAGCCCACCCCACCAGGACCACTAACCCAGGACATCAGAGCCTACCCCAGGGAGGGGGTTAGATGAATTAGCACTATCTACAGAGCAGGAGGATGGAGTTACAACCTCTCCAACTGGGGAGAATTCGGGACTCATTCCTGGCTTAGCTCACATTCCCCACTGGTTGTCAAAATGCACTGCCCACAACTGCTGAGCCTTAACAGCAGACATCCAGCCCTCTGCACCCGAGGGGCTCCCAGGCCCCAGAGATGAGGCCGATGGTTCCCAGAGGGAAGACAGACAGGTTGCCAGCCGCCACCACCACCTCTCTATCTCTATCTTTATCTCTGTCTCTATCTCTATCTCCATCTCTATCTCTGTCTCTGTCTCTGGTTCTGGTCCCATCACCTCTGAATTGTATTAAGATGTTGATATGGCCTCCTGCTGCTCTCCCTCCCATCCAGGGATCCAGCTTGGGCTGAACAACTGTACCTTGCTCCCATCTCATTTAGTTGGTCAGGAAAAGAACTTTGGTGTTGGTATGTTTTTAAAGCACCCAGGAGACATGAATGAGCAGCCAGGATGGAGATTCCCGACTGCAACGCACCCTTCACGCCGCAGCCCCACCACTCTCTCCAAAACACAGGTCTGCTGCCGTCCCCAAGAAAGGGGATCCCAAGCCCTTCCCTTGGGATACCAGCCTCTTCACCATCCGACCTCATCCTCCCCCGCCCCCGTGCCCCATCTACTTTCACTCTCCCTTACACTGTAGTCATTGGCTGAGATCTTCATGCTCCAAACAAGCCACTTCTTTCAACTTTCAGACTCAGACTCTTCCCTTTGCCTGGAATGCCTCGCCCACCTGGAGTGCCTCCCACTCATACCTGGAAATGTTTTTTAACCATCAAAGCCCAACACCACTGTTACCCCTACTGGAAAGGTTTCCCTCATGCCCCACACAGTATTAATTGTTTTCTAATGATAGTTGGAGCCAATGCTTCAATAGTGCTAAGCATAGGGCAGGCACCGTACCTCATAATGGTTTTACGTATTCTAATTCAGTTCATCCTCACCCCAACCCTTCAAAGTAGGTATTATTATCACCTACATTATACAGATCAGAAAACAGAGGCCAGGAGATGTGAACTAACTTACCCAAGATCACAGAGCTACTGAGTGACAAAGACGTGTTGAACTCAGGCTGTCTGACTCCAGAATCCACTGCGGTAGAAACTGCCATTTGGTGCTTTCTTCTGTTTCTCTATTTACAGGCACAGACACTTCTTACCCACTAAACACTGAGCCCCTTGAATGCAGGAATTGTGTCTTATTATTATAAGTATTGTACTATTATAAGTATTATTATTATTATTACTAGTAGATTAATAGAAATAATAACAAGGACTCTAATGTATAGAGTATTCTCTGTGTGGCCTGAGCTTTCTATACATTACCTTCTCCACAACTCAGCAAACCACATTGAGATATGTATTATCTTCACTTTGCAGGGAAATAATCTGCTTTATTCATAAGGCTCTGTGAGATTGAAGTCCAAGGTCACCTCCGCCTCTACCCTTGATTGCCCCCTCCTCCGCAGGCACATAGTCGAAACATAAAGACTCAGGGATCTGTTGAGTTAAACTGAGTAGCTCACTTGTAGGCCCCTGTCTTTGAGTCGAAGATTAAAATTACTACTAATGACTAATTACGTCCCTATGATGTGCAGGAATGGTATGAGAGCCTCCACAGACACCAATTCATTTATGCCCCAAACCCCACAAGTTAGGTCTCATTGTTTGCCTCATTTTTTAGATGTCTCATGGGAGACTCAGAAGGGTTGTATGTTGTCCCCAAGTCACAGAGCTGGTTAGGACAGGGCCAGTGAGGAGCTGAAGCTGGCTCAAAGTGCTGTGCTCCTGGCCCCTCTCCTAGCTGCCTCTTGAGAACAGAAGCCCCCCAGGCAGAGGAGCGAGCCAGGCGGGGACTGAGGAGGGAGGAGCTGTGAGGCGCATTCCATCAGCGGCAATTTTCTCAGACATTTCCGCAGAGTCCTCAGTCCCTGTAGGACCAGACTGCTTCTGAAGCACATGATGAAACGGACCATCCGGTCGCTCGCAGTGACATCTTATTTCTACTCTTTCCGGGCCCTTGCACAGGCCCCTGTGCATTCTTAGTGACGTCACCCAGCTGTGCTCCCTCATCTCCCGGAGGAAGCTCTGTCACAGTCGGGAAGGGGGAGGGACAGGCAGGAGTGCTGAGAGATGACACGGAGACAGGCCGCCTCTCAGTGCCTGCAGGAATGTGTTCCCGGCAGGGCCCCACAGCCAAGTCGAGGCAATGGTCCCCAAGCAGGGTCAATTCCCGATGATCAGAAGGTGGACGCCAAGGCCCGAAATGCCCAGGCTAGAGATGAAAACTAATCCAACTGAATAAATCAATCACCAGAGAGAGCAGCAACCATCGTCTGCCAAGAAATTTAATTCCAAATGTGGAGAGAGTTGGTAGGGGGTGGAGGGGACGTGGGATGGGGGGCGGGGAGGGTGCAGGACAGGGAGGATTGAGGTTCTGAAAAGATTTAATTGGTGATAGGGCCCTAAGAATATGTAAATAGTCTCTTGGTTTCTGTCCTAAAAGGAGAAACAGATGCCAAGGACTCCAACTTAAGTTTTCATATGAAAATCACTAAGACCCTGAGAATGCCATTTAAAATGTATGCAATTCGATTGTTATCTCCTATGGGGGAGGGCCCCTGTTCAAAGTTTCCTCTTTCATCAGCCTCCCACCACCATTTTAAGAGCCATGTCGTACCCCCTTCCCCATTCTTTTCTTCCAAAGCCCTGTGGTTAGACAGCACGAGATGAATGAGAGAAGACTGGGGAGTTCAGTGGCCCTTTAATGCAAAGATTATCTAAATAAAGTTAACAATTTCCAAGTCCAGCCCCTACTAAGAATCATCCAGTGACAAAGAAGCCATTCCTGTCTCTCCTTAGGCAGCTAATACTATTAGTTTGGACGATGCTGATTCTTAGACTGTCCCCCCATGTGTTGAACTATATTTTGTCTCTGTAAGGCTTTTCACTTCTGCTCCTTGGCAGGGCACAAGCACGATGCAGCATTCTTCCCTACAGCCAGCCCTTCTAGAAGCCCTCTGGGGTTACAAATGCATTGGACCCTTAAAAATGAAAGAGAAGCTGCAACATCTAATGGAAGGAGTTTGGAGTGAGGAGAAGTCAGGACACTGGTGTTCCAGGCTCATCTGTAAAATGGGAAGATTGGTGGCTGCCCTTTACCAGTGGGATGAGGATAAAATGAGAAAAGGAAGACAAGTATTTTGAAGGTAAAGCAATTCTACAAAAGTGGGTCATAATTTAAGACACACAACAAAGTTATAGAAGTGAAGGGGTTGGGATGATTTTCCTCCCCTGCTAATCAGGAGGCTTGAACCTGTGATCTCTAAAGTTCTTCTCGACTCGGATGTGCAAGAAGTCCGGTGTGAACAGGATCAGAACAGAGCAGGAGTTTCCAGCCCCGCATAAACCAACAAGCACTGGTCCATTTGCCTCTGGCCCAGGTGACTCCTGTGAGCAGATATATTTCCAGAAGAGCAGAGAAGGAGGGACAGGGAGGCAGGAGGAAAATGAGGAAGGGAGGGGCCCTTCTCATTTTTTTAACCATTTGGCAAACAAGTACCAGGCTCCCAGGGCATGCAGCACATTGGACAAAGCACTGTGCCAGAGAATTTTTTTAACAGTGGCGAGTTCACCAGTTGACCACATAAGATGATTTTACATGGTGTGGTAGGCTGAATGATGTCCCCCACCCCCAAAGTTGTCCGTGTCCTAATCCCCAGAACCTGTGACTACGTTACCTTACAAGGCTAAGGAGACTCCGTAGGTGTGATTAAAGTTCATAAGCAGTTGTTGTGGATTATCCTGGTGGGCCCAATGTGATCACAGGGTCCTTGTAAGAGGGAGGCATGAGGGTCGGAATCAGAGAAGGAGCTGTGATGACAAAGCAGAGGTTGGAGCGATCGGGAGCCATGAAGCAAGGCATGTGGATGGCTTCTAGGTGCTGGAAAAGTCAAGGAAACAACAGTCTCCCCTCGAGCCTCCAGCGGAGCACAGCCCTACCAACCCATTTTGTACTTCTGACCACCAGAGAATAAATCTATGTAGTTTTAAGCTACTAAGTTTGTGGTGATTTGTCACAGAAGCAATAGATAACTAATACGCACGGTTCACATAGGAAGCTTTCTATGTAGATTCTTATAAGATTATTTTCATCTGTATGGCATACATGGACTATATAAAATACACACACACACACACACACACACACACACACGCACACACGCACGTACGCACGGTGCAAGCACATCTAACCTGAACTCAATCCCACCTCGAGGTCTCTGCCCTCTGTCAGGAATGATTTCCCCTAGATCTTCACGTAGCTCCCTCCTTCTGAGCTTTGTTACCTTGGCTCGAACTTCACTAACTCAGAGTCTCTTTCTCTGGCCACCCTTTCTAAAACAGTGCCACACATCCCACCACCAGTGCCCTGCAGACTGCAATCCATTTACAGATCAAAAGATCAATCTTTAGTAGCTCATAATCAGCATATTTAAAAACAAAATGAAAAAGAAGAGAAAATATCAGAATATGTGACATGTAGTAAAAGTAAGTACTGTTTCTCAACATTTTTCTCAAAATATTTTCTGTTTTGTGTATGTTTGCATGTATATTGGGCTGCAATGTAATCACTTTCTTACTATGAATCAAGACTTTTGATCTAATACATCACCTTGCCAAATTTTCTCTGGAATCATTATCATTATCTGAAATTCTTTTATATATGTGTAGTCAGCTTTTTGTATCTGCGGGTTCAACATCCACGGATTCAACAAACCACCGGCCAAAAATATTTGAAAAATAAAAAAGTTACACTGCTGCTGACCTGTGCTATGTAATTAGGCCAACCATGCCTGCATCTCTACTAAACACATACAGACTTTTTTTCTTGTCTCTATTCCCTAAACAATACAGCATAATAACTACTTACATAGCATTTACATTGTATTAGGTATATGAAGCAATCTAGAGATGATTTAAAGTATATGGGAAGATACACGAAGGTTATGTGCAGATGCTATGCATTTTATACGTGGGACTTGAGCATCTGCGAGTTTTTGTAGCCGCGGAGGTCCTTGAACAATCCCCTGCAGATACCAAGGGCTGACTGCGTTTAGTCTCCATCTCCTTTAAGAGAATAAGATCTCATGAGGTTGAGACATCGCCTGTTCTTTTCTGTGCTATGTCCTCGACATCTAGAAGAACCTGCCACCCCATAGGTTCAATCAAGATTCAATCAAGATTTGTTGAAGGAATGAATGAATAAACTGAGCCCATGATTTCATGAATATTATTATTTATAGGACGGGAGTCACATTTTTTCAAAGTAAGTTAATGTAAAGGCTCATATTAAGTAGCAAGTGGTACTCAGTGAGGTGAAAATCATGAAGAGGATACTGAGGACATAAAATAATAGATTTATTCCTTGCTGTTGAGGGGCTTCTAAGCTAGCCTGGGAGACAAGCTGCAGAGGGCTGAGGAACCGATGAATCCCGCCCCTAAATGTTGAAGAGCACGTCCACCTCCACCGTTTCACCCACCAGAATGCCACAGTGCGGAGTGTGGAAGTGCCTTCTCCCAGGCCACGGAGCGGCCAGCTGCAGAAGCAACAGGAGAGCCCCGTGTCTGCCTCCCAGGGCTGCGGTCTCTCCCTTTGCAGCCTGAATGAAGACTTTGGGTATGCTGACCTCCCAGTTGGTTTCCTTTCAATCCAACCACACTTGGGCCCTGGAGTCTAAAAATCCAGGATGAGGAGCTTCACCCCAACTCTAGCCCCACCCACCCCATCACCTACTCCCATCCTGTGTGTGTGTGTGTGTGTGTGTGTGTGTGTGTGTGTTCTCTTTTGCAACATACTGTCCAGGAACTTGGAGGCAGTGCCATGCGGTAGAAAGATACCCAGCTTGGGAATCAAACAGAGCTGGCTTCCAACAGAACTGTGTCTATTGCTTATTTACTAGGAAACTTGAGTAAGTTTCTTAACTCCTCCGACCCTCAATTTCCTCATTTGTAAAATGTGGAAATAAAAAGAATTCTATAAAAGTATCAAGAAGAAAGTAGATTCTCAGATAATGCTGGGTCCCTTCCCTTCTCTTCCAAGGGATTTATGCATGATTGCTGTGGTTTAACCTTTAACAAATGCCCGCGAACAGTGGGCCCTGTTCAGATGCCATCAATGGCAAGCTGCCAGGGGGTCCCCATCTCAAGTGTCAGTTCTAAGCATTCCCAAATAGGTGTCTTTGAAGAGGACTTTATCCTGTGAGGTGAGGGTGCTTCTTCCAGGGTGATGAGACACTAAAGCAAGTGTCAGAGCATGAATGAAGGTGCTGGGAACGATGACAGCCCAGTTCCAGTCCTCAGCGTCCCCACCTTTTCCCCACTAAGTCATAGTCTAGCCAGGGCCACAGGATGACTTTCATGGGCTGTAGGCATTTTTGCTTTCATGAACCTCTTCCTCCATCAAACAAAGATTAAAAGTGATATTTGTCCACTGTACTGGTATAAAGATAAATATATGACTATTATATAATAAAACATTTTCTTCAACCTAAAAGTTCTCTTTTTTTCTGATTTTAAAAGGAATTAAAACATGTCCATGGGCCCCTTGAGCTTCCGGAGGGAGTGCAGCCCTAATGACACCCTGATTTCAGACATCTAGGCTTAACTGTTGTAAGCCGCTCTGTTTGTGGTAATTTGTTATACCAGGAAACTAACACACTGTCCGTTCCGTGGTGGTTCTGTGCCCCCCACCCACCCTGGGCTCCTACTCATGGATTAATAGAAAGAACAGGGCTTTAAAGTCGAAGTTCTGGTTCTGACTCTGTCAGTTAGTACCTAAGTAAACTGGACACATTGCTAGCCTCTCTGCACCTTGTTAACTCATCTGTAAAATGGGGACAAAAATATCTACTTTGCAGGGTTGCTGTGTGAGGACCAAAAATAATAACTAGAAAAGGCTTAGCTCACACTTAACAACAGAAGGAATAGCCAATTCCTTTTGGGCCCCAGTATTGGCCACAGAGCCCAGCACAGGCCTCTCCCTTGCTCAGATTCCTAAGCAGATTTGTCCCGGTACTTGTGGAGAAGATAAGGATGCCTGGAGTTCTGAGGATGAGGAGCCAGCTCTACAGGGAGCGAACTCCAGAAATATTACCAACTAGGAGGCAGTGTTTGTCTTGGCCTAAGGGCCTGGAGCATCCAGCTCCGTTCTCATACTTTGAAGAAACTTGGGTTCCACTTTCTTCTACAAAACCAAGAAAACATTTGATTCTTTCAAGATATTTCCCATTTGATTATTTAGAAGAAAAGAATGTGGAGAAGTGGATAGAGGAGGAGGAAGAGCATCTTCATGAATAAGAGTAAGTCTTAGCAGAAGGTCTGGGGCCACAAGGAAGCCACAGATGGACAAGATGACGCAAAGCGACATTTATGTGAGGCACTGGAGAAGGGTATAAGAACAAGGAGCCACGAGGATTCCAGGTGGTTGGAGAAAAGAATGGGGATTATCTGTTTGAGCAAAAGCCATAAGAAGGGTAAAGACTGAGGAGTCCCAAGGTGGGAAATGTGACAGATCCCAAAGACACCCTAAAACACTTGATTCTAGGCTGATTTTTGTCAGGCCTGCCCCCTCCTACTTGGGCCTCCCATTCCAAGTATCTTCCTCAGGGATCCTGAAGATCTAAAGCAAATGGCTGCAGAAGTGGTAGGCAGCATGGGTCACCTGAAAGGACATAGATGTGTCAGGCAGACCTGGGTCTGTAGTTTGGTGGAAGAAGTAGGTTTAAATCTAGGTACTGAACTCCAGAGCCCACACTCTGAACCATGAAGCCATGCGTCCCCTCTTCCTCTGCAAAATGAAGACAAAAATACCTTCCTCAAAGACTGATTTGAGAATTAGAAATAATGAACACACTGTCCCTAGCACATCCAAGGCCATTCACAAAAGTGTGCCTAGTGGCCAATGTGGCTGTTCCTGGGCCAGCTTCTCATCAGTCTCCCAGGACATCGATAGCTTAGCAATCATTTTGTTAATGAGGCACTAATACTGCCATTTAGATAAATGGCATATGCTTCCTATATCTCCCCTTGTTTATACAGCCCTGTCCTTTATCAAATTTATCTCTGTTTATGCAATTACAACCATCAGTTTAGATCAACATGTATCCCCTTGAAAAATGAGAAAAATAAAAAGGAATGCTGACTTGTAAGTTTAGAAATAAGAAAACCCAAATGGTATTTTCCAAAAGCCACATAAACCATCCCTTAACTCTAAGGTGAACTTGTGATTTCCACCAAGAGAATCCACCAAGATGAGGAAAGGGCCATTAACAACATTGCTTCTCAAAACAAGAAATGGCGCAGTGCTCTACAGTGTTACGGAGATGCCTGCATCTCAAGAACCCTTGGTGGACCCTGGTTCTCTAACACTTGGCCATGGGGTCTGACATTACACAGGCATTTTCCAGACAATCCATCTCTAGCTGTGTCAGGTAAGATAGGAACGGGAAGGTTGCTGTGCAGCTCATGGGCCAGATTTTACTTCTTTTGTAACCCAAGAATCTGAAGATTTGGAATCAAATAGACCAGGTTTCAAATCCAGGCTCTTCGATTTGTTACTCTGGGAACTTAATTCTAATTACTCAAATTCTCCAAAGCTACAATGAATGTGAATGACTACTTTCTTGGGCAGTTTTGAGGCTCAACTAAGGTGACTTATGGAAACGGTTTAGGCAAATGGCAGAACTCAAGGACTGGTAGCATTTATTACAACAGGGCAAGCTTTTTTTTTTTTAGGAACTTTAGCACTCGCCAAAAGGCCAAATTTGTTAAGACGATATGTTGGGCCAACAGCACCACCTGGTGGTCAGCTATAAGATCTGGCGAACCTCTGCATCTTTAGACTTCCTTAACTTGGTCACAGGGAGGCTCACATCACAAAAAAGATGACTTTCAAAAAGGGACTTGGTTGAAAAAGGCCCTGGAGTCAGGAAGGGAACATAACCTGATCTATTTATAATTCTTTCCTGATGGAAGAAAAACTGGTTCAGTCCACCTTATAAGACAAGACAAGACAGGCAAGACACGTAGCTTCTCTGAGCCTCTGTATCTTCACCTGTTTAATGAAAACAATATCTTATTTGTAGCTATCAAAAAGAAAATAAATACAGTTTCAGTGACTTGCACCTAGTAGAAACTCAAGGCAATTTTTGACATTTAGGAAGCAACTGCATGTGTCTGTACCTGGTCTTTTAGACATCATCTGGGATGTATGCCCTCAGAGTTCCAAGAAACAGCCAGCAGGGAGCCTTCTCCTAGGCCAGGTCCTCTGCTCTCCACTTGCTTTTTCACCTCCCCGCCTCTGGGAGGCACTGCCCCAAAGTCAGACCTACTTGGGAAGCACCCGTCAGAGGAGACTTGGAGACTTGGAGACTGGAGAAAGATCATTTGTTCATCCATTCATTTGTTTGACAAGATAAGGATGATTTTAACATGACTCTGGTTTCAAGGAGCTTGCATTTTAACCGTGGAAGCGAAAGAATAAAGAAATACATGAGTGCCATGGACCAGGTACTGTGATAGAGGCGTGTACTGTTTAGGAAGGTAACACAGAGAAAGGAGCCAACTTAGCTGGAGGAGTCGAATGAATTCCACAGTTATTACCTACTGAGTGCCAAACACAATGTGAGGACCTGGGGATACAGAATGAATAAGTCCCAAACCCTGCCCCCACAGAGACTATGGTCAGCTGGGGTAAGGAAAGGATGCAGAGAGAACACGACGTGTGGTTTGGTACTGCAGGGAGTGTGGGTTCGGGGAACTTGAAACAAAGGGAACAGCCTGAGCAAAGAAAGGTGGGACAGAGCAGGATCAGCGGTGGCTTCTCCACACCCACCTACTGCATCTTCTGAGCTTCTTTCCCTGCTTTGGGATTCAGGAAATGTAAACATCATTTTTTTCTTTTATTGCTATATTTTAAACCTGCTTATCCTCCACTATGGTTTCTTTTCCAAGGGTCCCAGATAGACGAGTACTGTGCCATGTCATCTTGCACATGCCCAAGCAAGCCCCCTCCCTGCTCATTCTGCATTAGCATTGAGGATGCTCTCGTCGCCAGGGCAACCTTCTCAACATGGCCCAGCCCACCTGCTCTGCTGTCCTGAAGCCCTGGGCCTCCCCTAACCCCCTACCTGCCTGAGGCTCCAGCATCCCTCTAACCTACCAACTGGAGGAGGCTGGGTGAGAGGTACGACAGGGGTGCCATAGGGCAGGATGAGGAGTGCCTGCAAGTTCCAAGTTCCCCTTGTCTCCAGTCCCAAGAGAAATAAGTGGAAACCACCACCCAGGCAGCTCCATTTCCTGAGTGCCCACTATGCCCATTCACTCTCCAATGGTGGCAGCAAAAAGCAACAAAGAACTTAGGGCCTGAAGCTCACATCCAAGTTACACTATTTCTTTGCTGGGCGGCTTTGGACAAGTTACTTAAATTCTCTGTGCTTCCATTTCTTTATCGATAAAGTAAAGAATAGTACCTACCTCATGTGGCTATTGTGAGGATTAAATAAAATAATACAGCAAAGCGCTTAGAGGACTGCCTTACACAGAGGAAGAGCTCATTACCTATTAACTATTATTCAACAATAATTATTTATTGAGTTTCTATCGTGTCAGGATTGCAGCTGCAGCTGTGAACAAAAATGACCTGGTCCTTGACTCACAGAATTTACAGTCTGCTGGGGAGGCAAACTGTTAATACTAAGTAAGGAACAGTTATTATATAATCACCAACTGTGATGAGTACTATGAAGAAAATGGATAGTATGAATGGAGAGAATAAACGAACTAAGAGGAGGCATTGGAATTAGATTGGGGGTAGTGACATTTAAGCTGAGACCGAAAGGATGTGCAGGAATGAGGTGATGAGCTGAGAATAGCGTGCCAAGGCCCAGAGGCCGCCAAGAATGCTATGCCATCAGGACCTGGAAGAAGAGGGCCAGTGTGGCCGCAGTGTAGTGAACACGGGAGAAAGGACCCTGAGCTAAGGTTGGAAAAACAGGCAGAAACCATCTTCTAAAGGACCCTAGGGAATTAGCACTTTATTCGAAGCCAGTGGGAAGCCACTAAAGTGTTTTGGAAGCAGTTTTACTGTTAAGATATTATTTAATTTACATTTTCAAAAGATCACTCTGCTGATAACCTTAAGAGTAGAACTGAGGACATCAGAAAGGAAGTGATTATAAATAGAGAGGTGGCTGGGCCTAGTGTGGGGACATTGAATATATACTCACAAATGTAATCAACAGGACTTGATGAGGGAATGGGTGTGAGAGGTGAAGGAGAAAGAGGATGAAGGTAACATTTAACTGAGGTGGAGAAAAACTTAGAAGGAACAGATGTCAAGTAAAGGGTCCTCTTTGGAGATGTCAGGCAGGTGATTCCATATGGAAATCTGGAATTCTAAAGAAATATACTTTTAGGAGCTATACATTTGAGAGTAAGAACATATAGATGTCATATCAAGTCACGGAGATGAATGAAATCGCTTGGAAAGAGATTGTAGAGAGAGAAAAAAGCAGGCTTAGAACCAGGGATCCCTACATTCAGAAGGCAGGTAGAGGAACAAGAGCTGGCCAAAAAGATTGAGAAGGAACCGGCCAAGGTAGGAGAAAAACCGGGAGAAACCAATGGTTTTAAAAAGGAGTGGTCAACATGTGGCTACTTCAGTGTTGAGTGAGATGAGGACAGAAAAGGGGCCATCGTGGTTGGCATCATAGCGGTCACTGGTGACCTTGGCAAGAGCAGCCTCACGGCGTAGTGGGGTAGGTGCCATATCGGACTGGGCAGGGACAGGGGCAGCATGTGAGGGCAGTTATTTTTAGTAGCTTGAATCTGGGGCAGATGAGGAGTAGAAGGAAAGCAGTAGCTGAAGCAGGATTGAGGGGAGGGGTCAAGGGATGTTTTTCATTTCCTTAAAAAGTTGAAAAAAAAAATTGAGCAGTTGCTAGAGTGCTGATTGGAATGATCCAAAAAGCAGGGCAAGAGGACAACAGAGTCAAGAGATGGGATAAAGGTCGAGAGAGGGCTCTGAGAAGTCATGGGGGCCGGGGTCCAGAGCATCTGTGGGAGAATAAGACTTTAAGGAGACAAAGGAGAAGAGGCAAACAGATGGAGAAGGGTCAGTACATTGACTGTAAAGAAGTGGGGACCCAGCAAGGCCCTTCCACATTTAACCCTCAACACAAATCCTGGGAAGTTTATTTCCCCCACTTTAGAAATGAGGAGGGACAAGCCCAGGATAGTTAAGTTGCTTGGCCCCTCATCCTGTTCTTGAGTGGCCATGCCAGAATTCAAACTCTAAATCAAAGACTATGTTCTCTTTGGCTTATCACCTCGAAAAGCTCATGAAACAGCACTCATTACAAAGGGCTTACTCAATAAGTGTTAGTTGAATGAAGTGTTGGTTATAAACATAAGATGACCCCCAACCCAGCTTAGATATTGATTTGAATCTCTTAGCAGCAGCAGAGCATGGAGATCTGGGGAGCATGAGGAGTAGGTAAAAAGAGGGGTCGCTTAGAAAGGAGTAGGCAGGCTAAGATGAAATTTGGATGGAAGAGCAGGTACGAGACAAAAAGGAGGAAAGATAACATCAGCATAACTCCACATAAGGCTCCTGAAAGTTCTCTAATCTCTGAGCTCACCTGTTTCATCCCTACTAATAAGTATACCTAACTGTCTTTGGTCCAGACACCGCACACCAGAATATAGATGCATTGGGGTTCTCTTGGATTCTTGGCTTGCCAGATTTCATGGTTTGGGGATCTCCAACAAAGGGGTTAAGGTCCTGGATTCTGGATCAAGCCCCAGCTCTGTCACTTACTAGCTGTGCAGTTGTCAACAAGTCACTTTCTCTCTAAAGTTGTGAAACATTTGTTGATACGTTTTCCTCTGGTATTTTCTGTTTGTAAGTCCCTTTTCCATTAGGTGGCTGGACTTTGTAGCATCTATTTCTTCTGGGAAAGAAAGCTACATCAGAAGCAAAGAAAAGGCTTTTGAGTTTTAAAAATAGATAGACCCTGTTGTCTCAGGACACAGCAATTACATGATGAATCAGAATTAGGCTGTTTGATCCAAGATTGATTAAAGGACCCCCATATAAAAAAGTAATGATGTGGCAGAGACAGGTTAGCTGTTTACCAAGCCTGTACAACTTTGGCCCTGGGCACTGGCCAGACATCTCTGTATGTAAGCACAGCCACGCAAGTGAGTTCTAGCAAACTGAATGAGATCAGCAGTGATGCGTGCGGCACTTCCAGACTCAGCCCAGGAACACCTTCCAAGCTCTATTCTTCGACACTCTTGCTTTGTTCATTGGTCTGAGGCCGACACACCAAGCAACTTTGGGAGCCACGTGTTGAGGATGAGGGAGCTACAGAAAGTAGGTGCCTGGAGAGCCACCTACTGATGAGGAACACCCATTCTGGATTTCATGTGCCTGATAAATAAACTTCTACAACATTTGACTGATTATACATTTTTGGGATTAGCATCTAATGCTGCCTTCGTTAACACCATTGGAAAAGGAGGTAATGATGAATAAACCGTTGGCTGTGGTGGGGGTGGGATGAGGAATGACAGTCTCTTTCTATTTAGGTTTGTGGGATCTGAGAATAGAGGAGATCTGTGCTTCGTTTCCTAGATGGAGCCCTGGGGGCGAACTCACAGAGGAGTGGCTGTGTGGCCTGTCTACCAGAGTGTCAAGGGAGGAGACACCTGTTCCCCATGTAGCTGAGAGAGCCCCAGAAGTTAGCTGAGAGAGAACCAGACTTCTTGCAATTGAGAATCAGGAATGACAGATACAATGGTGACTGCATTGACCAGATAGGAGAAGGGAAATCTCAGAGGAGACCTGCAAAGGCTGGTCTGCCCTTGGGACTTTGACAAAGCCCAAGAGAAATTCTGCAGGGCCATGCAGGGGGCCACAGGG
Source organism: Eidolon dupreanum (assembly GCA_028627145.1). Lineage (NCBI taxonomy): Eukaryota > Metazoa > Chordata > Mammalia > Chiroptera > Pteropodidae > Eidolon > Eidolon dupreanum. The sequence continues at coordinate 85,334,543 of CM053506.1, read as the reverse complement.
AAATGAAATTGATCAAAAATTAAATCAAAGTCCCCCCAACACAATGGGAGCTTGAAATAAAAATTTAAGCAGATTATTTACATATCGGAGTTTGCAGACTGAGACTCTAACTTGCTGCTTCTCTATCCATAGGGCTGAAAATCTCACCCCACCTTCCTCATAGAGCTGTGAGAGCCAAAACCAAATAATGTGCTTTGTAGGAAACTACAGCGGTCCAAAATCTGGCTCATCATTGTCATCATCATCATCATCGTTAGCTTTGGCAAAAGCTAATGGGGAAGGAGCCTCGAGAGTCCAGTTCCAGGAGCTTTTGTAGCACGATTGGGTCCTCGATCCTCAGGCCCTAATCCTAAAGAAACAGCTGCTTCTCTGTCCCTAAACCCTCGTTCCCTCCTTCAAGCAAAGAGCCCTGTTTCCTAGAGGTTCATTAGTGGCGGCTGAGCTCACCCTGCAGCAGGTAACAAGGGCTTTTGATGGAGGAATAGAACTCAAGAAGGCTGAGGGACATCATCATGTCACACAGATGATGGAGCCAAGCCCACTGCCTGCAACCTTTGTCCCCAGATAGGAACAAGATGACCTTCCCCTCAGAGAAGGCTCCCAGCAAATGGGCCCTATGTCTCTCCACAGCCACTTACATACATCCTTCACTATGTTTGGCCCTTAATGGAGGCATTGCTTTATAGAAGCAAACATTATTTCACATCCAGAATAATAGCTAACAATGATTAGTAAGTATATTTATTGAGCACTTACCAGATGGCAAACACTCTACTAAAAATATTAATAACATGTTTCATGTCACTCCCACAAAAGATATTATATCCTTGTTTCAAAGCACCTAAGTCTCAGAGAGACTAAGTAACTTGTCCTAGGTCACAAAGCTCGAAGGTGACAAAGTCCAAATTCAATTCTAAGACTACCTGACTTCAGAGGCCCAGCTCTTCTTACTCATTAAGCTCCATGGCACCCTGTTCATGTCAGCATCTGGTTTTCTACACATTTAGGGGATCTGAAGCTTTTAAAAAGAAAAAAAATGTATTAGTATGAATTATTACAGGCCATCCTCCCTTTGCATGGTACTACGCTAACTGAAACTCGTGAATATCAAAACCACGTCCTTACTTGCATATTTCAGCTGCCGTGGAATTGTGCAAAGGGAGAATTGCCTGTATTATTCTCACTCCTATTATCATTGTATCAATAATCCCACATAACGAACCTGCCCAAAACTCAGTGATGTACAACAAGCATTTATTTGTGTCGCTCTCAGGTCTGTGAGTTGGCTGTTCTGCGTGAGGCTGCAGGTCAGCTGTGCTTAGTTCTTGGCTCTGGGTTGCATACAGATCTATCCATGTGCCTACACATTCTTTTCGAACTAGCAGCTATTGGTGTATGTTCTTCTCAAGGGAGATCTTTGATGCACAAGAGGCCAAGTTATACAAGCACATTTAAGGCCTCTGAACACTTTTTCAGCATCTTATTGGGCAAAATAAGCCAAACGGCCACACTAACATTAATGGGTGGGGAAGTAACCCCCACCCACAAGACAAAGAGTGGGGATGTACAATCCTTTTCCAGGGGGTGAAAAATTAAAACCCAGCTCCAGCTGGCCACAGTCAGCATCTTCATCCTCGCTGCCAGCCGGCTCGTAGCTAGGGAATGAGGATGGGTTGGCAGAGTGCTGTGCTGAGACCCTCCAAAGCCCATCATGGGGCACATTAGCTGGTGGTCTCCCCATCCCTCTGCCCCCTCCTGCCTCCCAGTGACCTCTCGGCTCCTCCCACAGCCTCCAGGCACCCTCCCCGCGACTCTTCCTGTCTCCCTGGCCCTGACGGTTGCAAAGACAGTCAGGTTCTCAGCAAAATCCAGCTGAAGCAAAAATCAGAATCAAATGCGTCATTTCCTGACTTGAACTTCACAACTCTCTGAAGTACACAGGACTCAGAGTGATATCCAGGTTCCCACCGAATAGATGGGGAAATTGAGGCTCAGAGAAGTGATGTGATTTGCTAAAAGGCTCACTGTAGCCTAAGGGCAGCCCGGCACAGACTTGAACACAGGTCTTCTCTCTCCAAACCCCGGTAATGGGAGGGAGAGAAAGTAACCAAACTCAAATCCCGAAAACAGCTGGGGTTTGGAACAGTTACACTTGGGAAAATGTCTGGGGAGAGGTGTGTCGTGTACAGATTCCCTGCACACACTTCCCTCCGGAAGCTTGGTCTGCACGGCCATATACATAGCCCAGCTCACAGCCACCCTCCTTTTGGACATGGCTGGAGACCTCCAAGCCACAAGAATTCAGTGTCCTTCAGAGTGCCTTAAGAAGAGCAGATTTTCATCTTAATTCTAGGAACTGTATGAGTTTATTCATATCCGTCACTGAGCACCAAAGAGACATAGTATTCTATTTCTCCAAGGATTTTTCCTCCAGCCACCCATCTTCCCCCCCCCACACCCCCCCTCCACCAGCCCCATTCCTGCCCCCACCTTCTCCAGGCATGATTATCTCTCGCCCAGTTTGGTTGGTTTTTAAATGGGATGAGACATTTAAACAAAATCCATTCTGCAGTCTTTTTAGCTACAAAGTGGTGTTGCTATGTTTTGGGGATGATAGTAAAATAAGGACTTTTTTTTTTAAGTTAATGAATTGGCTGACATTATGATGTCAGAAGGACTGGAGCCAAAGGTGTTTTGCTAAAGGGAGTCTCCCCACAGCCCCCCCTCCAGACGACACGGCACCCCTGGAGCCCATAGAACCTGCGACTGTTCACGCTGTTTACACACCCAGCTCCCCTGACTGCCTCTTTGTGGGAAGTTGTTTACACGAATTTATTTTGGGAAAATTCCATTAGACGGGACCAGGATTTCTTCACAAATCATTGCCTCTCGCTTGTGTCTTGATCAAATCTGGGCAGGCCACGCTTTCTTCAGAGCCTGACTCCCTGTGTTTCTATTAGAGGTTGGGGGAGAGGGAGGAGGGGGAGGGGACGTGAAAGATAATGAAGTGGCCAGGGATGGGCTTAGAAAAAAAAAAAAGGCCTGTCTGCTGGGATAGGAAGCAACAGCTCTGAGAGAACAAAGGAGTCCTCACCGGCTTGGAGACTGTTGACTCCCATCAGCAGCTTTCCAGACTACAGCTGTGTATGAACTTGCCCATCGTGTGCCCGGCCCTGTGCTATGCTGCTGTGACACGGAGACAAGTTGGTGATGCTCCCTGACCTCAGAAAGTTCAAAACCTAGAGAAAAAGAGAGCGACAGCAACAAACAATTAAATCGAATGGTCTCAGGGTCCTTGTAGGGTCTCCACACCCTTGTCCCACCTCAGTTGTTCATTGAGCATGTTGATTCCTTTTGACCACTCACTCCAGCCATTCACTCTGTTGAAGGAGAATCCCACATATGTGATGCACCCCAATTTGTTCCCATTGGTTTGATCTTACAGTGGCATCACATGTGCACAGGCCACATAGTTGCTTCATTAGTGCCTAAGCAACTCCCTCTTTTTGCCCAAGAAGAGACTTACTGGAGACCTACTAAGAGCCAGACCCTGTGGATTCAGAGATGCTGAGACATTCTCCATGTTCTGCAGGAGCTCAGCCTGGGCTAGGTGGAGTGCGGAAGGGAATGGGGACCACAGCTAAGTCACAAAGTGGATACCTTCTCCTGGATAAGGGAAGCTGGCTGATGTTCCAGGTGTCATTCCAAGGAGAGTCAGAAGGAAGGCGGTAGCTCCTGGCAGTAACTCAGTACCACCCTCTGCCATTATCTGCCCAGCAAGCCTGGCTTCTCTGGTCAGGAACACTTCCAACACTGCAGACTGCTGAGGCCCATGGTCAAAAGCACACTGAGCAACCCTGGGAGGGGTCTGCCTCTCGAGGTGGGTTTCCTCAACTCTAATGAGGAAGGGCTGCACCATCACTTTTGCTACATGGAAACCTTTGTGGAAACAAAATCTTGGGCAGTGCTCATGCCTCATACTTAATTGAGCACTTACTATGACCAGGCATAGGTCTAAGTGTGTCACATGTGTCAATGCACTTAATCCTCACAGCAACCCTCTAAGTTAGTACTTACTACAGATAAGCGAATATATAAAATATTAAATTATTTGTTTAAAAATACAACAGGCGAACTAGATAAAACTACAATTCCTTTCATTGATGAGAGGGTGGGTTTGCTTTGCTCCCACAGATCTGACTGCAGACTCTCAGGGTTGCAAATAAAAAGAGCCTGCTTTGCAGACACTGATCCATAACTCCTAGGAATTTAAAAGCCACCACCAGGGTCCCATGAGTAGAGAGGTGGTGGGGCAGGGTAAGGTGAGCATGCCTTTCGGAGTCAGATCTCAGTTCATATCCCAGCTCCAACTCTCACTAACTCAGTAAGCAATTTCAGCAGAATCCTTAAGCTTTCCAGATATTGCTTCACTCACAGAGTTGTCATAAACATTAAATGAGATAATGTGTGCAAAACACCTAGTATAGTATCTGTGGTAGATAGTTGAAAATACAGCAACTGCTCATCTTACCCAGATGGGTACAAGAGGCAGCATGTTGTAAGGTAGTAATGCAAAATGTAGTGCCATTATGGGCTATTCCTTGAACTCCAAACTAGTTGTACTTTAGAGAGAGAGAGCATGAGAGGGACTGGTCTTATATTACTTATGTCCTCTATGGCTCTCAGCACATTTCCATGTACATTATAAGTGCTATTGAATAAATGAATGAATGAATGAATGGTTTAATGGATGGTTGGATGGATGGATGGTTGGATGGATGGTCCAAACAGGTCAGCTCCTTATGAAAAGCTCCACTACACCCCAGAACCTGTCTCATTTCAACACATCAGGGAACACTGCAGTCTTTGACTCCTCCCCACTCCTCCAAAACCTGTGAATCATCTTGCCAGATACCTCCTTGTTGCCTCTCTGCTCAGCCCCTTCACAGTAATGCATTGTTCCACTATCTGATAGGTCTTGACTCTGGCTTTGCCTTTGAGTGGTGTCTTTTGCAGCTGCGCTCTACAGCCCATGGGCTAACTCCATCCCAACTCCCAGATGTACCCTCCACAACCAAAGCCTGTGCACCGTGCTTTCAGGTTGTTGGGGAGGAGTTAATGTGCAGGCATTCATTCCCTGGAGTCCCAGTCCCTGGAGACCTGGGCTGGAACAGTGGGGCCTGTGTATCTTGGCATTCCATGGCCAGACTCCAGCCATGCACTGAGGTTGTTTCATGCACAATCTTAAGTGCTCTGTGCTCTGCCTACTCGGGAGCCAGGAGCAAGCTCAGCCTGAGGCTCTGTCGCCCTCCCTTGGTAGTGGCTAGAGGTGAAGAGAGAGCACAGCCTCCAGCAGAGTAAAGGAGCCATAGCTTGCTGTATGTTCCTGGGGGCCAAGGCAGTCCTCCAGCTGCAATCCATCCAGGTGCAGCTGGCTTCCCCAAGGTCAGAGCTGCCAGCCCAACACACTCGTGTACCACTAGCACCATGGCAGCTTCTGCTGTCTCTATTACCAGTCCCAGAAAAATTACCTGATACCTTGGAAAATCTGTCTCGTCTCCTTACGGATGCAGTGGTACCAAGAGAACCTCAGGTCCAGGTTCTCAAATGTATGCCATCTTCCTAGTTCCTTACCTGGTAGGGAAGATAGAAACATGGGCATGACTTGACTGGGGAGAATGATGAGGACATGTTTAGGTTACAGGGGCATTAATTGGCTTTTGTCTTTTTTTACATCGTAGGCCTCGGTTTCAGGGAAGAATGGCCCATAGTACAGCAGGGTTCTGGAAGGTTGGATACAATTATAGATTAGCAATTATAAATTCAGTGAAAGGACACCAGCTCTCCACCTGCCTGAAGCTCAGGTCTGTGCAGAAGGACACTGATGACAAGCACCCCTGGCTGAGGGGTGGGGAGCTTGTGACCTATAGGTTCTCACTGCAGAGTGCATGGGAAGCACATCCAGAAGCTGATGATACCTGTCACTTGAAGCTCACTTTACCCTTTGGTCATGGCCTCTTCTGCCCAGAGGCCCTGATCCAACCTGTCCCTGGGAAACCCATGTCCTGTGCCTCAGTGCTGCCCTCTCCTGGATACTAGTTCCAGAAACAAGATGTGTGGGGTCGGGGCAGACATGGAGGCAGACGTCCTTCTCTGGAATTATTTCCACCGGATTTGGCCCAGAGCCCACCTCTTTGATAAGCACAGCCGCTCCCTGAGCAAAGATGTCAATATCAGGCTCTCCACCTTTCTGGCAGGGTCCTCATCCAGAGCCACCTTGGAGAGGACCAAGGACAGGCAGAGGCATCCTGAAAGACACAGCAGGTACCTGAATAATCCAAGCTGAAGGCTCGTTCCCTAAGAGACTGTTAGCTACTAGTTTGGACTAAGATTATCTGATCGAACCAAAATTCAAGGGATGTTTTTTCCTTCCCACCTTCCTAGAGAAGAGAAAGCTCTGAAGGAAGACAAAATCCATAATCAAGAATTGCCCTTGATCTGTAATTCCACCACATATATGATTCGAGTATGAGGACAGTTATACCCCCACTGAACACATATAAGTAGCAACCTCAGAGGGTGGATGGGAGGGTTAAAGGCTGTGAGTGAGTGCTCTACAATAACTACAATTATTAATATTTTTATCAAAACAAAGTTTATAATTATTGTGCTTCAGACGCCATAGAGATTAAAAGAGACCTTCTCGGGGCTCTCATTTATCCCACTCAGGCAGGCTCTAGTGTTGCAAAGACCTGGCCTGACATCCACAGGCCAGTCAATGAATTGTCACTCAGTTTCATGATTGAGGCCTTTGGACACTGGGCAAAGGAGGGCTCTCAAATTGTGGGAGAGGGTGGGGACAGAGGAAGACAAGGAAGGGGTACCTACTCCCGTTCATGACTGCCAGCCCCACCCAGACCCCTGGGCCAGGAGTTTGGACTTCGCCCCAGGCCAGGCTTGAGGGCAAGACCATTAGCTCCAAACTTCCATCCAAAGGAAGGAAGGCCAGGGCCTGTCAACCTTCAGTCAAGGCAGGGGACGAGGTCACCACGTTGGCTTCTGCCACATCCATCAAAGAGTCAGTTCCCAAGGTGCTGGCAATGCCCTGCCCTCGATCCAGATGCTGTTACAAAGGTGTAATGATCTTGTAAAAAAACTCCTCAAGCTGTATGTTTAGCATTTGTGTAGTTTTCTGCACTTATATATCCTTCGATTAAAAGTTTATTTTTAAAAGTCACCAAGAAAACAAATGCCTTCCCCTATAAACCGCTGGGCAGAGGGGAGCATCCTTGCACCTGTTGCTGTGAATTGTCCAGCTTAATCCAAGTCACTGGAGATTGGATCAGGCCAGGAATTGCCTCCCTGGGATGTTGTACTCTTGCCACAGCACTCAGAATCTGACCTTGATTCCTTCTTTCATTCATTTAACAAGTTGATGTGTGCCACACATGTACACTCAGCATGTCTTAAACTGGACACCTCATACCTTATCCCAAAATCGTCTAGCCTCCATTAACCTGTACGTCATCATTTACCCTGGGACGAAGTCCAAACGTTATGTGGCCGGCCTCTTGTTCCCCTACTTTCGTGGTTTACAACAACCAGTCAAATATGTTACAAATTCTGCTTTGGAAAATGCACCAGACTCCATCTCTTTCTTTCTTCCACACGGTCAGTCCCTGCCCTCTATCTTCATCCTCTTGCACTTGGGCCATTATGGTGTCTGCCTACCCTGTATCCTTGCCTGCAGCCTCCATGCTATCAGCAGAGACAATGTCATTCACCAGCAAAAACCTTCAATGGCTCCCTACTACCTATGAGAAAAAAGTCTAAACTCCTCTGCTTGGCCGAAAGGCCCTGCATGATGCAGACCCACCTCCCACTGCACCCCTCCGTTCACCCACCACCGACTACAATGGACCACTCTCCACTCCCCATGTTCACCTAATATGTTTTTACTTTCATTGCTCACATTATTGTCTCAATCCCAAATACGCTCCCCACTATTCTGTCTTTTGCCAGTTCCTTTAGCTTCCACTCAGAAATGACCTCTGAGAAGTCTGCCCTAATCCTCGGATCAGATTTCATTGCCTCCTCACTTGGCAGCTGCCTCATGCTACTAGTACTTTAAGACCATTCTGCCTCATCTTGTCATGATCATTATTGCAATTGGAAAAATCAGTTGCCTCTCTCCCTTCAAAATGTTTCCAGAATCTGGACATTTCCCACTAGCCCCGATGCTACACCCTGGTGCAAGCCACCATATCTCTTGTTGGGATTTTTGCAATTGTTTCCTAACTGCTGTTCCTACTTCCACTCTGGCCTTTTTCCTCTACAAGATCTGCTCTTTATAGAGTGATACTCTTACATGTACCTCAAATTATGTCCCTCTTTAATTCGAGAAAAGCAATTAGTTACCTACTAGGAGCTCCCATAAGAATGTTGGCTGATTTCTCAGCAGAGACTTTGCAGGCCAGAAGTGCTTGGCACAAAATAGTCAAAGTGGTGAAAAGCCAGGACATACAATCAAGATTACTCTACCCAGCAAAGTTATCATTTAGAATCAAAGGACAGATAAAGAGCTTCCCAGACAAGAAAAAGTTAAAAGAGTTCATCACCACCAAGCCAGTATTATCGGAAATGTTGGAGGGATTTCCTTAAGAAGAAGAAAAATAAATATACCAAAAATATAAATAAAGAATAGCAATAAATACATATCTATCATCAAATATCTCAAATGAGAAATAATTAAATGCTCCAATTAAAAGATAGGGTAGCTGAACGGATAAGAAAACAAGACCCTTACATATGCTGCCTATAAGAGACTCACTTCAGATTAAAAGACACACACATACTAAAAATAAAGGGGTGGAAAAAGATATTTCATGATGGGCCTAGAGGGTATTGTGCTGAGTGGAATAGGTTAGATAGACAAAGACAAAGGCCATATATTTTCACATACATGTAGAATCTAAAGAACAAAAACAAACAAACAAAAATAGAAACAAACTCATAGATAAAGAGAATATTTTTGAGGATTACCAAATAGGAGAGGGTTAGGGGGGTAGGTAAATTAGGGGGAAGGCATTAAGAAGTACAAAATGGTAGTTACAAAATAGTCATGGACATATAAAGTATAGCATAAAGAATATAGTCGATAATATTGTAATAACTGTACAGTGTCAGATGGGTACTAGATTTATTGAGGTGACCACTTTGTGAGTTATATAAATGTCTAATCACTCTGTTGTACACCTGAAACTAATATAATATTACATGCCAACTATAATTTAAAAAAATAAAAAATATTATTTTTAAAAAAAGAAAATCAGGTGTCAGGGCGAATTTGGCTCATAGGCTATAGTTTGCTTATCCCTGTCTTAAAGGATGAGTTGATGAAGACAGAGGAATGGATTAGGGATGAAAGTAAAGGTGACTCAACAGTATAACAGCCTTCACAAAGGTCTTTAAAACACAACAGATAGTCTATTTGCTAAATGGAAAGATTTTTGGTGTGAGGGTGGGGGCTGGAATCATGGTTGAAACTGGAGAAGTCAGTGGAGTAAGATGAAGAAGGACCTTATCTTTCAAATTACAAAATTTACCATAAGCTTTAAGTTGGGCAAAGGCATAATCAGGTTTGTAGTTCCTGAACATAACTCAGGAATGAAGAGAGACCGGGATAGGCAGTCTGGCTAAGAGACCGCGCCTTTACTGCAGGCACTATTATTCTGCATCCAACTGATGACACCTGCAAAAGCCGATTGTTAAATATTCAAGAATTTTTGTAAGCCAGCTGTTAAACACAGTCATTACTTAAAAATTAGATTATATGAAATTATGATTAAATAAACTACATTTAAAACAAAGGCAATAAACATAAAAAACTCATCGCTTTCTCTCATTTTTCTATGATATTTTACTTTTGTTTTTGCTCTTGAGCTTTTTTAACTCTAGTGTATCCACACAGTGGACATGCTACAGAATGCCCTGCTACTGGGCATCTCTCCAGAGCTCTGCATTCAGAGGTCTCACATTGGTCGCTTGAAATTGACCACAGAAATGGACACATGCAACAAAATCAGGCCATTTTTTTTTCTCCCAGAAAATCAGTTGTTAAACATTTAGGAGCACACTTCTGAGTGCAGGTGAAGGAAGATGGGCCAGGGCTTGCTGCAGTGATGGCATAAATGGAGAGGTGGGGATGGCCGGATTAGATTCTCCTCAACCAGGTAGCTTTGGAGAAATGAGGAAGAAGGACAAGGAAGAGAAGGATGCCTTCCAGCCAGAGAGAGAGAGCTATTTATAAAGAACTGCTTCGAACCCAAGACTTGGCTCTGTACTTCCCCCGCATGCCTTCTCACCAAAGACCTCTGTTAACAACCCAGGGTAAGTATGTGAGGCTGAGACCAGTGCCCTGGCAGCCCTGTGCAGCGGGAAGAACGGAAGCACTTGCTAAGATCACCCAAGGAGGTCGGCCGAGCCCCCAGCTTCCATTCAGCCACAGTCCCTGCACCACAGGCCCGTCTGTGTGTTTACATCTCATATACAGCTGCGTGCAGAGCTATTTGGGCACCCGCAGCGTTCCACGAGCGGGTCTGTGTGTATTTATAACCACACAGCTATGTGTGGACAGCCCCCCATATAGATCTCACCTACATCATTTCACACATCCCCCAGGTGCCCGGGGCCTGCTTCCTGACCTCACGTCAGGGGCCGGCCGCAGTAATTGACTCTGATGGGAACCGTGCTCTCCCAGCCGAAGGCACGCAGCCCACCTCCCACAGCCAGCGCCTGCCTCCCTCCCAGGGACCTGGGGGGCCAGACCTTCCTGGTAAAGCTCTGCAGAGAGGAGAGCTATAAACATACCACAGGCTGACCCGCATATGGAAATGAGGCTCGCGGTTGGGCCTGGTGCCCAGCCACAGGCCTGTGGCCTCGCTGCCGCCAAGTATCTTTAGCGTGAACTTCGTCAACATCGGCCCCCCTCTACCCCCTCCAATCTCTCTCCGCCCCTGCCCTGTCTTACACTCACAGTTTGTGGTGTCTCTTTCAAGGTCTTTTCCTCAAGCCTGCAGGGAGGGCTGGGCTCCATCATCCTCCCGTCTGACAATAATAACAACCATATACTCATACCTTCCATGTACTATTCTAGGCACTGAGCTAGGCGCTTCATGTCTACGACCTCATTGAATCTTCATGGAAGCCCGATTTTACAAATAAGAAACCTAAGCCTATAAGGGAGTGGGTCACTCAGTGAAGAGACCAGAAGCAAAAGAGGTCAAACTTGTCCTAAGTGTCTGAGGCTCCAGGCACACAGCGAGTCCCAGGGCCACAGGCTGGAGTCCCAGGCTGGAAGGGGCCACTGCATGCAGAAGAAAGAAGATAAGTCCAGGATGGGGGTGGTGATGTCACAAATAGAGAGAGGAAGAGATGGTTGGGATAGAATCAGAATCAACCAGGTAGTTTTGGAGAGATGACGAAAAAGGAAGGAAGAAAAGGATGCCTCTAAACTAGAGACAAACAGAGAAAGAGCAATTTGTAAAGAGGACAATCAGTCTTGTTCCAGGTGAGAGTGGGGCAAAGGTCATCCAGGAAGCTGTAGAAAGAAGACACTCTCTGCCTTCTCAGGCTTCTTCTGGGCACTCTATTGCAGGCAGTGCCAAGCTGTTTCCAAAGGGATCTGGGCTGAGTGTCCCACCTTGAAGACATAGGCCAACAGCTCCCCAGAACCATCCTTCAAGAATGTGAAGACCTTATTCCTTCACCAGCTTTCCCGGCCAACCCCGGGGTGGGGTCCAACCACCTTGAGAAGAGGGGAGGGGAAGGAGGTAATAAGATTTGTCTCTCTCAGTGAGGGGTGGCCTGCAGAGGCTCTCCTGGTCTTTGTTCTCTCTGATGCCCCTGACAGGGGTTAGGATTAACCCTAGGCTCTTCTGCCTTCATTGGGGGTATGACTGTCCATGGCAGATTTCTCCACTAAAGCCTACTTGTGTAAGCTCTATTCCCCCATCCTTATCATCCTTATTCACCTTTCTTCCCTACTTCCTTTCTTCCTATTCCCTTTCTCTACAATTCTAACAGTTAGCTGGTTCTTTCTTGAGCTGAACCACACGACAACAGTGGTGAGGATGACGCCAATGATGATGTCAAATGTTATTCAGCTCTTATTTTGTACTAAGAACTTTGCATGCATTATTTCATTTAATCCTCAGAGCAACCCCACGTAATAGATCCTTTTAATATTCCCATCTCAGAGACAGAGAAACTGAGGCTTAGTGGGATTAGGTAACTCACCCCATATTTCACAGCCAACAGGTGGCATTATTAAGATTAAGACCCAGGCAATCTGATTCAAAAGCCAGTTCTCATAAGCACCAGGATGCACTGGCTTCTCTCTGTCTTCCATTTGCAAATCTTCAAATACTAGAGGATTCTCCACATCTTCATGGGGCAGGATGCTTTGGTTTTGTGGCCACAAGCCTGCCAAGCAACCCGTCACTCAATCTAGTTTCCCACGCTGCCGTGAAGCCATGTCTTCCTGGCCTCAACTTTATAGAGCTGAGTACAGATAGGCCTTTACCCACATGCCCATCAACTTCCCACAGGTTGTCTCATCCAGTCCCCTGCTTTCAAGAAGGAATGCATTGGCCCTGCATATCCAGCTTACATCTTTCAGAGACCTGAGAGATGGGACTACAAAACAGAGATAATGAAATAAACTGTGCTGAGCATCCATGAGGACTCACGCCTGCCATCTCTGTTATGTCCCTTGCGAATGCCCATTTGGGGATCCTCCCTAAATCAACCAACATCCCTCCTGCTCCTCCTTGAACACATCTCCCCAATTCTGTGTTGGGGTCCTCGCTGTCTTACTCAAGTTAGAAGTGTCCTCTGTCTGCCATTCCCATGCCTCCGCCCATAATAAACACAAGCCCAAGTCAGCCCATTGTCACTGCAGTAAACAGGACTCGAAGCCTGCCTTCTTCACTCCCCAGAAGATTAATAAATCAGATTCAGACGCCTATTGTTCTGGACACAGTCAGAATCAATTGCAGGATTTTAAATCTCTCAGCACAGAGCAGCTGGCTGGCTATGAGAGGCCCCGCTTTGTCTCTGGGAAAGCTGGCCAGGGATGGAAATAAGAAAGAAAGAAAAGAAGACCAAATAATCAAGAGTTACCATGAGCTCTTGGCCATCTTCACACAATATCCTTCAGGAGGCAGGTCCCAAACTTATCATGATTCTCACTTAGAATAGGAAGGGGGAGGGGGCAGAAAGTCAGCCTGAGAAGAGAAGGGGCTAAAATGAGGCAGGTCAGCAGGCCCCAGGGTTAGCCCTCAGATGGGTGGGGTGATCCACACCCACCTCTTGACCTCACCAATAGCTAATTTCATCTGCAAATGTTTGAATCTTTCCAAAGTGAGCACTCACAGCCTGAAGACACAGGGTGAATTCTAGATGATTATCCCAGAATTCCCAAGAAGAATTCATAGAAATCTTTGTATCTCAGACTAATTACCACTCCCTTGCCACCCTCATCCCTTGGCATTGGTCTTGTTTTTTTTTTTTTTTAATCCCTTACTCTCCTGGGAGACATAGTGTGCCTGCCACTGCCGCCTGAGTGGCTGCTAGCATTTTCCCTAGCTGTTTATGTGGAAAATCATTAAAATATTTGGTGGCCAAAAAAAGAGAGGGGAAATGCTTTGGTGGTCTGATGCAACAGAAATGCTTTGGGGACAGGGGGCAGGGGGAGAGGAGGGAGGGCTGGATGTCTTATCCTAATCCAAAAGCATGCATAAACACAGTATTGATTGAAAAATACTAGGTGGAAGGCACATTTTTCTCCGAGACCTGCCCCACCCAACTCCCTCCAAGCAGACAAAAGCACTGTTGGCAGCTGGCAAAGGGTAAGTCACTTATAATCCAGCCACAGGGGTTGGGAAGAGCTGAAAGCAGAAATTCTTGTGGGCTGTGTTCAACCCTGGGTCTGGTATGATGCTCCTGCCCTGGTGGCCTAATTCTCTTGGCTGAAAGAGAAGGCATTGCTGATGGTGATGATGGTGATGGTGGTGGTGGTGGTGGTGGTGGTGATGGTGATGGTGGTGTTGATGGTGGTAGTGGCAGCGATGCAGATGTTGCTATTGTTGCTGCCACTGATACTGATCAAAACACATTTGTGCTGCATTCCAGTCATGAAGGGTCTCCACATACATTCTGTCCTTTAATACTCAGTGATTCCCAGAGCAAGGTAGGGCAGGAATCATTATCACACGACACCCATTTCACAGAGGAGGAAAACGAAGCCCAGAGAGAGTGTCCCATCCGAGAGCACACAATCTGTCAGCGGCAAAACCAAGACTCAAACCCTGAAGACAAGCTTCAGATCGTGCTGTTTTGACTTCTAAACAGCGCTGCCCAACAGAAAGATAATGTGAGTCACGTATATCCCTTGAAATTTTCTAGTGGCTGCATTTTAAAAAATAAAAAGAAAAAGAAACAGTAGAAATAATAAATATTATATAACTGATATCCAGAGTATTATCATTTCAACATGTAATCAATGCAAAAATTATTGAGGTGACATTTTGCATTCTTTGTTTTCATACTAAGCATTTGAAATCTGGTGTGTATTCTACACTTCGAGCACATTCTCATTTCACTGTGGCTGGTGGCTACGTTATCGGTTAGCATAAGTCTAAAAGAATTAAACGATGGCTTTGATACTGAGTGTGGCATTGAAAGAATCTCGGACAGAGGAAAGCACAGCCATTGCTTAACTCATCTTTATTCCTACAGAGGAAAAACTCTCGTCTTAACTCGAGCTCTCCATAAGCATTCAGACAAGTTGCAAAGACTCTTTCAGTTCACAAACCCTATTTTTTCCTCTTCTTACCCTCCTATTCTTTCTCATCCTTCTTCTTGAGCATCAGCTGCTAACACATGTAACCCAGATATTAGCAATGAATGATCTGCAAGTCATCTTCAAGCCGCAACTGGGACCCTGCCTTCGGAGGGTTTTCTAACCTTCAACCGAATTATACATGGTGCATCCCCAGGGACAGTGCAAAGACAAAGACCTCTCTAAAAACACTGGGTGCTCATCTCTGGGTTTCCAAGAGGGAGATGTGGATGAAAGGGGCGGGGTGGGGGAAGGAGGAAGAAGAAGAAAGAAACGGAGAGAGGGAGGGGTGGGGAAGAGAAAAAGGAAGTAAAATATGCTAGGTTGAATGGCGTTCCCCAAAAGTTCATCTTCACCTGGAACCTCAGAATGTGACCTTATCTGGCAGGAGGGCCTTTGCACATGTAATTAGTTGAGATGAGGTCCCGATGGATTAGGGTGGGCCTTAATCCAATGACTGGAGTCCTTAGAAGAAGAGCGAAATTTAGACAGAGACACGGAAGACACAAGGAAGAATATCATGTGAAGACAGAGGTGGAGATTGAGTGATGCATCGGCATACCAAATGCACCAAGGTTACTGGCGACCACCAGAAAGTAGAGGGAGGCACAGAACAGATTCTCCCTCAGGGCGTCCAGAAGGAAACAACCCTACTGATACCTCGATTTTGGACTTTAGAAATGTTAGAAAATAATTTCCACTGTTTTAAACCATCCGGTTTGTGGTAATTTGTTATGGCAGGCCTACAAAATTAATACGGAAAGAGAAGGCCAAGCCGGGCATGCTTTCTTGTGAAAATCAGTAAAAGACAGACATGTGATTAAAAAAAAAAAAAAAACTTGCAGTTGAGGAAGTAAACTCGGTGCTGGCTTCCCCGCTCACACCTGTTCAATTACTAGTGAAATCAAATCAGCTTTGCTCCCCCTCTTACCCGCTCTAGGCACCCATTCTGGTAATTACCCCTGAGTCCCCTGTTTGTTATGAAAAGATAAAGCCTTAAAATGAGTTCAAGGACTTCAAGTATTGCCTGATAAAAGAGAGAATCACTCACTCTTGCATGACTGCTGAGGACAGGATGAAGAACAAAAAGTAAAGATAGAGGAAAGCAAATTTCGGGGCCACCTGTAGAAATCTTGAACACGCAGAGTGACTGATGGCAAATAGGCTAGCTCATGTGCAAGCCCTGGTGAACACTGGCCCTGGAGTTACTAAAAAGAGGCAGTGAGGATTCATCTTTCTGTTATCCACAAAGGAATTCCTGGCAGGGTAGGAGAAGAAACTGGATGATCGCAGGATCCTATTCCATTGCAAAGCTGACGATGTGATTCTGGGTTGGAATAGTCTCCATTGACACTGGAGCAGCTCTGAAGGGGATGAGGTTTGACGAAGCCACTGTCTCATCGGCCAGACTCCGATGAGACATTGAAGTAGACACTGTATAGATGAGTCACTGGGTCTGCTAGGTCCCAGCCTCCAGGAAACATGGCCCATTCTCCATAACACGTGGCCTTGCCCTTGACCTTGGCTGATCAGGTTCCCAGGTATTCTAACTAATATGGAGACTCTAATCAGAGGGATGTGGTCGGATAACTGGGACCACAGCACATCATAGCCATGTGCAGATTAAATTTATGGGGGAGTAGGAAATATGAGTAAATGAAAAACCGATAGTTTTTCTCCAAAAAGCAGAAAGAAATAGACTTCTGGTGTTCTGCTTATTTATTTCTGCATGTCAAACTTTCAAAACTTAGTGACTCCAAATGATAACCATTTTAATTTATATCATGAATTTATGGATTAAGAATTCAGGCAGAACTCCACTAGGTGATTCTTCTGTTCTTTGTGATATTGGCAGAAGTCACAGCGTTGTAATCAACCAGCAGGTGGGCTGATGCAGGTGTGTCCAAGCTGGTTTCTCTCAGGTGTCTGGCACCTTAGCAGAGACAGCTGGAAGCCAGGCTCAGGCTGTAAACCAGAGTGTCTACCTGTAGTTTCTTCAGCATGGTCCTGCAAGGTCATGAGGGTCAAAGAATTTTGGCCATGGTTTAAGAGTACCTCCCAAGAGAGATGGAGGAGTCGCTTTCCAGTTCACAATTCTCATGAGATAGCTTCATCCTTAGCAATAACCCTTCTTTTCTCTTAGCTAATATGAGTGGGGTTCTATGTCTTGCACCAAAATAGTTGTGTTTGGGGCTGAATTTTGTCCCTCAAAATTGAATGTCGAAGTCCTGACTCCGAGTATGTTAGAATGTGACCATAAAGATGGGGTTTTTAAAGAGGTGACTAAGTTAAAAATGAGGTCATTTGAATGCACCCTAATCCAATACAACTAGTCTCTTCATAGGACAAAATTAGGACAGACACACAGAGAAAAGACCGTGAGAAGACACAGGGAAAATACAGCCATCTACAAGCCAGAGAGAGGCCTCAGAAGAAACCAACCTACCAACACCTTAATCTCAAATATCTAGCCTCCAGGACTGTGAGAAAATAAATTTCCATTGTTTAAGCCACGCAATCTGTGGTACTTTATGATGGCCACCCTCGCAGACTAATGCAAGCCCTGACTAAACAAATGTGCCCAGTGGAGGCATCTGGGTGCTAATACAAGCAATGGGGAGTCTGGGTCTGCAGCCTAATGGTTAGAGCAGGGTGTGGCCCATGCCCTGGGCGCTCCTGTGGGCTGCAAGATCAGAAAGCATGCTTGTGGCACAGGTTGGCTGCCTCCCCAGAGTGCATCCACTGGAAGCAGGAGATATGGAATGGGTGAGTCATCTCTCTAGTCTCCACTCCTTTATTTATTGTCACCCTTTACAAAGGCAACAGCATATTTTTCTTCAGCAAGAGAAACACTGTCTTGGTCCAGCTTTCTTACAAACACAGACACACGAGTGTGAATTCACTTATGCACGCATGCATGCATACACACTCACCCCTATACATCCACCCACTGGACACATCTGTATTCCCTTCCTAACACACTTTCTTCCCTATCTCCACCACCGATGCCCAGCAATAAAGCAAGCGTCAAGAAACCTGGGTTTGGTCCCAGCTCTACTAAACTCCACTTAATTGTCCCAGTTTTCTCTTTGCTGAGCTTTAGAATGAAAGGATTTCTAAGATGACTTGTAGCACTAAAGGCTCGTGGGTCTATAATCTTGGTACAGTGAAGAAGCACTAGCCTAGTGTCAGGGTAGTGTGATTTTTGCTACTAACCAGCCATGAGTATCTCACATCACCTCTCCCAGCCTCAATTTCTCCAGCTATGAACATACTTAGTGATCTCTAGGCCCCCCTCTGACATTCTGGAACTCAGGACCTGCTCTTTCTCCTACAAATTTACTTTCTAGACTTAATTTGTTCTTGCTTTGAACAAAAATATCTTCTCCTTGCCACCTTGAGCCTCCCTATCTCTGCTCATGCTTTGACCTCGCCACCACCCAGTCCCTCCCCAACACTTATTTACTGAGGGTTCTTAGGCTCCCACATTTCCCTTTCCATCCCATGTTCCACCTCATCACCTCATGACCTATCCACCACCCTGGCCTCAATCTAATGACCTTCACTCTCTTCCACTTTAAAGCCCCTTCCCCATGATCACAACAGGAACCTTCCAGTGCCCACCCCTGAAGTCCCACCCTCAACATCTCGCCCCTGGCCATGGTAGCCATCCCCATCTTTTTCATTCACTTCTGCAATGCCCGCTCCTGGTTCTCATTACGACCTCCCTCTCCTGAGTGCTGATTTCCCTCCCATCCTAGTGGACTCCTCATTTAACCCATTCTCCTGATGTCACTGCCACCCCCTTGCCACCTTGTCCCTCGGTCACATTGCACTCATAAAGCCTTGCAACTTTGTAGTCAATCCAACAATGTGTCATCTCTATCCCCAGCTCTGGACACCAGAATTCCACGAAAAGAAGACATTCAGCCGCATGGACAGATGCCAAATGAAAGGCCTCAAATAGCAACTGACCTCAACAGAGATTGACCAACTTTCTACTTGTCCTCACCAGTCCTTCTTCTATCCCCCACAGGGCCTTCCAAATTCCCCCAGGCCCCTCGAGCCCCCAGCCTGAGAAGCTGACCTCTCACTCTCATGGGATGACCTCGCCTCCTACTTTGCAGAGAAAATAGAGGTGATCAGGAAAGGACGCCCTCATCTTCCTGCCACCCCACCTACAAGCTCTGCACCTGTGCACTGCCCTTCCTGCGGCATGAAAGGGGTTCTCCTCCACCTGTCCATGGCTAATCCCGCCACCCGTGCCAAGATTCCACCCCACCCCCACCTCCCTAAGGCCTGGTCCCACCAAGGAGCTCATCTCCCCTGTTCTCTCTGTCTTTTCCCCCAACCGTGGGCAACTTTCTCTCAGCACGAAGGCTTGATTATGTCTTTGAAAAAAAAATCAAAGTCCTCGACTTTTGTCCTTGTCTTTAGTGGCAACATATCCCCCCCACACACCCCCACCTTCCTGGCTGAGAAACCTAAAAGCAGTCACAAGTCTGCAACTTCTTCCTTATTTTCCACTCATGAATTTTAAAAGTGAAAATATTTTAGGGTATTTCTTTCTGTGTATAGAAGGGTACATTCTCACTGTTTATTTACAAAAGAGTCAAATCATGTAGGAACATTGAAAAGCCAAAGTCGAAATCTCTTCTGCCAGAGAGAAATCTCTAGTCCGTTGCTGCACTGCTCCCTGGCATCTGTCTATTCACAGACATGGATACGTGCCAAGCTCTGTACAGATAGGGTCATGGTCAGTGTACAGACCTCTAACCTGCTTTCCTCATTATACACCAGGCTATGGGTGTCTTTCCACGTCAGCAAATATGGACGTAGATCCTTATTGGTGGCTACTAGGATTCTGTTGTATGGACTTAACTACAGTTTGCTTGACCAGTCTCTGTGATGGTACATTTCTTTTGTCATCTACTCTCTCCCTCCCAACTCTGCCCCTATTAAGTAAAAGAAACACACCTTTCTAGTTTCTCCTTCTAAGCACATCACTCTCCTGTACCCCCACTCAGGGAGGGGCACCCTCCATGAACCCATTGACTCTAGGTTGAGTGTCAGTATTGCCCTGACTGTGTAGGATAGCAAAGGTCACATCAGTTCCAGCAGGACCCAGGGAAGGTAGCTAGGGAAAGACACACACACACACACACACACGCACACACACACACACGCACACACACACCTGGCTACTAATACCAACAACATCAAGAGAGAAACTCAATAAGAGAGCCCAAGGATCCAGGATCCAGCCTCCCTCTGACTTATGGAAAATGTGACTGCGTTAGCTCACGCTGGTGGTGAGGACACCAGCTTCGTAGCTCACAGACCTGGGTTTGAACCTCCTTCCCACTCCCTGACCTTGAGCAAGCAGCACAACGACAGTGAGCCCGTTTGCCCATCAGCACGATGGGCATGACAACGGCTGCCTTGAAAGTTCATCTGAGGGGCAGACAGTGGGGTGACTCGCTGGCGATGGTGCTTAGGCGAGGAGAGGCGCATTGCAGCTGCCAGTTTCATTACTACTATGGATGTGGAGTGTCCCACCCCAAGTGGAAAAAGCCACAGTGGAAAGTAAGACTCTGGAACCTGGGATCGGGCTGGACAACCTGGGGCCTCAGTGATGACAAGAATAGAAGCTAACATGACTGAGTGCTTAGGTGTTGATTAACTTATTTAATTCTCACATAAACCCCATGAGGTACCAATTAGGAAAAGAAAAATCACTCTTGTGTCCTTCGAATAGAGGGAACTTAATGCAGAAAACTGGCTTTTTTGGTGATGGACGGAAAAGTCAAACAAGGCTAGTAAGACAGCCCGGAGATTAGCACAGGAGGGAGCTGCCACCACCACCCCCAACTGAGGCAGAGCAGACAAAGGAGTGGGTGTTATGGCTTCTGGGGTCACAGTGGCCCTGTCCAGCAGGAAGGAGCAAAAGCTATGAATGAGAAGGAGCTGCTTCCAGAGACCAGGCCCAAGGCAGAGAAATACTCCGGCTTCTCTGCTGGAAACCAGATGCCACAGGAGTCTGGCAAACACAGCCTACAAGGGTCTGTCCCACTCGGATGCAGAGCAGGGGAAACGCCTAGAGTGGGTGTCAAGGTAAATAAGCCCAGGCCAGCATGAGCACTATTATTATCTACATTTATACACGAAGGAATGGGGCAGAGAAAAGTTAAGCAACTTGCCCAATATCACGCAGCTAGGAAGTAGAGAGGTAGGGATTTGAACCCAGGCAGCCTGTCTTCTACAATGAGGTCCCTGAGGGTCTGGTGCAGTATTACATTTGCTCCATAAAAATGTTATTGATTCCCCTCCTCCCTCTTTCTCACCTTCTAGTCTCTGTCAAAGCTTTAGGTCTTCCTTGCCGGCGTCACTGTTCACTGTAGCCAGTAGCTCAGGTAGCGGACATTGTTGGCCACATTGGGCTAAGCCCCCAGAGCAGCCACACCCCCCGAGTCACCTGCTGCCCTCCAGGCCAGCTCTGCATCTCTGGGAGCCTCAGCAACCCCATCTGAGTGGGTTGGGGACATAGGGCCCAGCTATCCCCCAGCTTAGCCACAAGGAAGAGACGAGGAGGATGAGGGACAGAGGAGAATGAGAAAGCTCTTTGTAAAGGTAAAACATTGCACAAAAACATTTAATAACATGCTCAATAACAGCAATGGCTTCAGACAGCAAAACTGGTGTTTGTTCACTCTCCCTGCTCCCGCCAGTCCTTCTGCTTCACGTAGAAAGGAAATAAGTAGCTGCTGGGCCCAGTCATGCAGGAATCCATAGGTCAGGCAGAGTGATCTGTTCTCAGCACAGGCCATGCACAGCGAGGATGCATGGTAGGGATGCACACCAGTCAGGCTGACCTCCCACTCCATGTGCTCCCCAGTCCTCCCTCCCTACCCCAGGAGTCTGCTTCAGAAGCAACATATGGGATCCCATGCAAGTCCAGGTCAGTCTATCCTGCTTGCCAGGCCCTCTGGGTGGTGAATTTGGAGAGACTCGAGTTTGACCTCGGCAAGATCTGTAATCCTGGGCCCTGGCCTCCTCCTCTGAAACGGAGGAAGAAATACTTGGCAGTATCCACACAGGGGCCTGCAGAGAAAAGAACGCATACTCGACAGGGAGATTTGAAGAGAACTTAGTGAAGGAAGGAAGCTGTTACCTCCTCTACGACTGAGACCCAGGTAAGAGCTGGAGACACACGAGATGCTCAACATAAGAGTCATCACTGCTGAGGAACACCGAGCTGTGGCATGGAGGGCTGCGGAGGAAATACCCCAACTTCTCTCTTCTTGGCCTCTGATGTTCTGCCAACATCTCAAACAAGCTCAAGTAATGTTGTCAGCAGGAGTCCAGACTCCCAGGCAAAGAAAGAAGGGTAAAGAATGGACCTGGAGGGGAAACGGCCACCACACTCTCCACAGCAGCCTGTTAAATCGGAAGAAGCAAATGGCTGTGAAACGCTTGGCACAGCTCCTGCCCATAGCAAGCACTGCATGTACTCCAATTCTTGCTGTCATCACTCACGATGCATTGTTTTTCTGGCATGAACACTGCCCCCTGCTCTGTTCTCCTGTCCCTTCTTCCTCCAGGCCAGGGAAAGAATTTGATTATCCCTTGTCTTCTTAGGGAGGAAATAATTGATAACAATGACAACATTTAACTCCATTCTGATGACCAGATTTCACCCCAGGTCTCATTTTGCAGGGAGTGGCGAAGCTCTAAAACCTTCCTTGTCTTCACCAAAGCTTTAGACCCCTTGCTCAAGCCTACCGAAGGGTGGCAGCTGGGCTTCCATCTTTAAAATGTGCTCTTTGTCCCTTGGAGACAAGGAATCAAGGCAATGAATCAAATCAACTGAGCCCATACGATATGCCTAGTAAATTCCAGTCACACACCCCCATGTAACTTAGCAGTTTGGTGAAGAACAGTCACTTGGGAACCAGGCCAACTCCAGGCAAGATGGTGAACTGCTCTGAGCCTCACTTTTCTCATTGTAAAATAATAATGCAGCTCCTCTGTGGGCTGCCTTAAGGTTAAAAAGAAGATGGAGCACAGAGAAGTCCTTCATAACCTCTTCCCCACGTCAACCTTGTGGTGCAGGTGTGGCAGATGAAGGAACGAGGATCATAACCAGGAAAAGGTTTCTCATGGACCCACACCAGCAAGCTGGTCTCAGATCCAGGTCTGCCTTTGCCCAAAGCCAGAAGCCTTCCTCTCCCCACCCACATCACCTCTCCCAGCTGATTTATCCCCATCAGGGGACAGTCACTATATTTCAAAGAAGCTAAAAACATTTTCTTTCTGTTTGGTTTGAGAACACATTTTGTGGCTTTATTTTTCTGGTAGTTATGTCTTTGTTGTTACAGACACATGGGAACATGCGTGTGTAGCTGTTGGCCTCCTTGAACGGCAGCTGTGAAGATAGCGTCAAACGATGGAAGGGTCATGGGAGGGAAGTCACAGTGTGGAGCGTCCACGTGAGGACATGAGATGCTGTCTGCATCTTGTTCTTTGGTTGTTTCTTCTATGGAAACTACCAGCACTGGATATTTGACCCAGGACCCCGGGAACCTCACCCCTATTCCTGACCTTGCCAATAACCCAGAGCAGCTCATCCGTCCAGATCCTGCCCACAGATATAGAAAAGGGTCCTTTCCTCTCTTGCAAGATTATGGGGTGAGGTTAAGTCTTTCAAAAAGCTGGGATCCAGGAAGGCAATGGGGGTGGTTCAGAAATAAACTTTGGAGTCTAGGCTTTGAGTCCCGATGTGAACTTTTATCTATGTGACCTTGGACAAATTACTTCATCCTCTGAACCTCAGTTTCCTTATCTGCGAAATAGGGTAATCAAGGATATTTCTGGGTGTCATTAGGAAGCCAGGGTGTATCAGAGTGAAAGCCATCTTCTCCTGCCCACTCTGGCCAGGGGTGCCAGGGAGCAGCCTCCTGGCGTTCTTTAGACCAAGGCAAGGCTCCCGTCTGTCGGCCTCAGGCCTCCCAGCCCCTCTCAGCCAAGGTTTCCTGTTGTCTTCTTTTACTCTTGTAAAGAAAAGAAAAGAAGCATCCCTCCTCTGGAGACCTTTGTCCTGAAACTAGCTGGGGAATGCAAGAGACATTCACTCCACGCTGAGTATGTTGAGCCACTTTCTGGGCTTAAAAAAATATATTACTGTTTACCTAACGGTTCTTCTGTGAGAAATGGGTGTCTGTTCCTTTAAACAGAGCACAGCGTGGCAGACAGAGTGGCTCCGGGTTGTTTGCAGCAGGGGAGGGGGAGAAGGAGGACATCCTGTTGTTGAGTAGAAACACAGAGACAGACAGACAGAAAGGAGAGAGGAAAAGGTCAGCACAGACCTGCACAGGGGAACCCAGCTCCTTTCTTTTCCTATGGGGAATTTTCTTTTTCAAAAAGGATAAACTCACTTTTGGGGGGAGACAAGGGGGCAATATTCTATCTGTTTAACCCAAGATACTGCTAGCTTAAGACTCTGAGTAGAGAGGCATTTCAGGATAAAGTCCTGACAGTCGCAAGTCCTTGAACTTTGTGCAAAAGGTGGTGTGTTGTATTTCCTGGGTTCAGGATTTGGGAATAGGAATCAGGAAAAACACATCTCATTTCCTGAATGGCCATGCTTACTGCGCATTATCTTCAATCCTCCCAACTGCCCTGCCTGCTGAGAAGGTTTGTGCATCTCCATGTTCCAGATGTGGAAACTGAGGCTCAGGATGATTGAGGCCATGCCCAAGGTCAGAGGGATACCCAGATGGCAGGTAGTGGGGCTGAGCTTTCCCCTGAGTCTTCAGGCTCCTCTTTTCAGCACATGGCACTGCCTCTGTTGTAAACACAGCAGCAAATCTGAGGGTGGGTAGGGGGAGACCAGCGGCAGGATGGACTTCTGGCTGCATGGTTTACTGACCACTGTTTTAAACATCTCAAACAATCCTTTGGTTCTTAGGGTTCTCCAGCATCAAGGAACAAGTCCAGGATCATAAATTCCCAAGCATGCTTCTGATTCGACCATTTACCATCCTCAGCAATGTTGAGCATTGAAAAAAATTTAAGAAGCATTTTATTAATTGCCATATCAGACTGCATGACTCTCCCCCATACATTTAGAAAGTGGCCCCCAAGATCCTGCCTGAGCTGGTTTCAGTCCCATCTCCTCACCCTTGTCCTTTCTCACCATGCTCTGTCACACATTCAAAAATCTCTGTTCTTCTAACACAGTGCTACCTTAAATGAGAGCCACAGCTTCAAACCGGCAGTACCAGCAGCACCTGGGAGCTGGATGGAAATTCTGGAGGTCAGCCCCATCCCAGACTTACTGAGTCAGAATCTGCCTTTTAATAATATCTCCAGGTGCACACACATAAAGCGTGAGAAGCACTACTACTGCACATCTAGTTTTTTCCACCTCAGGACCTTTGCACATGCTGTTCTTGCTGTCTAGAACAATCTTCTTTTATCTTGGCCTGACTTGGTTCTCCTCATCCTGAACTCATATGTTACTTCCTCAGAAAGGGCTCCTTTGACCCTCCAATAACGTCATTCTCTCTTTAAGAGTCCAGTTTTCTTTTTTATAGCACTTTTGCAGTGTGTAATTACATACCAACTTATTGAATGTCTGTCTCCGTGAAGGCTGAGGCCATGTCTCGCTGGTTTACCAGGAACGTAGTAGGAACTGCACAAACACATGTCGAATGAATAAACATGGTGCTATTTCTGGAGCCGCAGGGAGGGAAGTTCACAGACAGACCCTGCTTGGAGTGTTTGGTCTCTCTAGGCATTTTCATTCTGTTTCAGCAAATATTTGCCAAGTGCTATTATGTGTCTGGAGCTGGGGTCATATGTATAAGGAAACTACTTGTGACAAAGTGGATCCCAGAATTCAGTACAGCAATTCTGTTGTCTCGTTTAGGGCACAAGGTCAAGGGCTGAATGAGACTAAGCCAAGAAGTGTACACTTCTGGTGGTAAAACAAGGAACTCTCAGAAGGACGGATAGGAAATTATTATTTCCTGGGCCTCGCTTCTGGGCCAGGCACCTACACAGCTTGCACGTGGCACAATCAGTGTGATATTGGGACAGAAACTAACAAATAGACCAGTAGAGCAGAATGGGCAGCCCAGAAACAGACCCACAAATGAATGGAAACTAACTACATGCAACAATGACATTATAGATCAGTAGGGAGAAAGATGGATTGTTCAATAATTGGTGCTGGGCCAACTAGCTACCCATATGGAAAAATGAAAATGAGATTTCTGACCCACTCTACAAATAGAAATAAATTCCAGATGGATTAAAGACTAGATATTTTTTAAAGCTTTAGATTTTTTAAAAACCTAGAGGAGAGTATCTTTATTATATTGGCATACGGAAAAATCCATAAAACAGGATGAAAAAGAAATAATTCATAAAGAAAAAGATTAATACATTTACCACAGTAAAAATTTTAAGTTCTATACAATAAATGACACCATAAACAAAGTTAAATGGCAAATCACAGATGTTCAGTTCACATGACTGATAATAGACTGGTGTCCAGAATATATAACACCCACAAATCACTAAGAAATTAAACAAGCAAGAAAAAAAAAAGCAAAATTAAAAGAAGAGGGGCAAAGAATGTGAAGCGGGATCTTCAAAAAGAAAAACCCAAGTGAGCAATAAAATATGGTCAGCAACACTCATGATCGGGGAAATGCAAATTAAAATGAGTCACCCAACAGGTGGCAAAAATTAATACATCTGTCTACAAAGAGTGTTGATGAGGATCTGGGGAGATATTGACACACCTCTGGTGGGAGAGTGAATTGACAAAAACCATCTTGGAGAGCAGTTTATCAATACTCAGTAAAAGTGAAGGTATCCAAACGTCATGACCTAGCAATCTCACTTCTGATCATGAACCTTAGAGAAACTCTTATGTACAAGTACAAACTTTTATGTGTGAGTGTTCATTGTGGCATTTTTGATAGCAGAAGAAAAAAGAAAAACTGGATAATCTAATAATCTAAATGCTCAAGAATAAGAGAATGGATAAACAAATTATGGTATACATTTAAAATGGAATAGTATACAGCAGTTAAGTGAAGGAAAGAGGGCCATAGGAAGAAAAGAAACAAGTGCATGTGGTTCATTTGTCATTCTAACCCAGAAACCAGCCCATGCTCTTCCCTAACACCAGCCTGATCCCTCTAAAATAGTTAAATCTCATTGCACCTTTTATTGCAGGTAACAAAAACTGACTCTAAGTAAAAGAAGAAAGAACATTTGGAAAGATACGGGGGTGGCCCACAGACTCAATGGGAGAGCTTGGAGCGAGGCAGGGACCGGGCATCCCTGGGACCTCAGCATGGAAGCACTTAGCCCATTCATTTATAGCAAGGTTTCTCAGCCTTGGCACTACTGACATTTTGGGCTGGATAATTCCTTGTTGTGAGGGCCATCCTGTGTAATGTAGGATATTTAGCAGCATCCTTGACCTCTACCGACTAAATGCTAATAGCAGCCCTCCAGTAGTGAAAATCAAAAAAGTCTCTAGACATTACCGTATGTTCCTGGGGCGTCAAAATCACACCTGGTGGATAAGCTCTGACTGTGGTCCCCTGAACAGCAGCCTTTCCCGGAAACTTGTTAGCAATACAAATTATTGGGCCTCATACCCAGACCTTCAGAATCAGATATTCTGAAGGCAGGCTCAGCATTCTGGGTTTAACAAGTCTTCTGGGGTGATTCTGAGAACTGCTATACTAGGCCTGGCCTAGGGATGACCCAGCTACAACGTCCTTCCACCTCCTTATGTAACTTCCCAAGATTCGAATGCTCAGGAGCATGTGTCTCATTGGTCTAGATTAAATCACATGCCCCTCTTTAGCATGCAGAGGCAGCTTCACACAGAATGACACTGAATAGAGAAGGAGGCGGTCCCCTCAAAGCTGGAAGTAGAGGCTGCTGTTCCCAGAAGATGGAGAGAAGGGATTCTGGGCTGAGGCCTCTGCTCGCCAGACACTCAGTGATCTCCTCCTGAGTCCTGAGCACTGCCCATGAGTCTTTGCTATCGCTGATGGTGCTGCAGAGCTCCACGTTGGCCTCTAATCATCCTAGGAAAATATTAGGAGGCACCGCAAACTAGAACTTCCACAATGGGAAGAGCTGGATTCACTCCCTAACTTGGCTCCTTACCAGTCATGTAAACTGTGGGTCTCTGAGCCTCAGTTTCCTCACCAGCAAATAGAAACAATAACTGATACCCCATTTGACTGTCTAGAGGGTCAAATAAAATAATGTTAAGGTGCCATACAAATATTTACTATTGTGGGAAAGGCACGGGTTTACGGCAGTAGACAGTGTGGATAGCCTGGGAAAGCAGTGAGTTGCAAAATCTTTTTATCAGCATTTTGACAATATCAAGTAGCCCGCTCCATGCCCAGTTCCCTCATCTCTGGCTAAATCATCAGCAACATGAATTCTCATGTCTCAGCAGCTGCATTAATGATACCTTATGTTTGCATAGTGTGTCAGAGCTTGCAAAGTGCTTCCTCACATGTCATCTCATTGGACGTGACCCTTACAGTGTCCCTGGGAGGCAAGAAGTACCAGCATCCGAATTCTCATTTTATAAACGAAAAAGTTGAGGGTCAGCATGATAAAAAGATGACCAAAATCACAGAGCTGATACGCTCTGAGACAAAGCTCTAGTACAATTGAGACCAAATGCAAACCATCTAGAAAAAGGAGATTTTGTCTATGGCTATACCACCCTGAACAAGCCCTACCTCGTCTGATCTTGGAAACTAAGCAGGGTCAGGCCTGGTTAGTACTTGGATGGGAGACCACCTAGGAATACCAGGTGCTGTAGGTGTTAAAAAAAAAAAAAAGGAAAAGAAAAAAGATTTTCCCTGCCCTGTGCTGTGATGCCTACTGTAGTGAAACACAATTTAGGGGAACTTCAAGAAACAGAAACCTACACTCTTGCAGAAGAACAGGTGAGAATACTCATAGTCCCCCTTTTGTCCTTGGAGGAAGTAATCCAGAAGTGGCTAGCCAGAGACCAGATGGCTCATCAGCATGCCAGAGAGTTTTGTTTGGCAACTCAGTGTTTTCAAAAGCGCTGTATCAATCGCCATTTAAACATACCTAGACAGAGCTGATGCCACCCCACGTAATCTCTCTATCTCTGTGCTTTATCACTCATGCGAGATGCCTGTGCCTGGGCTGCCAGGGGCAGGGGTAAGGAGAAATTCCACAGTGGGAGTGGGGTCCTCCATTCTCCACCCTGTATGACTGTGCGCTACACAAAAGGCATGAGTGGGGGCTGAAATCCAGCCCACCTCTGCTCCCCAAGTCATGTGCCCGGCCCTGGGGCTCGGTAAGTGCTTCAGACTGCGCTGGACTGTGCTCCAGTCTCCAGTTGTTCTATCGGCTGAGCGCCCTTCTGCAATGTGCGACCTGCACAGGCACGCGTGGCAGGCCTGCTTCTCAGGAGAACTCAGAAGACTGGGTGACACGAGACTCCATTCCCACATGGCAGCGATCGGAGGAAACCGGAAGTCACAGCTGTCCTGCTTAGGTAGGGCACACACTCTCAGTATCGCCGCAGTCCCCAACCAGCCTGCTTCACTTGTTTATGTCACCTGCCTAGCCCCTAAGATATTTGAGTTTATGACCCCTGTCTTAAACAATTAATTTTTTTTTACATAGGTTTATCCAGGTAATTAGTTTCATGGTCTATTTCTGAATGGCTTTTTTTCTTTCCTACCCAACCCCCTTTCCCAACACTCCTGGTTAATCTATTTATTTTTACTCTACTTCCTGCTAAAAATATATACAATACAACAAGATTTAAAAAAAAAAAAAAAAAAAAGTCAGACTCCTGGTAATCTCTGGAATGTGGGAAAAGCACTTTTACCACAAAGTTATATTAAGAAGTTTAATTATCAGAAAATTACTGTATAACAAATATATCAAACATTAAGTATGTACACTGTATATATACACTGAGAATTCCTGGGCAACCTCAGTCTATAAACCCATTCACCTTACCCACAACCTCAACCGACTCTTTATTCCTTCCCTATGACCAGCTTGGGAGACTTTGAGGTACACTTGCTCTGTATGGCTCCCCACCTTTCCCAGGACCCACCATTCACGCTGAGTTTTCAAGGCAGTCAGGGGAACCTTTTCAGCTTATCCCAAGGATATTATCATTTTTTTCTTTCTGTTGGCACTCATGTACTCCCAATATTTTAGGCAATTATTTGTTCACTTCTAACTAACTTTCAGGAAGCCACAGGGCTCCAGGCTGCTATTGTGGGTCATCTCAGTCAACTACTGCTGTGTCACAACCACAAATATCACAGTGGCATACAACAATAAGTATTTCTCACCATATGCTCGAGGGTCATTTGGGGTGGCTTTGCTTCAGGCTACAGGCCTACAGATCACCCAGGGCAGCTCCACATATCTCTCACTCTCCTGAGCCCATGTCACATTTTTCTCAGGGCAATGACAGAAGTGCAAGACAGCAAACTCACTAGCACAAGCATCAAGCCCCTGCTCATGTCATATCCATTAATATCTCATTTTCCAAAACAAGTAAAATAACAAAGCCCAAAATCAAAAGCAGGGAGGAATACTTGCCCCACGAAGATGGACAGAATGGGGAGAGAGAGAATATTTGCAGATAATGCCCACCCTCAGCCCTTTTGGTCACAAATATTCACTCCTTTCCTTACATGCAAAATACACTCATTCCATCCCAAGGATCCTCCAAATATCTTATCCTGACACTGAGCTGGAAATTGGGAAACTCGTGACCTGTGTCAGATCTCACCGAGATTCCTCTTGATCCAGGGACCTAAAAATCAAAGATAAGTTGTTTTCCCCCATGTAGCCCCAAAACACAATGGTGGAACAGGGACAGAATCACTGCAAAAACATACCCATTTCAAAAGGGAGCAATATGGGAGTAACGACTGTCCCTTGACATGGCCCCTGTTATACACCCTCAGAATAGCTCCCAGTCCTTTCTTCTCCAGGGGCCCTGGCTCTGTCCTCTGGAGGGTTGCCTTTTCCATCGGCCTTGGCCACTTTTTAAGTGTCCATTGGGGAATATGCCTTTCTTAATGTTGAGCAACACTATCAGTCTGCTTCCTGCCTAAAGGAAGGTGGGGACCCAGAAATCTCACATCTCCAGCAGTCTCCCTTTTTTTAAATCAGTCTGGTGGCAGTTTCGACAATAAACTCTTCCCAAAACTCCGCAAGTTTTCCATGTATTTTATTCTATTAAACTCTAGGCAACAAAAACCATATCCACAATTCCTTTAGAGATTCATTCTCTCTCTCTCTCTCTCTCTCTCTCTCCGCCCCCCTCCCTCCCCCTCCCCCACTCCTCACATCCTTAATTTTTTCTAGGAGACCTTTTGTCCAGCTAAAAGGATGCACAGACCCTCTCTTCGCTCAGAAAATCTGCAGCTTAGTGCAGGAGACAGAGAAGATAGAAAATATTTTCCAAGTGGTTACAAACTCTGTGAGTGCTTAAGGTAGATGTGGCAACCTCTTTATAGTAGTTGTTATTTCTGTACTATCCCTTCTACTTCCAGACATGACTGACTAGACCATCTCAAATCCTAGGGCTCATGCCTGTTACCATGTAAATGATCTTCCCTGGCATATATTTTTCAATTCACTTCGATGATCCCATTTTCCCAGGCTACACTATGTGAAATTGACACCCTTTTACTACATCAATCCTCCTGTCTTATTTGTCTCCCATGATAATATATTTCACATATTTTTTCTTTATTATTTGTTTATTGTCTGTCTATCTCCAACAGAATATAAGCTCCATGAGGGCCAAGATTTTTATCAGATTTGTTCACTTTGTTTCCAGTGATTTGAAAAGACCCTTGTATGGCATATGCTCTTAATAAATATTTATTGGGTGGTTGAATGGATAGATGGAAGGAGGAATGAACAAATGAACTTATAAGCAAAATCCTGAACACCTCACCTGAACAAACTCTTATACCCTGGGCTCCACTCAGGCTTCAGTCTTGCTAAAAGATAAAACATTGGCTTATCTTCCTAGTTCTGACTTGATCTTCTCTCCTTTATGATTTTACCCAACACTGTGTGGCTTCTTCAAACTTCCTCAGTTAACAGCTCTCACCAAGAATCCTCCCAGATCTCCACCCCCAAGTTGTCTGAATATCCCCTGGATTTCAGTGGACTTGAAGTCAGAACTTCAACAAATAAAAGAGAATGATTAAAACTCAGGCAGAAGAGCCAGAATCAAAGTCAGAATCAAAAAGCTTAAACTAAGGAAAACTAGTATAATTGAGCAGGAGATATCGCTGAGTTTCCTGGAGACCAAGGCACAAAGGAAAAGATGATGAGGTGCACCATTAAAAGATGCAAGCTTTGTTTGGGAAGGCAACCTTTTTCCTAAGGACCATCAAGTACAGCAAGCATTGTAAAATTCAGATGAAGAAAACTTCGGACAGTGAAGACAACTTCCCAGAAGCCTGAGCTCAGTAATGACCATGAGATTTAAAAGGAGAGCCTGTAGGAGCTCACGTGAACTTCAAGAAAGGGCATCACATCCTAAGGGCAGCAGAAAGGAAGAGATAGGAGAGATAGGAAGCCAGGGTGGGGAAAAACGATAGAGTTTAAAGTACCTCTCAAGAGAGAAACTCAAGATTTACCTAATTGTATTTTATTTTTCAAGCTGCGAAAAGCTAAGAAGAATCATAAATTAATTAGCTCCATTAATTAGAGAGCAAGTAGGAAGATGTATTGTTTCACTAGTTCCTTGACTTGTTAATTTGCTTGTTCACTGTACTCTGATGACTTTGGGGGTGTTATTCGGTCTGAGAGCCAAGGACTGATGTGGAGGGGGTTTTTTGAGGTATTGGGGAACTGAGATCCCTGGTGCTCCCATGTGAGACTTGGGGAGAGCCACCTAATTCAGCCCACGGGCTTATGAGCAAGATGCCATAGTGCTCCTCTGGTCTGGATGACATGGTGTGTGCTGGATAAGGAGAATTACTATGTTAATAATAGAAAATATTAAAGAGACAAGCTTCTTTTGTTGAAATTCCCTTTTACCATATGGAGTGGGATTTGGTTCCTGGGAGGATCAGCCACCAAACTCATTGTTTATTCATGGCCTTTGTGAAACAATGTCAGACCCTCCAGTCCAATAGTTTACATTATTACACTGCGTTTTAGAAGCCAGGCTTCCAAGCTCCCAAAACTGCTTTGCCAGGGGAGGACAGGGAGATGCAGAAATCATATTTATGGCATATCCTTCATTAGGAATTCCAGGAAAGTGACTGACCTCTTAGTTCAGAGAACCTTGAACTTGACACTACCCTCCTCAGTTTAGCTCTGTTCAGTTTGAGGCAGAGGTGGGGGCTCAGAGAAGGGTAGACAGAAGAGTTTACTGGATCCTAAAGGTGGTTTCGTAAAAGCACCTTGGAGCGGATGCCACTGATACAAGAGGAGGTTCTGTCTTCTTGGATCTGTGTCCTGCCTGGTTCATGGCTGAGCGCCGAAGCCAAAATTTGGTCAAACTCTTTCCCGGATTCCCAGCCGGGGCTCCCCTGTCCTGGGTTGCTGGCATATTCTCTACTTACTAAATGTGCTTTGTGATCTCAGTTAGTGGGAGGCAGAAAACCCACTGCTAAACAGGGAAGCAACTGAAAACCCAAAATGCCAACATGTCTAGTCTGGTACACGGTAATGCACTATCCCATTCATTCATTAATATCTCCATTCACAAATACCTATTGCTTGTCCACTGCATGCAGCTGCAATGCAAGGTCTTTCAGATCTAGAAGTTTCGTTCAAAACTGGAAAGGAACACCAATGGTGGCCAAAGAGGGAGTGCCTTCGGTCTGTGATGATGGCACTGAGGACAGCCTGGAGTCAGGGTCTCTTTTGAGACTCCTCTCCAGATGCGGTACCCTAAAGACAGCGTGAAGAATGAGATGGAGCCAGTGGGCTAGTAAAGCAATTAAAGAACAAAATTAAGGACACTCTCGGCACTGGCCTCCAAGGAGCGTTAAGGATTGGAATAAATCACAGCAAGCTTCATCTGAACCTCGCCTCAGAGCCCATCCCCAGGACACTGCGGAACTTGGGGTAGCCTGCCTGCTGTGGGGCAGGCAGCCTTGGCCAGCAAGGAAGACATCAAAGGCTCTGGCCAGCAAGGAAGTCATCAAAGGTTCCAGCAGCAGGACGCTCTAACCATTAGACAGTAGAAGACAGATTTCCTCTAAAACGTGCCTTTAAAGGCAGCTCATTTGCCTTCGTGGGCCCCAGGAAAACCCAAGATAGGTACCATCCAGGAAGCCCAGACTCTTTAAGATCAGCACGGTTTAATGCAGCTTAAGAGCCGTAGGTCAGACCAGGAAACGACTTCCTGATGTAAGGGCTTATTGGACCATGAAAGAGGACTCCCAAAGAGACTGTGAAATTGCCTTCTCTCAAAGTTTTTAGATTCTTGTTTCTTTGCAGCAATGAATCGAGGGCCAGCCCAGGGGCAGACAGAGAGATCTGATGAATTCTCAAGCTCCTTCTTCTCACTCCAGGAAGCACTTTCCCACCTAAGAACCAAGTTTCTCCTCACTTTTCTGGATGGATACTTGGTTCAGAAAACAGATGGAGATAGCAAATATTAATTTCTTCCTAACTGGTTCTTTTCTTCTCATTTGCATCCCCAGATTTGTTTTTTTAATTGAGGTATGACTGACATATGATATTAGTTTTGTGTGTACAACATAATGGTTTGATATTTGTATATATTGCAAAATGATCACCATAATGGGTCTAGTTAACATCCGTCCTCATACAGAGTAACAAAAAAAATTTTTTTCTTGTGATGAGGACTTTTAAGATCTACTCTCTTAGCAACTTTCAAATATGCAACATAGTATTATTAACTACAGTCACTGTGGTGTACCTTAATTGCTCTTAAGTACTTGGGGGTGACAGGTGTAGGATGAAGTCTTCATGTTTTATTTTTCAGAGATGGATCAACTCCAAGTCTTCAAATATTGAATAAAAAAGACTCTTAGCCTGGAAGCCATTTTACTATTTTAAATATTTTAAATAGCTCCAGCTTCGTGACAGCTGTGAGATATGAAATAAAATCCTGGGTTTCTCTCCAGTCTCTGGGCTACTCTGAAGTATCAAATGGCAAGCCAGGGTGGTGGGTGGCGGGTGGTGGGATGTGAGGAGGGGGTGTGCCAGGCGAGGGTGGGGCAGAGAGTGCATTTTCTTCATGTTGTGGAACATTTTTAAATATTAGCTATGACCTCTCAGAACCCTGGAGAGCTGTCGATTTTATATCAGCAGAACGTCTGAGAACTTTGGAAATACCCCCAAAATTTGAACACAGATTCCCTGGGTTACGTGGTCAGATTCAAACAGGCTGTGCCTCCTGGCAGCTGGACACTGACATTCTCTGTTGAAGAAAGAGAAAGGGCCGGAGGGTGGGGATAGCATGTGATCCTTTCATTCGGGTTTATTTTAGATTTGTGATCCTTCTCCAGGGTAATTCTTATTATGTTTGCAGGCACAACAATTGCCACACCAGGGTAGAAGCCACAGCCAGGTGGGTTAGATGAGTTTGTGTATTCAATGACTATTTATTGGGCACTTACATTGTCCCAGGAAGCGAGTTATGGGGTTGGTGCTGGGCTTCTGACAATTACACTAAGTGGCCCTGATCTTACCTGACCTTCTCTTCCTACTATATCCCTAACCTTAGTGCTTTAGAGAGCACAGAACTATTGACTCACTCATTCATTCATTTATTCATTAATTAAATCAACCATTCAATGCATTTAGTAAATAGTCACTGAGCTCCTCCCAAGAGCTAAAAATGCAGCAATGAATAAGATAGTCCACTGCCCTGCTCCCATGCGCCTCACATTCCAAAGAGCTTCCTCCATCATCCTGGAGAAAACACCCATGCATCAACCTCAAACACTTTATGCTTATTCACAGTCACCAAATATTTATCGAGCACCTATTCCATGATAGGCACGGCACTTATCACTAGAACACCAAAGAAAGAGGAACAAACGTGGTCCTGCTAGCGCCCAAGATAGGTAATTATTGACATAATCACCTGAAGTGCCAAGTTGTAATCGCAACAAGTGCTAGGATAGGGATGTTCACAGGGCTTTGAGAGACCACCAGGAGAAGGGCCATCTGGCTGGAGAGGTCAGCACAGGCCTCTCTGAGAAAGTAAAGCTTGGGGGGCAACGCAAACCATGAGCTGGAGGCAAGCAGGCTATTGATAAGAGCAAAGAATGGTGTTCTGGGCGGATGCCAAGGTCCTGGGGTGGGGCGGACATGAGTGACCGAAAGGAAGCCAGAGTGGCTGCCAGAGGGTAAGGGCCCAACAGGAGAGGCGGACGGAGATACAGCTAAGGGCTGGACCACTGAGGGCCTTGTGCCGAAATAAGAAGTTTGGGTTTTATCCTGAGAATAGTAGGAAGCCTTAAAGGAGATTTAAAAAGTGATGCTTGAAACATAATCTCGTCATCCTTTCTAATGTATTAATTCATTCAACAAACATTTCCTGAGCACCTTGTATGTACAAAATGCTGTTCTAGTCACTGCGAGGATATGGAATCTGCCCTGGGCATTAAGACTCTTACAGATCAGTAGAGCAGACAGACATGTTAGCAACAGTTTACTGTAGAAGAAGGAATATTGAACCTGCATATTAAAGACAATAGGTTCAAGTCTCAGTTCTGCCTTTTACTGAATAACCCAGCATTCCTTGAGAACAGTGGCTGGTTTAATTATCTTTGGGTCCCCAACATCTGGCATACAGAAGGATTAATAAACTTAGAATAATCATGTCACCTTAGATAATACCAACAAGGCTTCACATTTGTTTAGTGCTTTATCATCTTTAAAGATCTTTCACGCTCTGGATCTTATTTTATTCTCCCAACGTCCCTGGGAGGTAGATTCAGAACCAGTTACACAATTTGTGGGGCTCAGTGCAAAATGAAAATATGAAGCTCTTTGTTCAAAACTTAATAAGAATTTCATGACAGTGACAGCAGAGGATTCAAACAAGGTCAGAATCACTGGAAGAGTGGGGTCCTGTGTAGCTGCTCGAGTTGCATGTCCATGAAGGCAGCCCTGAGTGATTTATATTTTATTTATTTTACAGGTGAGGAAACTGAGGCACAAAGTTTAGTGATTCTGTCAATGTCACTCAGCTAACAACTGAAAGGTTGAGTTTCAGAACAAACTCAGGCCTTCTGATTCCAGGTCCAGGATGCTTCCTGCTAAAATAGGGCTGGCCTAGTTTCTGCTCTGGGTTGCGGTTCTCTCTAGGCTATTTTATTGTGGCAAGGCAGTTCTAAACATCTATTTGGAAAGCAATATAGACAAAGAAATGGAAGGCAAATATTCAAGATGCTGCATGAAACCTTTCAGTAGGTCCCATTGCTCTCAGTAAAAAGTACTAACCTTTAGGGCAATGCAGAGTTCTCTCTTGGCCTGACCTCTGATTAAAATTCTCCTACTGCACTACCCACCTCTGCTCTCTCCTTCAAAAAGTGTTTTCCAACCACATATACTTTCTTGCAATTTCCCAGCTGGGCCTTTTGCCCTCTGGCCTCCAGGCCTTTGTTTATGCTACTTGCTCTGCCTCAGATGCTGTGTTATATGGAGGGTGACTTCAAGTTAACCAGCTTAGAAAAAGAGGAGAGTAGGATGAAGAAAGGCATCTGAGGCAGAGGGAAAATCATAACTAGTCTTGCCACATCCTTAGAATTGCCATTCATTCATCCATCCATCCTTCATCGCTCCCATCCATCCATCCATCTATCCATCCATTCACCCATCTTTCCATCAATCCATCCATCCATCAATTCAACCCATCTATCAACCCATCCATTCATCCAACAACTATTCACTGAGCCCTATGTGCTATGTGCCAGGTATTAAGTTAGGCGCTGGGGATCCAGAGATAAATAAGCCAACTTCTCTCCCCCAAGGAGCTCGCAGTCCAGTGGAAAGACAAACAAGTATTACCCGTAGCTCAAACCCCCAACTTCATAACCTGTGTGAGTCCAGACTCCCTCCCCACAATTTATGCAAATTCCCACTTTCTTCTCCCAGATCCTTCATTCCAGTATAGCCTTGAGCCCACTGGGACAAGGACTTAGTCCCCTTTACCATTTTTCCATAAGAAATACAATCTCAGTGGTGATTTTGTAGATGTGGTGACTTTACTGTAGAGCCGAAGAGGTACAGTGAAGGATTATATCCTACACGCTACAGCTTTCCACTGTCTTGCTGGTTTCTCACTAACAATCCTCTACTTCCCAAAAGCCCCAGCTATTAGCGTAGAATCCTCCCCAGTGCACAGCCCCCTAGGAGTGTCTTCTAGTTCTTACTCCCTATTCTGACATACCCCACCCCCCAGGACTGTCGGCTGTCCCCAGAATCTGGCGACTATTACATGTTCCAACTTGCATAAATGGGTCACTACATGGCAGAGAGTGGTGACCAAGTACAAGATGTCCACACCAGCTGGCCTAGAAGAGGTGAGCTCTGGGAAGGGCACCTGGATGAAGAGGGAGATCAAAGAGGATACTAAAAGCACAACAAAAGACAAGGACAAAGAAAGCAGTGAGGACATGGTGATTTTGAAGTGACAAAAGTGGTTCAGCAGAGCTAGAAAATCGAATATGAAGAGTAATAAGAGACAAGAGGTATGCAGGGGAGAGGCCTTAAGAAATCCGGAGGGCCATGCTAAGGGCTATAGACTTGAAGCTATTGCCACAGAGCTGATGCTAAGAGACCTTAAGCCTAGATTAGAGAGTTTAGAAAGATTATAGAAGTGGGAATAAGGTTCACTCGACCCCAACCTAACAGCTGTGGAAGTCTTAAGCTCAGAGCCAAATCATTGCAAGGCAGCAGTCACTTGCCTCCCTGGGAATAGGTCTGAGACCAGAGAGAGTCCATCCTGGGGACAAGGCCTTGTGATGAAGACAGGTAGGCAGAGCCCAGGTGGCTGTGCTTGTGTCCCTGGGGAAGTGGCATCGAACCCATTCTGTTCTTCAATAACTCCTCTTGGGGATTCGTTATCAGACAAAACACAAAGTCTGCAAGATTTAGGGACTGTCAGAACCTGGCAGAAGGATTCAAACTAATTTTCAAATGTCTTCAGGTCAGCAAAACCTCAAATGCACTTTTTCAGAGTTCTTTCCTACTCTCCACACCCCCACGACCATTCTTCTGCTGCTTGATTCTCAAAGCCACATAGTTTTCGAGGGAAATGGAATCAGTCTGGTCCTGGTTCGTTCACAAGCAAATCCTCAACAGGCTGTTTTGTAAGAAGACTGAGGACCTTCAAGACACCTTCGCAGGCTCCCTTAGAGAGCAGCTTGCTTTGAATCAGGAAACTGTATTTTGCCAGAACCTTACGTTCAAGTTCAATATCCACGTCGGAACCCACGAAATGTGAGTGAGTTCTAAATTTGGAAAAACATTTTTCTTCACTCTCTTCCCAAAGCATTCCTTCAGCTATTGACTTTGGAGGCCCCTTCTCTATACTATGTGGCTTTGCTCTGAATGACACACTGAGGCTTTGAACACATGAAATGCTTACTCAGCAGATCAATACATTGATGATTTTCTTTGGAAGAGCACTCCAGAATCTAGTATACAGCCAGCTTCCTTTCTTGGCGAGTCTGTTGGGTTGAGTCTTGTTTCCATGTAAGACATCTGCCCTGACTTAAACTTTGACTCTCTACCAGTGTCCTTCCTAAGCTATTTGCACTGTGAACCTAAAAAGATTTATTAAAAAAAAAAAAAAGAGAAGCCGAGTGTCATTTTTAGAAAAGCAAGACACCCAACACATCCTACTCTGAGTAGATTTCTTTGATGGCTTGTGATGTTGCCTGAATGGTAAATATACCCTCAGACTCCAAGTAAATAGTCCATGGCATGTAACTTGGGTATAAAAGAGGAAATTTTACACAGCGTGGCCACAGACGCCTTGTCATTTCCCAGAAAATTAGAGGGTCTTCCAGTGACCCTGTAAATTTATCACACAAGTATTCTTCCACGACTTCAGGAACACGTTGGGCCTGTTTCGATGATGTTTTGCAGTCGCCATAGATAACATGCTGGAGGTGAGGAGGAGTAGGTGGCAAGGTCAGAAGGCCTGCCATTGCCCCCAGAAACGGGAAGCCAGCACTCATGGCCGGCTGCCGGGCGTTCTGTGCCTCTGTGTGTGAAAGACACTTTGTTAGCACCGAGCATTTCACTTTCGAAGAGAAGCAGCAGGCATCTGGGGAACAATCATTCCTGT
The DNA here is from genome assembly GCA_028627145.1 of Eidolon dupreanum. Classification (NCBI taxonomy): domain Eukaryota; kingdom Metazoa; phylum Chordata; class Mammalia; order Chiroptera; family Pteropodidae; genus Eidolon; species Eidolon dupreanum. The sequence goes on along the minus strand of CM053506.1, from coordinate 85,294,266 downwards.
AGCTGGGAGCCTTCACTAAAGCAGGAAAACATTAAAGGATCGGCTGAAAGAGAGACTCGAACCCAGAGGATGAGCTGGAACCAGACAAGCTGCAAAGAGGTCTTGAAAGGCATCCTTCTGCCTCCAGAAAAAACCACAGGGGGTCTGGAATCAAGAGAGATTGCACAACCTCCTTATCAACTCTTTCCAGTGTCTCAGTGGAGATGGAGAAACACAAATCAACATCTTCTGTGTAGCAACTGTTGGTTTACTTTAAAATGGGTCCTACCATCGCTAATAATAGCTAATATTGACTGAAGGATTCCCAGGGGCCCTGCACTGTGCTGAGCACTCGGTGGTGTTATTCCAACTCATTCTGAATGTCAGAGGAGGCAAATGCAGCTCAGAGAGGTCACCGACCTGCCCCAGTCTGCAGCTGGTAAGGGCAGGGCCGGAAGGCATGGCGGTGTGGTCCTGCATATCTCTTGGGAGCTCTTTGCCATGATCCCTCACTTGTGAAGTGGAGCTAATAACAACAGTGCAACACTAAGGTTTTCTTTTTTCTTTTTTTTTCTTTTCTTTTCTTTCCTCCCCCTGTCTTGGCCAGGACTGTATGCTTTGTTTCGGTCATGGTTCTCCTTTTCAACTCTCATCACTCATTTGTCCTTTTAACAAATGTTATCAAGCGCTTACCATCTATGTCACTGCCATCCAGACTATTAATCCAGACCTTTTTAATTAGCCCATCCATTGTCTTTTCACCGTAGGCTTTCCTGTCATTATCATGCCTTTAACAAGCATCTCATCACGCCACTGTCTGTTTTACAAAAACTAAATCTGTTTTGTACTTGCTGTTCTGAAAGTTCTATAATAGACTTAACTTGTGTGTGGTCCTTACGACAATCTAGCAGAGACCAGAAAAAATAGATATATTATCTATTATCATTATTATTTTCCCATTTTACACATAATTAAAATGAATTCCAGGAATTTTAAGTGACTGCCAGAGCCAGGATTCGAACGAAGTCCGATCTCATGACGCCTACCCTACAGGTGAACCTTTTCCATGTGAACACGGACATCACCCCCCAGGAGCTCACCATCTAAACACGGTAGTGTCGGTAGAGCGCTCCAGCCTAGAGAGACAGGAAAGCTTGGTGGTTAAGTACCGGGACTCTAAGTCTTGCCTCTGCCACTTACTAGCTAATGGCCTTGGACAAGTGACCTAACCTCTTGATGCCTCAATTTCCTCCCGGGTTTAAAGAGGATAATAATAGGATACTTTCCTCACAAGATTGTCATGAAAATCAATGGTTAATCTCACACTTCACAAATGCCATCTAATTGTTCATTGTTTTAACGTTATTATAGCTGTATCTGAAAGTAAACAGAGGCTATGGAGGGAAGGACTGGAGTAGAGCAAAGAGCTCTCTAGCTGGAGATCCAGGAGGAGGAAAATTAACTGGAACCAACGGTCAGGAGATGTGGTTCTACTCTGCATTCTGCCACTTAAAATCTGTGCAACCTGAGGCAAATCAGTCACTTTATTACTCTTAGGTTTCCTCATCTGCTTGGTGAGAGAATTAAACCGCATCAGGTAGGGGAGGCTTGGCCAAGACTCGACTCCCTCACACCTGACCCAGCGCCCCAGAGACTCTGATGAGTACACCCCCCACCCCCGACTTTGATTAAGACCTACTAGTGAAGATGATCGGTTAGTTTCACTCAGGACCAGGCTAATTAACTCATCCAGTTTGTCTGGGACTTTCTTGGTTCTAAAAGTTTCACATCCTAAAAACACAATCCCAGGAAAACCAGAACAGCTAACCACCCTAATTAGGTCAGCCCCTTTAAAAAAATTCTATAATCTTGTTCATCAATTTTTAGACTTTGCTACTCATATAATTGCCTTCATATGCATTTGCCATAATGATGTTTTAACTGTGAAATTATTCAAATATGTTTATTTCAAAAAATATTTTATATCATTGCTGCAGTAGTCAGGATAAGCCAAGTTAGCTAAGGTGACAAATAACCCTACAAAACAGAAAGCTGGAAATATGCAGTAAACAACACTATAACTATACAAGTAAACTAGCACTATATGCCATAAAGAGAAGGAATTTTTTAAAAATGAAAATAAAGCATTGTCACTTGTTAGCAGAGCTGGCTGATGGCTGTCTAACTCCAGGGACTTGTTCACTCTTTGTTAAAAGAAACAATTAGTAAGGGTTAAAAACATCCTGAGATTTTCTCCTTTCCATAAGCAAGATTGAAAATAAAGTAAGTTTAACACTCTGCGACGTAATGTTATTTAATATCATGTCTGTCCACCACTTAAAATCATCTCCCTTGTCACTGGCAGAGAACACTGCCTACACTGAGAATCAGAGAGAGCTTAAAGGTGAGAGGGCTAGGGCCCGGCCATGTATTTAAATGCTCAGATCTTAGAGAGGTACCCCTCTCTCCCAAGCAGCTCTTAACCTAAATTTAATGCCAAATCAGACTGGCTGCCAGCTGAGAGGGGACCCCCCTCTCCACTAACCTTTCCTATATCAGAATTCTCCACTTTGCCCCAATGCTGCCTAGAAAGTACTACGATGGACCAAGAGACAGAAAGAGTGCCTAAGAGAGTTCCCTGTTCCGACAAGATTAGTGTGAAGAATTTCAGCAAATCAAAGCAAAGCAGCAGTAAAGGACTCATGACTTATAGATCCCAGCAAAGTTTAGGCAGCTCCCCAAAGCAGACTAAGAAACAACTGTAAAGACTCATGGTGCAGCTCAAATTTCAAGGGCCCATGTTATTGCTACTTCTTTCAAAGCCATAAGAATGCAAAACCTGGCTTGCCACTTGAGATCACTTACCCAGACAAATGCCAAATCGTGTTGCAGGAAAGCCCAACCCCACCACCTACAGTCTTCCTTTACCCACCCCCTCCAATTTTGTGAATGTCATTTACTTTCTCTGTTCCAGGACTAACCTGCTCTCTCAGTTGGGTCACTCATCTATATTCTGTGGCTTCAAATGCCATAGACAGCCAATGACTCCCAATCCATAACACCAGCCCCACCTATCAGCTACACTCCAGACCCTACCCAACACTCCCACTTGGATTTCTCACCAGGACCTCAAACTCATCCAACATTGAACATACAATCTGCTCTGCCCCAAACCCATTTCCCCTCCACCATCCACTCCTTTGCTCAAACCTAAAATAAAACCTGGGAATCCTCTACAATTCTTTGTCCTTTGTTCCTCCAGACCCAATCCTATCAATTTTATCACTTAAATGTTTGTAGAAATAATCTACCTTCTCCATCCTCACCTTTCAATCTTCCTCCAGACCACCCATGTTTCTCCCCCAGGCTACTATAGAGGCTCCTAATTGGCCTTCTATCATCAACCTTTGCTTCTCTCTAATCCTCTCCAATCCACATCAGAGGGACAAGCAACTTTTTTTTTTTTCATGTACATCTTATGACCTTATTTTTTTTGCTTAAAAATCTTCAACTGTACCCTGTTGCTCTTGTAATGAATCCTCAAACCCTTAGCATGGCTATCAGGTATGACCTATCCTCCCCCTACAGTAAACCCCACAGGTTTACCTCAGCTCACTTTCCCTGCCCTGTTATTCTCTTTACTCCGACCCCACAGAACTTCCTCCATGTTCTTTCTCCTCGGCTTCAGGGTCTTGCACACGCTTGGAACAGGCTATCTCATCTCTCTGCCTAGCTGACTCCTGCTCATTCCTCATCGTTCAGCTTCAGGAAAGGTTCCTCTAGGAAGCCTTCCTTCCCTGATCCCCAGGCCAGAGTAGAGCCCTCCCCCGCCTCACCCCCACCCTACAATAAATTACATAGTACCCTGGCCTTGTACTTCATAACGCTCAACATAATACCACTTATTGTCCACTAGCTGTTCTCCGTTAGTCTGCACCCTCCATGGAGAATGGAGACAGGGAGCCACCAACATCCCCACTCCTGGTACACTGTCTAAGGACACAGCAAGTGCTCCATAAATATTTGCAGACTGAGTGATAACTCAGAGAGTCATTCCCAAGCAGTCTGAGGACACCACCCACACTCCTCTTGGTGTACCTACTGGGGAAAACTCAATAGCACGCATTCTGGTCTTAGTGAACATGGTATCTGGTGACACCACTGGGAACACTGACAAAAATGTGGCTGTAGTGGAGTCACCCAGGCCTCAGGAAGGAGTAAGTATCGAGTCATGCTGTATCCCTCACAGGAAGAGCATGAGCTGGTGCCGATGGCGCAGGGCGTCCTGAGCCTTTGGTCTTGGGTTTCTCTTCCTAGAGTATTTATAGCCATCCGGAGAAGTAGCTGGCTTCATTAATTGTGAGCGTATGTCCACCCAAAGCAGCCATACACTGAATGTATTGAATACCAGGCCTTATATGGGCATTCTTGTTGATTCATATGTTGTTAATAAGTGACATGAAGCGGACGGCTAAGGCAGAATGCCAAATGCTTGCCTTCTCCTGTCACCTCAAAGGTGCAAGGTTGTTAGTGTGGTAGATTGTTTGTTTTTAATGGAATGACTACTTTTTAAATGAAAAAGAAGGAGTTGCGAGGCCCACAAACAATTGGTGAACTGTATAGGAACAAACATATGGTTCAGAAGTGGCAGCAAAGAATGCAGATTCTGTATCCACTGCTTCAAACGAGGAGTAGATGCTTGTGCCAACCACCGTTCAATGCAAGTATATTAACTCATTTAAGCCTCAAAACAGCTCTAAGAGGTGGGTGCTACTATTTATTATCCCCATTTTGCAAATGGGAAAACTGAAGTCTAGAGAATTAAGTTAAGCGATGGGATCAGCTAGTAGGAGGAGGAGCTAGAAAATAAACCCAGGCAGCCTGGCTGCAGAGTCCAGGAGCAGTCAGGCCCCATGGGGCCGCGTTCAGTCCAAACCAAAGCCAAACCAGAAGACTAAGGCCCCTGCCCTGATTTGTTTTTTGTTTTTTGTTTTTATCTCTTGAAGCCTACAGAGCAGCTGCAAGCGTAGCCCTGGCCTTAAGGAGCACACGTGGTTTACAACAGCACCAGTTAGCAAGGATGAAATGTCATGTGAGGGATCCAGGTGCCAGAGAGTAGGCCATCCAGCAGGCAGACGTCTTCCAATCGCCAGGTCTGCATCCCTGCTCTGCAGTCACCAGGTTCTGTGTCGGTGGGCAAGTCGCTTTCCTCATCTGAGACTCAGCTTCCAAATCTGTGAAATGAAGATGATAATGATGATGATGATGATGATGATGATGATGTGCTAGTTCACATCTAACAAGGATGTCAGAATTAAATGAGAAACCATGCAAACCATTTAGGACAGGAAACATGTTCAGTGAACATTGGCCCTTATTATTTTGAGCAGAGAGTTTCAGGATATCATTTATTTTTTCACAAACATATATCAAGCGCCTCCTAACAATGTACCAGGTACTGTGCCAGGTGCTAGGCATGCAAAAAAAGAGATAGCAGCCAGGCTTTCAAGGAGAGCATTGTGGGAAGAGGCTGTTGATATAGTTCTACACAAGAGACAGCGGGGGAGGAGGGGTGCAAGGCAGGCAGGAGTCTCTGGTCTTTGCAAAAGGAATCAGAGAAGGTGCCACGAAGGAGGGTGACAGGATGTGGGAACACGGTGAGGGCAGCTTCACTGGTAACAGGCAGCTTCGGGGCGTCTCATCTGCAAGTCTCTGGGCTTGAGGATGGGTGCTGACAGATCACAGACAGGAGCTGGACTCCAGGCAGACAGCTCTGATGTTATGAAGTCCACTTCCAAATTCTGAAGTCTTCTTTATCTCCAGACTCAGCCTGCGACAAAGGAATAGCTAAACATTTAAGTAGGAATCAAAGTGAGAGGTTTTTTTGTTTTGTTTTTTTCTTTTTGGTGCCCAGTTATTTGCCTGTTAACCAGCAGAGAGATAAGACTGAATTTATGTCTCACCAAAGAGGCACCAGAAAGGGAAGGAGAGAGACAGAGACAGACAGAGAAGATTATGCAGAAGTTTTTTTGTTTTTTTTCCTTCAAAGTGTCTCCTTGGTAGAATCCTGCCGCTCTGTCTCCGGGGAGAGGTTCGCCCTCCAGAAAACATGACACTTTATTTCCTGCCCTTGTTTGTTAACACACCCATTTACCATCCATCTCAGTTTCATGTAACTGCCAGCCGGCATTAACGCCCTCCTCCTCGCCGCCGAGGCAGAAAATAGAAAAGGAAGAATTCAGCAGATTTTCCCCCGTGGCACCCTCCGCGGCACCAAGATAACCAGAGCAGAAACCACAATTGGATTCTTATTCCTTCAGCACAGGAATGCGAAGGACGGGACGGTCTAACCACCTTCTGCATTTTCCTGCACAGACAGTCGGCTTGTTATTTCGGTTGCCAGGGTTCCCTTTTCTTCCAAGAAAAGATACATTAATTACTTTTATTATTTTTTTTTCCGGGATATTAGGCAGAGATGTTGCAAACTGTCAGGAACTGTCAGTGGCGCCTGCCCCAATCAGGTAAATGCACAGGCGCCTGCGGCGGAGACACACTGACCCCTAGTGGCCTCCGGGGCCCTCGCAGCCCCTGAGCCCCGCCCTGGCTGGAGCTGGAGAAATTCACTCCTTGCTTGGAGCAGCTGTGTGGGCTTGAGAGGACGAGGCGGGGAAAGGGGGTTGCTATGTCTCCATCTCCTGCCCCAACACACACACACAGAGACGCACACAGAGACACACACAGAGGGACAGACGTGCAAAAAAAGACATACACACAGAGATACATGCGCGACCGCGCGCGCGCGCACACACACACACACACACACACACACACACCATATTCAATTTCTTCTCTCTTCCAAATCCATAGAGTATAGATTTCCTGAGAACCTTCAGGGTACTGGACCTGGCTACAGGTAAGGCCTGTTTCTCTGGTATTGCGTAGTTGTGAAAAAGGCAGACGGGGTCCCAGGAGGACGCACAGCTGAGAGGGAGGACGGGAGCTGGCGTTTGTGGAGAGACTCCTTCATGCCAGGCACCGTGCACATGTTAGCCTTCTGGAGCCTCAAAATAGCCCCACTATAGCAAGATTTGGAACCCGAGTTTCTGGCTGTCAAATGGCTCGTCCAGGTCACAAAGCTAATGTTTTTATTGATTTTATTTATTTTAATAAGCAAATAGTTACATAGCACTTATCTACCAAGCATTCTTCTAATGCTTTACCTCTATGAAAACTATCTGTATTGAATCCTCATTACAACCCTCCGAAGTAAGTACTATTACTTCTATTTCACAAGTGAGGAAGCCAAGGCACAAATATAGGTTAAGTAAGCTAATGAGTGGTGAATCCAGCTTTAAGCCCAGGCAGTCTGGCTTCAGAGTGCTCTTCAGGAATCTCTCCAGGATTCCAAACTTATCCCAAGTTTCCTAGCTTATACTTAGAGACCTGGGCATCCAAGCTTCCTGACTCCAAAGCTCACATCCTCTCATGCTGTCACCGCCAGTCAGGACCCTCACACAGGGAAAGCCCAGCAGCCCTGTCCTCTCAGGCAGTATCTTGAACTGGCCAGGCTTGTTCCTGTCTTAAGACTTGTGCCCTAACTGTTCCCTCAGCTGGAATGTTCTTCCTGGACATGGATCTTCACGCGGTTGGCTCCTTCCTGTCATTCCGGTGTCAGCTCAAGTGTCACCTCCTCCGAAAAGCCTTCCTTGTCCACCCTACCTAAAATAGCTTTCCAGTCACTCTCTATTGCATCACGGTCTTATTTTCTTCCCAGAAGTTATTAATCTGGTGATTTCTTATTTAGTTACTATTGTTAGTCTCATCTCATGTATAATAAGAGCTATCAATTACATAGCACAAACTTACCACATGCCAAACAAAGTTGCAAGTAAGTCATTTAATTTTATTGTCCTCATTTTACAGAAGATCCTGAGGCAGGACAGGTTCAGTAACTTGTCCAAGAGTCCACCCTCAGTAAGCTCTGCTCTTACCCACTGTAAAAACATCAGCTCTTCAACAATAAAAACACAATTGAATTTTTAAATGGGTAAAGGACTTAAATAGACATTTCTCCAAAGACAATATATAATGAACAAAAAGGACATGAAAAGGCGCTCAACATTATTAATCATTAGGGAAATGCAATCAAACCCACAATAAGACACCCCTTCATACCCACTAGGGTGGCTATAATAAAAATAATGATAATAAAGCAGAAAATAGCAACTGTTGGCAAGTACATGGAGAACTTGGAATCCTCATGCATTGCTGGTGGGAATGTAAAATGGTGCAGCCGCTGTAGAAAACGGTTTGGTAGTATCTCAAAAAGTCAAGCATAGAATTACCATGTGACCCTGTAATTCTTCTCCTAGGTATGTATCCAAAGGAATTGAAAACAGACTCAAGCAAAAATCTGTACACCGATGTTCATAGCAGCATTATTCACAGTAGCCAACAGTTGGAAAGAACAGAAATGTCTGTCAAATGATGAATGAATGAACAAAACATGGTATATCCGTACAATGGAATATTATTCAGCCATAAAAAGGAATGAAGTACTGATACGCACTACAAGATGGATTACTCTCAAAAACATGCTAAATGAAAGAAGCAGGACACAAAAAGCCACATACTGTGTCATTCGATTTATATGAATGTCCAGAATAGGCAAACCCATAGAGACAGAAAACAGGGGCTGGAGGGAGGGAGAAATAAGGAGTGACGGCTTGCGGGGTCTCATTTTGGGGTGATAAAATGTTCTGGAACTAGACAGCAGTGGTGGTTGCACAATATTGTGACTACAGCCATGCACCACACAGCAGCAGGGATATGTTCTGAGAAATGCATCGGCAGACGATTTTGTGGTATTGTGCAAACGTCTCAGAGCGCTCGTACACAAACCCGGGTGGTATAGCCTCCTACTGCGATTGTATGCGCTACACTGTTATACAACTGGCAGTACAGTGGGTTTGTTTACATCAGCATCACCACAGACACGTGAGGAATGCACTGTGCTGTGGCAGCACCACAGCTGTGATGTCACTAGGCAAGAAGAATTTTTCAGCTCCATCTACCATCCTATGTGCGGTCTGTCATTGACCAAAACGTCGCTATGCAGCATATGAATGTACTAAAGGCTACTGAATTCTATACTTTAAAATTTTAAGTGGCAAATTTTATGTTATATAAATTTTACAATTTTTTTTTTTTAATCAGCTTTGTCTTGTTCATCTCTGGGCACTTAGGACGAGAACAGTATGAGGCACATAGTAGACGCTAAGAACATATTTGTTGGAAGTGAGTTACATGGAGCAGAACCAAGGCCTCCCAGCTCTCGGTCTTGAGTTTTTCCCACAACATCACGATGCTCCAGGAAGCTCTAGTCCAGTGGTTCTCAAAATCTCAGGTACCTCAGAATCATCTGGAGGTTTCACTAAAACACAGGTTGCTGGGCCTCAGCCCTGAAGTTTCAGATTTAGACGGTCTAAGTGGCACCTGAGAATTTGCTTGTCTGAGAAGTTCCCCGCCAGCCCCAGGGGGTATGCTCTGAGAATAAACCACTCTCTGTTTTCTATTAAGCCACAAGAGACGGAGAACCTTGACGTGACCAGGAAAGAAGAAAGAGGGGGCCCACATTGAATTAAAAGAGAGAGATGTGAACCGTCTGAAAACTGAACCATACGCGAATCAAATTGTCCATTTTAATTTAGTTTACTTGCATTGGAATAGGTTTGGCATGCAACTTATACTCCTGCTAGGTGAGGGTGCAATGGTGTCCCAGTAAAGCCCTTTAAAGAAATCTAGTTAAGCAAACCACTTAATTCAAGGTAGAAGGGCGTCAGGTTTAGGGCACAGGTGCAGAGCATTTGGGGGGGGGGTGGTCCAGAGCAATGAGGAGTTCCCTAGGTTCAAATCCCAGCACTTCCACGCACCAGCTGCGCAAACTTAAACAGCCTGTGGTAGACAGAATAATGCACCCACCAAGAGATACCCACACCCTAATCCCTGAAACCTATAAATATGTTATCTTACATGGCAATGGGAATTAAGTGGCAGGTGGAATTAAAGTTACTAATCAACTGACCTTAAGATAGGGAGACAATCTTGAGTTATCTGCATGGGCCCAGGATAATCACAAAAGTTTGTAAAAGTGGAAGAGGAGGCAGAAGAGACAGTCAGAATAGCATGGCATGAGAAAGACTCACCCTGTCATTGCTGACTTTGAAGATGGAGGAGGGGGACGCAAGCTGAGAATTGGAGCAGCCTCTAGAGGCTGGAAAAGGCACAGAAATAGATTCACCCCTAGAGCCTCCAGAGAGGAACGCAGCCCTGCCGACGCCCTGATTTTAGCCCAGTGCGACTCATGTTGGACCTCTGACCTCCAGAATGTAAAATAATAAATGCATGTTGCTTTAAGCCACTAAATTTCTGGCAATTTATTAACAGTCAAGATAGAAAACCAATACACTATCTAAATTCTATAATCTTGAGTTTCCTCATCCATAAAGTGGGAATGACCACAGCTACTGCATAGAGTAGGTACAATGATTAAATTTACTGTATGTAAAAATCCCAGTGCAGAGTTTGGTCCACAGTCCACATAAAAGAAATGTTGGCATCACTGTTGTCGAGAAGTAACTGTCTCGTGGACAAGCCTGCCTGGGTTCCCTGGAGACAGGCCCTCCTCTGCTGCCCAGGGTGCATGGGCACCCCTCCTTACCTTTTGTTGAGGACACCAGCTTTTCCCCAAGACCCTTCAGTCCACTTTCCCTTGTCCTTCCAACTTCTGCTTCGTTGATCTTGACAGTCCAATTTCTGATACTGGGGGTTGCGCACAGGGGAGGGGCCCTAAGATACAGAAACTGCCACCCACTTTTCACAAGAAATGTCTCCTTGGCTAGAAGACCAGGGTGGGCACCTGGTATCAGGTTATGACTCTGTTTCCAGAGCTGGCCTGGGGCAAATCATCTCTTTACAAAAAAACGATGGCTCTTGTGAAAATTTGCTAAGTGTTTGTCTTTCCATCCATTCATTTATTCCAAGATAAGTGAGTTTTCCGATGCTGGATTCACAAAGATAAACAGTGGAGGAAAATCTGAATCATTTCTTGAAGGGAAAGGAAAGGAAAGGAGACACCACAGAAAGCAGGTTTAACACAGGTGTTTATTAGAGCAGAAAAGGTGAGGGAAAAAATAGATGACCAAAAGCCTCCACAGCCCCAAGAGGTGTCTCCCCATGCTGAATGAGACTTCCTAAAGTCCTCAGAGCAGCCACCCCACCCCCATGATCTGAAGGTCCCACCCCATCAGCCCAACTAAGATTCTCATTCCGCCCACCCTTCCAAGATGGAAAGAAGGCCATTGGGCGGGAGTGGGGTGGGGTCTATACTTTAAGCTATTAGTTTCAATGAGTTATGCAGATTAGCAAAATGAAGCAACATATGCATTTGTCATCAATCTCCAAGGCAACCTTTGCCATGGCCACAGCTCACAAGATCTGAAGGCATCATTTCTGCAGCTAAAAAATAAATGAAAGAAGGAGCCTGATCCTGTTTCGACATCGTCCAGGTTGGTGCTTATCAAAGTGCTGCTAGAAAAGAACAAGAAAATAATGTTAATATGATGACGATGATGTTGACAAAGAAAGGGGGAGGAGGAGGGAAGGGGAAGAGGAGAAAGAGACTGGGGGAGGCGGAGGGGGGGGGACAGCCATCAAGCTGTCATTTCCTGAGCACTTCCTATGATGTGCCAGAGCAGCACTATTTTCCTCGCATTGAATTTTTTGATGCTCAAAACGACCATACGAGGGAGGAACTCTTACTATTTTGATGAAGAAACTGACAATTAATTTTTCCCAAGCGGTGTCATGATCTGAATACTATGTGACTCCAAATTCAAAGCTAATACAAACCCTAGCCACTGCTTCCTCATCTTCATGTAAATGGGAGCTGCCTGGAGTGAGGCCTCCTGTATTTTGCAAGAGCCACGCCCACCCCCACCCCCAGCTCACCAGCAAGGCCTATCCTACCCAGAAGCAAAGGCCTCAGTTGACTCAGAGGGTGCTGCCATGGGGCTCACTCAACCCCAAAATCTTTCCTCTTGGCCTGCCTGCGCGATGGTCATAAGCGCCTCCTATTTGTGGAGTCATTTACTATGGGCCAGGCTCCACAGATACCATTATTGCCCCAACTTACAGATGCAGAAATGGAGACTCAGAGAGGTTAGGCACCGAGCCCAAAGCCATAAAGCGGAAACGCAGAGAGCTGAACCTAAGTCTGCCCCATTCCAGAGTCTGAGCTCCTAACTCCTCTACAGTTCTGCTTTCTGCAAGAAGCCAAGCGAGGGCTTCCAGTGCTGGAAGATCAAGGTTCACAGTGCAGGGGGGAGAGACAAGCCCTGACCTAGAACAAGGCTCCAGAGGCTGGAAGGACCAGCACGGCCCATCCCCAAGCCCTCAGAAACAGAACTTTCCCAAAGCTTTTTCAGAAGCATCCCAGCAGATGCTCCTCTCACTAACTGTTAAAGCCCCTCAGAGGAACCATGCCCCCTCCCTCAACACACCCACAGGACCCAGCAGTATTATCCATGTAAAGCATGCAGGACTGGAGCAGTCAGGAGACTCACATGCCAACCACTCCTAGCATGAGTTAGTAGCTTATACAGGCTCAGTCAGCACCTCTATAAAAACGGGGTTAAAATGCACACTCCAAAATGATACACAGATGTTAAGAGAGTCAAATGAGAAAATTTAAGTGATAACACCCTGAAAATTACAAAGAGCAATACACTAAAGGAAGTGTTTCTATGTTAATTCATAGTAGCACAAAAACAACAACAAAGATATAAGATTTCTCTTAACCAGAGATGACAAATTGCCCCATTATATCCTGTCCTACTTCATCCATACAAATTACAGAGGAGAAATGACATTCACTAGGCTTAACCTCTGAAGGGATTTGCTACTTTATCTAATAGGATTTGAAAAGGGGGAAGGAGATGGACATAGACAGAGAAGAAGCGAACAGCCTCATGTAGGAGCAAGGTGCTGAGGTGGGGTATGCAGGTGTGCCAGGAACACTGAGCAGTACAGTTCAAGGGCACCAAAAGGCTAAACCCAGAGGAAGAGGGAAGGTAGGCAGGCTGGGCAGATTTCCAGCCTGGAGGACTGTGGGAAGGCAGTAAAGAAGCTGTTGCTCCTGGTGACAGTGGTGACAATGGTGAAGAATGTCACTGATCAAGTCCATAACTGCTGACCCCACCCAGAGTGACCCAAGTCTCAATGAGCCACACTTCTCCAGATTTGTATTCCAGAATGACCTTTTTCAGACAGCACATTCCTCCCCTATTTGGGGTCTCTTGATGAGTCCGTAGGGGTCAGGCTCCCTTGTGTGTCCCCCAAGGCTCCTCTCAGTCTCTCCCACCTCACTCTTTCCACTCACCAACAAATAACCAGCTAAGCAGCTGGTTCCCCTAACGCCATGTTCCTGAAGGCCTCCGAGCCCGTGCACATGCTGGCCACCACTGCCTCCCTAAAACAGAAGGCCTGGGAGAAGCAACATACCGGAGCTGGTCCCAAGCCCCTTACACAGGATGGACCACGTTCCTGTCACAGTGGGGCTTGCAGTGAGGGTTCAGCCAATGCTCCAGGAACTGCTCCTCGGCACGGTGCTCCAGGCGAAGCAGGTGATGCATGTACTCCTGTCAAAACAACCCCACACAGAAGAGAGGCTTTTATCCAGTGACAGCTGAGCTGCCAATGTGCGTAGTATGGCTATGGTTCTGAGACAGGACGCAGCCTGACTGAGGGAGGAGAAACAGCCATGTCCATGCTCTCTGTAGAGACTAGTCAGACAGACCTGCTTGATGAGCAAAATAAAGAAATCTAACAAGTACCATCATGTTTTCTTGGCTGGACGTCATCGAGTCTCAGCCTGGGCCACGCAGCCACAATGGATCCAAGTTTGAAATATGGCAACTTTGAAAAATATCACCAGGTGACTGAAGTCAACCAAAAACATCCAGAAGATTACCAACTCTATGAAAATGGTAGCAGCGACAAAATATGCCCGAGCTGAGAGGGAGCTGAAAACAGCTATGTGTGTGGAATGAGATCTTAGGCTGTGTATGAAAAAGCTGACATTAAGGTGCCTAAAGACGAGAAGAAACACCTCCTTACCAGCGTGTCCTGAGATCGAGGGCTTTGCAGTGCTGTCCGGTCCGTTCCTCACTTGCTAAACAGATGAAAAGTGAGGCGGCTATGCTCACAGCAGCCAGGAAAGGAGTCAAAATAAAAGATTGCTGGAGTTGGTGATAAAATTAGGGGTATACTTCATAGGAATCATTCTAACCAGTTTCTGATGACAAATAAATGGGGAAAAAAAAAAAAACTATTTTTGGAGATGCATCAATGATTGCCCTGGAATTATTAAGTTCTGGATGTGAATTTGATGTGAATTTGACGAAGGATCTAGCATCTTTAATCGATTCGGGTCTATCACCTCCTACAAAACAGAAGAAAAGCCCATCTTTTCCTTTAATACCATTGCCAAGGGCTGAGAGCGTGAGGATCTACAATAATATTGAGGCTGATGTGCTGCAGAATTACCACGAATACAATCTGGTCAACATCATCTACTATTCTCTAAAGGAATCCACTACAAGCGAGTAAAGCACCAGGATGGTAGCCATGGACAATGTTAGCAAGAAGGCTTCTGAGATGATTGATAAATTGACTTTAACTTTCCAGCTCACTTGCCAACCTGTCATCATCATCAAGCATTAATTGAAATCATCTCCAGTGCTGTGGCTCTGGATTAACAAAAATCAAGTTTCATCCTCAGACAAGAGGTAAAGAAGGAAAATTCAGCAAGCTAATTTTGTTTTTAGCTTACTGCTGTCCTGTTCGACAGAAATTACTGATCCATTGTTTAAATGACTAAAAACAGCAAGATATTTTAAATTATCTTACAATATACAACTTGGGATAAGAAAAAAAAAAAAGAAAGAAATCTGACAACTCTAACTGCTGATAGGGTGTGTAATCATGGGAACATGTATACATTGCTGACAGGTGTAACACAGAACAACCATTTTGGAAAACAATTGGTTGCCTGTAATCCAAAAATTTCACTCTTCGTTTATACCGTAGAACAGTGGTCCTCAAACTTTATCAGTCATCAGAATCACCTGGAAGGCTTGTGACAACACAGATTTCTGGGCCCCACCCCCAGAGTTTCTAACTCAGCAGGTCTGGGAGTGGGGCTCCAGAATTTGCATTTCTAATAAGTTCTCAGCCAATGCTGATGCTGCTGTCACTTTGAGAACAGAAAAACTCTTATATCAGGAGATGTGTATGAGAATGTTCATAGCAGCACTAATATGTAGTAGCAAAACACTGGAACCATGCCAAATATCCATTGACAGGAGGATGGAGAAATAAATTATGGTAGGGTCACACCATGAAATATACTGCAGTGAACATAAATGAGTTATATCTACACACAACAACATAGGCGAATCATAGAAATAGTATGTTGAGTGAAAAGAGCAAGTCCAAGTAGATGACATTTATAGTGTGGTACCATTTTTATAAAGCTCGAAACATTTAGAACCAATAATGTATTAGTTATGGCTGCATACATTTATGACAAAATTGTCTTTTTTTAAAGGCAAGGGATAACTATAAGAAAGCTGAAGTTGCTATACTATTATCAAACAAAATAGACTTTAAAACAAAACAAAACAAAAGATTGTTACTAAACACCCATTTTGTAAAAACAGGCTGGCAG
The DNA here is from genome assembly GCA_028627145.1 of Eidolon dupreanum. Lineage (NCBI taxonomy): Eukaryota > Metazoa > Chordata > Mammalia > Chiroptera > Pteropodidae > Eidolon > Eidolon dupreanum. Next base: position 85,278,500 of record CM053506.1, on the reverse strand, counting down.
TGGCTCAAAATGTTAAACATAGAGTTACCATATAACCCAACAATTGTATATATCTAAGAGAAAACATATGCCCACACACAAAAACTTGAACAGATGTTCATACAGCATTATTCATCATAGCCAAAAAGTAGAAATGACCCAAATGTCCACCGATGGATGAATAGGTAGATAAATGTGGTATGTCTATATAATGGAATATCATTTGACCATAAAAAGGAATGAAGTACTGATACAAGCCATAACATAAATGAACCTTGAAAACATTACACTAAGTGAAAGAAGCCACTCACGAAGAACTGCATATAGTATGACTCCACCTCTACGAAATGTCACCGGCCCTACGTGTTAATATGTTTATAGCAGAAAGCGGTTGGTTATCCAGTGCTAACAATCTCTCAAACCAGCATCTCCATCTACTCAGGAACCCAAGTCAGAGCACAGACCATCACCCCTCACCCTCAAGCTCAACATAAGACTAAGCGTCAAGACTTTGAGTCTGTCTCCTGACTAGTTCTCAAATGCACTGCCTCCATCTGCCACCTCTGTAGTTTAGGTCTATGTCACTGCCCACCCAAGTTATCGCAGCCTCCTCACCCCTCCACCTGTCTCTCTGCCTCCTGTTCCTCCCACCCCACATTCCACTTCCCCCACCACCTCCGCTCCACTCCGACAGAGTGATCACCCACAATGCTGCACAGAGGGGCCAATGCTCACCTCAAGCCTTCGCCAGCACTGCCTGCTTGATATATAGGAGACAGGAGGTAACAACTAACTCTGAGCCTTGAGTTTGGTCTGTGAGTATGGATAATGTTGTAACCAGCAGGTGAGGGCAGCTCCCTGTAGGATCTGCCACCTTCCCCTGCTCTTCACAATGGCGAGAGAAGCCCTGCAGTCCTGTCCCGTCCACCGTGGTAACTGACAGCCTCTGTTGATCTCTGAGCTCCTACAGAACCACGAATTCTCCCTCAGATGATTCACCCAAAAGGACTTTAATGAAGGGGCTATTCACAGCCATGTGAATAGGGTTAAAGGAAGCACCACAGAACATTCCAGCACCCAGGACTAGCAATGGAGGAAAGCCATGGTCATGCCCAGACCCACAGGGCCCAGAGGAAGGGGGTCTGCAGAGCAGGGAGGAAGTGGAGAAGAAATTCATCCTCTCTCTCCTCTTGCCCTCCATATCCTGCAGAGCCCAAGCAGGAGCTGGCAAGTCAGGGAACCCAGTGATGTGGTCCATGAGGTCAGCCTGTTGAGCTGGTTAGAGGACAGATGGGAAACAGCTTGAGGGGGGTGGGAAACCAGCAGCCATACCAGTCTGATGGGTCGCAAGGGGTGTGCTGTGTTCGAAAGAAGGGAACAGAGAGCACGAGTAACAGATATTACTGATGTTCGTTGCAGGAGAGCCCGTGACTACCGAATACACTGATCCAGCAGGGGGAGGAGTTGTTTGCTTGGCATGCGTGGTTGTCTCTCCCCTCCTCTCTTTCAGTTTGCTCATGCTCTGCCCCTTATTGGAATGAGTGAGTGTCGCTTCCAGATTTAGGGTAGGCCTTCTCTCCCCAACAAGCCTTAGTCTTCAATAAAGTTAGCTCAGGCTAAGTTTTCTGCATATTGTTTCTCATTTGCATTATCTCTTAGAGATGATACACAAAACAGAAAAATGATAAATCAACAGGTTGTTTCTTAAATACAAAGTGTTACCTCTCTTGTCTTGGTTACAAAAGTCTCTTCCTTCCCTCCAACCTTGTCTCTCCATCTCCTGGTACAAACAGAGAAGTGGCCTGTGGGCACTTCCCCGACTACCAGCAGTAGTTCGCCACACGTCATGGCCCTACATGGCTAGTTAAGCCAGAAGCTTCAGCATGCTACTCAACTCCCTCCTCTTCCTCACCCCCCACTCCTACCATCCACGGAATCGCTAGATCCTGTGGATGCTCCTGGATCCCTTCTCCCGTAGGCACTGCCTCTGCCCATCTCAGGCCCCAGCCATGCTAGATTCCCACCACGACCTCTGGAGGCTTCTCCCTGACCTCTTACCTCTTTCCTCTCTATTCCACTCCACAGCCAGTGTGGGCTTTTTGTTTGTTTGGTTGGTTGGTTGGTTTTCTTTTTAACAGACTTTATTTTTTAGAGCAGTTTTAGATTCAAAGCAAAAATAAGAACAAAGTACAGAGATTTCTGATACTCACCCTGCCCCCACACATGCACAGTCTTCTTCACTATTAACATCGTCCACCCAAGTGGTGCATTTGTTATAATCAATGAACACATTGACACACTATCCCCACCCAAAGTCCCAGGTTTGCATTAGAGTTCACTCCTGGTGGTGTACATTCTGTGGGACTGAACAAATGTATAACGACATGCACCCACCATTATAGTATCATACAGAATAACTTCACTGCCCTAAAACACCTCTGTGCTCCACCGATTCATCCCTCCCTCTCTCCTAACCCCTGGAAACCACGCATCTTTTCACTGTCTCCATGGTTTTGCCTTCTCCAGAGTGTCATGTCATTGGGATCATACAGCATCCTGCCTTTTCAGATAGGCTTCTTCACTTAGTAATATGCACTTAAGCTTCCTTCACGTCTTTTCATGGCTTAATAGTTCATTTCTTTTTAGTGCTGAAAAATAATCCATTGTTCAGATGGGCCACAGTTTATTTATCTATTCTCCTACTGAAGGACGTCTTGGTTTGTTCCAAGTTTTAGCAATTATGAATAAAGCTGCTACGAACATCCACGCGCAGGTTTCTGTGTGGATTTCAGTTTTCAACTACTTTGGTTAAATATCAAGGAGAGCAATTGCTGGATTATATGGTAAGAGTGTGTTTGGTTTTATAAGAAATTGCCAAACTGTCTTTGAAACTGACATTTTGCATTCCCACCAGCCCTGAACGGGTCTTCCTCTTCCCCCACGTCCCCACCAGTGTTTGATGCTGTGAGTGTTCTGGATTTGGGACATTTTAACAGGTGTGTGGTGGTATCTCACTGCTATTTCAACTTGCAGTTCCCTGGTGGCATATAATGTGGAACACCTTTTTGTATGTCTATTTGCCATCTGGACCTCTTCTTGGTGAGGTGCCTGTTCAGATCTTTTGCCAGGGTGAGTTTTTAAAAATATTAAAAATGAAACAGGCTGTATTGGCTTTATTGTTATTACAATAGTGATAGATATTACCATTTGGAAATTATGTAAAAATAAAGAAGAAAGTAAAAAGTCCCTCCTGCTTTTTTTTTTTGTCTATGTCTTTTTCTTGTTGCAAGGTGATGTTTTGTTTTGTTTTGTTTTGTTTTATTTTGTTTTGAATCAACCCATGTTGCCTCCCCTCTTAAAATACTTGAATGGCTCCTGCTGGGCTCAGGAAAAAGTTCTAATTCCTTAAAGTGATTTGTGGGACTCTCTGTGATCCCACTTCATCCATCTTCTAAGCCTCTTTTTTTGCACTCCATCCCTTCCTGGAGAAGCCATGCTTGCTCATCTTTCTGCCTGGAACTCCCTTGTGCTTTCTCTTTTTCTTGTCTCACTCCTACCTGAATTTTCAGGCCTCAGCTTAAATGTTTCTTCCTCCAGGAAGCCTTCTCAGATTCTCTGTGTCCCCAGAGCTCCCCCAGTATAGCCCCGGTCACTCTATTTGGCAGTGACTTCTCCCTGAGAGTAGGGACTTCACTGGCCTGCCTCATATGTTTTAGCAGAGGTGCCACGTGGGTCAGCTCCCATATTAGTACGTGAACTTGATGTTTTCTCCCCAAAAGAGAGTAGATGGAGATAGGAATGATTTTTAACTTGGAGGAATTATGTTGTCGACATTGCCCTGAGAGAAGTCTGTGTGCTGTAATTATGGGATGTGAACCACATTGCAAAGTATGCTTGAAACAGATCCATATAAACACAGTTAGGTAACCTAAAGCAGAGAAGTGGTGTTCCACCTTGGGAGAGAGTAGTCATATTTGGTAACATTTATACACGATTAAATTGTTTTGATATGTATAGATATCATAAAAATTCTAATTCATGAAAACCTTCCTATGGTGTTGATAAAGCTTTAATAAAGAGTCCAGTTTAGAATTTCAGGTTTTTAAGTTTCTAGAAAATTCTCTAGGAAGTCTGCATCCTACATTACATATAGCTATTTAAAAGTTTTTTAATGACTATGTAAAGGAATAAATTATTAGTTGTCCAATTTTTCTGAATTTTTGCCTTTCTCCCAGGACCCACACAGTTTGAATTTGTTTGGGTTATCATCGTTTTTATTTAACTCATCAAAATGCCCCCTGCATGCTGGACAGGGCATCTCTGGGGCAGCCAAGGTGGGCCTCCTCATGGGATCCAACAATGACTCCTCGGAGACTTGCTGGACACAGTTGTGAGTTTTTGGCTGAATTCTGAACTTTCCAGCCCCCTCCAGGAAGTGCTGGGCCAGAAGAATAGTACTTGAAAACCACAAGAAGGTCATGTGGAACCAAGACTTCCCAGCAGGTAGCTTCCCTTATTCAGCTGTTCCTGGAAGCAGTGCCCTGAAGGAACCCATGTTGCCTGGTTGCAGGGCGACATGGTGCAGAGGCTGAGAAGTCTGGGTGAAGGTCTGGGTCAGAGTCTGGTTCCAATCCAGACCATGCCAATATTGCTTTACTCCAGCCTCAATTTGTCCATCTGCAAAATGGGAGTGACTGGCACTTATTTCATTGGGTCACCAGGATTAAAAGAAATAATACAAAGTTCTGTGCCAAATACATAGTCCTCATTTGCCCCTCTGAACCCATTCTCTCCCCTCCTTCACCTGGCCTGTGCAGGGAGAGGCTGACTTAGATGAACCGCAACCACAGACTCCCTTGTCTGGGGCTTTCCAGTTGAGTTTGACACAGGAGGCACAAGCTGGGGACTAGAGGGTAGGAAGTATTGACTCCCCTGGTGTCTCCCTGAGGAGTCACAGCAGGTTGGCTGCCTCCCTGAACACCACAGCTTCTAGGGGGCTGCCCTCTCCATTTCTGGGCACTACAGCCTTCTCTTACCCCTTTATGACTAGGGGCTGTTAGCCCCTGGTCATTGATGGTCTCTTGTTGGTTTACCTTAATCCTAGCACACCTTCGCCACAAGTCTCTGTGTTAAGCTCTCCTCAGTCGAGCCTGGTTGATAAGGAAGACCTGAGCATGCCTTGAGGCTGAGAGTGGAACAGATCTGGGAGAACCTGGTCCACAAGAAACTTCCAACAAATGCCTGCTGAATGACAAACTGAAGCAGAGGGCTTCAAAGTGTGGTTCATGCTCCCCTCTGGGGTCCATGGATTCAGAACTATTTTTAGAATAATATTAAGACGTTATTTGCCTTCTTACTATGTGCATTGGTGGATAAAACTGGTTCCTGAGCGGGAGTCAAGTTGGTGGCACAGACAATCCTAGTAGTCATTGTACCCTTCGCCATCACACACTCACAGGTTAAAACAGGTAAATAAATATAAAATGTTCTTCAAGTGAAGTGTCACTGGGGAACGCCCCAATGAGCAGGAGAAAGTGACGCAACCGGGAGCGTGCGGGCAGCGCTTCACGGCAGGACGGCACCCGATGCTTTCCTTGAGGAAAAGCCCCTGGGCGATCGCTGGTGTCAAGGATTGAACTAGCTGTGTTCTGAGTGTGTGTTTGGCAGCCAACTCGAGAATGAATGAAGTGAGGAAGACAACTGACGGTACTTGTCACAAAGTGATAAAATTTGAGCTTCCAAGGGGAGATTAGAATTTTAGAAAAGATATATTTACTCCCATGAGCTTGGCCACTTTCCGCTACTTTAAGAATTTTCTGATGCGATCAGTGGTAATATTAACGAACGTCACCACTGATATACAGCATTTATACACTTTTATAATGACATGCACATTTGCATTCTTACTCATTTAATCCCTGTCCCACTCAGCCAAACATCCAACTGTCTTTTTGGCGGTGGTAACTAAACTATATCCAGTATATGGCTTAGTGCTTGGCAAATAGTAGGACCTCAATAAAACTCATTGGAGAAATACACGAATGAGCGAATAAATAAATGAATTGACTGTTCTTTCTCCATAGTTTTACCAAATTCTCCTTGGGAGTTTCCTCGACATCTCTGTCAATCTGCTTATTATAACAGCCTAGTCCAAATGCAAATATATGTTTCACACTCCTAAATAGTAGCCGAAATTACCATTGAAGGAAAACAACCAACAGAGAGAGAGAGAGAGAGAGAGAGAAACAAGCACTGGTTTCCATGACATTACACTGTTTATTTAAAATGTTAGGAAAATGAATATGCCACAAAGGCCTACAAGCAACCATCAGTCAAAGATGAAAAGCCAAACTCCAAATCTGCTGAAAACCACAAATTCAACAATTGTGTTGGCTGAGTTAGAAATGACCCAGCATTAATGATAATCTCAAATGTTCCTGGATCGAGAAAGAAGGGCTAGATGGAAAATAAATTTTTATTTTTTTAAATTCCTTTCTTCAAGGGGAAAAAAATCACAACACAAAAACTACTATCTGTGTTCCATGTTCAATGCCAATGGTAATGATTTTAGTAAATAATTTCTCAGTAATTAGAGTGGAAATTGGAAATGGTCCTTTATTATGGGCTGGAGCGGTACGATAATGAAATTAAATACCCACCAAGACCTAATCTAAGCTGAGAATCACGAAGTAGACAGTTAATCAATCAAAGAGGGAACTTTTTCCAAGAAGGTAAAATCCTTTCAGTGACATTTGCATAGAATTAAATGCTGATGGACTCCATCAACATTTGGATGCATTATTTTGCTCGTTAGTAAAAGCAAGTTGATCACGTAGGTAGAAGGGTGGCTCTAAACTTAACTACACTGGGACACTTGCAGGATTAGCCCTAAAAGAAGGCAGATCAGCGATGTGCACAAACTGCATCTCAGTCACTCCAAACAGGTCTTTGAGATCATGGGGAACGAAAGGGTAATGGAGTTTTGTCAAGAGGCTGAACATGAAAGCATATTTTACAAGGACGACGTATAATAAAGTTAATATGATTTATGCTTGCCTAACCAGAACTTTCCTTAAAGGAAGACAGGCCAAAATGGAAAGCATATTCCCAGGGCACACAAGGGCTTACAAATACAATCGCAAAAGACATAATTTTAAGTCGGATGTCATCTTTTTAAAGAATTTCCATGCTTCACCCCAGCAGTTGGCAAACAATTCCTTCCCTAGAATCTGAGACAATTAAGAGGAATTTAATGAATTTAAGGGAGGCAATAGAAAAATTTTCTTTGGGGGGAAAAAAAAAAAAACCTCCAGATTCTCCAGAAGAGTTAGCTCCTATAAAATATCTTCCCTGGAGAGAAGCAAAGAAAGGAATGGAAATAAGTATAAAGAGCATCTAGTAAATGTTAAATACTGTGCTTGGTGCCTGGGACCCAGAGGTGAAACAAATAGTCCATCTGCTCAAGAAGTTTAGAGCAGCCCAGTAGGAGAGACGGATTTTTATAAAGTCAAAAATAGCCATCTTGGGCTATGAGTGCTATGCCAGAAGGATGCTCTAATTCATGGTGGAAGGACATGAAGGCCTCTCAAAAAAGGTATCATTCAAGGCGAATCTCCACAAATGATTAAGAGTTAACCAGGTCAACAAGAGCAGAAGAAACAACAAATATAAAGGCAGGTACTGTAAGGGAAGAACTTCAAACACGCCGCCATTCCAGACAACTTGTTTCTTCTCATAGGTTTCTAATGCCAATGACTGGCTCCGAGGTGTCCATACAGACATCTTCTACAAGTCATTCTTGAGCCCTGGTCCTCCATCACTGCGCCCACACTTTCTGTCCCAGAAAGGCTAACTGGTCTCCAATTTAAGGCACCATAATCATACTCCCATCATATCTTGATCTCTACTGGAACACTCTCTTGGGGGACAAATACATAAATTATTTTTTTAAAAAAACTTTAGGAAGCGATTGGATAGTATATACTAAAAGCTTTTAAAATATTCATATCCTTGGATCCAGTGATTTATTTTCTCAAACTATATCCTCAGCAAATAATTAAAAATATTAAGAACACTTTTTTTTTTTTTTAGGCAAGGCAACCCTTGGTTGACCTCACAGACTGCAAGGACCTTGTCAGCTTACAATCCCTTTTTTTTTTATTTTTTATGCCTACATCACCTGGTCTTCCTAGGTGGTCTCCCATCCAAGTACTAAGCAGGCCCGAACCTGCTTAGCTTCCGAGATCAGACGGGATTGGGCTTGTTCAGGGTAGCATGGCCTTAGATAAATAAAAAATAAATAAAAATAAAAATAAAACACTTAAGAACAAAAATGTTCAGAGTATTTTTTATAATGGAGAAATAGTAGAAAGGATCCAATTATCTAACAAAAGAGAGTGATTTGGTATCATTATGGTATAAAATATTTATAATAATATGAGAAAGTGTGTATGTTATAATATTAAGAGAAAAACCAGGATGCAAAATGGTAGATAGAAAAGAAATATATTTAGCTCACTTTTAAAAAATGGTGGATAGAGTATGACCACACTTTTAAAAAAATATACACAAAAGACTAGACAGAAATACATCAAAAATGGCAATGCTATCTTTGAGGAGAGGGAATAAGATTACATCTGATTTTCTTCTTTTAATTCTTTCTTGGCTTCTAATTTTTCTATAATAAATATGAATGGTTTAAATTTTTATTTATAATTACACAAGTAACACATAAACATATTATTATTGTTTAAAATTCAAACATCAAATATAAAATTCCCTAGATCACCACCTGCAATCCTAACCCCCTCAATGAGGTGGCACAGTTAACAGTCAACTGACTGTGTTTCTAGACCTTTTTCTAGATGTGTACATTCCTACAGATGTACCTATTAAATATATAGTATTGTTTTGTGCATGAGTACTAGGAGGGCAGGGTCAATTCAGGGGATATAGAGAAGATGACATTGAGAATGAAGAGGAGGGTACCAGGCAGAAATAATGGAGAATAATGGGGAAAAGTATCAAGGGAAATCATCTGTGAAAAGATGCTGAGACCAGAGAGAGATGACCTAGGTGGAAAACAATAAGCAGCTCTGGGTGGTTGGAGCATAAATTGCCTTAGAGGAACGACAAGAAATGGGACAGAGTGGTGGCTCGGGGCTGGTTTGTCTCCCAGGTCAACATACTTGACATTTATCCTATAAGCAGTAAAGGAGCACAGAGATTTTTACTTTGTTATGTTTTAAGAAATATGTATTAGGCTGCTGCTTTTAAAATTAAAAAATAAATAAAAAATAAAAAATAAAAACAGGAATGACAGCTACCATCACTACTAAACTGCAGGTGCTATGCTGAGCGCTTTGCTTCCACTCTCTCACAACAGGCCTGTCAGGTGGGCTCCCATTGTCACATCCCATTTGATAGAGGAGAAGGCTGAGACTTGGAGAGTTTAAGCAACTTGGCCAAGATGTATCAGCCGGGAAGTGGCAAGCCAAGAATCAGACCTGACAATCCGCTGCCCCTGCTCTTAACCACTCGCCTGTGTTGTTTTTGTAAAAATTATACAGATTTTTATTTCAAATTAAAAAACTGAGTGTATTGTTGAATAGTGTCTCCCCAAAACTCATGTTGACCTACTAGAACCTGCAAATGCAACCTTATTTGGAAATTGGGTCTTTGCAGAGGTAATCAAGTTAAGATGAGGTCATACTGGATTGGGTGGGCCCTAAATCCAATGACTGATGCCCTGAAAAGAAGAAAATGTGGACACAAGGACATGCGGGGAAGAAGGCCATGTAAAGACAGATGCAGAGGTTGGAGTAATGTCGCTACAGGCCAAGAAATGGCACAGATTGCCAGCAGCCACCAGAAGCTGGGAGAGAAGCAAGGAGCAGAGTCTCCCTAGGAAGAAACCTACCTTGCCAACTCCTTGATTTCAAACCTCCAGCCTCCCAGACGGTGAGAGAATAAATTCCTGTTGTTTCAAGCAATCCAGCTTGTGGTACTTTGTTACGGCAGCCCTGGGAAACTAACGTTCTGCATAACAGCAAGAAATATGAAGATGAAGGTGTAAATTCACCCCAAATCTTATCATTGAGATAATAGTGTCATTATTGTTTGACGACGTGTCTCCACACACACACAGAGGAAGAGGAGTAGATGAGTTTTCTTTCAAAACTTTTTTCTTTCCATTTTGAAAGTTTTGCACATAGCGTTTGATAGTATCAAGCACTGGAGTAGGGCACCGAGTGTTCTCATACACACTGCTAGTGGGAGATGGTACAGTCAGTGTGGCAGTTTTGAGCGGAAGTGCACGAGCTCTCTGGCTCAGCAACCCCCTTTCTTATCATGAAACCCAGTAAAGCTCACATGTGTACAAAGATCTTCATCACCAGTGGAAATAATGAAACGGGCACTGCTCCAGGAAGGGCTGAATAAATTAACTGTCATATATCTTGGTCTGTCAGTGCTGCTATAACAAAATACCACAGACTGAGGGGCTCATAAACAACAGAAACTTCTCACGGTTCTGGAGGCTGGAAGTCCGAGATCAGGGTGCCAGCGTGGTTGGGTGAGGGCCCCCTTTTAGGTCACAGACTTCTCGCTGTGTCCTCAGGTGGTAGATGGGGCAAGGGATCTCTCTGGGGCACAAATCCCATTCACGAGGGCTCCACCCTCATGATGTAATCACCCCCAAAGGCCTGACCCCCTAAAATCATCACTTTGGGGGTTAGGATTCAACATATGGATTGGAAGAAGGTAGGGGGACACAAATGTGCAAATTATAGCGTAATACATTTATACTATGCTGCAGTTAAAAATGAGCTGAAATGAGACATATTGTTGAGTGAAGAAAAAGCAAGGTGCAGAATAAACACGACCATGCCTTCCACACAGCCTGACATGTCCAAGGCAGAGTGGGGGATGAGATGCACGTGGAGACCAAGGTGGGGGCAGAGGGAGCAGACCTCAGGGCCTTGTCGGCCACTGTAGGACTATGGGTTTTCTTTGAGCAGGGAAGGGACAGCATCTGACTTAGGTTTTAAGAACTGACTCTTGCTACTCTGTTGAGACCAGAGGCAGAGAGATACAGAGAGGAAGCAAGAAATGGGGTAAGACGGTACTGCTCAGTCCACTCTAGGGACTCTGGTGGTGGCAGTGGAGGGTGAAAAGGGGTCAGATCCTGGATCCAGGGCCCACCCAACTGGAAGGAGGTGGCACCGCTTAGCTTGATATGAAATGCAAGGGTGGGAGCTGGTGTGAGGGCACACTCTGGAATTCCAGTAGCGGCTTTTAAGTCTAAGCTGCCTATTAAATGGTCCTGTGCAAACAGGAGAGTGAACAGTCACATGAAGGAGTCTGGGGCATGGGGAGATGTCAGGCTGGAGATAGGGGTGTGAAGTCATCAGCACAGAGGTGACATTTAAACTCTCGGGACTAGATGAGAGCCCAGGGCCACCCCGACATTTAAGGCACTGTCAGTGACTAAGAATCTAGCAGAAAAGGAATGACAGAAACTACAGAGCTGGAGGAGAAGCCAAGGATGAGGTCTCCTCAGAGACTGGGCTCCAAATGAGCGGAGTGGCCACAGGAAGGAAGAGAGGTCATTTGTGTCAAAACGAAGCAACAATGGACTGGTTCCTGGCTCCCAGGACACCAGCAACAGCCTGCAAGGCACCTCTGCCGTTCTCCAGGACAGCACTTCTTAAACTCAATGTGTACCCGGTGACTGTCACCTTCAGGAGGTGCGGGGAGGAGAAAATATTGTGAACTTGAGGATACGTGAAGCTCTGCAAAGCCCGGAGGCCAGGCTTGGACCACATTTTAAGTAGCAAGAGCTTAGACCCAAACCCTAAAAATCAACTAAAGCACAGTCATGACTAAGGAAATGTTCAGGGAAAACTCGGGATATATTTTTTCCACCTTCTTTCCTCTGAACACCAATACAGCCCTTCTGTCCACACAGCCATGTCCATCAATTTTTCCTCAGGCAACTGTTTTTTTCCTCCATTAGGATCTTGAAGCTTCATTCTACCCAGGAGCTCTTCACGATGTCTTTGGGACATCGTGGTAAGTGGTAAGTCCTAAAGTAAAACCTAAAGCCCATTCCACTGAAATCCAGATGTCCCCAGATGGGATGTCCCAATGGAATCAGCCTTCTGGGAGTGCCCATGCCATCCGTGTGACGTCTAGAACCCTCCTCTCCCAACTCTCTGAAGATTTGGAGGCCATGTTTCCACTGAATTCGTCTCATAGACGGTTTCTCCACCACTGCAGCTTCCAGATTTGAATGATTACCTTCCTTTTTTGTCAGTCGCTTTCACCCACACAACACATGCCATCCCTCCCCTATTCCTCCAAAGAACCATGAGCATAAAGTTGCTGTGCGTAGGAGACTTTTCCTAAGGTTTGAGGGTTGCAGAGGGTAATAACAGCACAGAGCAGAAAACAACTTCAAACTCAATATCAGGCGTTACCGTAAAATAAATATATCAGCTACTTCCGACCACAGGGAATTTCTCACTGGTGTGCCCGCCGAGCCCTACGCTGCCACCTGCCTCTCCCTCTCCGAGCCCTCTTCACACCCAGCCACCACTGAGCTTTTCGTCCTCTTCCTCCCCAGCTGCTTTCATACATTCAAAGCCCCTCCTGCTTTCTTCCCCAGAGCATACCTCCCTCTCGGTCTCTCTCCCCATCCCTGCTGGGGCCTTACCTTCCTCCATCAAGGCTCCCAACCAGCAAGGTGCTCACACTCTCTGGGTGGAAGCCAGCCCTCCCCAGAGGCAGGGCACACAGTGGTCTCTCCCGTAGCATTCTGTCCTTCCCATCACAGTCAGAAAAGGACAAGTGTTGCAGTGAATCAGCAAAATGCATGCGGTCAACAGTCCAGCCTGGAACCTGTTTCCAAAAAGCCTATAATTCTGCAGAAGCCAACGTCTGCCAGTATTTAAGCCAAGTGTCAAAATGATAAACACTGCTTAATAAATACTCTTAGGGAGAGACGTCTACAGATCTTCACACTTGTTTTCCTTTTGAATTCTTAATACCTCCCCAGAGAGCCATTCGTTCACCCTCATCAGCGACCTCTCCCCTCTCTGAAAGGGTTTTCTTTTGCACAGACCCTCAGAGGGGAGAAGCACAATAAAATAACCCAACCAGTCATCTCTCGGTAACTTCAAGTTAGTGGTGAGCGACCGAGTCTCTGGGCTCAGCTCCCAAGGGCACAGGCAGTCCCCAGAGATCACTACCTCTGCTTATTTGTCCCAGTCCACTTGTCTGTCTCCTGGGTACCATGGCAAGGAGGTGCAATAATGAGTCCAAAAATTGTCATTTTCCCATTTCCCATGTATAATGGTATCTGAAGGCCAGCGTTTCAGACGCTGGATCATCATGAGACTCTAAATGGCGCCCATAAACCAGCTCTAATCACATCACCCTCCTGCTTAAAGTCCTTTGGCAGCTCCCACTGAGTGGAGAATGAAAGTCAACTCCACTGTGACAGTCAGGGCCTTCCAACCTGGCTCTGAGACTACCTTCTTTGGCTATCGCCCATCATATGGCCCAGATACTCAAGTCAAGGTCAAAAGTGAAAGAGGGGGGAGGTCAGGGGCTGCCAAGTAGAATGGCCACATGGGCTCACACTCTACAGCACAGGGACCAATGAGTTAGGAGTCTAAGGCCTCTCGATTTGTGGTGAACCACACCTTCCCGCCTCTACCAGCTAGAGCTCGCAGACACCCTCATGCCAGGCACCCTCCCCACACCCGCACCCTCTGCCCTCCTAACCCGCATCCCCCATGCTCGGGACCCCACACACTCTTGGTTTCCCCTTATACCTCCCGAATTCCTTCTCAGCCCCATCAAGTTCCTCTTCCTCTATCCACTCTGAGCGCTGGTGTCCCCAGACTTCAATCTGGGGCCTCTTCTAATTCCCTCTCAAACCATCGGTCTAAACCCTCAGTCTGCACTTCCTCATCTGAAAAAATCCTTTGATTGTCCTCTGGTGAACACAAGACAATGTCCAGCTCACTCCAATCCTCCTCCATCTCACCCCTGCCCACCTCCCAGTCTCCTTCCACCCTGTGCTTAGATATTCTGAGCCACCTCTGATTTCTTCCACCAAAGAAAACAAAGCCACGTCCAGCCTTAACAGTCTGTAGTCCTTGATTCGTATATAATACAATACAATATGTATACAGTAGCCATTTGCTGACTTCTCTGTGTCTGCCAGCGACTCTGAGCAGAAGCCAGGCAACTTCCGCCCCTCACTCCCTGGTATGTAACATTCAAAGCAGTAGTTACTGTTTGCTGAGTACTGTTTTCAAGTACCTTACTATGAATTACTTTATATCATCCTCATAAAGTAGTTGTTTTACATTATTATTTCTAATAACAATGTTCTAATAATGTAAGTAATGATATCTATTGTTACCCCCATTTTATAGATGAGGGTCCTTAAGTACAGAAATGTAAGGAAACTTGCCCAAGTTTACACAATTACAAAGGCGGGAGATGCAAACCCAGACAGTCGGCACTCTTCATCACTGTGCAATACTGCATCTTAATAAGAACGTTTTAAATGAAGGAATCAAATTCCACATGGATCTGGAGCGAGTGAAGGTAAGTGCTGCTACAGATCTTTCTGAGCCTGACAAGAAGATGCATGAAAAGCAGGGAGCCCAGTTGAAGTAGGCACGGGGTGGGGACCAGCCACAGCTTCCCAGACATGCGAACTTTGCCTGGGTCACTGTGACTTACCCTCTCCTGGGCAGGGCACAAATAACAGGAATGTCAGCACTTCCACCGCGAGAGGTGAAGACAAGCCAGGCTCGAACAGGCCAGGGGCCAGCACCCACCACAAATCACAAAATGGGGACAAGGGAGGGGTCACTGGTTCAGAAAGACTGGACAGGCGGACACCACAAACCCACAGTGCAGAGCTAAGGCCAAAGACCAAAATTAGAGGCACAAGGTGAGGGAAGAACCCCACAGGCAGCTGGAGCAGAGATTCTGCCTGCCCAGAAAGAGCACCATTGGCCAAGGACGCTGGTCTAGTCTGCTCAGTGCCCAAGGGAAGAAGGAGAAGGTGGGGTTGGCACCAGCTACAGGGCACGGCTCCCTAGTAACTCATTCAGGGATGACACCCAGCAGCCTACGCAGAATTCTGGGGCCCTGCCATTGCCCCGCTGTTTGCATTTTAAATACCGTGTGCACAGTCGGTGAGTGCAGCTGGCCCCTCCAGAGGAAAAGGGGCATGGGTAAAATGTTGAGGACACCCAATCTCTAACAGGACCTCCATCCAGCAGTCCACGCTGGTCTGGGACGAGCACCCAGTTTGACTCCATAACGCAGGAACATTCAGGTGATCCCACTTTTCCTGTAAGTAGTCCGGAGCACAGCCCTCACCCGCATGGGCTCGTCCGGGAACCCGGGTTTGCTTGGCCTGTCCTGGCGCCGGGACCTCAGGAGTTGCTTGGCCTGCTTTTCCATCAGAATCGGGGAGGCCCCTGAAAAAGTCAGGACAGGACCTCAGGGCACATGAGTTCACAGTGCCAGGCAAATGATTAGCAAGTTCAATTTCAGTCAAAACACAAAAGTTCTTTTCACACGGGTCCTGTCCCAAAGGACATGGCATTCCAGAGCGCGGAAAGGAATTCTAAATTGTTTCTAATACGGCTACCTCGGAGCCAGAGCTGTACAACTTAAACACATTTACCTATTGCAATGGCCCGTTCCTTTATAGGTAGGTGTTAATTTAATGTTTTTTGAAACATATTTCCTTCAGTTCCCTGTCAATGTGTTCCTCGTCCCTGAGATTGGCTTTGGTGGGATTTTTTTTTTAATCTCCACTACACTGAATCAAATTAAAGTTGTTATTGGAAAATACCCTGTGACAATAAGATTATGTTAAACTCGATCATCATATATAGTTCCTCAAAGAAGCTATTATGATAATAAAAGTATGTTAAATTTTGATAATCAGACACAAACTCTAAAAGATATCATTAAATAAAAATCCGTCGAATTTGGGTGATCTCATATGAACTCTAAAAGAAGGTATAGTTGAAGGCTTATCAGCATTTTTAAGAATTAGTGTTCAAATACATTTATAGATTAAAAAATAATAATTTATCCCTAATGATAGCAATTCTGGGAGCCTGTACTTAGAAAAAAAAGCATTAAATTATTATATACTATACATTTATATATTCTCATACAGGTAATGTACATCTTATTTGAAATGAAAAAATACTTAGAAACGTAAAATAGGCTCATTTCAGCTTATCACATCAGCATAGGAACCGGCTGTGTTTTGGAGTGGCTGCTCACCTGAGAAGGTCAGCAAGCTGAGAGCGAGCACAAGCACGAGCAACTTCTTCATCCTGCCGTGGTTCCTCTCTCCGCCTGGTGCAGAATGAATTTCCCCCCAATGAGCCAGCCTACTTGAAGGAACCCACGTCCGGCCCAAGGATTGTTTATGCTTTGACGAACAGCACTTAACCGTATGAGGCTAAGGGCATCTGACTCTTGACTTTTTAGTATAACCGCGAAAATATTTTCCTCCAAATTCTTCTAAATGTTCATCCTGAGACAGGAAGTTATCCCTCTGTAATAGGACTCTTGGTGCTTGAATTTGAGAAAGCAACACGTGATATTCAATTCACAGAAACAGACATATATACATCATCTGGTAGTTTATGAGTTTTCATCTGTAGCTTTAGTGTATGCGCCTACTGTTTCACTGAGAAATAATAATGTCTTACGTTTGCATATTTTATGACATTTTTCCAAAGCCCATTCACCAATAAATTCAGAGGCATGCAGGAAAATTAGCAAGGGACATAATGAGGGTGAAAAAAAATCTTTTTCAGCTGACTTTGGAGCCAAAAAGACCAGGGTTCATGTCCTGGCTTCACCTCTTTCTGGCAAGATGTAACTTCTAAATGCAAGACATAACCTTCAGTAAATCGCTTACCCTTTCTGAATTTTGGTTTCCTCTCCTGTAAAAAGGAGATGTCTGATTAGGATGAGGGATAAAGTATGAACCACATGACAGCTGGCACTAGTCTCCATTATCCATCTCCTTTTTACAAATAAAGAAGTGAGATTCAGACAGGTGAAATACCTCCAAGTTCACATATTATGGATGCCAAACTAGAGCTAAATTCTTTTGTCTTTAAAGCCTAGTGTTCTTCCCATTGTGCCCCAAAAGGACCTTGTGCAATATACTGTCAGATAGTAAATAGCCTAAGTCCACACTTCAGTTATTTTGACAAAGACAATAAAATCTCAGTAAGCTGAAGTCCTTTTAAATTCAAATCAACTATCAATATCACACAATGAAATTATTAAATGTATGATAAAAATATGTCTGGAATATATATGGCATTTATTTGGGGTAAAATTCTGAATTCAGAGAAATGATCTGATGTTTCTGTGGTCATTTTGCCAGTTCAAAAGAAAACAATACCTTATCTGTAGTTGTCTGAGTTTATGCTAATGTTGTGTAACTGATCTTCAACCTGAATGTTCTGCCCACTCTATTGGCATAAAGACAGTCTGAAGAGATTGTAAACAAGAAAAAAAATCATGCATTGTTAGCAGTTTGCCTAGTATGCTAATTTGCTCTAAATCAGATGTTCGGTATTATGCACTCTGTCACTCTTAACATCTTTCTGTTTTTATATTTTTTCAATAACTAAGGAATTTTAGAGCACTATTTTAGGAACATATATTTGTCATGTTAAACATCTTGGTTTTTTTTTATGTTCATTTCTTTTGCTCTTTGTGGTTGGATCAAACACTAACTGTATTGTTTTGTTATATGAAATAAACATGTTCTATGGACCAGAAAAAAAATGTATAACTAGCTAGAAATTTCTAATGTGCCCAGTGTACTTTTGCTATAAAAGTATTTCTTGTTAACTTTTGTCTATATTAGCGCTGTCCAGTAAAAACATAACGTGAGCCATAGATGCAAGCCACATATGTAATTTAAATTTTTCTAGTAGCCACATTTTTTTAAAGTAAAGAATAGGTTAAACTTTTTCTATTTATTTAACATGAAATGTCCAAAATATTATTTCAATGTGTAATCAAGATAAATTGTTAATGAGATGTTTTACATTCCTTTTATTTTTTAACCAAGTCCTCGAAATCTGGTGCTTACTTTGCACTTATATATGTGCATGTGACTTACTGCTATTGTACTGACTGGCGTGGGTCTAGATCCTTCTATTTCTATTGCCACCACCAAAGTCCAGGCTACTGTTCCCTCTAACCCAGCTTCCTGCATCAGGCTCCCAACTGGTCTCCCAGTTTCCCTCCCTATTTCCTTCAACTCATTCTCCATGCAACAGCAATGATGATCTTCTTAAAAGAGAAACATAAAATGCAAATTGGACCTCATCAGTTCTCTGGTTAAGAATCCTCTTCATCTTTTCACTGAACTTGGAATCCTAACTGTTCACTACAAGACTCTATTATCTGTGCCTGCTGCCCTTTCCAGCTCCACGCAGACCACTCCTGTCCAGCTCACTCCAATCCAGCACTCTTCGTTATTTTCAACTTAACAAGCCCTTCCCACATCAAGACCTTTGCACATGCTCTTCTTCCCTCTTTTAATGACTGCATACTTCTCATCCTTCAGGTTTTAATTTGAAATTTCTCTCGCTTGGGCAAGACTGCCTTTACCAGCCTACCTAACGAAAGTTCCCTGCCTCCCATCACCATTACTGTCTACTCACCATAATGTGCAAATATATTGTCTTCATTTCTTTATTTTTTAAAATCTGTCTTCTCCACTGAACTGTAAGCCCTAGGTAAGCTTCTATTACTTTTGTAATTTAAAAAGAGGTGTAGGGGCGGGGGCGGGGGGAGGAGTGTGTGGTGGGGAACCTCTGGTGGACTGGAGAGGTACTACGGGAGAAAGTCAAGGACCTATATCCCACCCCCTGGGATGCTATTTCAAGGTCTCAGGAGAAGAGGGCATTTCAGGTGTGATACTGGCAGGGCCATTCGAAAGCCTTTTGGCTGGTCTCCTAGGGATACTGCCGCAAATGAGGGGACTATAGGAAAGAGCAAAGTCACCTTGTGGTGAGTGTCACTCTGGTGGAGAGAATTCTCTACTAACCCCTACCCTTCTTCCCAGGAAAAGCTCCAGTCAGATCAATGAGGTGAGTCATCAAAACTCACAGTAGAAGATGCAATTCCCAAAAAAATCCACAAGGTGGCAGAGTAAAGAGCAGAACCAGGGACAACCAAGGTCAGGAGAAAAACTCAAGGCCACCAAGGTTCATTATTCTGAAAGTTGCCAGGACCTCCAGGGAATCCACTGGAGGTGAAGAGAGATGGTGCCGCAGTGCCTAAGACTGATTTTCTATGATTCAATTGATTTGAAGGTCTTCATTGGACACCGAGGCCTAGAAAAGTTGCATTATCAACTTGAGATTTAAGAATACATAAAGGAAGAACACACCCTAACATAACTAAAATTTTCGCTTGCATAGGTGTCTCATCTTGTTTTAGAGGGAATCCTCAAATTACACAGATGTTCAAAGATCAGCGATAAAGCTGACATCATTGATATCTCAACATCATCACACTGGATACTCTTTGTAAAAGGACAAGACAGTGACTTCAAATTCTGCAAGCTAAAGAAACTTCAGGGACAGGGGAACACCTTTTTTTTTTTTACTACAGAAAGACGTCGAACCTGTCCCAAGAGACTTATCATGTTCTTTAGGCCTAGAGTCAATTAAATAAATTCTAAACTCCCTTTTTGCAGTCGTTTTCATCTTTTTTATTATCTATCTCTCCCACCAGACTATAATTCTATATTTTTACAATGGACATATAATTACCTTATAATTCTTATGGTAGCAACCCCATAAACTCTATGTACACACAAACATACACTAATTTACAAGCACACTGTGCAGGCAGCTGTTAGGTTTGGGCAGGTGTGATAGATTGAATTATTAGCATCCATTCTTCACCACCATCACTGCATATCTATGCTCTTTGCCATATGACCTTGCAGTCCTGCCCCTTGGCCTTGGGCTCAATCAAGTGACTTGCTTTAGACAATGGGATGGCAGCAGACATGATACAAACAGGGGTATAAAGTGTGTTTGTACAGTTAAGTATGTCTTCTTACATTTCTTCCATTGCTAACAAAAAAGCTCCCTCCAGATAGCTGCTGCCCCTTCAAGCTGAGTCTCAGAATTAACTCACATGGAAAGTACCTGAGCAAGGAACGAGGACTACACAGACGTGCAGCTCACAGTAGACCCAGCTGACCCAGCCCCAACTAACCCAGCTGAGCCCCGGCTACCACAACCTAAAGCAGAGCCCCCACCAACCTGCAAATCTTTAAGATTACATCATCGTTATTTTAAGCTACTGAGTTTAGGAGTGGTTTGTCACACAGCATTACTCTGACAACAGCTAACTGACATAGGGTTCTAATGGGATGGTAAGTGTGTCCAGATCTGGGTGCTATTGGGTCTGAGTAAATCATAGGGTCCCAGTAGAAGCTTCCTTCAAGAGTGAATAAATATCTACCATGTAGGCCACATGGTATAACAGTCAAGTTTGTGGGCAACAGAGTTATCCATAGACCTGGGTTTGAATCCTGGCTCTGAAACTTCTTACCTGAGTTACACTAAAGCTGTGTGACATTGGACAAACTTCTTAACTATTCAAATTACTTTTTTTTCATTTATTAAAAATAATAATTATTATTACAATAAAAGTTACCTCTTAAGGCGTTCTGAGACTTAAAAGAGAAAGCACATGTGAAGTATTTGACAGATATAGTTAAGTGCTAATACTTGGAAATTATTGTTGCTGCTTCTGTTATTAGTTCTCTTTTTCTCTGTGAAATCACCCTTACGTACATGTCCGTACCAGTCTCATTCCCAGACACGTGATAGAAAGTCTATAACTATCTTTTGAATTACCAAATGATAGATTAGTCAAATATATATTAAGATATATAATTTTACATTTTGTTGAAATAAAAATACACTTTTATTAGAAAATATGGCCCCTTCTAAATATGAGTTGTTTTTCCCCCTCTCTGTGTCCATACCCCATGTCCTGGGTTCTATGTTCATATCCTCAGTACTTCTACACAAACACACACCTTCCTGTTTGGAACAGCAATACAATGGCAAGATAGTTTGGCCTTGGACAAGGGCCTTTCCGGCCTGCTGCATGCTTCCCCAAGGGGACTATAATTTCTGCTCTGGGATGGGACTTTGGCCGCAAGTTACATTTGCCCAGTAGGTAAGGAAAGCCAAGGTCAGCGTCAGGTTCTTGATGGCCAATGCCAGGCTTTTCTCCAACCTAAACAGAAATGACAGGAGCACTGGCAAAGGTGTAGCAATGCAAGGTAGTACAAATAAACAGACTGGGGGAATGGGGCATCAACTGAATATGTTGTGAAACCACCCCCAAGGCTACTGTCATATTACATTTTATGCAGGAAAAGCGCTAAGCATTTAAGTGGGAGAGAAAAGCTCTGGTTTTCCAGGGGAAAAAACACTGAAATGTGTGTTGTTTTCCTCTGTGGAATCTCAGTTGGGATCATAAGCTTCAGAGAGATTAAGAGACACTGTAGCAGTGATTCTCAAACCTTGAGGTACATGAGCATCACCTGGAGGTTCACAAGACATGTAAGAAAGCCTCAGCAAAGATGATGCAAGTTAAGGTGGAAAACAACAAAAACATCCCCTGAGAGATAAGAGAAAGTTTTTGTTCCCACGAAATGCGAACATGATACTCTAAAAAGGAATATTCAGAAAATAAATCAACTTTTTAAAGTTCTTAGAAATTGAAAAGAACACAAATTAAAAGCTCTAAAAAGATTCAGGTCTAGAGCTATGGAAATTTTTTAGAAAAACAGAGCAAAAATGAAAGCAAGAGAGATTTAAAAAAAAAAAAGAAAAATATTTTTAAAAGAGAGGACATTTAGCCAAATGTCCTCTGTTTTTAAATGAAAACTATGCCCACACAAAAACCTGCATACAAATGTCTACGGTAGTTTTATTCATGATTGCCAAAACCTGGAAGCAACCAAGATGTCCTTCAGTAGGTGATGGCTAAACAGACAATCCAGACAATAGAATATTATTTAGCACTTAATTTAGCACTTATCAAGCCGTGAAAGACATGGAGGAAACACAAATGCATAATGGCAAGTGAAAGAAGCCAATCTGAGAAGTGTACATACTGTATGATTCCAAGTATATGACACTCTGGAAAAGGCAAACCTATGGAGATAGTAAAAAGATCATTGGTCGCCAGGGTTTAAAAGAGAGGGAGGGATGAATAGGCAGAGCACAGAGGATTTTTAGGGCAATGAAATTACTCTTTATGATACTACAATGGTGGATACAAATCATTATACATTTGTCCAGATCATAGAATGCACAACGCCAAGCACTAACCCTAAGGTAAACTATGGACTTTGAATAACAGTGTGTCAGTGTAGTTTCATCAGTTGTAACAAATGTACCTCTGGTGCCCCGAGATGACAGTGGGAAGGCTGTGCATGTGTGAGGACCAGGGGAATAAGGGAACGCTCTTCTTTCCACTCCATTTTGCTATGATACTGAAACTGTTCCCCAAAAAATCACCTATTAAAAAAAGAGAGAAAGAAAGAGGACAGTTTAGGAGGTCCAACATCTAAATAACAGAAGTTTCAAAAAAGAGAACACAGAAAATAGAGAGAAGGAAGTCAACAAAGTAACTGTAGAACCGAAGGACATGAGCTACTAGGCTGAAGGGCCCGGCAAACCTGGCAAAATAGACGAAAACAGACTCACATCCAGGCACATCTTTGTGTGAACTTTCAGAACACTGCAAAAGAGAGAGGATTCTACAAGCTTCCAGAAAGCAAAAACCAATCCCATCCAAGGGATCAGGCATAAGAATAACCTCAGACATCTCCACAGCAACATTAAGGGTGAGCAGGAACGGAGTGGCGTGTTCAGCGCCCTGAAGGATACCTCTTCCCTACCTAGAATTCTACACCTAGATAAGCAATCAGGTGTGCAGGGCGGAATACAGACATTTATAGACGTGCAGGGACTCAAAATTACGCCTCCTCCCATGTACCCATGCTCTAAAAGTTAATGACAGATGTGCTCCACAAAACCAAGAGAATTTACCAAGAAAGGGGAAGCCACGGGACCTAGAAAACAGAAAATGCAAACAGGAGGGTGGTGAATGGAAACCCTAGAATGACACTGTGCTCCGACAGACAGGGCAGGTGACTTGGACTGGCACAAGGTGCCATTGGCACCATGTGGTGCAGACACACTGAGGACAGACTGCCTGGGTGAGCCTGGGACAGATTACTCGTATTCTGTTTATCTCGACAACCAGGAGCTAATAAGGTTCCACTCCCCTGGGTCAGCAGAAGATACTCATTTCTCCTTGTTAACCTTTTTCTAAGAACTTGAGGGAGGTCCTCACGAGCTGAGGAGGCAAAATAGAAAGCAGCTCCTGCCCCAGACATGTTTTTGCCTGATGTTCAAACTACAGCCCTGCCCACTTGTCCCGCTGTGACTAGCAGTCTCTCCAAGACTGAGTGCAATGATTTCCCCAGGTGAACTCTTCTCTAGGAAACTGGATCCAGACCCTGTCCCACATACCACTCAGCTCACCTCCTCCAGGGAGCCTTCCTATATTAGTGGCTTTACTGCTATTTCTTGACAGGACCAGGTTTGGGCTATTTTTTCTAAATAAGACTATATTGTTTAGGGATACTTTCAGGGGTGGTGAAACTATAAAGAAAAGCAAGGGAATGAAGAACACAAAAACTAGGACAGTAGTTTCCTGACGGGACAAGAGGGGTAGCCATCAGGTGGGCATAGGAGAGGTCCCAACGTTCTTTTTGTTTTAATAACTTATTTATTAACAACACAATCTTTTTGCTCTCACCCAAATATTATCACATTCTGAGTGGCAATGTGATTAAATGTGCTCCATTATTTTTTAAAATCTTGATTAACACTTTGTGATACAGCAATTCAGAAGACTAGTTCTGAGTTTGTTTTTTCTCACTAGTTGGTTTCATGGTTTTGATAACTAAAACGGCACTTCGGAAAAATATGTGGATCCAAATGGAGAACGGGCATGACTAAGTCATGTGCTCCCTTTCCAGTTCCATCTACCAACTACGCAAAGGTTTTTTGTTCAAGTCCAGCCAGCAGAGGCCGATCTTCCCGGTGGCTGTCAGCATTCTTGCTCACTGATTGGAAACAGTTGTCATTTTATGTTTTCAACTATTAGAATCAAAACCCACAGAAACTATGTATTTTGGAAGACTCTAAGACTGGTTTGCCAAAATTCATAAACTTGTACCTTTAAAACTGGTGCCTTTTAGGGTGATTTGATACTGCTTTTCGAATAACTGAAAAGTTCAGGTAACTTGATGGTGCCTTGATGCCTCACAGATAAGCTTCAGGATGAGGAACCTGAGGCCCAGAGAGGTGAACTGACAAGCACAGGAGGACAGAGGTGTGTGAGAACCAGGATCTGATCCTCTGCCTCACTATGCCATTGAACACTTTCCATTTCACCATGCCCCTCAGTCTTCACAATCCAGATTGTTAAATACTTTAGCATCACTACTCAAAATGTGGTTGGGTAACCAGCAGTATCAACATCATTTGACCACTTACTAGAAATGCAGACTCTCGGGCCTCTTCCCAAGAAAGGAAATCAGAATCTGCATTTTAACATGGCAAGTTTCTTAGAGAAATAACAAAATAAGAGAAAGTCTCTCTTTGATGGCTTAATTTAAATTTAAGTTAACTTGAATGACCAGGTTAAAACAAAGTGATCTCAGTTCCAACACTGGCTTTGTAACATCAAGCGTGTTTCTCAACTGCTCTATGCCTTGGTTTTCTTCCATCTGTAAGTTAGAATGATAAATTCAGCTTGGTACCTAGAAAGTGCAGAGTTGGAAGCTGGCTGCACTATAAACAAGGCTAATAAATGCTTCTTGTTAGGCATGTCTCGGCAGGCCCAACACTCTGTGAGTGTTTGGCACACAGTAAGCCCTCAGCTGGTATGAGTTTATTAAATAACTAGCATGAAAGCAGGTGACATATATCAATTTTTGACTTATATTGTCCCATTCTCTTGGTATAGAACACTGTTAAAACTGCAAGTTTTCTCCCTTCAAAACTGTGCCAGCTCCCACCTCCATCACACAGTAAGGAGGGGAAGTTGAAGGCCATTGACGATCTCAGCTCATCTTGTAAGTCATGCATACTAGAACTTCCTCGGGTTGCAAACTTATAGGAATCAACCATCCATCCTCTCCAACGCCCCCACCTTCTTGTTACTCCGCCCACCGTTATCCTTAAGCCAAACCCGCGAGGCCCCGCCCCTTCCATCCATCCCCACCCTCCCCCCAAGGCCCGCCCCCTCGGGCCTGTAAGGCCTTCGCATCCCGCCCCACACCTCCGCCCCACCCCGGGGTAGCGCCGCAGGCCCGGTCCGCGCCTCCGGTCGCTCCCTCCCTCGCTCCCTCCCCACTCCGAGTGCGTTCGGCTGCCTCCGCCTCTTCACAGGCCTCGGCGCGAGGCCTGGCCCCGCGAACCGCGCCTCCGCCTCCCGCGGGGTAGGGCGGCGGGGCGGGCGGGGCGGAGGCCAAGGTCGCCGACGCCCCGCGGGGGGCGGGGGCGGGGCCTGCCGGGGCCGAGCGGCGGGACGCGGCTGTGGGCGGTGCGGGGCCGGCGCTAACGGTTGCCGGCGCCAGCGGCGCCGCGCGGCCCACGCGCCCCTCGCGCCGGGCGTCCCGGGCAGTGAGTGTCCACTGCGCCCTGCCCCGTGCCGGGCGAGGCGAGGCGGCGGCGGCGGCCGGGGCCGTTGGCAGAGGGCGGGGACCGAGCGCGCCCGCGCTGGGCGTCGCCGCTGCGGCGCGACAGGTCCGCGGGGCCTGGAGAACGCGAGGCGCAGGAGTCGGGCCGCGGGCGAGAGCCGTGCGCGTGCTTCTCCCAGAGAGGCCGGGCCCGCCCGAGCCGACGGCGCTGTCCGCATCCCCGCAGAGCAGGAAGGAGGGCAGCACGGGCACGGCAGGCGCGCGGTGGACCCCGCCTGTGTCTCTCCTGGCTCGGAATCGTCCTTGGAGAAGATGGAAGGGGAGGCGCGGCCGGAGCCCCACGAGGGCTTCTTTGCGGACGGGCACCTGGTCCTGTGGACACTGTGCTCGGTGCTGCTGCCCGTGTTCATCACCTTCTGGTGCAGCCTTCAGCGGTCGCGCCGGCAGCTGCACCGCAGGGACATCTTCCGCAAGAGCAAGCACGGGTGGCGCGACACGGACCTGTTCAGCCATCCCACCTACTGCTGCGTGTGCGCGCAGCACATCCTGCAGGGCGCCTTCTGCGACTGCTGCGGGCTGCGCGTGGACGAGGGCTGCCTCAAGAAGGCCGACAGGCGCTTCCAGTGCAAGGAGATAATGCTCAAGAATGACGGCAGGGCCCTGGACGCCATGCCCCACCACTGGATCCGGGGCAACGTCCCCCTGTGCAGCTACTGTGTGGTTTGCAAGCAGCAGTGCGGCAGTCAGCCCAAGCTCTGCGATTACAGGTATGGTGCTTATTGTCTCACGATGCGTGGTAAGAGTAGGGACTTCATGGCGTGGGCGTAGATGCCAGTTTTGATCTCTGCAAATGGCCTTAACTGCCCACTTGGAGGAAACAAGCTGATAAACATCGCTGGTAAGTGTACAAGCAGGGCAGCTTTGCAATAGTATATATGCCGAGATGGAGCATCTAGCCTCACTCCTCGGCCAACCTGTTCTTTTGTCTGCCATTTTTGTAGGCTCTTCACTTTCATCCATAGGTCCCTAAGTGCTGCATATTTCATGGCCTTTGTATGTTATAGTTTAGCTTTTGTTACTCTCGATCATCTCCATTTTATGCAAGGAAAGATGAACTATGGACAAATTAACTTTTCCCTAGAGTCGCAAAACTGATTCATCCTCAAGTGTTGTATTACAAATGTATAAGGAAAACAAGTGTCATTCCAAAGCAGCACCTTTAATAATGACATGTAACACTTATAGGGATACTCCTTGTGTCAGCAGTCTCTTAGGACATGTAGCATCTTAGACAATTGACTTGGATTAAATCAAGACTATTTTAATGGCTTTTAAATACACACTGGACAAAACATTTGTTCTTAAATCTTGTCTGTCATAGGTGAAGATGTCCTTTGCTGGTGCTGGAGATTGGTCATAAAAGGGGATGCTCGTTTGCAGATCATTATTCTAACTCATTTTACAGTTGAGAGAATTTTACTCAGTAGTAAAAGAGAACAGGCATCAAGGAATTCTAACCCCCTGGACAGGGCTTGGAATACCAATAATACCTAGCTTTGTCTCAACCATAAATCTGGACATCTTCATTCTAATGGGTTTATTTCTGACAAGTAGAAAGGCCCCTAAACATGTTTAAGAAATGAAAAACTGGCACTAGGGAGCAAGTTATTTTTTTATCTAAAAAAAAATTTTTTTGATTAGCGTGATCACTGTTAGGTCAACATCTACCTTTAAATCATTTTACATAGTTTTACACATCAAATTTAGATTTAAGAAAACTTTTCCAAAAATATATTTTAAAAAACTACACAGTTCTGCGATCATTTTTATTTGATCTCTTTCAAATTTAGATGTTCTTTTGGCATGAGTGAGAGCAAGCTTACCAATGTCTTTAAATTTCAGAATTCTCTCTGTAGGTAAGTTTTCAAGAGTTTGGGATTAGTTAGAAAGAAGACATGAATTTGAGTATTGCTTTATTTTCTTTCTTTGTGTCTTTATCTATCTGCAGAATTAGATAAAAATGGCTTCCATAAATATCTTAGCTGCATTTCACATACTCCTTAACAAATAATCATAGTGCTCTGATTCTCCACCCAAATGATCTTCCCAGAAATTCATGTCTGATGGGGTCCCTGCTCCACTTAAAAAACCCTTCAGTTGCTCCCATCACATAGACTGATGGTCTTTCAGTGTAAACTCCAAGTGCTTACTTAGCACAGTACACAAGGCCCTACATGCCCTCTGTACCCTGCCCGTGCTTCTAGTCTTTCCTACCACCACCTGCATTAAACTTTGTGTACCAGCAATGTCTAAAGACTCATCTCCTTCCTCCCCTTTCCTTCAGGAATCTTTTGCCTGATCTACTCATCCCCGCCCCCAAATTTTCCCTTCATGATGATGACATAATATCCTGTTTCTAGGAAGTTCTCAAAATAAGGTCCCCAAACCAGCAACATCAGCATCACTTGGAAACTTGTTAGAAAAGTAAATTCTAGGGTTCCCAGATGTAGCAAACCAAATAAAATAAAAATAAATTTTTGCTATATTTGAGACATACTTATACCAAAAGATTATCTGTTATCTGAAATTCAGATTTAGCCAATCATCTCCTGTGTTTCCTAGCAACCCTACCTTCATCCCAGACCCACTGAATCAAACTTGGACTAGAGACCAGCAACGTTTGCTTTACGGGCCCTGCAAGTGGTAATTCTGAAGTTGGAGGACCACTGCTATATTTATGTATCTTTTTAAACATGAGCCTCTGTCCTTAATTTCATTCCTCCTCCTTTGAGCATAGTGAATGATTGTGATGATAGATCTCCTTTTCCTTATTAGCCTGTTTTTACTGGTTCCTGAGCAGTCTGTTCCAAGATGCTAGAACCCCTCACCCATAGTAGAAATTATATAATTTAGGAAGTGTTTATTATTCCCAGAAGGGAAGAGCACAGTGTCCTAAAGTGGTACATATTCTGCAGTGTTCTGATTTATTTTGGCCAACAGTTTTATTCAGAATTAGTCAGCTATGATCTTCCATAGGGATGAAATGTTTTAGAAAGAGAAACAAGATAAATATCTATTTAGAACTTTTAAACACATACCGGACTGTCTCTGGATTTTATCAAGCAACGTAGGGTTGCGGGGAGAGGGGTCTCCTATTCTTGGAAAGTCCAGAGATTTTTAAATGAACTATGAAGCTGTTCAACAAGTTAGCATTTCAAAGGGCAGTAATGACAGGTGATGCCCTGTTTTAAAGCCTACAGCCCAGTTAAACTCTGCATGTAAAGTAACAAAAATTCTTGAATTTATACTCCGTCATTATGTAGTTTTCACGTGTCAGGCATCAGTATTGTGCCAGGCACTGTGCTGGATTCTACTTTTCCTGCAGATTTTTTTCTTTTTTGTATTTTCCTTCCTCTTCACCCAAGCACTACAAAGTATTTCCATACCTAATGTCTTGTCACTCCTTCCTTATATTTCCTTTTTTTCTTCTCACCTCTCTGCTAATGAAAATAGAAAATTAGGTTATATTTTTAAGTATTCATTATATTTATTAAATAAACCTTTGTTCCTTATAATGGTCTGTCTCATTAAGAAACTGTAAGGTGCCTTTTTATTGATAAGGCCTGTGTTCATTACATCCCACTCCATCCTCTACCCCTCCCACCCTCACACATACACAGTGATTAATGAAACAAAGCTCTGACTCTTAGTAATTACATTGGCAGCTTTGATCTCGGCTTTGATCTTAAACTTTATATTTCTGTCTTCTATTGGTGTGTGTTTATTCATTTCATTAATTATGTGAAACAGTGAAAGATAGCAAATCAACTTCTAGAGCAGAAGTAAGCAAACTTTTTCTGTAAAAAGTTAAAACTAAGTATTTTAGGCTTTGCAGACCATATGGTCTGTCATAACTACTTAACTGTACCATTTGTTACAGTACAAAACCAGCTGTAGACAATACATAAATGAATGGGCATAGCTGTATTTCAATAAAACTTTGTTCAGAAAATCAGGCAGCAAATGTATCTGTAGTTTGCTGAACCCTGTTCTAGTGTGAATTTCATAAATAACCATCTTAACTTCTCATGTAATTCTGCTGCTTCTTCCAGCATACTAAAGAAGAGAGCTATTGTGAACAGGTAACTTTAGAGAAAATAATAAGCAGTGTTGCCAGCATTAGTTTTTTTCCCCTTGTGAAACTTGTGTTTTATATACAAGAGTGGCACTTAAGGTAATGTTCTATGTCTTGATAAGGGTTTGAGTTAAATATGTTCATTTGTCAAAACTTGGCAAATGAACATACTTCTACATTTCATTGTATGTAAACTTTATATCAAAAGAAAAAACCTTATAAACAAATAACAAATCTAGGTAATGATATGCTTGCTTGCCAGGGTATTTGGAAGTATTCTAATGTCTGCATTTTCCTTGAAATGCACCAAAAACAAGATGGTTTAAACATACCTGTGTTCACTGTAAAAAAAATTTTTAATGCAAAACATTTTTAAAAAGCAAGGAGACTATCCTTGTTTGGGGCAAACACTAGCTGAAGTATTGAAAGGTGAGATCTCATAATGCCTGCAATTTACTTTCAAATGATTCAGCAAAATACGAGTTTATATTGAAAGATAGAAAGCAAATGTGTAAATAAATTATGGTTTATCCATATGATGTAATATACATATTCTTTACGAACCATGTTTTTTAAAAATATTTAATGGTATATGACAAGATTCATGATACAGCATGGGAAGAAAAGTACCATCCAGATATATATATCATATCCCTAACCTGAAAACCAAACATTTATGCACTGTAAAACTGAATAAGTATATCAAAAGTTAAAAGCAACTATCTCTGAATGAGTGCTATTTTATGCCTTTCTGTATTTTCTAAATTCTCAAGCATAAGCTGATATTATCTAATTTAATATAGAATTTAAAAATTTATACAAGTAGTTCATGAATATATTCTGATTTTTAGAAACGCAAGCAGTTTACAAAAGAATATAAAGTGAAAAGCAAATATTCACGTCCCTCAGTCCCACTTTTTGTCTCAAAGGAAACTGTATGAAATAATTCAGTGGGCATCTTTTTAAAGTATTTTCAATAATAACATTATTTTTTCTCATACTATTTTAAAGTTAATAGAACAGTGGGCAAAGGTACCATACTTCAGCTGCATAAGTAATCTATTATAGTTTGAAAGCAAATACCAACAGAGGTTATTGTGCAAGTTATTTTGCAGTTTTCCCTTTAATGGATTATGCAGGTTAACTCTTCTTTCAGCGGTAAATAGGACTCATGAATAAATAGCAGTAATTACTTGATGAATCTGAACATCCAACTAGAAAAAATAACCTTAAAATAGAAGGCCAAGAAAGTTGGTCTTGGGGTGAAAGAGTTCTTATCTCCTTTTTTAAAATTATTCATTTAATTATGAACATTATTTTTAGCCAGCCTGCTTTTGTCTGTACAGTCTGCGAGAGGATTAAATATTTAGCAGATTAATTATAGAAACCTGGGACCTTTGCCGGCATTGTTTATTCCCTGCTGGCTTCACGCATGGGTCCAAACATAGAAGCAGATCTGAATGTACATGTCTTCTGTCTATATGTCAGATGCAGACATATAGATTAGTTTTGTATTAATGGCCAAGAGGAAATTGACTTAGTATATTTACTAGTGTTCACAGATGGTTATATAAGTGAAGATATTTTCAAACTACTCAGGGTGCTTCAAGGACCCAGGCCAGTGGGGCATTTAAGCAGTAAGCACTTTAGGCCTCACGGACTTAATTCAACCAAAGCACAAATAAATAATAAATAGAATCATTGTTCTGGATCAGCTTTTGTTTATGTGGATTATATCTACTTGTATTTACCATGTTATAAATTAAAACAACTTGTTTCAGTGTTCGTTTTTAAAAGATTGATAATGGTAACATAGTATATTTTTATCAAAATGAAATAAATGAAAATTTAGTGAGAAGAGTGACATTGTTTTACATTTTGGATACATTTTTTCTTTGGCTTAGAAGTCAGCTAGATTCTCCTATCTGCTTCTACATTTAGTGTATTGACATAGCACCTGTCATACAGCTCCTGGAAAATTCCACTGTACACTTTTGAGAGAATGAGGGTGAAATAACATCTTAGTATTATTATTAAAATGATTTTAACCTCACAGATGCCCTGAAAGGATCTTTGGGGCCCTAGACCACACTTTAAGAACCACTGCTATATTAAACTGCCAAGTATGTTTCAGGTTATTGCTCTATTTTCACTATGCAGATACAATTATAAATCTTTTATTTGCCAGATTTTATGCTCAGTTATGATGAAATTGCTGTTTTAATTTGTAAACAAAAATGATTGGTCTGCAGATCAGCAAGATTATGGTTTTAAATGATTGTCTTTGTTCCTTTCTTCCTTCAGGTGCATTTGGTGTCAGAAAACAGTACATGATGAGTGCATGAAAAATAGCTTAAAGAATGAAAAGTGTGATTTTGGAGAATTCAAAAGCCTCATCATTCCACCAAGTTATTTAACTTCTATTAATCAGATGCGTAAAGACAAAAAAACAGATTATGCAGTGGTAATCAGAGTTTATTCTTCCTATGTAATTAATTTCCAGAAAGTTGTTTGAGTTTACGTGTGAGAGTTGCGACTGTGTGTGTGTGTGTGAGTAGAATAGTTATGGTAAATCATAAAACCCTACCCAGTTCCTAGAGATGTGCCACAAATCTTGAGTTCTGTCATGAAATTGGCAATGTTATGTTAGTGGTTTCTAAATCACTGCCTGCATCTGAATCACTTGGGGACATTTTTTAAAAATACAGATTCCTGAATCCACCGCCATTACCACATTCGATTCCGTAGGTCTCGGGTAGGGCCCGGAAACCCATGTTTTTTAAGGTCTTTGGATGATTCTGAGGAACAGCCAGGTTTGGCGTTCATGATTGTTGTCAATGAGAAAGAAACACAGATTTTCCTTACACGTTGTTCTAAAAAAAACTTTCCGTTTGTAACCTTACATAGGGTGCCTGGAGCTACCTTTACATTGGGCATCCAATGCTCCCACAAATAATGTTAAACATTAAAGCTGTTAACAACACTTTGCAGTATGTTTGTATAGGAAAATTGATGTAAATGTATCTCTCAGTCTTTATGTAACTCTTAAAGAATCACTATAAAAACTTGCATTTATTTCCTACTTGAATATGCCAAAGAGTTGGACTATTTTATTTTAAAATTGTGCTTTTTCCAAGTTAGGATTTTATATCTTAAATGTCATCTTTGTTGATATTCTTGCAAAAGGGAGAGGCATTTTAAAACATTATGTTTAATATTGTTGTGATACATATTTTTTAAATGTACAACCCCTTATGTGTCCGAATTCAATCTGAGATCACAAGGGATGACAATCACTAAGAAAAATGAGACACAAGTGAAAGGAAGAGAAAAGAAATTGTTAGGTTAGAAAAATGACTTCATTTGACTTTGGGCTTTGTACAAATCTGGATTCTTGCATCTATTTCTCAGTACCCTCGTTTAAAATTAAAGAAAGAAAAAAAAAAAAACCTTCCAAACAAAAATACATTAGAATACCTCCAGAAAAGGGCAATCAGGGTGAAAGAGCAGAGAAACTCAATGTTCATTCTGTGAACAGTTGAAAGAAATTAAAATATATTGCCTAGGAGACAAATTATATAGAACAAATGACATTTCTAGTAGTTTCAGGAAGCAAACTTAGAACAATGAATAAAAGTTATTGAAAGACAAGTTTTTAACTTAAGTGAAAACTTTAATAATTTGATTTAGCAGTGGAACAGGCTGCCTTGTTAGTGAATTCCTTCTCATACCGGTATCCAAGCATATGCTGAAAGACTTAGCTAGAATAATATATAAGAGAATTATACGTTAAGTGGAAGTTAAATTAGTTTATCTCTAAGTCCCTTTCCATTCTCAGAATTCTTTGATTTTTATATTGTATTGATTGTACTAGGATAGTAATTTTTTTTCTCAGCAAATTACAGCACTGTTATCAAGAAATAAAAACTTCACTGCTCACCATTTTTGAGATATTTAACACTTTCGCTTACCCTCATTTTTTTAGCTAGCCTCTAAGCTTGGAAAGCAGTGGACTCCGTTAATAATCCTGGCCAACTCCCGTAGTGGAACTAACATGGGAGAAGGACTGTTGGGAGAATTTAGAATCCTTCTAAATCCAGTCCAGGTAACTAAAGAAACTTCATTTCTGTATTAATCTTTTCATTTTTAACTTTTCGCTTTCCGTAAATTATAATGGTTGTTACTGCTTTAAACCAGTAATCGATAATTATAAGAAAGAATAATAATTATGAAAGTATCAAGCGATTCAAATATGTGGAGAAAGAGGAGTGCTCATGGTGGGGATATAAAATGGTGCAACCACATTAAAAAAACTTAAAAAGCCAAATATATATCATACCCCTAGCAATCCCATTTTTAGGATTCGACCCAAGAAAAATATGTCCCGCAAAGACTTACGCAAATGTTCTTAGCAACATCTTCCATAAGAGCCAAAAAGCAGAAATAATCCAACTGTCCATCAGTCGGTGAGTGGATAAAACAAGATGTGGCATACCCATGCGGTGGAATGTTATTCAGTGATAGAACAAACCACTGATACATATATACTAAAATGAATGAACCTCTAGAACATGCTAAGTGAAAGAAATCAGATGCAGGGGGCCCCTATAGTAGGATTCAGTTTATGTGACCTGACGAGAGAAGGCAAACTATGGAAACAGTCTGTTAGTGGCTGCCTGAGGCTAGGGCTGGAAATTGAAAGTGACTGCACGTGCACATTGAGGGATCTTATTGGAGCTAAACTGGACTATGGTGGTGCTTCCACAACTCAATAAACCTACTAAAAATTATTTGTTTGCTTGAAATGCGTGAATTTCATTATATGTAAATTATACCTCAGTTAAAAAAATAAGATAGTGGGGGAGGGGGGAGGTAGGGAAAAAGAGGTCAAATATGTGGTGACAGAAAGAAATCCAACTATGGGTGGTGAATGCACAAATGCATATATGCCTCACTGTTAAAATGTACAGCTGAACTTATTGGGTTTTGTTAACCAGTGTCACCATAAAAGTTAATTTAAAAATTTTTTTAATTTTTTAAAAATAAAATAAGAAAAGATCATGCCACTAACATTGAGGTTACATGCTAGTAGCTTCTACATTGAAAAACTAAACCCCCATTGTGCAACAGTGAAAAATCCAATAACTTTTTTCCTTCCAATTTGTACTTTTCCCTTTTAGTGCTACATAACTTAAGGAAATTATAAAAATAATAAAAAAGGAAAGCGAAAATCACCTGCAATTTTCCTACACAAACACATCATTGTTTTCATTTGTTTGTGTTCTTTCCATAAATTCTCTGTGCATCTACATATCAACATTACTATAACAATAATCTAGATACAAATTTGCATTGTTTTCTTTACCTAAAGATATAAATATTTTTCCATGTTGCAACACAGTCCTCATAATAATATATGTAATAATTTAGATAATTAATCTAATGGATGTATAATATTATTTATCTGATCTCCTGCTGTTGGAGGTTAGTTTGTCTCTAAGGTTGTATATTTATAAATAACACCACAATGAATACCTTTATACACGGTATTTTCATCTTTTGGAATGTTTTCGTAGATCATTTACAGAATTATCAATATTAAGGATCCTTGTATCTTTGTCATTTTATGCATGTTGCAAGATTGTTTTCTAGAAATGTATACTAAGTTATACTAGTAATGGATTTTTAAACCTAGTTTAAAATATAAGGCACTAGTTAATGTTAAACATCACATTCTGGTTTCATGTGAACAGGCAGGAAGGAGTGTCAGATATAAAAGATTGAATTTGTATGTCAGCACTTAATTATTAGGGGAATCATAGACAAGTTATTTAACCTTCCTGTGCCTTGATTTCCTAGTCAATAGAATGAGGCTTGCTCATTTTTATAGGGTCAGAGTTGGAATGAGCCAGAATGAATATTAACAGTCTAGTGTAATTCCACTTCTGGGTTTTTATCCTAAGAAATCCAGAACACTAGTTTGAAAAGACATGCACCCCTCTGTTCATTGCAGCATACAATAGCCAAGATATGGAAACAGCCTAAGGGTTCATCAATAGATGAATGGATAAAGAACACACACACACACACACACACACACACACACACAATGGAATATTAGTCATAAAAAAGAAAATCTTGCCACTTGCAACAATGTGGATGGACCTAGGGGTATTATGCTAAGTGAAATAAGTCAGACAGAGAAAGACAAATACCATATAATTCCACTTAATCTGTGGAATCTAAAAAACAAAGGAACAAACCAAACAAACTTATAGATACAGAAAACAAACTGATGGTCCCCAGATGGGAGGGGGGATGGAGGGATGGGTGAAAAAGGTGAAAGTGATTAAATACAAATCACTGGTTATAAAAATGGTCACAGGGATGTAAAGTAACGCATAGGGAATATAGTCAATAATACTGTAATAACTCTATGTATGATGTCAGATGGGTACTAGATTTATCGAGGAGATCACTCATAAGGTTTATAAATGTCTAATCACTGTGCTGTACACCTGAAACTAATATAATACTGCATGTCAACTATAATTGGAAAATAAATTTATTTTTTTTAAGTTTTAAAAGATGTAAAGAAAAAAAAAAGAGTCTGACGTAGAGCCTGGCATATTGTTAAAGATGAATACATTGTAGCCAGTCTTGTTATTTAATTATATCTGTACTCATCTAGAGACAAATCGTCTTCAGAAGTGGAGGGCAGTGTTGGATAAAAATTTTTTCTTTTCTTTCATTTCTAGGTTTTTGATGTAACTAAAACTCCTCCTTTCAAAGCCCTGCAACTTTGTACTCTTCTTCCTTATTACTCAGCTCGAGTGCTTGTTTGCGGCGGGGATGGGACTGTGGGCTGGGTCCTGGATGCAGTTGATGAAATGAAGATTAAGGTATCAACCTTTGCCTTTCACAGAGCACTTCCAAGATAATTATACAACATTTTTTATTATATTTTTATTATGCAGATGTATATAAGAAAACTACCAATTTTGAATATTGTAATGAAGCAGTTAGCATAACCTTTAGGAAAACAACATACAGTTGTTATATTTGTATCTGTATTGCTTTGGTCTTTAAGTTTTACCAAATATTATCCTTCAAATAGTTTAAATAGAAAAATCTAAACTCTATCTTCCATATTCTAGGGACAAGAAAAACACATTCCACAGGTTGCAGTCTTGCCTCTGGGAACAGGCAATGATCTATCCAATACGTTGGGTTGGGGTACAGGTTATGCAGGAGAAATCCCAGTTGCACAGGTCTTAAGAAATGTGATGGAAGCAGATGGAATTAAACTGGACAGGTAAGTCACACTTCCCCCAAAAGTAGATTTCTTGACCTCTGAGAGTATTGTTTGATTTATAAACAAAGTCTTGTGTAAGTTATAAAGTTAAATGAAATTTAAAAGTAAAAAATTGTCTTAGTTGTACTTATACATAGATGCTGGTATTTTATTTTGCTGTATATTTTGTCATATAAGGACTGAAGCCATAAGCTGGTGACCTGTCTCAAAATTTGCATACTCACTTAGACGTGCTTATTTTTTTAAATGCTGTTTTAATAGAGGGACCTCATATCCCAGGCATCCAGAGTTGATTGGTAATAATTATCGTTAATGAGGAGTTAATCTAGAAATAATTGTAATTTTTTTTTTTAATTTCTGTCTTTTAGATGGAAAGTTCAAGTAACAAATAAAGGATACTACAACTTGAGAAAACCCAAGGTATGTTTTCAGAGCTTCAGTTGTGAGTAGTTTCAATGAACATGGTAGAGTCCCTCCACAGTACAAGATGCAGCACTGTGGTGGGACATGGAGACCTGGCCCTTCTCTCTAGGGACCTGGTTATGGAGCGGGAAACACCCACATGTGCCCCGCTCCCAAGCTGGACTGTAACTGTGGGAGACAGCCCGTGCAGGACGCTGAGTTCTGCCCTGGTAGATCGGGCGAAAAAGACTTCAGGGTCCTTAAAAGGTAAATATAATTTAGATCAACAGAGACGAGAGCAAGACTTTCTAGGCAGAGAAAGTAGAGACTAGATAGTACAAATCATGGTTAACAAATAATACAGAAAAAGCAGATCTGTATTTTTTTTAAAATGCTCTGGAGATAGTGTGAAAATAGCTTAGAAACCTGCACAAGAACAAAAGAAGGGGAATCATAGGATGAGGACATTTTAAAGGTAGAATTGATCAAGACTTGGCAGCCGATTGGTATTAGGGGAAGAGAAAACATACACATTATTACCAGATTTCTAGTTTTGATGAATGGAGACCACATTAAGATACGAAAAATAGAGTTTCAGGTTTGAATAGGAAGAAAATGAGATTTGGGGTATATTAACCTCGAGGTTTGAACAAGAAGTTGGAACTTCTGGTTTTATTGCTCAGGAACAGAACAGAGCTGGAGATATAGACTGAAGAATCCGGGCTGGGTTGGGAAGTCAGATAAACTAAGGGGGTACCAGTAGTCTGGGTTGAGGCTGATAGAAGCAAATATAAATGATAGAACACAGGAGTGGGAAGCCTGAGTGCAAAAGCAGAGCCATTCTGGATGATGAGATCTGAGGTGCAGCATCTTAAACAGAAATGGAAAAGGAAATTCATATCTGTATTATCAGCCTGAAGCATAAAATAGCTGTGTGAAGAGTAAATGCAGAAAGTGTTAAATTTTCATAAAGAACATTTAGACTGAGATTTATATAACATACCACCCAGGCTAAGACTGACACATAATCTGTTGCTCATTCTTAACCCTTTTCCACAGGAGTTCACAATGAACAACTATTTTTCTGTTGGACCTGATGCTCTCATGGCTCTCAATTTTCATGCTCACCGTGAGAAGGCACCATCTCTGTTTTCTAGCAGAATTCTTAATAAGGTGTGTTGGATAAAATAACATTTCCTGCTTATCACCGAAGGTACAGTGAAAATCAGTGATTCAGTTCTATCTAGCATCCTTTCAAGTAGATTAAGATAGAACTAACTTATGGAAACACTTAACTGCTCTGTTTTGTCTAAGACTATCAAATTAGATCCTTAAACGTATTTTATTAAAGTACTTTATGACACATTTTTTAAAATATAAAGTTGGATGTTTTATAGCATATTTTGCTTAGAGGGCAACTAAGCGGAATATATTTTACTTAAATGGCAACTAAAATTGGAAAGAAATTTTAGGCAGGATAGATTTTTGGTGAAATCGTTAATGGAAAAATAGATTCCATTGGCTTGAAAAAAACCAAAAGGTAGATAAGGTAAGTGAAGAAAAAGTTTTTCCACTGGCTTTTAACCAAGATTATCACTCTGGTTTCTAGTAGAGTTGATTCCTTTGGTGGAAGTTTTGTCTTAAAATTTTTTTTAATGACTATTGGTGATTGAGGAATAGAATATGAAAAATAAATGCAAAACAATTTTGTTCCTGGTTCTGTTTTACAAATATGTTAAGTTTATAGATGATTTCCTTTTAATATAGGTAGTAAGGCAATAAGTATTGCTCTTTATACAGTTGGTAATTAACAGCATTCTCAGTGCTCCCACCAACCTTTTAATATTCAAAGTGATTATAAAATGTTTACTAGATTTATTTGTATTCAGTAATCTGAAGTTCTAGAAAAAGGTAGAATTTTCTAATTTTAATATAGCTTTTTTGATAAACTGAGAGAAAAGACCATTTAGGCACAAACCACCCCTATCCCATAGTGTCCCTAAAGAACAGGCTAACTAAGCTCTAAAATAACGGGGTCCCTTCTCCCCATGGAGTATCGATCCGCTCTAAGGAGACGTGGCTTAGCATCCATGTCAGGAAACGTTGGCACAGCGTCTTTTTCTTCCTCGCAGGGCTTGTTTTAATAATCATATTTTCTGTTCATTTTTCATAGGCTGTTTACTTATTCTATGGAACCAAAGACTGTTTAGTGCAAGAATGTAAAGATTTAAATAAAAAAGTTGAGGTAAGCTGTTAAATTTTGGGTAGTCTCTGGATTATGAACATTCTTTTTTTAAATGCCGAATTTTCTATTAACATATTCTGCTAACATATATGGAGTATTGTGTTGTCAGGCACTTTACTAAGTGCTTTATACACATTATCCCACTAGATTCTCACCACAGCCCTATAAGGCAGGAACTGTCATATTCCCATTTGTTCAGAAGAGAAAACTATTTTGTAATTAAGTAATTTGCACACATACCCATGTAATCAGGACTTGAACCCAGGTTTATATAACTCTAGAGTCTTTTTATCTCTCATGCTTAACAGCTTCCATTCATACTTGGCAACTGATGTAAAGTTCCGTAACACAGAGTGCCTGACTCATCATGGACTCTCAGAGGAAGTTTAAACCTGAAGTTCAATCATATTATGGTGGCGATATAGCTCTCTTACATACTAAGGCAAAATAAAAATGTCTGAGCAGAAAAAACAGAAACTTAATGACTGTTTATTGCTGCAGTATCCCTGACATCATGATATGACAGTCTTGTATATATTCCTCACTTGCTTCCAAAAAGAATCTATAATGGTTAATAGCAATGAGAAAGACATTAATACAGAGAAACGTAGAACTAGTAAGATAAGGAAAAAGGGAAGAGTCAAACAATAAACAGGTTTCTCTATTAATGTCTGGAATCTGAAAATTAAGTAAGAGATAGCTAAGTGAAGGAGGTGAAAATTGGTCCAGGCTAAGAACAGCATGTTGAAAGGCCTGAAGGCAAGAGAGAGCATGGCATATTCGAGTGACTTCAAGCTGGAGCATAGTTTGCAGGAGGGTAAGTGTCAAGAGCTGAGGCTGGAGAGATGGATAGAAGCCAGTCACAGAGGGGTTCCTGCTGGCATGTGAAGAAACTGGATTTCATCATGAGCAGAGTCATGCCATTGCAGGGTTGTGATTGGGGGATGACATATTTTGCATTTTATAAGTGTCAGTCCAGCTGTCATGTGAGAGTTGACTACGAGAAAACTAACACTAGAGCCAGACCAGTTTAGGAACATTAAGAGATGGCATGCTGGACTGAGAAACTGTCAAGAATGAGAGAGAGTGGTTGATAACTTAGAAGTGTTATCAGTTGTTTGTTTTTAGTGATTAATTGGCTGTGGAGGGTATAGGCGAAGAAAGCAAAGAGAACTCCCAGGTTTTTGGCTTAGGCAACTAGAGGGGATGGTGCTCCTCTTCTCCGGGAAGTAAATTGGTAGAGGGGTTGCAGAGAAGATGCTCCACTCAGTTTTGTACATAGGAGTTTTAGGTGCCACAGGCAGTTGGAGGTGTTTTGTGGGCAGTTGGATATACAGGTCTGGCCCAGTTCATTTCCATGGGCCAGCAAAATACAGCTGTCAGCACAGAGGTGCCAGTTAACAGTATAGAAGTGGCTGAGATTTTCCTCCAGAATCTATAGCATGAGAAGAGAAAGGAGCTCAGTACATAGCTACGGTGATGGTGGCAGTGGAGCTCTCAGTGGGGACCAAGGGGAAACATCCAGAAAAGTAGTCTGACTCCCAGAAAGCAGAGGAGGAGAGTATCTCAGGAAAAGAGATGAGGGGTTAGCAGTGTCAGGTGCTGCTGAAACAGCAAGCTAGATAAAGCCCTGGGGCGGGGGGGGGAAACAGGATTTAACAAAAAAGACCTTTTTTTTAACTTTGGTTAAAAAAATATTCATTTGTTATAATTTGTTTATCATAATAAACATTGAATAGGTGGTGGGAAAGGCCAGGTTACCTTGCGTGTGGGGTAGGAAGTAGTCTTCTCTTTCACGTGCATCTCTCACATCTACATGTATGAAAAAGGAAGTGAGTCTAAGTGGGTAGGTCTGGAAATCGTGTGCCCTGTAGTAACTAACTACTTGGATTTCTTTAAAGCTAGAACTGGATGGTGAGCAAGTAGAACTGCCTAATTTGGAAGGTATTATCGTTCTGAACATTGGGTCCTGGGGCGGTGGCTGCAGACTCTGGGAAGGGATGGGAGATGAGACCTACCCTCTAGCCAGGTACGTACATTTGTAGTCTGTTTTTTTATGTCACTGTTTTCTTTAAAACAGTCTGTTGTTCTTTATAGACTTTCAGCTTTTTAAAATTTTTCCGTCAAATTTTTTTGTATACTTCATTAATATAAATATTTAATAAGTTGATGGTCCACCTACATTAAAAAATAATTGTCTTGATTTTATTTTATTGCATTGTATAATCCATATTTCTTTTTCCAATTCTAGGCATGACGATGGTTTACTGGAAGTCGTTGGAGTATATGGGTCTTTCCACTGTGCTCAGATTCAAGTGAAACTGGCAAATCCTTTTCGAATCGGACAGGCACATACAGTGCGGGTAGGTGAAATGTTGCTGTGACAGGCTAATTTGTCCCTGTCTATTT
Organism: Eidolon dupreanum; assembly: GCA_028627145.1. Classification (NCBI taxonomy): domain Eukaryota; kingdom Metazoa; phylum Chordata; class Mammalia; order Chiroptera; family Pteropodidae; genus Eidolon; species Eidolon dupreanum. The sequence continues at coordinate 85,236,169 of CM053506.1, read as the reverse complement.
CTAAGCCATTGATATGTAGAAGAAAATATATATACTGTAGCTTTCCTTAAACTGGTTTACAGCCCATGCTGTTGATCACCCTCTACCAGGGGATTGAGTGGGATGGGGAAGAAACAGGAAAGAAGGCCCTCGATCCAACTGAAGAAATAAAGTGTTCAGTGGGAAAGAATCCTTTAAACAATCAATGGATAAGAATATATCCAGATTAATTTTCTAAGAATAAAATGCTATAAAATATGTCCCTAAGAATGTTGAAAGGACTATGGATGATGTCTTACTAAGAAAGACCTTTCTGAACTTTTTTGAGACTTGACTCTTTTCTAATTATTTGTTCCCTAATGCCAGCTGATTTTGAAGTGCTCGATGATGCCAATGCAGGTAGATGGGGAGCCATGGGCCCAAGGGCCCTGTACTGTCACCATAACTCACAAGACGCATGCACTGATGTTATATTTCTCTGGAGAACAAACAGATGATGACATCTCTAGTACTTCGGATCAAGAGGACATAAAGGAAACTGAGTAGCTGGATGAGGAAATGAAAACTCACTATAGAATCCTCACAAACAGTTGGATGCATAGTCATCCAAAAGTAGAAATCCTCTGTCAGCTATTTAGTCTTAATTTTACCAGTAGTATAATGAGTATACATTCCCGTAAATAGCATTACAAAAACAGCTAGACTTCCAGTTGTTTACAAATGCCTGTTCTTTTTCAGCAAAACACTTTAATCGTATAGTACTCATTTTAAAAGTCACAGAAGGTTACATGAATGTGAAGTGTCTTTTCATGGCTTTATGATTGAGAGTGAGGCTCGCTCTGAACCTTATTCTTGAACCACACATTTAATGGACACATCCAACAAAATGTGGGTAGAACATCATTTCTATCTTAATTTTTAATGTGGTAATACCATAACATTTTAAAAATTAACTTGTTTTGAAAGGAGGTGGTTGATTTCAAACAGTGTGGGTAATACTGGGCCCCTTCCTGCAGTATGCATTTTAAGATTTCCTATAGCCCAGCACCAGGTGGATCCATAAGTATTTAATTTCAGGAAACCCTAAAAGGAGAAACGATACTTTAAAATTTTATTATAATTTTTATTTGAGGTGCATTTTCAGGTCCCCAGATGTTGTTGGTTAACCCTGATAATGACCTTGTTGAGCTGAAAATGAGCATCTTGTTTATAACCCAGTGTAGCCAAAAGAGAACCACATAAGAACTGGTAAAAATTAAAATTCAGAGTACTTTGGATTGAAAGTTACAGGTTCCAAGCCAGACAGTACACCAACTTCTCTTTTAGTTAAAAACAATGTCAGCAATTCAAAAAAAAAAATGTACTAGGGAAAATTTACTGGTCATACTAATTGCTTAGAAACAGTTCAATAATGATTGATAAGTTTTAAAAATTCAGCAATCTCGTAGTAATTTGAAGTATAGTAGTCTTTTATAGCCAAAGTACTTAACAGAATTTCCCCTTGGGAAAGTGAATCTTCTGCTAAACCCTCTGCTAAAATGTTTGTATATTTATTTTAAAATGAGAGAGTTTTTTTTACTTATTTATTTTCTTCATTGTGGTAACTTGTGTTTAGTGTTTATATGGCTTTATTTAATACGTTAAATTGGTCACATAAGTTTTAGTCACAATCAGATAGAAATGCAGCTTATTGACTATTAAAACCCATAATTTAATTCTCCTGATAGTCTCATTCTTCAGAAATATTCCTCAGTTAAAAAAAACAAAAACAAAAAAAGGTGGTGCGAAAGCACTGGCAAACTATTTTTGAAAACTGAAAGTTTTGTTTCATTGTTTAATTTGACCCTCAATTGCCAAAAACTCACTGAAGGGTTAGGTTAGTCTCTTGGTTACCCATTAGAGGGCGCTCTTCTCTTGTTAACCACCGTACTCCCTAAGGTCCTGCAGCTAAGCAGACCCATCTGGCCTCCAGCCCAGCATTTTTCTGACAGACGGCCTATTTGTGTGCGTGGCAGTCTTTCATGACATTAATCTCTGAAAGATGAGACTATCTCCTAAAACGCTATTAGTTCTTTTTAAGGATCTATTATGAATCTGTCATGCATGAATTGCCATAAACTTAAATTTCAGTCACCTTCAGGCCCAGGAACAACTTAGTGCTGTATATAGTAGTCAGTACATTATATAAAATACTTTTATTTTGCTTAAATTAACCTATGGATCTCAACAGGAGATGCTAAATTCTAGTACTGAAGGATTTTGTGAACAGATCTGTTTCACCTTTTTCATATACCTTTTACGGTAGGTAACCCATTGTGGTGAGAGTTTTGTGGATTTTCATTTATGGGCCGATCATGTTTTGAGTATAATGAGTTTTATTCTTTAATTCATGGTCAAAATTGTTACGGATATCACATTTAACAAATATATTGTTAAATTCACTTTGCTTTAGACTATATTTTATCTATAATTCATACTTCTAATTATAAAATCAAAGTATGTTGTTAATTCAGGATATCAGCATTAACATAATAAAAGTAACGACATAGGGTTTTTTTTAATTGTTAATCTTTAACCATAATGTTACATTGGATTTAGAACAGGTTTACATACAGCACCCTCATTTATTTAAACAAATTGATTTTTCAGTTTTCATAATCTACTGAGGTTTTTTTCCCCTACTAACCCTTCATGAAGTTTTTCTGTTGCCTTATTCACTCATTCAGACTTAATTTTTTTTAGGAAAGTTATTTCAGAATACCATGTTATAAAACATTATTTTAGCAAAATTCACTTTTTAGGCAAATTTACTCAGCATTTCAAATAAACATAAAGGCATGTGTCTTGTTTTAAATAATTACAATTTACAAGACTCATGTTTGCAAGTTATATATTAGGGTAGCAATTGTTTACATTACCAGGGATCCTACCCTTTACAAAAGATAATTTGCCACAAGATTTTCCTGTTCCATTTGACATGGTCTTGATTTCTTTAAAAAAATACTTCTATATTCTCAGGAAGAAATATATGAAGTAAAGCATATCTCCATGTCTGTTTCGATTTCTCTCATCTTTTACTGTGCTCATACATTCCTAACTCCTGGTACACTTAGTGGCTTAAATACTGAAAACCTGGCAGCTCTGTGGATTCCTTATGTAAGTAGATGGTGATAATTTTCAATGTTTTGTTATATTTAATAGAAATCAGACTGACGTGTTTTAAAATATAGGTCATCTTATAGTAAGATTACATGATCTTAAGTGTGTTTTAGGTTTTTCTGCAACAATTAGCTGTGAACCCTTAATTATAAGCTAATGTTTATAAAAATTTTATAGTCAAGATTATTTATTTTTATTTTTTTAAGATGTGTCAAACACACGTAGTATTTGCTTTTTGAAATATGTATGCCTAGAGTTGTAAAATATACTGTCTCCGAAATTGTAAAGTCCTTTTTGCACTGTAAAAATGACTACTACCAGCATGTTAAAAAAAAAAGATAGTTTGCATTTGTAATATAAAGTAAAATTGTATTTAATGTACACTATGGAATTTTAAATTTGCACTAACTAGAAAACTTTAAAGGTTATATTAATTTACAGATTCATGTGGATCCGAATACGTAATTTGTACTTGTTCAGCCGAAAAGGTTATAGTTTCCTTAGAATGGATGACAGTTTTATGTGGTTTTCCCTCAAAATAATATTATTAAAGTAAAAACCAGCACTTTGTATTCACATTTTTTAAAATTCTACCTAACTTGGGACAATGGAACATAGGTAGATTTATTTTTTTTAATCTAGACATTTAAAAAGCAAAATAGTGTTGTTACTCTGTCCCAATCTGAATGAAGGTGTGTTCTCAACAAGACAGAAGTTTGTTTTGGTTTTACTTTTAAAAAGTATATCCCTGCCTTCCTCAAATTTGTCCTTTAAGAACTGTCTCCTGTTTCTCAGAGTATGCTCTACAGGCTGTCTACAGCATCACGATTACCTGGGAGCTGGGCTAACAGTGTGGATGCCTAAGCCCAGCAGCCCTTGACTTTGTGCACCAGTGTCTCTAGAGATGGGATGTGGGCGTCTCTGGTTTTATTCACAAGCAGCTCAGGCGCTTCTGATATACATTGACATTTTAAAGCTACTGGTCTGCCTCGTGTTCACCTGGGACTTTTGCTAGATGGATACCATGCAGGAAAACTGAATTAATTGGATGTTCTTAAAATTATTTTTTCTTCACTGCCCTCTTCCCTCCAAATCTTCATTTTAAAAGGAATTTTATGAAAAACTTGCTAGTATCCTATCCAAATAGAAATATTTATCTAAACTCTGTTACATAAAAATTCAGGCTTCAGGTTCTTTTGTGGAACCATACGTTTTGGCATATGATCCATGGGGTCTTGGAGGACGAGCAGTGCTTCAGGGGCCAGCACAGGGGCCGCCCTTGGGGCTTCTGCCCTCACCTCAGAGCCACCACAGCTGGGGTGCTGCGGAAGATAAGACTGCAGTAGATAAAATACTTCCTCTTTTCAAAAAAAGATTCAACTATTTTAAGAGTTCAGAGGCCACTACTCTAATGACTTGTCACCTGGTTAATTTTCTACTCATTTTTACATATTCAGAAACCTGAAGTTTTTGGTAAAAATGTATTGGAGGTCTCAGTTGCTGCTAGGAATATGGCCACTTAGCTATTTCACAAGTTTTAAAGGCATTTTGTTGAATAGTAAAGCACTGGCTTAGCCTCATTCCTTCTATTTCTAATTTTAATATAGAAATGGATCACAGTTATGTAAATACACACAGACACACACAGTTTATTCCCCATAGCCCTGACTATAGTCTAGTGCTTGTGGCTTGCAGGTCTCAAAAAGGTACATTCCAAAGTTCTGGAGACAAAAAAAAAATCAAAAAATGTCACCCTCTGATACAGACGTTGAAGTGTATTGCTGATCTTGGACCTCAGACACTTGCTCAGTCTCTGCAAGGACACTCTGGGCGTCCTCACCGTTGAAGGACGGTGTCAAAGCACAATGCACTTAACAGAAGACAAGCTGTAATCTAGGTGTGGCGCTTTTGGATGACAGGAAATGTTGAAAAGAGCTGGAAAGTTAGGTTGCTTCCCTTGTTCTAGCATTATCCAGGCAAGGGGGCATCCCCGTCAAATGAGATTGGGCTATCTGTGAGAAGATTGCTGGAGTAGGGAAGGCCTTGTGAGTAGATGGCAGTGGTTCATAAGAGCTTTTGTTTTCATTACTGCTGTCTGGGCTCTGCGAGCAATATTTCTCTTTAATGTGTTCTGCTTAAATAAGTCCTGTAGGTAAATTGGCACTTCGATTGTAATTCTGTTTTATACATGTTTAGAGCAACCTGGGCCCATGGCCCTGCTCACTCTTGCAGGTGAACTAACTGAATCAGATCGCCGAACCAACAGTGTTGAGGCTGCTGCCAGCTCCACGGAGCAGCCAGCTGGCCTCTTGTACTTTCTCCCCTTGTGGCCACTGTACTACTTACCTACCATTTAATTTCTTGGTGTTAATTGCTTTTATCGTGTGGGGTCTGTATTGTGGTCATTGCCTACAGACAATTGTGAATTAAAGCGTTTGATATGTTGGAGATGTTTGCTTGTTTTTAATAAAAGTACAGCACTTAAAAAGCATGATCCTGTGTTGTTTTTAGACACAACAATGAGAAAATAAGTGGCTAAAACTGAGTACGTTCACAGAAGATTAGTTTCACAGAAATTTGTCCTTGGCCTACCCCAGGACAAACATATAATATTTAGCAAGTTCTGGGTCAGATACTTTTTGACAGAAGGAATATAAAATTTATTTTGTATGGCTTTTGTAGCTTAGGGGCACAGAGTGTATACACACTTGAATAACGCTTAGGAGAAACATACATTTCCATGCTAACAGAGTGGCCCATGGCAAAGAAGAGCAGTAAGTAGAATGAAATAAATGAGGTGAGTTCATCTCATTTCAGTCAGTACAATGGAAAGAGTATAGAATGTATTTGAAATATCTAGGTTAAAAACCAACCTCTGCCACTGTTTAACATTGGGCAAGCTACTTATTCTTCCTGAGCCTCAATTTTCTTCGTAAAAGTGGGAGTTAGTGCCCACCTAGAGGTGCAAATTCAAATGCTTAGAAGAACAAGGCAGGTGACCAAGGCGGGAATGGGAGGTGAACGGAACTAATCTTTTTAGAAAAGGTAAAAACTTAGACTTTTGATAATAAACCTAATTTCAAAATATTGGTTGGCAACATACTACCTGTAGCCTCCCACAGGGTTATATGATGATTATAGTGGAGTGGGGAAAGTGAAAGCATCTTAATAGACCTGGCAGAAATATGCATTTCCTCCCACTTGAATTTTTATAAAGCTTTATGGTTTATCATCTGTGTTCTGGATTTCATGTAACATTCTGTGGCATATACCATTTTAAATGTAATCATTAGGTATTAGAAGAAGGTGATTCTATGGTTCAGCTTCGTTCTGCTTTATCCGTAAGTCCATTTTTATAAATTTTTTGAAATAAAATTCATTGCTAACTTGCCTGTTTTTTTAAAATAATGCCAGACATAATGCACCTTGATCAATTATGAATTATGCTTGGCTGTGACGCCCACTGACATTCACAAGGAAGGCTCGTTAACTAAATAACCCCTGACAACCCCGTATTTTGACTTCTTCAACAGCTGTAACACATTTATCGAGCTCATAGGTGTTGTGCTAAATGCTTTTACTTTTATCTCTTGGAATCTACAGTTCTATGAGGCAGACATTATTAACTTCATTTTATAGATTGGTAAGTCTGAGCTAGATGTTGATTCCAAGTCCTCATCCCTGCTGCTTTTTCATCAAACACACTGCCACCAACAGTATGAAAAAATGTGGAACATTGGAAGACATGTTATTGAATTAGGCACTAGGAATGCTGGAGTTTATCATACAGGCCTCAGAAAGATTCCCCACACAAATGGATCGAATATATGCAAAGATAAATTATACATGAAAGGAATTCAGAGATTTTGGTGAGCCAAAAATGTAACACGTTGCCTATAAGATTTTCTTTTTCTTTTTTTTTGGTTTGGAGATTAGGAAATAGAAGCAGCATTTTTCTCATGTGTAAGTAGATAGAAAAGTAAATTACTCTGTGAGAAAGTTGTGTAGACTGTGAGCTCTTGAGGCAGAGGGCTTACCTTGTTCATCTCTGTATTCAAATTAATGAGCATTTCCTATCTTCTGTGAAGATTCTGTTCTATGTATTATGAAACACACTGCAGGCTATTACTCTCAGCCTCCAATTTGCAGCATATGGCGGGCACTCAGCAGTCTGAGCAAATGAAGTTGCTGAGGCGCTGCATTCATAGAGCGGCCAGGCAAACAGCAAAGCTGTGTGCGCTCCTACAGCATGCCTGCACTTACTAAAATGACAGGCAGCTCAGTTCCTAACAAGCTTTGAATCCTTGCCAGAACTAGCCTCAGCTATCAGCTAAAATACACAACCTACAGGTCCTTGAGCCCCTGCCAGAGTCAGCCCTGGCAATCAGCCAAAATAAACAACCTACAGATCCAAGCAGACCCTAAAGTCCCCACTAATTTTTCTTTTTTTCGAGTTTAAGTTCACAGGCCTGGGAAAAGATACCAAGACAAGCAAGGCTGTAGTTAATTAACTACATCCCTGGAACCTTGCTTCAGATATCAAAGAGAACTCAAGCTTCTTCCCAGGGCTGCACAGCTGTTTACAAACACCAGCTGCCTTGCCCTTCATAACCGATAAAAGCTCAAATCCCTTATCCTTCAGGGCCAGCGTTATTCTTAATGTGTGGCCTCTTTCCATGCTTGGAGAGTGAATAAACTTTTTTACTTCCTGACTTTGTGAATTCTTTTACACCCCGCGGTACCGCCACCCTAAAAAATACCTCATGCTCCATTCTCTGGAAAGCACCCCCAACTAAAGATTCTGTCCAAGAGGCGTGCTCATACCATGTGATCATTCTTCCCTTGTGGCCGAGTGGTCCCGCAGAGCCCATCAATTGACCAGCAACCAATCAGATTCTTCACTGGGTTTCATTCTTACCTATCCTTTAAATCTGTGCTACTCAAAAAGTATAGCCCACATTTGTTTTCCGTCCATCAGGAAATAAGTACAGAAATTGAGAGTAAGAGTTTAAAAAGTTTGATAGCTATTTTGACAGTTGACTATTGAATCTAACCATAGTAAAATGTGGCTTGTATTTTGTATGTCTTTTTCATGTTATTTTCCTCTATCGTACTTTATAAAAATATAAATACATGATTTATTGGAAAAAAAAAATTTTAATGAAACAAAACACCTAATCCTTCACCACAAATAGTTTGAGAAGCTGTGGAGGAGAATCATTCTATGAAGTGACCACTGCCGGACCCAAGAACTGGACCTGGGCCAGAACAGAGTTTACTTACCGCAAAGCCTCCTTAGAGACTGTCTGATCGGAATCCGTGTTCATTCTTACATAAATTAGCACCCTTCCCCTCCCTCCCACTGCATGCTGGCTCCAGGAAGAGGCCAGTTACCTTGACCCAGCCAAGCATGTAAATTAATTTCCTCCACCTGGTAGCATTCACATACTAGTACCCACGACTATTCCCTCCTTTTTACCCTGTTTATAATTCTTTGGCACCTGCCAAGCAGCATGGGGCTCTATTTCATCTTCTTGCTGCCTAAGACGTGCCTCATGTGCATTTCCCTGAATAAACTCTATTCATCTATTACTATACTAGTGTGGCCCGCCTCTTGCAGTCGTTTCCTGTCCTCTACTTACAGAGGTATATTTTGAGTCTCCCTGGGTCTGCGTGTACTAACACTGGCAGGGACGGGGGGCGGGGAGACGGTTTCGCGGAGGAGCAGCTGGCCTAAACACAGCGACACAAGGTGACTCAGCACCTGTGGAGGCAGACCTCTGAGCTACATCAGATTTAGAAAGTCGTTGGGGTTCTTCATTAAATACTGTTGCTTTGTTAAGGAATCTGGGGGCACAACTGGCAGCACAGGGGAAAGGAACTACAAAATAGAAAGGGAAAGCTCAAAAAATACAAAAGAGGGGAGACAACTGTGAAATGGAATTCCAGCATCTACTTTTCACCTCCTGTTAGTCTGCACCTTGCCATAAGGTTGGGCATTATCGCTTCTAGTATTCTTTCTCTGTCGCCATGGTAAAGACTGCTGTTTCCTAAAAGTGTGCAGCAGTGCCTAGAATTGCTGTACATCATTCCTCCCAGATGACAAATGAAAGGTCAGTGTGTGTCATTGACAGAATGGCCTAAACAAATCTGACCTGAGGCATATTAAGCTGTTAGACATAATGAGTATTGTCTCATTATGAATCATTAAGGAAGAGAAAAGCAAAACAGAAAACACCCCACCCAACAGGTGGCGTTTCTGTGAATAAAGAGCAGCTCAAAGAATAGTAGAAAATTGTGCAAAAACCTACAACAGGGAAATAAATGCAGAAGATTTGTTTAAATTTTGTAGAATGTTTTTAAGATTACTTGCAGCTATTGCTAACTAAAGATAGTTGTCACTGCCTACATCATTAGTAAATTTATATTTTAAAAAATAACTTTCCAAAAAAGAAATACAGCACACACTGCGTTCAGCATTTTCTTTAGGTGTTGTATAAAGAGGTGTCAGTTTTTACAGATAAGCAATGAGTGCTTTAAAAAGTGGGAATAAGTTTGAGATTTTTTTTTTTTTAAAGAAGTAACTTCTGTTAAAGAAGCATTGATTTCATCTGGCATTTTAAGAATTTATAGTTTCTGTGCTAAAGTGACACTACTCTTTCTGTCACTTCAAGGGTAATTGCATCTGGTAGTCCCAGTAGTATCAGGTGGGTAATAGTCCAATATTATTAATGAATAATGGTCAAATGCTATTTTTTTGTGTCTGTGACTCTTTTACATAAAAATGTATGTAAAACTGAAAACTGAGGTTTTTTTCATATGAATATCCCCCTATCCGCAAGAGTAGAACAAAAGTAATTTCACAGGACAACAGTAAATTAACACAGGTGCTAGCCAGTTTGAAACTATATGTGTTCAAGGAGGGGAAAAAAAGACTGAGAGAATTATGGAAGATTTCTTTATCAAACATTACCACAGCATTACTTACTATTGCACATGCTTAGTTATGTAGGGGAGGAAGAAATCTTTCTCTACTCTTCTAGGTTCATTCAGCTGGTCTAATAATCAAACTGGCATGAGAAAGATTAACGAGAAAAGTAACCAAATTTAATTACATACATGTGTTTGGGAACTCCACATACATGAGAGTCAGAGACCCCCATCTACATGACAGGTTCAGGGACAGGAAGTTAAAAATGAGGCATATGTGGCATTCTGAATTAAAAATGAGGTAAAGCACCTTGCATCAGAGAAGATCATTACAGTATGATAAAAAGAGTTGATGTTCAGAAATTAGATGTTTGCCTGCCCTAGAAAGAGGTTATAAAAAGTTATCTCTGGTGATAACTTATCGTGGGCAAAGCCCCCAATTTAAATTCTTTAAGGGAGAGATAAAAGTTTCTCTTGAGCCCACAGGGTCTCAATTGTCTTCAGCTCAAAATAATTCACACGCCAAAGCAGCACACTTGGGGAAGTCTGTTTTGACCCCGTTCAGTGCCATTAAATGTAAATAGTCTAAACACACTAATTAAAAACAGAAATCAGACTGCATAAAAAAGCAAGACCCAAATATATGCTGTCTATAAGAAATACACTTTAAGTATAATAACACAAGTTAAAAGCCAAAGGATAGAAACAGAGATGTCATGGTAATGTTAATCATAAGGAAGCTAGTATGTCTATATTAATATCAGATAAAGTAGTTTTCAGAGCAAAGAATATTATCAGAGATAAGGGTCACTTCATATTGATAAAGAAGCCAATTCACCAAGAGGACATAAATAGCCTAAGTATTCATTAGTAAGAGAACTTCAAAACAAAGACTGATGAAACTTCAAAGAGAAATAGATATATCCATAGTTTTGGCCAAGACACTTAAACACCCTTCTCACAATAATTGTTCCAAGTAGATATAAATCAGTAAATATATAAAAGCCGAGAACAACACTATCAGTCAACTTGACTGATTGACATTTATAGAACACTCCATCCAATGAGAGCAGCATACACATTCAAGTGCACATGTAACATTTTCCAAGACAGATCACATTCTGAGTCATAAAACGAAACTTGATAAATTTAAAACAATTGAAAACATGCAAACTGTATTCTCAGAACACAATGGAATTAAATTAAAAACCAAGAACAGAAAGATCTCTGGAAACCCCCTCCCCCCAAATATGTGAAAACTAAAAAAAAAAAAAAAAAAAAAAAAAAAATTCTAAATAACTGCTGAGTCAAAAAAGAATAAAGGAAACTAAAAGTATTTTGAACCAAATAAAAATGAAATCATGGATATCCAGTTTCCAGTTCCATATATAAGAAGCTTAGAAGGTGCCGCCTCATCCTAACAAGTAAAAAACTGAATGAACTGAAAAATCGACAATTCATGTTCATAAGGGACAGGAGGACATAGGGCAAAGCTGCTCCCAAGATTAAAGAAACACACAGGGAATCACAGCTTCCCAGAGCAGAGATTCACCAGAGACCAGAGCTGAAACCACCCCAGGAACCAGGGCCAGGGTGGTAACAACTAATGTAACAGACAAATTGCTGAGGCTCGGTGTGGACGACTCCGAGAGTCAAAAACTCCAGGGACCCCAGTGGTGGAGGGCCCTCACGGTATTGTGAGATTTACCTCCAAGAGTTCAAACAAGTTCCCACAGTAAATATCAGAGGGAAAAAAAATCCCCTCAAGCTTCCGGCAGGAGGAGGGGAAAGGAACTATCTGAACTAGACCAAAGCACAGTTAACAAGGCCTGCCCTCAGGAGAAACTAATTAGCCAGAGCCTAGCCCGCTGGGGTTTTAGCCAAGCCTAACTGACCTGGGAGAAAGGAAATACTCATCCCAGCCCAGTCTAGCCACCCTGTCCCAATTGGGAGTGTGGGAGGGGAAGAATAAAACTGAGAAACACCTGTGAAGGTCATGGTCTAGAAACACAGGCTCACTAAAAAACTAAGACCTAATCATAAGACTGCAAAGTAGTCCTCCTACCCCCACACCTCAGCACCACATTACCAAAGGCCTATTTACAGCAGTTCCTCTTACCCAGTATGTCATATCTGGCTAGTAACAAAAATTACAAGGCATACCAAAGGGCAAAAAACACAAAGCAAGCATGAGAATCAGACACAGCAGGGATGTTGGAATTATCAGAATGGGTATTTAAAACAACTATGATTAATAGTCTAAGGACTCTAATGGGTAAAGTAGACAGCAGGCAGGTACAGATGGGCAGTGTAAGCTGAGAGATGGAAATCCTAAGAACCCCAAGAAATGCTAGAGCTCAAATACACTGTAACAGAAATGAAGATTGCCTTTAATGGGCTTATTAGTAGATTGGACATGGCTGAAGACAGAATCTCTGAGGTAAAGTATACGTCAAAAACTGGAAAGCAGAGAGAACAAAGTCTGAAAAAAAACAGCAGAATATCCAAAGACTGTGAGACAACTACAAAAGGTGTAGCATACACAATATAATAGGAATAGCAGAAGGCAAATAAAGAGAGGAAGAAACAGAAGAACTATTTGAAAGAATAGTGACTGAGAATTTTCCCCAAATTTATGTCAGACACCAAACGACAGATCCAAGAAGCTCAGAGAACATCTAGCAGGATAAAGGCCCAAAAAACTACACCTAGACTTATCATCTTCAAACTATAGAAAATAAAAGATCAAGTAAAAATCCAGAAAGAAGTCAGAGTAAAATAACACCTTCTCTATAGAGGAACAAAATACAAATTACATTCAATTTCTCCTTGGAAACGAGGCAAGGAAGAATATGGGTATAGAAATATTTGAAGTGTTGGGAGAAAAAAACAAAACCACCATCCTAGGATTAATTCTGTACCCTGTGAAATTATCCTTCAAAGTGAAGGAAATTATCCTAAAGTGAGTTATTGGCACTTTATATCTGTAAAAGAACTCAATTTTACAGATTGCAAACAAAAACAAAAGCTGTTTCTTTTTTTAAAATAAAGTGAAGGAAAAGTAGAGACTCAGAACAAAAAAAAAAATGGAATTTGTTGCCAGTATCCCTGCCTTATAAAAACTGTTTTAAAAAGTTCTTTAGAGAGAAAGAAAATAACATAGGTCAGAAACTCAAATTTACTACATAAAGGAAGGTTTTCAAAGAAAGAATAAGTGAAGGTTAAAAAAAAAAAAAAAAACTTTAGCCCTCCGCTGCTGGGCTTGGGGTGCACCGGCGTGGCCGAGTGCAGAGCAAAGAGCCAGCCCTGGGCAACCCGCTCTCCCAGGCCTTGCCCGCGCCTGGCCGACTCCAGCCCTGCTCCTCTGGCTCTTCCTGAGAGGGAGCTTCTGGCCCTGCGGAAAAAACGGCGTTGTTCCCCGAACTTCATTTGAAAGGGGACCGATGGGGGAGAAGACAGAGCAGGGCGAGCTATGGACCCTGTGAGTCAGCTGGCCTCAGTAGGCACCTGCGGGTGCTGAAGGAGCCCCTTGCCTTCCTGCAAGGCCTGGAACTGCATTTTCAGACTCCCTCATTGTTTCTTTACTACTGTACAGAATTCTGAGTGATTTGGGCTAGCGAAGACTGAGAAGAATTTGCTTTCCCATCTATGCAATCTAAAGATTTAGAGACTCAGATCTTCTCCAAGTCCTTTTCTTGTTTCATGACCATTTTGTGAAGAGGGTCACAGATGAACTCCTTCAGTTAACTCATTTAAATGTTACTCTCTGAAGCAGAGAATAAAATTTAAAAAGCAATTGCAAAGGAGACAGTGCTTTCAATAGGAACATCTTGGTCAGTAAATAAGCAACAGATATAACGACACAATGTCCTAAAGGCAGCTACAACTGCTTTAAACCTTCATTATAAAATGACCCTTCGACTCAAGTCAAAAGAGCATAGATATGCTAGACACATGACTACTCAAACCCTCAAAGAAAAGAACAAATAAAACCCATGCTGGGAGAAAAAAAAAATGGCATAGATGATAGAGGCTCTTTTCATGCCTCTGGAGACCAAATCAAAGTTGTGACGGAAACAAGGAGCAGCGGCAAGGAAAAATCGCCTGGGATCTAGAAGAACAAGCCATACAACTACAGAGAAATCCAAGAAAGCACCCTGCAATGGCAGAAAGTAAGATGGGGCGAGGACGCCGGGCTGCCCCGTCCAGAGGAGCTAAGTGAGACGGAGGCTACGGCAGTTGCAGAGGCCTCTTAAAGGGGCTGCCTCCACGAGCAGATTTCCATGGTGACGGACCTGCTCGCTTGGGAGCACCGGTGCTGATTCTGCTGCGTGCAGGGGGCACCAGGGACTTACAGGGAGACACTGTCGGAGGGCCAAGGCGAGAATCTCTCTGTACAGAAGTACTGGCCCTATCCATTGTTCCCTGTTGAGTCCTCCCCTCACCCAGTGCACAGGACACAGTGCGCTGTAGCTGTGACATCATCAAACTGGGTAACAGAGGTCACTCTGCCCAGAGGATTCCCTGAATCTCCGCCTCCCCCAACTTGGGCCCCACCCAAGCCACATCCAGGTGTATCCTCAGCGAGTCAGGTGCTCCTTGCTGAGGCTCACACTGGTGGAGGCAGCTGGCCTCGGTTTCTGGTGTGGCCTTTTGAGGCAACTATAAGAACAACATCTGTGGATTATTTGCTGAATCTTAACAGATGGCCCCAGAGCGGTAGAGGCTTGGGCTAAATTTGGCCTGCAGCTGAACCCCTCTCAAGACTGTGCCACTGGACCCTTGCTTCACAAATCCACACTAATAAGACCGTGAGACTTAGGAGCTTTGCTTAGTACACAGAAACAGACACAGAAAGGCAGCCAAAATGGGAAGACAAAGAAGCAGAAACCATATGAGAGAACAGAACAGAGATCCAGATATAATGGAGTCAAGTAATCTAACAGATGCAGAGTTCAAAACACTCATTATAAAGATGCTCAATGCACTTTTGGGAAGTGTAGATAAATTCAGTGAGAACTTCAACAAAGAGATAAAAAAACATAAAAACGGAAATGTAAATTATAAAAGGGAACCAGTCTGAAATGAAGAACACATTATCTGAGATGAGAAGTATATTAAATGGAATAAACAAAAGCATAAACAAAGTGAATAAAGAATGAAATGCCCTATCTAGAGTATGGAAAAGCCAAGGACACACAATCAGAATGGCAAGAAAAAAGATGCCAAGACTATAAAAATAATTTAAGGAGTATATGGGACACTATTAAGGGTCCAAATATCCATCTGATTGGAGTAACTGAAGAAAATCAGGATGTTGAACAGCTGTTTGAAAAATGATGGAAAACTCTCCTAACCTGGTGAAGGAAATGTACATAAAACCCCAGGAAGCTCAGAGAATTCCAAAAATCGGGGATCCAAAGAGGCTCACACCAAGACACATTATAATTAAAATGCCAAAGGGTAAATACAAAGAAAGAATATTAAAAGCAGCAAGAGAAAAACAAATAGTTATATATAAGGGAACACCCATACAACTGGTAGCTGATTTCTCAAAAGAAACTATGCAGGACAGAAGCATTGGACCAAAAATATTCAACAGGATGAAGACCCAGGATATACGACCAAGAATAATTTATCCAGCAAAGTTATCATTTAGGGTTGAAGGACAGATAAAGAGCTTCCAAGACAAAAATAAACTAAAGGAATTTATCACCACCAAGCCAGAATTACAGGAAATGTTGGAGGGACTTCTTTAAGAAGAAAAAACATGTATCAAAAACAGGAATAAAGAATGGTAACAACTACATTCCTATCAATAAGTACCTTAAATGGAAAAGAATTAAGTGCTCCAACCAAAAGATAGCGTGGCTGAAAGGATAAAAAATCAAGACTCCTACATATGAAAAGGAAGGGGATGGAAAAAGATATTGCTTTGATGAAACTAGAACCTAGACAGAGAAAGATAAACACTATATGATTTCATTTATATGTGGAATTTAAGGAATAAAAAGAACAAACTAATCAAAAACAGACTCACGAATATAGTGAACAATTTGGTGACTGACAGAGGAGTGTGGGGTTTGGGAGTCTGAGAGAATGGAGTGAAGAGTTAAAGAAGTACAAATTAGTAGCTGATGGATGGTCACGGGGATGGGGAGCACGGCATAGGGAATGTAGTTAGCATTAATATGTTAGCTAGGTGGAGGGTCAGGAGAGGGAAGGAGCAATTGGGGGGATCATTTTACTAACTATATAGATGTCTAACCAATGTACTGTGAAACTAATTAAAATTTTTTTTTAATTTTTTAAACTTTAATTTTTCTTATTCTTAATTGACCTAACAGATAACGGTTTGTTCAAAATAATACCAAATGTAATTTGGTTATGCATGCTTTTTGTATATATGTACTTGTGTATACACATATATAAGTGAAATAAATGACAGCAATGATACAAGTGACAGGATGGGAAAATTAGGATTACTTTGTTATTATGAGGTACTCACACTACTTGTGAAGTGGTATAATGTTATTTGAAAGTGGCATTGAATTGGCTGTAAATGTATGTTGTAAACTCTAGGGCAACCACAAATAAAGTATTTTTTTTTTTTGAAGTATAACCAATATACTAAGAAAGGAAAGAAAATGAAATCATATGAAAGTTCAATTAAAACCACAAAAAGCAGAAATAGAGTAGAAGACACAAACAGAAACAAAGAACGAGGGGACAAAAAGAAAACAGTAATGAATATCATTGATATTAATTGACCTATATTAATAATCGCTTTGAACATCAATTGTCTAAACAAACCAGCTGAAACACAGATTGTCAGAATGAATCAAAAACCAAAACAGCTATATGTTCTTTACAAGAAACCCAATTTATTTTTTTTGGAAACCCACTTTAAATATAAAAAAGCATATGGATTAAAAGTAACTAGATGGAGAAAAATCTACCATGCTAACATAGATCAAAAGAGAGCAAGAGTGGCTTTATTAATTTCAGATAGAACAGGCTTCAAAGCAAGGAAAGTTATCAGAGATGAAGAAAGGCATTACATGATTAAGGGGTCAATTCTCCAAGAAGACATAACAATTCTTGATGTGTATGCACCTAATAACAGAGTGTCAAACTGTGTGAGGCAAAAACAGATAGAATTGCAAAAAGGAATAGATGTGTCCACTCTCATTGTTGGGAACTTCAACAACTCTCTATTGGAAATGGACATGTTAGTGGGACATAGCTGAACTCAACCATACCATCAATGGACTGGATATAATTGACATCTATAGACTACTTCATCCAACAACAGCAGAATATACATTCTTCCCAAACTCAAATGAAACATTCACCAAGATAGTCCACATTCTGGGCCATTAAACACACCTTAAAAAATTTAAAAGAATAGAAATAATACACTGTCAGCTCTCAGATCGCAGTTGAATTAAACTAGAAATCAGTAACAGAAAAATAGCTGGAAAATCCATCCCCCCCTCACAAAGAGAAATGCAGATATTAAAAAACACACTTCTAAATAACATATGGGTCAAAGTAGAAATCCCAAGAGAAAATTTTTAAATATTTTGAACTAAATGAAAATGAATTTTGAC
>CM053506.1:85177370-85217988 GCA_028627145.1 Eidolon dupreanum | reverse complement strand
GTGCATACTTGTAATTTTGTGTATTTTACTAAGGAGTCACAAGTTACTGTCCTGCACTTTTTATTAAAACAGAAGAGTGTTCCATGACAGTTTAAGTGGCATCTCTAAATGGCAGGACAAATCTATAACTGCAATACTGAATATTTTTGTGGGTACGGTGACAATGAGGAAGAAAAAACTCCAAGGGGTTGGGGTGAGAAAGAACAAAACCCAAGACTTCAAACACTGGAGACGTGACACGGGAGAGAAGAAATTTAGGAAGCTTCTTTTAAGTACAGTATGTTTTATTTTGACAGGTCGGCCAAGAAGCGCTATTCAAAGTTGGCAAGTATTCTGACACCATCTGGTATACTGTGACACAATTCTGGGGCTAATCACCTGGAGTCAGAGTCAGGCTCCACAGGCTTAAGGACACAGTCACAACAAGACTACCTTCACTTTAGACACCAGTCACATTTCAGTGGTCCCCAGGCCACCCTCATTTCTGACTGGCTACAAATCCAGGATGTTCCCATGATGTCTTAGTCTGGGCTGCTATAACAAATACACCATAAACTGGGTAGCCTAGACAACAAACATTTGTTCCCCACAGTTCTGAAGGCTGGAAGTCCAAGATCCAGACGCTGGAAGATTTAGTGTCTGGTGAGGAACTGCTTCCTGGTTCATAGATGGCTGTCTTCTTACTGTGTCCTCACATGGCAGAAGGGGCGAGGGAGCTCTGTGTGGTCTTTTGAGAGGGCACTAATCCCATTCATGATGGCTCCAGCCTCGTGACCTTCAATACCACCACACTGGGGAGTTAGGTTTCAACGTGAATTTTGGGGCTACACAAACTTCTAGCCGATAGCACATAACCTCCTTCAAGTTCAATAATTCACTAAGACTCACAGAGCTCAGAAAAGCGCTATACACGATTACAATTTTCTTGTAATGGATACAAATCAAGACCAGACACATAGAATGACATCTAAGAGGGACCCAAACGCAGAGCTTCTCTGCCCACTCCCCATGGAATCAGGGTGCATCACCCTCCCGGCACATCACTGTGTTCAGTGGAGTTCATGTCCAGAGTTTTTATGGGGTCTCATTATAAAGGCATAACTGTCTGACTGGCCACAGGATTCAACTCAATCTCCAGCTCCTCTCCCCTTGTGGAGGTCAGGCTGCTTCTAAGTCCCAACCCTCTAATCTCATGGTTGGCCTTTCTAATGACCAGCCCCCATCCTGGGTCATCTCAGCTCCTAGCGTAAACTTAGATGTGATCCAAGGAATAACAAATACACTTTTACTGGAGCAGTTCCCAGGATTTAGCATCTCCCCACAGGGAACCAGAAACAAAGGCCAGGCAAATTCTTTATTAGAGTAGTCCCCCCGATCAACGGTTTCACTTTCTGCAGTTTCAGTTACCTATGGTCAACCGTGGTCCAAAAACATTAAATGAAAAATTCCAGAAAGAAACAATTTGTAAGTTTTAAATTGTACGTGGTTCTGAGTAACACGATGAAATCTTGTACCAGCCGCCCTGCTCCATCCCACCCAGGGAGGTGAATCGTCCCTTTGTCCAGCATGTCCATGCTGTATACGCCACCCGTCTGCTCGACTGTTACAACTTCTATTTTACTAATAGTTATTATTGTTAATCTCCTACTGTGCCTAACTTATAAGTTAAACTTTATCATAAGGATGTATACATAGGAAAAAATATTCTATCTACAGGATTTGGTACTATCCTTGGTTTTAGGTCTTAGATCACATCCCCCTGCAGATAAGGGTAATGACCTTATACAACCTCAGACCCACACCTCCCAGAACTCCTACCCCTCTGCAAAGAAGGATAAACTCTACCAACACTGCCCATCACTGGCCTGGGCTATGTTTTGTTTCATTTTTAAAACTTTTTATTAAGAAAATTATCAAAAGATATCAACTGTAGAAAAATATTGTAATGAACTCTCAAATCATATTTTTGCTAATTATCTGCATGTGGCTCACCCTTTCACCTCATACCCCCACCCCTTCTCCCTATATCCAGCCGCAGATTACCCTGAAACAAAGCCCAGAAGGACATCCTGTCAGCCTGAGCACTCTTTATCAAGAATCCTCACCCATGGCCAGCTTCAAATGGGCCATAGGCCTGTTGAAATCTCAACCCCTGGGGGCAGCCGGGTGAGGCCTGGGCAACCAGAGGTCCCTAGGCACTTCATTCCCTGACTCCAGCATGACAGGTAAGTATTACTGTTTACACACCCTGTGATGCAAGAAAGACTACCAAACACTGCTTTACTACACTCCAAGTTTCTACGGCATGTTGGCCAGCTTTGGCCCTTATATTTCTCTTACCTTTCAAAAGATCCACATCTACAGCCTTGATTATCTCCTAAAGAATCAACTCTAAAAAAAAAACAAATGAACTCAAGATATAAATGCTCAAATACTTCTAATCAATTAAAATCAATAGGGAGGTATAAAAATAAGGTAAATGATAATATATCAGTATTATTTATAGAATACACGTCCATTTTGGAGACATTAAAAAAGAGGAAATCAACCAGTCTTGAATAATAAAAAAACTTGACCCTGATCTTGGTTTATCCTGCCAGAGTGACTGAGACGGTCCCTGAGTCCTGGGACAGTTATTTTTATGTTCGTGTTTCTGGGAATTTCTGACACTTCCCCAGGATACCAGGGGGCATGTAAGAGGCATCTAGGAGGCACCTCCTCCACAGTGGGATGGCAAGAGCAGTAAGCAGTCATTTGTACTTCCCCATTTGACTTCCTCTGCCAAGCAAAAAGTCAGATGGATGAAGTTTCTCCAACTCTAGGACACTAGGCCCTGCAAGGCAAGGGAACTTAAGGTTCACGACAGCAAGAGCATGCTCCTCAATTTGTAAATTTGGAATTTACATCTCCAAAGCACCTTGCACAGAGCTTGGGTTACCTACTTGTCTCTTATAAACAGAGGGACTCAGAGCTTCCCTATCCTGAGCTGTATGATCCCCAGGGAAGAGCCCTCTCTGTTGCCTCATTTCTGCAGAAGGGAGCCACTGTAGGACCTGTGGGTTCATCTTTGACATTCTCTTCTAAGCCCAGCTGTTTCCCAAGCATGACTTGGCTTCAGACAAGGCCTCTGTTTCAGAAGGTCAGGGAAGATGCTTTCAGCCATCTCCAGAAGCAGAAAAGAATCACCAAAGAACGTTTTTTTTCCAGTAGCAAAGGAAGAAAACGTTTTAGAACCACATTTCAACTACTGCAGGGAGGTCTTCCCTACAAAGATGATCTGTCTCTCAAGAAAGGGAAAATCCTTGTTGGGAGATGACACAGATCAACACTTCTGTCAGGAATACCAAGTGCTCTGGGCCTGACACTCTGAATTTTAGAGTGTCCTGGAATTCCAGAACAAGGCCAGAGATGTGTTAAATTCTCAAATATCCATATGAAAAGGTCTGGGGTCCCCACTTCCCCAATGGTGACCTCTTTTTCATACCACATGGACCCTGGCCTGAGCTCCTGTCTTGGGCAAGCCCAGAGCAGGACTCATTTCACCACAAGAGGTGAAACTTCTTCCACTTTTAGAAATTTCTTCTACGCTTCCACTTACGACCTGATAATATCAGGATATAAGAAGCTCGGTAAAGTCCAACAATCCATTCACTCCTGCCCCTTAGTGGACTGAGGTTATTTTCACTGCACAGAAACACTGCAGGAAAAATACCCTACCATGCTAGAGCCCTCAGCGTGTTCTCTCGCTGGTCCTGAAGGTCTTCCTGACTCCTAGACTGGTCAATCCCCACATCTGGAATTGGTTCAAACGAGAAACACAGCAGAAGAAGGGGCTAGGGCCAATGACACACCTCCGTCTCATCTGAAGGCCTATGGCTCAGTCTGCAGCCTATTGCTGGGAAGAACAGGAGTGTTGCTTTTTCCCAGGTGATTGGCTAAAGGCCCTTTTGGTGGTAGGCAGTCACCCCAGAGAGTGACCTAGTATGGTCTCTGGGGCAGCTACACACGGCCTGTCACATGATGGCAGGCTTCGAATATGGAGCTTAGCTATCTGCTCAACTATGCTGGCCACAGTGGTATCTACACCAGCCAGTCCAGTATCCCAAAATCCTAGGGAAGGGCAGCTATCACTGAGGAGAGTTACCAATAAAAGACACTCTAACAAGAGTGAAACCATCACACTTCTGTCAACCCAGGTCAGGGTCCCTCCTGCCCAGTGGAGTTCCTTGCCCCAAAGCCTAGGCTATAGGAACAAGGCCTCTGGCAAAGCTCCACAGCTATAGCCAAAGCATCTCTACTGAGATGCCTTTCCTAATTCTTGGGAGTAGGAGGTTTCCATCCATATGGGACCTGGGTCATCTTGACTTTGAAACATAAATTCAACACATGCTGATTCAGATCACGGGTTGAAATCTTAGAAAAGTTTCCTATTGTATTAAACATCTCGATCAGGTAACAAGGTGTGAAGGACAGGAAGCGAGGAAGGGCCGTTCTCCAGTGGAGGAAGAGAATACACTTCTTTGGGAAACTGGTCTGGGTGGGGACCTGCTGTGAGTGGTTTCTCTTGAGCATTCACCCCAACCTCTCTACGTAGGTATGGGGGTGGGGGGAAGGAAGGGGAAGTAATTCAATAACTTGGAATTTTAAAAAAAATTTATAGAGTTGAACAGAGTAATCAAAACACCAAGATCTGAAGATTATTCCAGAGAGCAAAGGGGTATACACCAAGTGCGGGGCTAGAGATCTTCTCCAAGAGGAAAGGGGCACTAATGACTTTGCTCCCTAAGCCCTGTCCAGCCGCCTAGCAGCTTGGAGATCTACCAGGACTAGGGGTGGGGTTATCTTGCCTGGATGAGCAACGGGCAGTAGAAACACTTCCCTGCCCACATCACAATCACCCCCCACCCCTTTCCCTGGCCAGATCCCTCCCTTATCCCATCTCCCCACCCTCTCACCTTCCACCAACTCTCCTTCTATCCTGTCACCCGCTGAAGATGCTCAGGGAAGTTCTCCGAGAGAGTACCCTTGCAGCATTTTCACTAGTCTTGGGCACTCCACGGGCAGTCAGCCAGAGTGTCCATGGCCTGCCTACTTGTCAGAGCAGATAGATAGCGTGGCACCTGCAGAGAATACCCAGAAGGCCGGGTACAGAGCTTCGGTGAAGTTCTCTTTGAACTTATACATCAGGTGGACCTTGTCAGTGCTGACAGCAAAGAAAATGACGAAGCCGTGGTCACAGTTGAGAAGCACGCCAACTCGTGTGGCTTTGGTGGAGGGCAGGGTTTTCTCCACATTGTTGTGCCAGGCAGAGATCTTGGTGTTGAACCACTCCACGCACCAGGAGGCGCTGTTGCGGCCGAGCCGGCTCTCGGGACCCTGCCGTTCCATGCTGCCATAGCAGATGCCCATCCCACAGAAGTTGTTCTTCTGCAGCTCCACCTCCCAGTAGTGGATCCCTTTCTTGTAGCAGTGCAGACCTAACACCTGAGAACAGTATGTGAACCTCTGTGGATGTGGCCTGTAGTTCTGCTGTGTGTCAGCCACAGAAGCTACAGTGTAGTTCTCTGACAGAGCCACCTTGTTGTTGGCAGTGTTGTAGTCCAGGATGACTTTAACAGCATCTATAAAAGCATCACCCCCAAAAAATTGATTACAAGGAGCCCAAGGTGTTCTCAATTTTCAACCTTTCCTCAACAGCTTGTACTATTCATCTGTTTTATCTATCCATCCTTCCATCCAACCACCTACCCATCCACCCATTTACTCATGTAGCCACCTATCCATCCATCCGTCTGTCTACCAGTCCACCCTCCCATCTGTCCATCCAACGGTCCACCAGTCCATCCTTCCATCCATAAATCTACCCATCTATTCCTCCACTCATAACTGAGACCTGAGAATGCGAAATCCCAGAGAGAGCTGGAGGGGTGGGATCCAGAGTCTGGCTGAAGAATTGGCCTTGGGGAAAGGGACAGGGAAGGAAGAAGAGAGGGTATAGATCCAAGTGAGATGCCAATTACTGAGAGAACGAGGGGATTCCCTTCTAGAGCGTCCCTCTGTGAAGCAGGAGGCTGGATGGGATGAGGAGAAAACTGAATTCACAGTAAGTAAGGAGGTTTTGGAATGGCAGGGGAGTTGACAGGAAAACCAGAGTGGAAGTGCTGGCAGTTCGACCAGTAATGTCTCAGGGACAGCCACTGGCTGCAGGTGCTACTCACACGCCAGAAGCTCAGGTCTGGACTTCGCTAAAAAGGTCTCCAGCACCTTGGCCTTGAGAGATTCCGAGTTTGGCTGCAAGAGAGTGGTTTTGGCTAAAATTGGGGAAGGAAACAAAAAGCCATTTTCAGAACAAACTCAGAATGGACACCCCCACCCATGGCCCCTTGTCCACAATAACTCACATTCCAAGCCAACTTGTTTTAAATCCACTAGTTGTTCCGGGGCTCCAAAGGTGAGAGGTTTGCTGGGTGAGAAGACAGAAGCTGTGAATGAAGGAGGAGAAACATGAGTTAGGGACACCACACAGTGACCTGATGGCCTCTACTCCCCTCCAAGCTGATTTTCAAGAGCCCCATCTACAAAGAGACATCTGGACAGGTAACACAGGTGAGTCCAGACAGGGCTACACTCGTCTTGCTCATCTTATTCATTTATACTTGTCCTCACCGCCAGTCTCAGGCCTGCCTGCCAGTACAGAACATAATCCTAGAGCTGAGGTCCCATCACAGAACCCTGATAATACAGGTCAGCTTTCACTGTAGCCCTTGGGCTGTCTCAAGAAACAGAGCAGAAATGCATAACTTACGAAGTTTCTTGGCTTTCTTTTCTTCTTCTGAAAAAGAAAATTTTCAGTATTAAGATATTTTAAAGCAAAACACAATGTCACTTTCAAAAGGTCATAACAACATTCACTTGCACGAATGTGACCATACAAATAAAGCTAAAATGTTTTAACATGAAAAGGGTAAGTAAGAGGTTAACAAGCAAATAATTCTATGGTGACAGACACCCACATCAGTGGTTGGGGTGGGAGAAGGACTGACTAATTAAGGGGCATGATAGAATTTTATGAAGTAATGAAAATTCTTTATCTTGATTTGGGTAATGGCAACAAACATGCACGCATCTGTCAAGATTTATCTAACCATACATTTAGATCTGTGCATTTTACTGGAGGTTAATCAGACTTACATAAAAGAAAAAATGCAAAAATAGAAATGGAGTCAGCAAAAAAATGTGTTACCCAAGTATTGCAATAGTTTTGAAGAACTATCTGGAACTGTGTCCATGGGAACTGAGTTAGCTAAAACAGTGGTTCTCAAAGTGTGGTCCCAAAACTGGTAGCATCAGCATCACCTGGGAACCCATGCTAAATGCAAATTCTCAGGCCCCACTCTAGACCTCTATCAGCTGCATAGAAACCCTTAGCTACCTCTTCCTCCCACTTCAGTGTTACATTTCTCAGGAGCTGTCTTCACTCTCTACCCCATTTCCTCACCTACTCCTTTCTTGCCCACTCCCACTGGGCCAGCATCTTGAGAGGACCCCAGGCTGCAATGCTGGTTTACATCACAGGACTCCTCCCTGGCTACCACAATTCTTAGGAGCCTCATCTAGGCTATGACTAGCCCACCCCTCCTAGCCTATTTTCCCATCTCAGCCTAATGACCAGCTTCCACAGCTTGCTCATACTAAGAGTAGAGCTTGTGATCTGGGGCAGCGAAAAGAGAATGACTTGAGAGGATACAGGCTTATAGTACTCTTTCACCTACTCTTTCACTTCCCTTTTCATACAAAGTGCCCTTCCACATCTTCCAGCTTAGCTGAGGGCTCCTTCCTCTACCTGCACCGGGCATCCCAGCCCAACTCTACTCCATTTGGAGACTGATACCAAACCTTTGTCTGCCACAGACAACCTAAACACTAAAACGAACAAACAACCAACAAACCTACAGTCCTCTCACCCCCCAACCCGCAATGGTGTGGGCACCACTCCACAGTTCATACTGGCTTCAGGGAAGCAATAGAGCCAACAGTTCAGCGGCATATTTACGACCTCTAAAGAGCTTTCAGTGGCCCAGGTGAACCACACTCATCATCCTGTGAGGTCGATATCATCAGGGTTCACATTTGATAGATGAGAAACTGAGGACTATTCTTCTCCCTAGCCTCCATCTCAATGGTACCTGCCTTCTCAACGAGGGTGATAGCACCCCTAAGGGGGAAAAATATGATTCTTAGAGGGGACGATAAAAAAGCTGTTACCACATATGTGTGGTGTTGCAATTTCATGGGCAGGGGTGATTAGGAAAAATATTTCTTAAACGGCTGGGGCAAGGGGAGAGGAGGGCAATAATGGAAAGAAAGTTGGGAAGTGCTGTGATGGCAGAGGCACATGGCACCTCAAGACTGAACAGCTCTACACTACCAGCCAGGTTTCGCCTCTGCTCCTCCGGGACCTCTGTTAGTCTCCTCCAAGGGACTCCGTCCAAGTGGCAGAACTTGGGTGTCATGAATATTTCCCAAGACAAGCTAGCTTTGGTAATCTTGCTGTTCCAGGCAGCTCAAATATCTAATGCATCAGGCAGTCCTCCCAGGCGCCGTGGTGGTGCAGCCCCTACGACTTCCACTCAGTGGGGTCTCAGCCCCACTTGACTCCAGGTGCACTTGGGCCCTGAAGTGACTTAGGATGGGCTATGCCCACCTGGAAGGGGCAGCCACACCTGTGAGTGTCTCAACCAGAGCCCTGGCCAGCCACAGCCATATTGCTGCCACAGGGACAGCGTGGTTCACTTACTCGCGGTTTTCTTTACAGGGCGTGAAGGTTTGTGCGTGGGCACTGCACCATGCTCTGTAGCGTCCCCTGTGCCAAAGAAGAAGGGGTTAGTTTATGTGGCTCCTCCAAACCAATGCCAGGAGCCAGCTTTGCCACAGTTGTGTGGGTAGTGTGTTTTCAAAACAGACATTTCCACGGACCTTCCCTATTCCATCATTTACAAGAACCAGAAACCAGGTAATAGAAGGACCAGTTTGGGGTGTTTCTCTTTTCTCTGGCTTAAAACATAGCTAAGGTCAAATCTTTTCTCCACCAGCACCTAGCTCCATGACCTCTAAACCCTCTCTAGCTTCAGTTTTCTTCCAGCACACAACAGGGGTGAGGCCCTTGCTTGTAGTGATGAGATCAAGGTGCCTGGGGTATAGTGGCAGTTTCTGTCCTCTGGGTTTTCTCTCATCCCCCTCCCCCAAGGCCAGGGATCACTTAGGTAGCATGAAAACAACTCCGCATGGCTAATTCGTCAACAGCTTTGCCCTCCACTATGGGGCTGATCCACACCTGTTTTCATTGGCCCTTCTGCAAGGACTCTCAGCTTGCCTAACTGAAACTCAAGCCCAGTCCCTAGATCTCACACAACAAGGATTCACTATGATCCAGGCTCTGTGCAAGGCACTGCGGGGAGAGTGGTGGATGAAAACAAGACCCAGCCCTGCCCTCACAGAGATCACAGTCTGGTGTGGGAGACAACCGGGAACAGCAAAGAAGAGTAAAATGACAGATGTGCAAAGGGCCACAAGGGGTGATAGGAACCCCAGGATCCAGTCTGAGGAATAGGAGTGGTGACAGGGAGGTCTGCTGAGAAAGAAATGTAATGTTTCGACTGATTGTCAAAGGATGAGAGGAGTTAACTGGTGAAGATGGTGGAGAGTTATCCTTCCAGGCAACGGGAAGAGCATGTACAAAGGCCCAGCGGCAGGAAGCTCAGCATATTTGAAGAACTGAGCACAGAGATGCACAAGAGGAGGGGACACTTTGGGGCTGGAGGGAGAGACAGGGCCTGACCAGGCAGAGACTTGTAGGCCAGGGTCAAGAGTCTATAATCTAAAAGCAATGGTGGGGGTGAGGAGGAAAAGGTTTCAGGAGAAAGATTTGTATCCTCAAAAGTTCTTTCTGACTGCAGCAGGAGTAAATGCGAGGGACTATTTAAGAAGCTGCCACAGCTGATGGCAACAGATTTCAGGCGGATGATAGCCAGTTGTGGGACAGGTGGACTGAGTCAGGAGATATTTAAGAACCAAAATCTGGTGATGGATTGGATATGAAGAGAAGGCATAAGGGGAATCAAAGAGGAATTCCAGACTTCTCTTACCCTAAAACTAGCCATTCTTCCACCAAATACACTGACAAACCAGAGTTCATTCAAACCCCATATGAGTCAGAATCAAGACAGCAGACAAAAAAGGGCCTGTCCAGAAACTTCCATCATAACATCAAGCCCCCCAAAATGTTTTAGGAAGGACGGCTATCATCACAGAGTGAAACAAAAACTCCCAGTACCCCTCAGGACCCCTGAAACTCAAGCCCCAGTGCTCCCTGTCAAAGCCCTCTCTTGTACCCCAAAACAGAGGGTACTCATCCTAATTCAGGGGTCCCAGTGGGGGAGCCTGAGGGGTTGCTGATGGTTACCTGAGACAGTGGGCTCCTCGGGCTTCTGGGGCTGCCTGATATAGCGCTTCAGCTCATTTTTGAGGTCTGCGGTGCTCTGGTAGATACCTCTTATCAGTTCGTGATTCAGCTCCACCTTGGGGACGTAGACTGGCTTTGTTGAGACTCCTTGCAATTTTGCCGCTTTCTGGAACAAGCCAGGTGGTTAGTGCAGGCAGCTTCACAAAGCCAGGGTCTGCGCTCAGGCCCCAGGAACCCTGGGAGGGGCCTCCCTGTGCCTATGGGTGTGAAGTTCGATCAGTCTTCTCAAATTACAGGCCAGAGATCACTGGGGGTTAAAGTGCCACTTTAAGACAACTTTCTGGAACTAGAAGGGCCCCTGGAGGTTGTTCACCTGACAGATGGGGAAACTGAAATCTAGAAATGATAAGTGTCCTGCCAGGAACTCTGCCAATTAGTGGCAGAGACAGTGTTGGGACCCAGGTCTCCTGACCTGTATGACAATGCTCTTTGCACACCTCTAGCTGTGGCTGAAGAAGTATAGGAGATGCAGGACCAGCTCCATCCCTCGAGAAACAGCTCTGAACACATGTTCTGAGTATAGACAGGGAAGTCTCAAGGGTGCAAGATTCAGCCACTGGACACCGAACGAAAAGGAAGGGTCTTACGTAAGTTCCCAAACTTTGAAATACAATCAGGTCACACAGTATCAAGAGGCTCAGATGTGGACTCAGAATCCTTCTCAGAGAGCTTGATGCCTCAACTCCAACAAACAGGAATGAGCACGTAAGATGATGCTCCAGCCCAGGATGGGGAGAAATCCATGCAAGCAGAGAAGGTTCCCAGTCACTCCTGTACCCTCCCCAGGACCTGAACAAGGAATCTGGGCCCTTGAGGGGTCGTAGCATATTACCCAATCAATGGGGCTCACCAGAACACCCACTGCATGCCAGGCACTCTGCTGGTCACTGGACATATCAGGAGGAAGAAGGATGGTAATAAGAGATGGGCCATGCCCAAAAGGAGCTGACAGCCTAGACATGAAAAGAAGCACATCTAAAACAACTTCATCGAGTGTGATAGCAGAGGCAGTGTAACATGCTCTGGACTATCAGTAACAATAGCAGAATAACAAAACCCAGGGAAGATGGTCAGGGAGGCGGGGGTAACAAATGGAATTACCCTGGAACAAGGAAAGGATTCAGTAAGCAGAAAAGGTCAGCCATGGCATTCCCATCCAATGCCTGGTGCATCCAGGGAATGGTGAGTGCTCTGCTGTGGTCAGAGCATGGAGCATGGGCTGGGGGTGAGTGGCAAGAGATGAAGCTGTTGGCAAAGACAGGGCCCAGTCATCAAGGGCCTTGTGGGCCATACTAAGGAACACGAAGTCAGAAAGGCCGGAGGGGGAATCTGTCTTTCAGAAAGACACTTCCAGGGGCAGAGTGGAGGAGGGTTCGGGGAGGTATATGCAATAGGCAACATTCTAAGATGGAACCCAAGATTCCCATCCCCTGGGAATATATATAATCTCCTCCCCTTGAGAATAAGCAGGATAGTGGATGTGATAGGATGTCACCCCAGTGGTTAGGTTATATTATGTGGCAAAAGTGAAGAAATTTTGCAGATGTAATTAAGATTCCGAATCTGTTGATTTTGAGCTCATCAAAAAGATGAGTTTCCTAGGTGGGCCAGACTTAATCAGGTAAAGTCCCTTAAAAGAAGAACTGCGCCTTCCTAGAAAGAGAAATTCCCCTGCTAGCTCTGAAGAAATAAGCTGCCAAGTTGGGAGAGGGCCATGTGGCAAGGGACTGCAGCAGCCTCTGGGAACTGAGAAGTCAGCCAGCAAGAAAGCAGGGACCTTAGTCCTACACAAGGAATTAGACTTTGCCAAAAATCATGTGAACTTGGAAGAACCCTGAGCCCCAAAAGGAATACAGCCCCATCAACACTCAGATTGCAGCCTGTGAAGTCCTATGAAGACAACCCCCTAAGCCATATCCAGAATCCACAGTTACAAAGAGTATATGAGAGTAAATGTATGTTCTAAGCCACTACATTCGAGGTAAGTTGTTACACAACATAGAACACCAACACAGCGTGTCTCAGGGACGCTTCCAACGACCTCTCATAGCTCCACCTCCTGGAGGCCCCACTGCCCCTGTAATCAACATCACAATGCTAGGCAGGAAGAGTGTTCAACAATGTGCTCATCAAGGGTTGTGGAGGGAAGGGTCAAATATGTGGTGACAGAAAGAAATTTAACTATGGGAGGTAAACACACAATGTAAATATATATATCCCTTACTGTTAAAATGTACAGATGAAACTTACTGGATTTCATTAACCAATGTCACCATACAAATGAATGAATGAATGAATGAATGAACGAATATAATAAAATAAAACAATGTGTTCATTAAGACTCACCTCCAGAAACTCAAACTCGTCCCCTTTAGTCAGGGCAAGCTCAATCTCTTCCTTCACAGTCTGGATCTCACTCTTCTTCTTGAGGAGGATCTGGTAAATGTTGTCGAACTTGCTGCTGACCCTCTTTTCCTCTTCCTTTACCTTTCGTGTGGAGCTGGCCTCGGAAGCATCAATGAGAGCCTTCATTTCCAAGTATTCTTGTCTAAGCTGTTCCATTTTCCTTTGCGCAGCATCCTAAGAAGGCCAAAACGAGAGGTTATCCATCATACTGACAAAAGGTTAAGTCTGCGGTACCAAGCATTGGTGAGATATAGAGCACCAGCAATGCTTACTTGTACTTTGTGGTAGTAAAAAGAGGCACCACTGCTTTGGAAAGCAACTTGGCAATATCTAGTGAATTTGAAGGTACTCATGCCCTATGACCCAACAACTCGATCCAAGAAATATACTCTAGAAAAATTTTCAGAAACCTGCCCCAGAGTCTCATACAAGAACGCTCACAAGCAGCACTGTTTGAATTAGCAAAACCCTGGAAACAGGAGATTAAATACATAGACTGCATATTATTCCTAGGATGGAATATGAAACAGTAATGGAAATTAATGAACTAGGGCAATGCATGGACAAATTTCCAAAAGGGAAAAACAACTTGTAGAAAAAGACACACAGTACTGATGCTCTTTATATAAAGCTTAGAAACGAACAGAACGATAAGTATTTATTGCTAAAGGGATGCAGACATTCATAAGAGAAGTATAAAGAAATCCATAAAAATGAATGAATAAATTTAGGATAGTAGTTACTTCTGGAAGAGAGGAAGAGAGATATAAAAAGGGGGAAACAGAGTGCGGGCTTCATCTGCATTGGGGATATTTTCTTTCCTAAGCTGAGAAGCAGTTCATGGGTAATTTTTTTTTAAAAAAAGAAAGGGTATGACACTGCTTTAGAAAATTTCTAGAGAATATCATCCTCTAGAACTGCACTGTTCAGTATCATAGCCACTTACTCCATGTGGCTACAGAGAACTTGAAATGTGGCTAGTTAGATTTAGATGTCCTGAAAGTATAAAATACACATTGGCTTTCAAAGACTTACCACAATAAAGAGACTGTAAAATGTGTCATTAATATTTTTTGTTGATTACATGTTGAAATGATAATTTTTGGATGTACTGACTTAAATAAAATGTATTAATAAAACTGATATCACACGTCACTCAAATTAACTTAAAGTTACTGTAAGGTTCATGTTATATATCTATTGGACAGCATTTGTCTAGTTCAGAATCAAACACAACAAACATACATACACAAGACGGGTAATATACAGGGAAGTTGAAATTCAGTTATTTCTTTACCTAACCCTTTACTCTGACACCCGTATGTGACTATGATGTCCCTCAGTGTTCATCCTCCTCTTCCTCCCCCATTCAGTAAGAGAACACTTCTCAAGAGTTTTAGATGGGCATATGGCTGCCCAGCCACAGACTACATTTCCCAGTCTCCTCTGCAGCTTGGCTTGGTCATGTGACTAAGCTGTTTCTAACAGCTTCTTGCAAGCTAAAACAAAGATATAATGGTGACTCAGCTTCAACCAAAGAGATGAGGAAAACACTCTATACAATAGTGGGGCAATAAGAAGGAAAGATCATTAATTCTTGAATGATCACATGAATTAGCACCTTCCCACTTGTCTGGTTGCTCATGTCGGGCCTTGAACTATCACAGTAAGTAAAATAAACTTCTCTCTTATTTAAGCCTCTGAATTTTGGGGGTATCTTCGTTACAGCAGTTTATTCTGCTTCCCAACCAATACAGGTAATTTCATGTGCATCCTTTCATTTAAGCCTCACAACCACCTTCAGAAAGTTGTGATTCTATTGTACAGATGGGAAAACTAAGGCTCAGAGAGCTGCTGACATGACCAAAGTATCACAGGCTAGTATGTAACAGAGAGGGTATTCTAACCCAGATTTCATCTCATTAAGCCACAGCTGCCACAATAAAACTGGACGCTGCAGCTCCAGAACAGGGTATTTAAAAATCAAATCTTCTTTTAATATAAAAGCAATGAACCTTATAAAAATTGTAAAAACTAGAGGGAAAAAACCACCCCTAATTCCACTACTCCAACTCTTGCACTACTATCCTTTTACTATACTTCCTTCCAGTCTTTTTTCATATACTTCCTAAAATGGGTTGAATAATGTCACCCACAAAGATATGTCCACATTCCAGATTTACTTAGAAAGTCTTTACAGATTTAATTAAGGTAAGATTCTTGAGATGAAATCATCCTGAACTGACCAAGTGGACCCTAAATCCAGTGACAAATGTCCTTGTTTGAGACAGAAGAGAAGACAGAGAGGGAGGAGGAGGCTATGTGAAGACAGAGGGAGAGATTAGACTGATGCAGCCACAATCAGAAATTGGCAGAGGCAAGGAAGGATTTTTCCCTAGAGCCTTTGGAGGGAGTGTGGCCCTGTGACACACTGATTTGGGACCTCTGGCCTCCAGAACTGTGAGAGAACACATTTCTGTTGTTAAAGCCAAGTCTGTAGTAATTTGTTAGAATAGCCCTTGAAAACAAATAACGCTTCATTTTTATAAACAGATGCAATTCTAGTGGGTATACACTTTTGCTTCTTTTTTCTCTCCCACTTAAATCATACCCACTGTCTATTTTACTACTTTTCGACCCTAATTTTTAATGATTCCCCCAAGGTCAGGGTTGGAGGTAGTCTTTGGTTTGGGTCTATAAAGGAACTTTCTGGGGGCATATAGCTTCTTGCATGTCTTACAAGGCTGACATTTGTTTCTGACGCTGTGAATGAACCTAATGTGAGCTTTGTGGAGGTCAGAACTGAGTCTGTGCTGCCTGGAGGCTGAGGGAAGCCCTAGGTCCAGGGCTGGTGATGGTCAGCCCTTTTACTCACCCGCACATCCTGCTGCCTGGCTCTCACATCCTCTAGCGCTTTCGATGCACCATTGATCTGACTGTACATGATGGTCAGTTTATGCTTTAGCTTGGCCTGTGGAGAAGACAAACAAGGTTGGGAGAACACCTCAGCAGCCCCCACTGGCACCCAACACTGGGGACTGCCCCCCGAATCTACCCCACAGATATTTCTGCCACTCCAAGTCCTGCCTGCTTGTAGCTTTTTAAACCATCCTCCTATTTTCTGATTCCCTCTATCCTTTTATGGGGACAGTACTGTAAAGAAGTTGCGAGTACAGGATTTGGAGCTGGGCAGACCAAGGTTCCAGTCCCAATTCCCAGATGTCCAGCTATCTTCATCTCAGTCTCCTTGGCCACCAAATAGATACAAATGTTACCAACTCACAGGGCTAATAGGAAGATTAACTGAAACAATGTCAGTCCCCAGCACAGTGCCTGGATCTTAGTAAGGAAAACCTAAATGTCCGTTTGTATTATTATAAGCTTTTTCGCTAGGACCTATTTTACAGGTGATGACACTGAGGCAAGGAGGACAGCAAGGTGGCCAAGCTCACACAGAGACAGAATTCTTTAATAG
Organism: Eidolon dupreanum; assembly: GCA_028627145.1. NCBI lineage: Eukaryota > Metazoa > Chordata > Mammalia > Chiroptera > Pteropodidae > Eidolon > Eidolon dupreanum. The sequence goes on along the minus strand of CM053506.1, from coordinate 85,201,585 downwards.
ACAGGCTGCTTTAATAATGGCGGATGAAGTCCCTCAAACCAACCTTCCCACTGCAAACAACCAGAAAATGGGGGTTGGGGGGAAGAATATGCTAAAGGATGATGGAGAACTAACAAAGCAGGGAAGGATTACAGAGCCAAGATCTAGGAGAAAGAAACCCAGAGAGATAAGCCTGATGTCTAGGGTTGTTCTCTCAGAGCCATATGCCAACTCCAGAAGACAGCTAGGGGAGCCTCTGCCAACCTCTAGGAGGATGGGGACAAAAACTAGAGTCCAAGGTTCACTTGGTAAGCCTTACAGGTGGGGACCTCCAAGGGTCACACCCTACGAATCAAGCATGAATCAGCAGTAAACCAGCCCACCACCACCTTAATACCTGAAACCGAATTAAGGTGTTTCAGAATTGCTAGGCCCCTAGCTACCTCCAGAAACAAAGGTAAACTAAGCATGAAGGAAGATAATATCATCAGAGGCCTCTTAGTATTTCTATAAATTTTCATAATCAATATCTGAGTCCCCTACCTCCCAGCTCAGGTGAAATGCTGAGGCACAGAAATGGGAAGGAAAATAACCACCATCCCCATAATAATAGCAGCTAGTGTCTATTATACGCTTACTACAAGCCAGGGATTGGTCTAGTACTTTACATGCAATAACTTATTTAAAGCTAACAACAAAACTATGAGGTAGGAGTTGCCTGCCCTCTATAGATGAGGACACTAAAGCACAGAGTAATTAAATGATTTGACCTAGGTCATGTCACTATTAACTAGGGTTATAAGATGCTGGTATTAAAATTACAGACATGTGTCCAAACAGAGCACACTGGAAATTTCTAGAAGGAAAAAAAAACAAAACTGACTTCCCCTAACTAGTTGGCTCAACATATTCTGCCACTCCCTTCCACTTTCCTGCCTCTCCCACGCCACTAGAGATATTCAGGGCTGAACATGACCTTGAATCTGGATTTAAATGACCCACTGACAATCACATGTAAGGGCAGAAGCAGAGTCCAAGGCCACACTAACTCGATCCTGAAAGCCCAAGTCACTGACCATGTTTCAGATTCAACCTCTGTAACAATGCCCTTTGACCTGGCCTCTAACAGTAGCCAAGATAAACTGGGCCAAAGGCTGAAGGCCAGGCCCAGGCAGGTCTGGCCTAGAATGTCTCAGAGCTGGAAGAAACTCCAAACACCAGAGGGCTGCCAACTGTTTCACTTCCGAGAGCCACTCTTAATAGTGAACTCCTGAATTCTGTATTTTGAAAGATTTATCCACCATTAATCAAACATATATGATCGTCCCTGATGGTGGAAAGGGGCTCACGCCACTCCAGACAAAAGGAAAGCAACCCATAGCCTTCGATAGCCACAATAATCTTCTCATCAGGGTAGAAAACTTTTTGAATTTCTGAGGATCCCTTCACAGACTTGGGTCCTCTACATGAGAGGCACCAGAGTCCTGAATCTGCCTGCAGCTAGTAACAGAGACAAGCCAGCTGCCCAAGGCTGAGGTACTGCCCTGCTGCATCTGGCTCTGCCACCAGCAATGAGCAGCAGCATGGCTGAAAAAGGAAACTGGTGAAAGAACTCAGCCACGAAAATGGAGAAAGAGGGGAGATGGCTGCAGAAGGCCTGTCAGAAAAATTAAAAAGCCAAATGTGTTCAGCACACAAATAAATTAGGCACAGCCTCCAGCTCCAGACCCTAGGGAGAGGGCTGTGGCTCTGGGACATGCTGAGAAGGGGCCTCCTGCCCCTACTTGCCTTCTTCCTCCATGGATAAGAACTTCTAGAAGGGCCTTTCAGCAGCCAGGCTGTCCCAGTCTGCAGGGGCAGGCCCAGACACCCTGAGGCAAAGATCTAGGCAGCCTGATACTCTGCCCAATGGGCTCTCCTCTTTCCTGGGTGGAGTAACAGAAATGAGCATTCACTGCAAAACACAGTTTCTATGTTGCCTCATTTAATCCTGGTAACCTTCTGAGACAGGTACTATTATTGGCTTCTTTTAGGATTTCCCAGCTAGGAAGCAGAGCCAGAATTCAAACCCAGGTCTCAACACCCAGCTTTGGCTGGAGCCTATGTCAACCAGACACTCCACCTGACACCAGGGCTTACCTACAAAGTACTTCCCACACAGCTCCTCTCTTTAGAGCCTCCAGACCACCCTTGCAGGTGGAAATGGATTGCTACTATCTCACTTTACAGATGAGGAACCTGAGGCTCAGAACTGCAGTGACTGGCCCTAAACCACAGCTGATATGGGGCAGAACAGGGCTCCTGGCTCCAAAGGCTAAGCAGGTTCTTTCCTGACAGTCAGAGATCCAGGTGGCTGGGCCTTAGATGGTCGTACCTCAGAGGTCAACTCTCAGGCCATGCCTGGAAGTCTGGCTTCTTTGGGGGAAGAAGTCCAGAGGAACCCAGATGAGACTGGGAAAAGCAGACCAGGCCAGAGAGGGGCTGTGGTGAGATGGAAGCAAGGCCCCGCACCCCAGTCCTGGTGCCACTGCAAACATCCCCCAGGCCTCAGGGCTGCTTTGACAACATGAGGACAGTCCTTGTTCTCCCTGACAGTGCTGCGAGAATAAGAGGAAATCAGGGCACACTTAGGAGCTTAGGCTGATAAAACACAAGGTGATCTGATTACACCTTTTTCGCCTCTGCCTCAAGTCCACAGGGGGAAGTTATGATGCCCCAAAACCAATACAATCATCACAGACCTGGAAAACCCCTTAGGAATCCAGCTGGTCCAGCTTCCTCACTTTACTGATGAGGACTCAGGCCCAGGAGCCAAATCCTGTGCTCAAAGTCACACAGCCAGGATAGAAGGCACTGTGGTGCAAGAGCACTGGCTCTCTCTGTGGGTCATATCCAAGAATTCCTGGGACTCGGCCCACCCTCCCACTCCAGTCATTAGAACTCTCTGGCTCCCCAATGGCTCTTGCTCACATGACCTCAACCTTCCAGGAAGGTCCCATGCTGTGGACTCTGTAGACCTAGATATGAGGCTGGTTCCTGGGGAGAAACCACAAACTGCAGAATCAAGCCTGCATGTCCCAATGCCTGCTTGGCCACTTACTGGGTTTCTCAGGCTAAATTAACTTCTCTGGAACTCCATTTCCTCAAATGAAAAATGAAACTAATTATACCCACCTCCTGGGTGCTGCCAGGATTTAATGAGAGAACAGAGGTAACTTCCAGGGCTCATATTTGGCTTTCAAAACCCTCTATTAACACCATCAGACAAGTACTAGGTTTAAGGCAAGCAACATCACTTATATCTTCTGCCCAGGATCTTAGGCCCAGCAAGGCCCATTCTCCCCATCCGGATGATCCAGGGTAGGCCCAGATGCCCACGGTGGCGCCCTCTGCACAACCCAGCAGGCCCAGGCTGCCCCTCTGCACCCTCCGCCGCCGCCCCCTACCTCCAGGTCAGCGCTGGCCTGGCTCAGAGACACAGGCGAGCAAGTCTTGTGTTCCACCAAGCAGATATGGCAGATGCACTCGCTGTGTTCGGGGCAGAATAAGTCCCGTAACCTGTTGTGCTGGGAGCATTTGCGGTGCAACAGGTCGGGAACCGGCGACTGCAGTGGATGGTCCCGGAAAGCGGGGCTGTCGAGGTGCGGCCGCAGGTGCTCCTGGCAGAAGGAGGCCATGCACACGAGGCATGTCTTGATGGCGGCCGCCTTTAGGCAGTGGTCGCACGCAACCTGGCTGGTGGCGCTGGGGGCCGCGGCGCGGGCGGGCGGCGTCCAGTCGTCGGGGACCGCCACGCGGGCCAGCTCGGCCTGCAAGAACTGCTCCACCACCGCGCACATCACCGTGTTCTTGTGGAGCTGCGGCCGCGTCTGGTACTCGGCGCGGCACTGCGGACAAAGGTACGGCGCGCCCTGGACGGCCCACGTCTCGTCCAGGCACGAGCCGCAGAAGTTGTGGCCACACGGGGTGGTGACCGGCCCCTTGAAGGGCTCCAGGCAGATGGAGCACATCAGCTCGTCGGCCAGGGACAGCTCCGCCATGGCGCGCTGAGGGCGAACCGGACCGGACGCGCTGGAACCTCGCAGCGACTGCGGCAGGAGCTGCCGAGGCTGCCACAGAAACGAAACCGAGCGGCGGGAGGGCGGTCCCCGCGGCCTTTCAGGAAGTCACGTGGCGCGCGGGGCGGGGCCTGCGCGGGCTCCTCCGCGCCCGGGGCGGGGCAGTCGTCCAGGTCACGAACCAGCGCAGCGCGGGGCTCGGGGCTTCACTCACCCTCAGGACCGCTGGCGGCTTCTCACGGCGACTCTGACGATGAGGAACCCGACGCGTCGGGCGGAGAACCCCAGATTGCAGGAAGGAGTCAGAGACGTGTCTTGCGTGAGTTCCTGCTTTCAGAGAACTCACCCAGACCAGAGATGTCCCCACCAGCCCGCGAGCAAAGCTGTCTTATCAGCACACGACTTAAAAAAATAATAATAACTGTAGGAACATTTAAATGACTGTCCCTTTCCCCCAACCCCTTAAAAAAAAAAAATCCTCCTTTCCTCTTCCCTAGTCCTGCGCTTTGGCATTCCGGTATCGGATCTTCGAGGGCTGGAGCCCATAGTCACACGCACAAGCTTAAACTTACTTGGTGATTTCTTTCATAACACCGATATAACATGCTTTTTTTTTTTTAATTGCCAGTTTTACTTTACAAGAGTTTAGAGACGTCCCAGTTTAAGAAAAGTTTTTCTCTTACCCAGACACAAAAATAATGTTGGAACTTAAATATTTTTCTCAAAATTGTTTATTTAGATTTATTTCCTTCCATTCTTTCAGCTGTTTTTTTCCCCTTCTGGCCAGAGTGCAGAAAAAGTGGGTATATATGGCAGGCGAGAAGTGTTTGAGAGAGGGGATGGATGGAGGGCAAAGAGAAAATCTGTTTAGGGAGGAGTGAACTGGAGTTTGCTTTGGGGACAGGGTGAGCAGCAAACATGAGAAAAAGGTAAATGTTTTAAATGAGTGCTAAAAGTAATAGCTACCACTTAGAGGGCACTTAACTGAGTGCTAGACAAGTCACATGCTATCTCTTATAATCCTTATAATCTCTTCTAGTCCTTATAAGCCCTACAAGACAGAAGTCATTATATCCATTTTACAGATGAGGGTCATACATTTTATACAAATTAGGAATGGGATTCTAGGTCAAGATTGCTTACTCAACACTCTAATTCCTGGTGTGCCTATTTCTATTCCTCCAGGCCACTTGACCCAATTTGTTCTCTTTCATATTGCATTGTTGTTATTTGCATAGGAAGGAGGAAGACAGAAGATAAGGTGGGTAGGCAATTAAGATTTATGCATAGTATCTCATTTAATCCTCGCAATAAGTCTTTGAAGTAGGTATAATTATCTCATGTTACAGATGAGAAAACAGGTTTAGAGAAACTAAATAACTTGCCCAAGACAATGCATAATGGCATCCAGGCTATCAGATTTCAGAAAACAAGTATTTCTACTATAAATCACTGTCTCTCCAGAAGAGACATGGAGCAGTTTTAAGTAAATAAAACACTATAAAATCCCCTATGTCCTAGTTCTTATAGGTGAGGTCGCCTAGTGACTCATGCCAGAATGTTTGTGGAATTCTCTTTCCAGGAGTTTAGAAGGGCTGGTTAGACAGTAAAAATGACTAGGAGGGACATACTTTATGTTTTTCAAATTCCATGCAGGAGATATTTCCTAAGACGAACTATGCTAAATTCATTCCATTGTGGTTAAAGCACATGCTTTGTATTATTTCAATCTTTTAAAATTTACGGAGGCTTGTTTTATTACCTGAATGTGGTCTATCTTGTTATTGGTTACCGTTTGCATGGCACCTCTTTTTTCCATCTTTTTACTTTCAACCTCTTTGTGTTTTGGATCTAAAGTGTGGCACTTATAGACCATATAGTCGGACCATGTTTTTGATGCATTCTACCAATCTCTGCCTTTTAATTGGAACATTTAATCTATTTATATTAAATTACTGATAAATTAGGATTTACATCTGCCATTTGCTTATATTTTTATGCCTTACATCTTTTGTTCTTCTCTCTCTCCTTTACTGCCTTCTTACTATTTTTATTCCTTTGTTCTTTCTTCAGATATTTGTCTGCCCTCCCTCTCTCTTCTCTCCTTTAGGAGCTCCCATTATGTGTATGTTGGTATGCTCATTGGTGTCCCACAGGTCTCTGAGGCTCTGTTCATTTTTCTTTATTCTTTTCCCTTTATGTCTCATAGACTGCATCATCTCAATTGATCCATAGCCAGATTCACCAGTTTCCTTCTGCCTGCTCAAATCTACTGCTGAGTACCTCTAGTGAATTTTTTATTTCAGTTATTGTACATGTCAACTCTTAAATTTTCATTTGGTTCTTTAAAAAATAATAATTTCTATCTCCTGACTGATAGTCACTATATAAAGAATATCACCATTCTCATACTTTCCTTTATTTCTTTAGACATGGTTTCCTAAGTTTCTTTAAACATATCTAAAATAGCTGATTTAAAGTGTTTGTCTATAAATCCAACATCTATACTTCCTCAGGGATAATTTCTGTTGATTTTTTTTCTCATATGGGCCATTCCTTCTTGTTTCTTTGTATATATCATAATTTTGTTCAAAACTAGATATTTAAAATAATATATTGTGGCACCGTGGATACCAGATTCCCCCATCCCCATGGTTTGTTGTTGTGGCTGTTCATTGTTATTTGTTTAGTGACTTTTTTGACTTGATTCCATGAAGTCCATATTCTTTGTCATATGTTGCTACTAAAGTCTCTGCTCCATTAGCCTAGTGATCAGCTAATGACTACATAAATATTTCCTTAAATACCTAGAACCAGTAAGTTTCCCACTGTTTTTTAAGGTTTTGGAGTTGTTTGCAGACTATTGGTTTTCAAGACTACTGTGGAACTGGGGATGAAGTAATGAGAATAAGACAAATTAAAACTCCTCAGAGTTTGCTATCCCTATCAAGAGTCAGCCACTTTTCTTAAATAAGCATTCCCTGAATTGTTACAAGGTCTTCACTCTTTTCCACAGGTCTAAAAAAGTTGATCCTGACAATTTTTGTTAGTTTTCTTTTATGGAGGCAAAATTTTCAGAAGTCCTTACTCTACCATTTTTGCTGATGTCACAATATCACTCTTTTTTTTTTCCAAGATAACCTTTTATCATATCATGTTATTAAATCTGTAAAAATAACAACCAAAAAAGACATTATCAATAAATTTCCTGGTGAAAACTGAAAATTCATCAACCTGAGAGGTCTTTTTTCCCCTTCCTGTAATCATTTTTAATTTATTTTTTCATTTTTAAATTTATTTTATTACTTACATACAATATTATATTAATCCAGATGTACAACAGTGATTAGACATTTATATACCTTATGTAGTGATCAATATGTTAAGCTAGTAACCATCTGTCACCATACAATATTGACTATATTCCCTTCTGTACATTACATCCCTGTGACTAATTTTATAACTGACAGTTTCTACTTCCTAATCTCCTTCACCTTTTTGACCTATTTCCACCCCTCCTCCCATCTGGCAAGCAGCAGTTTATTCACTGTATCTATAAGTCTGTTTCTGTTTTGTTTTGTTTGCTTTGTTTCTTAGATTCCACATATAAGTGAAATCATACACTATATTACTCTTTTAGTGTCAGTAGAATCTGTGGTAATGCCTCTATCATTCCTGATATAAGTAATTTGTGTTTTCTTTCTTTTTTTCCTGATTGATCCATCTAACAGATTATTATTTTTTTTTTCAAAGAATCAACTTCTGGCTTTAATTTTTTTCTGTCATTTATCTGCTTTTTCTTTACTGATTTCTTCTCTTATATATTTATATACTTCTTCCATTTACTTTTGGTTTAATTTGCTCTTCTTTTTCAAGCTTATTAATTTGGAATATTAGATCATTATTATTAAACTTTCTTCTTTTCTAATTAGGAGCTTAAAACTATAAATTTCCCTTTAAGCACTGCTTTATATTTCACAAGTCCTGATATATGTGTTTTCATTGTCATTTCACTCAAAATATGTTATAATTTTCTTTGTAATTTCTTCTTTGATACATTAGCTGCTTGTAAGGATACGGCTTCATTTCCAAATACCTGGAGCTTTCCTGGACATCTTATTGTTACTGACTTCTAATTTAATTCCATTTTAGTCAGCACTACTATCTAAGGTGTTTTTCTCTTGAAGTTGAGACTTGTAACTTGGTCTGTCTCAGTGAACCTCCCTAGTGCACTTGGGAAAAAGCATGTGTTGAAATTTTTAAATGTATAAATGTTAATTATATCAAGGTTCAGAACTTTGATACCTTTCCCTTTTTTTTTTTTGGTCCAGTGGTTCTAACAATTTCTGACAGGAGATATTAATTTCTTCAATATGATAATTAATTTGTCTATTTCTCTCTTTGTATTTGTCCTTTTTTTCTTCATGTATTGTTGTGAAGCTTTGTTATGGGTGGTATAAGGGTTGAATTATCCCCATAAAATATTTGTTAAAGTCCTAAACCCCAGTATCTGTGAGTGTGATCTTATTTGAAATTCGAGTCTTTGCAGATGTAATCAGTTAAGATGAGGTTATTAGTGGTCCCTAATTCAATATGACTTAGGAAAATGTCATGTGAAGACAAGCACACATGAGAGCACCATGTGACAATGGAGGCAAAGATTGAAGTGCTATAGCAGCAAGCCCAAAACACCAAAGATGGCTGGCAAGCCATCCTAAGCTAGGAATAGGCAAGAAAGGAGCCCCTCCTACAAGTTCCAGAGGGAGCATGGCGTTTCTGACACCTCGATTTCAGGATTTCAGGCTTCTGCTATCTGGACCTGTGAGAGAATAAAGTTTGTTATTTTATGTCACCTAGTTTGTAGTACTTGGTTATGGCAGCCCTAGGAAACTAATCCAGGTACATACACATTAAGGATTTTATATATATATATATATATATATATATATATATATATATATATATATATATATATATATTATTTAATCTTTTTGTAATTATGAAAAAATCCTCCTTATCTCTTATAATAAGTTTCCTTTTGAAATTTACTTAGTCTGATAGCAGTATAGTCACACTAGCTTTCTTATATTACTGTTTGTGTGGTGTATCTTTCTATCCTGTTACTTTCAACCTCCTGTGCCTTTACATATAAAGTGTATCTCTTGTTGACTGAATATAGTTGGGTCTTGCTTTTTTATCCAGTCTGACAATCTCAGCTTTTTAATTAGAGTGCTTAGTTCATTTGTATTTAATGTACTTGTTAATTTGAAGTCTACCAGATTGCTACTTGTTTTTTAGTTATCTCTTTTGGTTTTGTTCCTATGTTCCTCTTTTATAGTCTTCTTTTGGATTAATCAAATATACTATACACTTAATTTTTATTCCCTTTTATTGGCCTTTTACCTATACTTCTTTTTATTATATTTCTAGTAGCTGTCCTAGGGATTATAATATGCATCCTTAATTTATCACAGTCTATTTAGAATTAATATTGCATTGATAATTCATATAAAATATGGGAATCTTATCACATTAAAATTTTATTTACCACCTCTTCCGTTATTGTTGTCCTTTTACTATTGTTGTCATATGTGTTACATAATACATACTATTGTGAAAGTCACTAAATAGAGAAGTAGTAGACTGAGGTGTCTCTAATGTTTTGGCAGCCAACGTAAGCAAGCCAAAGCTAAGCTAGAGTCAATTCCTATAAATGTCTTGAGGTTAGGAAACCAAAACTTAAGAACAGCCAATTACAAACAGCAAGCTAAGCTTTCTCAAATAAGGCAACTGGCTTAAGTTATCACCAACTAAACAACAAAAGACTCTCCCCTTCTTCCCACCAGTAGAGCGCCCCTAATCACTTAGGCGCTAGGTGATTCTAACTGATGTTTGCTTAACTAAACTCTTCAAAAATTTAATGTGCCTCACTTAATCTTTTAACAGTATTACTGTATATTAGTACATTTACTTTATACAGTTTGTTACCTCTCAAAGAAAATCAAAGAAAAAGGAAATATAGTTATGTATAAAATGACACTTTCCACATAGTTACCATTCCCAGTATTCTTTATTCTTTCCTATAGATACAAGTTTACTTTAGCATATCCTGTAGTACAGGCCTTCTGGCAATAAAGTCATTCAGCTTTTGTTTATCTGAAAATGTCTTTATTTCATTTTAATTAATAATATCATTAAATAATACATAATATATATTTCTAGGATATATAATTCTAGGTTGACTTCCTTTCCTGTCAACATTTTAAAGATATTGTACTATTGTCATCTAACTTCCATTGTTTCATATGAGACATCAACTGTCACATGTACAGTATTTCCCCCTTATCTGAGGTTTTGCTTTCCAAAGTTTCAGTTGCCTGCAGTCAACTAAGGCCTAAAAATACTAAATGAAAAATTCCATGAATTATTCATAAATTTTAAATTATGCATCATTTTAAATAGCATGATGAAATCTTGCTTCATCCTGCCTGAGATGTGAATCATCCCTTTGTCCAGCATATCCATACTGTGTATGCAACCTACCCATTTGTCACTTAGTAGCCATAGTTCTGTTCTCAAATATTTTGAGAGACAGATAGATTGAGAGACTATATTATATAACTTTTATTAGAATATATTGTTATAATTGTTCTATTTTATTATTAGTCATTGTTAATCTCTCCATGCCTAATTTATAAATTAAACTTCATCAAAAGTATGTATGTGTAGGAAAAAACATAGTATATATAGGGTTTGTACTATCCACAGTTTCAAGCATCCACAGGGGGTCTTGAGATGTATTTCCCAATGATGGGGAGTGACTACTGTATTTTATTCTTCTGGTGAGTTTTGAGATTATCTCTTTAACTATGGCTTTCAGCATTTAACTATGATGTGCCTAGGTGTCTTTTTTTTTTTTCTGTTGTTGTCGTTGTTATCCTGCTTGACATTTGCTAGGTTTCTTAGATTTGTATGTAACTTGATGTTTTTCTCCAAATCTGGGGAATTTTTTGGACTTTGTTTCTTTAATTTTATTGCCTCATTATCTCTCCAATTAAATATATGTTAACTTGTTTGATATTATTCCATAGATTACTGAGGCTTTGTTAATCTTCTGAAATCTTTTTTTTGCTTCTTCAAATAGGATCATTTCTATTGATCTGATTTCAAGTTTATTCATCCTTTGTTCTTAAGTCTCCAATTTGATGTTAATCTCCTCCAGTTAAATTTTAATTTCAGATATTTTACTTTTCCATTCTAGGATTTCCACTTGGCACTTTTTAATTGTTTCCATTGCTTCATTGAGATTTCCCATCCACCCACTCATTGTGATTATATTTTCCATTAAGTCCTTAAAAATACTTATAACAGTTACTTTAAAATCTTTGTGTGTTAGTTCCAACATTTGGATTATCTGGAGTCTGTCCTATTATTTTATTTTGTTTTGTTTTTCTTGATCCAGGGTCAAATCTACCTGCTTTTTTACATTAATAATATATTTACTATATGCTGGATATTGTGGATGATATGTTTTAGGAAGTCCATATTATATTGTCTTTCTTGAAAGTGTACTGATTTTTGTTCTGGTAGGCACTTAAATTATAGGCATATTGTTTTGGCCTTGACAGCCTAGGTTTTATTCTTTATTAGAGTGGGTATATTTTAGTTTTTACTTTAGCTTAGGGCTTGGCTCTTAAACTTAGACATATTCCTGACTCCTAAATCATGTTTTTCCTGGAGTCTCACCTTATAGTCCAAAGTGCTCATAGAAGTTTCTTCACTCAGGCTAGGCCAGAAAACCATTATCTCCCAGAACTGCACAACCTCTAGTATCACCATTGAGTTCTCAACCCCACAACAGATCATCTCAGCTAGGCCACACAGAGCCTAACCCTGCACTTGTGCAGTCTAGCCCTCAATCAAGGATCCATGATGAATCCCTGGGCAGACTCCTCCCCCTGCATGGCTTCCTCTTCTTCAGTTATCTTACCACCCCTTCCACCACCAATTTTTAGCTGCTTCAGTAGCCCACTAATCCAATCTCTGCTGCTTCAGCTCAGCAAGACACCTTTCCACTTGAAACCCACCTCCCTGTATGACGCCAGAAATCTTTGGTGATTGTGAGACTTAACCTCATGTGTTTCCTTTCGCTCCAGAACCATAGTCCTACCTTTTGCCTAATGCCTAAAAAAAAAGTTGCATTATATAGTTTATTCAGTTTTGTAGATGTTCAATACAAGAGCAAATCTTGTAATATACTCTGTTATAGCCAATGGTAGATGTTATTATGTCTTTTTTCACATCAGATTCTTTCAAAACTCTTTGTCTCATGTTTTTGATGCTCCTCTCTACTGGTTCCTGGCGATTAGGCCACGTCCACCATTTGGATAATCCAGCACCACCCTGTTTCCTATTCCATTTTTTTTCTTTTCTTTTTTTCCCCCACTCTGTCTCTTAATCCTTAAAAAAATGGATTAGGAATAACAGACTAAGGAGACAAGCTACAGAATGGGAAAAGGTATTTGCAAAAGACTTATTCAAAATATATGAAGAATTCTTAAAACAATAAGAAAACAACCTACATAAAAAATTGGCAAAAGATCTGAACAGATACCTCACCAAAGAAGAGGTAAAGATGGCAAATAAGTATATGAAAGGCTGTTCCACATCGTATGTCATCAGAAAAATGCAAATTAAAACAAAAACGAGATACACTACATACCAATTAGAATGACCAAAATCTGGAACACTGACAACACCAAGTGCCAGCCAGGATGTGCAGCAACGGGAACTCTCACTCATTGCTGGTGGGAACACAAAATAGTACAGCCACTTTGAAAGACAGTTTGGGGGTTTTTTACAAAGCTAAACATACTCATACCATTCAGCAATCATGCTCCTCGGTATTTTACCCAAATGAGTCGAAAAATTATGTCCACACAAAAACCTGCACATGGATATTTATAACAGTTTTATTCATAATTGCCCAAACTTGGAAGCAACCAAGATGTCTTTCAGTAGGTGAATGGATAAATAAACCATGGTACATTCAGATGATGGAATACTATTCAGTGCTAAAAAAAAAAATGTGCTATCAAGACATGAAAAGTCATGGAAGAAACCTAAATGCTTATTGCTAAGTGAAAAAAGCCAGTCTGAAAAGGCTATGTGCTATATGATTTTGGAATCATATATGATATTCTGGATAAGGCAAAATATATGGAAATAGTAAAAAGATCAATGTTTGCCAGGGGCTGGGGGTAAGGTAGGGATAGATGAATAGGCAGAGCATAGAGGATTTTTAGGGCAAGGAAACTTCTGTATGATTCTATAATGGTGGATACATATCATTATACATTTAGCAAAACCAATAGAATGTACACCACCAAGAGTAAACTGTAATGTAAACTATGGACTTTGAGTAATAATGATGAGTCAATGTAGGTTCATCAGTTGTAACAACTATACCATTGTGGTGTAATCATTGATAATGGTGGAGACTGTTGGGGGGCGAGGTCAAAGATATATGGGAACTCTGTACTTTCTGCTCCATTTTGCTGTGAAAACTGCTCTAGAAATAAAGTCTATTTTTTAAATGGATTAGAAGTCACCCATCTTGGCTATTTCCAGAAATTAAATCCATGCTTAAAAGGTGAGAATTCAAAATAGTGAATTAGCTATATTTTTATTACTGTTATTACTATGATTATTTGACAAGCGTTCTCAAGATTGTTCCCCAAAAAAAGATCCAGAGAAGGTTGCCATGCTGGTAACATTAATGGAATAAGTGTTTGGAATTCCAAGGTTATTGTAAGACTGCGTTTGTTTTTTAAAAATGGAAGGGGGAAGGATAGTTTATATGTAGTTGCTTAAAATCTTAATATGACCAGGTGTGAAACAACATACTTTTGAAATGATGAGTCAAAGGGGGAAAAAAACTTTTAAAATGTTACATTGATCATTATCATAAAGAAGTTTTTAAAAATCCACCAAAACTCTTATTCATGTTGCACAGACAGAGCAGCTGGTTCTAATTATCTGTCAATGAGCCAAAAGCATATTCCTGTACTCAATTGTGTTTGGCTTTTTTTCACTTAGTGATTTTACAAGGACACATTCTTAAGAGATTCAGCTCCAAACCTTTTGCTCAATTCCTAACCAGGTGATGAGGAGGCAGGAACCTTTACGCTAGGCCACACTCCGTCAGCCATGTGAGCAGGTGAAATCTCAGTTGGCATCCAGGTCTGGATGGCCCCATGACTGAGGCAGCTGCTGGCCCTAGGTTGCAACTTCTTGAGGCTCCTTATGCTTTCCACCTCTGCAGAAGAGATATGCTTTGGGAACACTAGCAGTTATCTTATTGTTTCCCCTCTGTCCCTTTGGATAACTGTCATGCCTCAAGAAGGGAGAAACATCAGTGATGGCCAAGGTCTATTGTACATTTCTTATTTATTGCTGGAATTCCATCAGGGCCTATGTCACTAGCTGTTTCTGCATCCTCTTCTCACCCCATTCCCCACAACCCTACAGCCTCTCCATTTCCTGTTGTCCAGTGGTTCTATTTCCTGATGTCTTCCTAAGTAACACTCCTACTGATATGTACCCCCTTTAAAACATAATACAGATTATAAAAGTATACCATGCATGTGGCAAAACATTTACAGAGAAGGATGTAAAAAAGCGAAAAGCTCCCATCAGTCCATCTGCATAGAGGTGACCATTATTTAGTTTCACAGATGTCCTTACAGAACACTTTTATACCTATCCCATATCAAGAGCCTTGTTAAAATTTTTATATTCTCTATAAATATATAACATGCTACAATTAGCTTTTTCTTTTCTTCCCTAGAATCTTCTACTGCATAGTGACTAAGAATAGACTCTAAAGCAGACAACATGGATTTGGACTCAGCCTCCTTCATTTCCTAGTACGTCATCAAAGGCAGGGACTTCACGTCCAGACCTCACAGTCCCTTTTCTGTAAAAGGGAGATGATAATAGTACATATCTCATAAGGTTATTATATAAATGAATTAATAAATGTAAATTGCTTAGAAAAACAGCTGGTACCTTGCTATCTTTATCACTTCTAATTCTCTGAAGCTTCCTTGTGATAATCTTGTCTCCAGCTGTGGGTCTCAGTCTGGAGCCAGAATGGCAGCAATGGCATTTTCTAGGCTATGAAGGTGATCAGGCCAGCATGGCAAGTAAGGCTGCTCAGGGCATGCTGAGTCCATTTCCTGCTCTAACTGCTATGTCATGCAGCTCTGATGTGTTCAAATGGCTCACGTCCCAAGAATTCAATGCCCACAGTTTTGGAGCAGCCAGAACCCACGGCAGATTTGTTTTTGTTTTTCCTCTTTTTAAATCAGACATTACCTTATAGCCGCACCTAGTAAAAACCTGCCAAAACCTCGTATATGGTATCCCCTAATCCAGTCACTTAACACATGGGGTTGCATTACCGCAAAGTTAACAAAATGCCTGAGAGAGTATCCTGCAGAAGACAAGAACTAATCCCATTATGTCGCAAATGCATTTTTTTTCTGGAGTTTTATTGTATTTATTTTCCTATAATCCTTCACTAGTTCATTTCCTAATGACTTCTCCTATTAACTGAAAACAAAACAAAAAACCTGAGTCATTTTCTTTATATAACCTCTTCGAAAGTGGGGATCATGGCTAGCGCCTTGGGGTAAAAGCTATACCACTTGAGTATTAGGATAAGATACAAGAGTTTGAAGATAATGGGTGGATGTTATTAGCAGAAATCTCCAAGCCTTCTAGAATAAAAGCATCACAGATGAGAATTAGATGACTGACTTCCTCCTACCTAAAGATGTAATTAAAGAAAGTCTCAACACGGAAGCTCTGATATGAAATATAACACAAGTCGTCTCTCACAAATGAAAATGTATTAAGGGGATTCAAATTCAGCCAACAATTTGGAGCAGGACCTTGCTCAGGCAAGCATTATTTTGACTTTTCGTTGTAAGTCTGAAGATGGTTTAGGCCCATTCTACAAATGGAGACACTCACCCTGTCTCCCAGTTTAGATGGGAACCCAACACTGATTTTAAAACCTGTTTTCTTTCCACTATGTCAGCAGTTCCCTTAAGTGTAGACTGTGGACTCTTGCAGGTCATCAAGACATTTTTAAAGGTACGTGAGGTCACAACTATTAAGATGTCTTTTTTCACTGAATTGATGTTTGCAATGACAGTACAAAAGCAATGAACTGCTGCACTCCAGCATGAATCTAGCCAGCAGTACTGCTGGGCCTTGCACTCATAGTAAGGGAAAGAAAAAAAAAGTCAGTTACTCTTAATATTATGTCCTTGATGGAGCAGTGAATTAGTGAAGTCAGTCATCTAATTATTGTTATTAAATTGCGATGTAACCCTTAAAGGCACATCTCCTGCTGCATAGCATAGTACTATGGTTTTCTCAAGGAAAACCACTTGTGCAATTGGGTGAGGTGTGAGCTGAACCACCTGCATTTTTCGTAGAACACCATTGTCCCTCGAGACAATTATTAACAGAGAACCGATGGTCATTCAGACATGGGTCTTGGCTGACATTTTCTTGACAACAAAGTAAGCCTGTCACTTCAAGTACAACTGACAGTGTTAGTTGCCAGTGAAAACCTTTGAGCTTTCAAGCAAAAATTAGAATTTTGCAAAACTCCTATCTGCTACAGTGAAGACTTTTCTGGTTAAATCAGATATTTTGCAATATTAATAAATGTAATTTTAAAATACCATACAATTAAGTGTCCGTATTTGAAAGATGGTGGATTTCCAGCAAGTTCTGCCAGTGCATCATCACACTTTGGTGAGGTATGGCTATGACCTCCCAGTAAGGTTTGATCACAGCCTGGGGGCAAAGGTGTTGGGGACTCTACCTCAGCCTCAGAGGTACTAAGTGGTTGTTCCTCCTATCTGCTATTCCTGTATTTTTTAGAGTTCTCTTTACTTACTATCCAGTCCATTGTTACTCCAATCCCTGTTAGACTTAGTAGTTCTGTATATTAAACTCTTCTTGTTTGAATTACTGTGTGGTTTCTAATTGGATCTAGACTGATACAGTAGGCCTTGCATGGATGGAGAACAGAAAGACAAGCCAGTGCAGTCATCATCTTGACGAAAAGGTGCTCTTGCCAATCTTCCTCATCTGTGACACAGGAGCTGTCTATCTGACATGGGAGGAAGAGGGGACGGGTTGAAGCAGAAAGTCTGGAACAGCTGCTTTTAGGTATAAAACAAGAAGTTGAAAATTAGAACCAAATAGTACCCACATTTTGAGTGGGCTAGTTCTTTCACCTGTGACAAATTTTTGTGATGTCTTTTTGGAACAGTTAAAGGAGAGAGTGAAGGATCCAGCCAATCCATTTGGAAGTAGCGAAAAAGTTAATAGGTAATGAAGTTACCACCAGTGTCCAAGATGAGGACAGCAAAGAGACCGATTATATCAGTGATGTGAAGGGAGGTGAAGAGCTTGAAGGTTTCACAGGGAGGGAAAAAAGATCCAGTGGGATACTGGACTGGTTAAGTCAGGGTCAGTCTTTTTACAGAGTTGAATGTCTTAAGAGCTAAAGCAGTTTAGAACTTCATGGTGACCATGGTCACTGTAGCATTATTTACAATAGCCAAGATGTGCAATCAACCTAAACGTCCATCCATGGATGAACGGATCAAAAAATGTAGTATATACATACAATGGAATATTATTCACCCTTAAAAAAGAAAAAAATCCTACCATATGAACAACATAGATGAAACGAAGGGCATTATGCTAAGTGAAATAAGCCAGTTAGAGGGACAAATACTATGTGATTCTACTTATACAAGGTATCTAGAATAATCCAACACATTGAAATAGATAAGGATGGTTCCCAGAGGCTGGAGGAGAGGGAATGGGGAGTTGCTGTTCAATGGATACAGAGTTTCAGTTATGCAAGATGAGCGTTCTAAAGAGCTGCTGTGCGACATGGTTGACAACACAGCACTGTGCATATAAATTTGTCAAGACAGTAGGTCTCCTGTTAAGTGTTCTTACCACAAAAACAAAAGCACAGGGCACGAGGAAGCTTTTGGAGGTGATGGATGTTTATTACCTTAATTGTGCCGACAGTCATTGACATGTGTATGCTAGTCCAAAGTCATCAAACTGAACACATTAAATATGTGCAGTTTGGGGCATACCAATTATACCTCAATAAAGCTGTTTTTTAAAAAATTTTAATCCAAACAAAAAATAATAAAAAATAAACATTAAGAAAAAAAACTTAATGGTGAGTAGATGATCTGAAGATGGACAACACTGAGTCGTGAGGAAAGAAAGGTTCATGTTCCCAAGGATAAAGGCAGTGGGGTAGTGGGGGATGTGAGGCAGACACACTACTACTTACACTCAGGCCAGGACAAAGCCACATTAAAGACAGCCATGAAAACATCCTGGGGAAAAAAGAATACTGTTCTGAAATTACACTAGACTCTCCCCCTTCAAAGTTTGGGTGGCCTTTGGCAAGTTATTCAATATTGAGTCGAGAAGAGTTAGATGAGTGACTACTTTGCACCCATAGAATAATCCTATAATAATCGATCATAGCTGGCGTCTGAGTACTTGCTATTTTTCTCATCTAGGGCGGTGCTTCTGGACCACCAGTCCAGGAGCAGTGAGGCAGAGATTTAGTCCCTGGCATGTACTTTTTGCCTATTACCTTTGTTTTCATCTCTCTTCTTTCACTTCTAAAATATTATAGTTTCCACATCTAATAATTAAATCTCTGATTTCAAGCAATAAAAAATATGTTGACATTTTACATGGTGATCCAGTAAACAAGTAGCTATATGTAAATAGTTTCATAAAGCAAACAAATTTTCTGGATGTAAGACTACTTTCAGGGATCATTTCTATAGTTTGTTAAATTTCCTGGATGTGGTACACTATGTATTTTTCTCTTCTTCTGTACTTAGTTTTTCAAAAAACCAGGTCATGACCCTCTAAATTGATGTCACAATGCTTCTAGTAGTTTGAAAAACACCATTAGAGAGGGAAAAGGTGACTCACAAACTAATTATAAACTGAAGAAAGCATGCCCTGAGGTCAACACTTCCCCTTTGGCTGATAGTTTGCTTTTTTTTTTTTTTTTTTGAGGTATAATTGACACATAACATTATTAATTTCATCTGTACAACAGAGTGACTTAATATTTGCATACATTCAAAATGATCACCACAATACTAGATGTTCTAGTTAGTATCTGTCACCATACACAGTTACAAAATTTTTTCTTGTGATGAGAACTTTTAGGATCTACTCCTTTGGCAACTCTCAAATATGAAATATGTTAACTATAGTTGTCATGCTGTACATTACACCCCCTGGATCTATTTATAACTTAAAGTTTGTATCTCTGACCCCCTTCATCCATTTGCCCACCCCCGACCCCCGGCAACCACCAATCTATTTTCTCTGAGTTCATTTGGGTTTTTTGCTTTTTTTTTTTTCTTTCAGATTCCACATATAAATAAAATCTAACAGTATTTGTCTTTAACTTATTTCACTTAGCATAATGACCTCAAAGTCCACCCATAATGTCATAAATGGCAAGATTTCATTCTTTTTTATGACTACATATCACAACTTTTTTATCCACCTATGAAGGAACACTTAGGTTGCTTCCATATTTTTTGGCTATTATAAATAATGCTGCAATGAACACAGGGGTGCAGCTATCTTTTTGAATAAGTGTTTTCATTTTCTTCAAATAAATACCCAGAAGTGGAATTGATGGATCATATAGTAATTCTATGTTTAATATTTTGAGGACTCCCAATACTGTTTTCCATAGTGACTGCAACAATTTCCATTCTCACCAACGGTTTCTCCACATCCTCACCAATGTTTGTTACTGCAATTCTAACAGGTGTTAGGTAATATTTCATTGTGATTTTGATTTGCATTTCCCTGATGATTAGCCCATTGAGCACCTTTCCATGTACTTGTTGGAGTTTACTAGTTATCTTGTTTTCCAAATCCTGGATAGAAAGTGTGCTACACAAGAATCCCAGTGCCAAGATCCCATCACTCCTGTTAATCTCACTCTTTCTGGAGTCATACTTCTCCTTACAAGTCAAAAATCCATATTTTGATACACATCAATGTCATGCAAATTAAAATGGTACAGTATCTTCACTGGTCCAATAGCTCCCAGAGCTAACAAACTCCATTTGACTAAACTTTGCAACACCAGACTTTTCAGTTAAGGTAAGCCTTCTTGTTCTGGAAAACTTTAATCTCTTGCACTAGTGTAAAACAACACAGCAATTTGCAATACTCAACTAAATGTGATGACTCAGCATGGAAGTTTAGTTCAATATTTTATTTAAAAATCTGCAAAGCTGAGGGAGGGATCTGATCTTTTGTTGAAAGAAAGCAATTTTCACAGTATGTATCTTAGCCATTTTAGCTTTGTGTTGAACAATAACAGAAAAGGAAGTTTCTGTTCTAGATCCTCACTCCAGCATTCAGCCAGGTGCTTGGGATCTCAAAGCAAGGTAATACATGCTCTGGTCTGAACTCATAGTAAATCCTTTCACCCAGGTGGAACACCAGATATTCCCCAGGCGCACATCAGGTCTTATTCTCACTGCTTTATACAGGGCCTGAGAAACCTTCATTTTAAAGTTGAGAAAAATGTTAAACGATTTCTGAACTCATTGCCTGCACCAAACCCAACTATTTGTTCATTCCTGACAATTACAAGTATAATATACTTGAAATTTGTTAAGATGTTCCACATTTAATAGAACAACTCAAATGTAAAAAATTAAGTCAAGTAACATGCTTTTATATTTTAAAATGTTACTTAATAAAACTTATAGAGACAAGATATGCAGCACTTTCTTCACTTGGTATTATAAACTCCAACTGATAATGGCTACTTGATGGTCAAAAATTAGAAAAGAAACCAAACATACTCATATATAACAATGCCTGCAGGGAATGTCATGTTATAAATTTTGTTGCTAAAATTAAACCTGAAAAAAAAGGTCTAGGAAAGCAACACACCCATGTTATTTTAAATGATGAGGTAGATTTTTTCCTATGCAGTAAAGTGAAGATAACAAAAAAAAAAAAAAAAATGGATACAACTTTCAAATCTTTTTTTTAAAATTCAGATTATAGTCACTTTCACAAAAAGACATTTATAAACTATGAGGTGGAGAGGTCATACTCAGGCAACCTCTGAATTTGATGTGTTACTAGGAGATTCAACGATCAGTCTTGGATCAATCAACTCTCTCCAAAAAACAGTGATCTGGGGAAAAATACAAAATATTCAGTTTAGACACTTCATTTTGACGTCATATATAGTTTTAGTCAGTTAAAAACTTCAGTCAAGTAAATTTCTATTTGTGCAGAATAGCTGAAGACCCGGAATAATTCGAGTCCCAATAAAGTGAGTTCGATTAGGATATAAAAACTTGTTTACCTAGAACACGGCTAAAATATACATTAAGCATATTTCATCTTTCTCTCATTTAAAGCGGTGGTTGTGGGGGTGAGTGTAGTAAAGGGTAGCTGATTACAAAGGATCAGGCGGATTTGCCCAACAAGGCTCTGTGGATAGGCAGCCCACAGACCTCTTGGGAGGCAGATGTGGCCCAGAAGGGTTACCACTAGACTGCTGATGCCCTTTTGTGCAGCTCTGTAGTTCTTACCCTATGCTGCCAAAAAATAGGAGGCATTTTATCAAGAGAAAGCAAACTACTAACACTTGGTCTTATGGATGACTGATGAGGGCCATCTAGTGTCAAAAAAGGTAATTACAGGCTCTGCTTTGGGTTCTTTAAAAAGACAGAGAAAAGTCTCCAAGGTTTAATTTTCCAACATAGTTTCTAAGAATACATTTCAACAAAAAAGTGAAGCTGAATATATTGCAAACAAAGAAGTACAGAAGACTAGACCAAATCTGATGATCCTACTACAGACCCTAAAAATGTGTTTTTGGAATAAACCCCTAAGAATATCTCTCACCTGAGAGACAAAGCAAAACATACAGTCTGGCTAAGGTTTCTACATTTCAGATAAAATGTGAATTTGTAATACTGAAACTTATAGGATAATATCCATAATATTTTAAATATGAGTACCTCGAAGGAAGCATTTTCTTAAATATAAATTTTATTTACTTTAACGCTAGCACAACCTAATGAGCCAGCCATTGCCAGAAACCGTGGAAGAATGGCTGTACAAAAAACTCTAAACCATACACTTCAAAAACGGCAATTTAAGGGTTTATACAAACTCAAAAGATAAAATCATTTTATGTCATTCTTCAAAACTATCTATGCTGTTTTAAGTCAGAATCGTGGTAACATCGGAGAGGTAGTAGTGACTGACCAATTTCCGGAGCGGGCTGTGAATGTGCTTGATCTGGATGCTGGTTCCATGAGGATGCTCGTTTGTGAACATTATTCATGCTATACACTTATATACACTTATATGTACTTTTATGAATGTACACATCAATAAAAAGCATTTAAACTATACTAGTCTTTTCTACGGAAACTTTTATGTAACTATGATTTTACACAACTCTATGCTGTTACATAAAAGTCCTATCTACGCATGTTGTCATGTAGGCTCTTTGAGGTCCATGACAGCCTTCTAACTTGGCACTCGGCACTAATACTGCCACCCTGTAGGTAGGACAGACAGCCCCAAGGCCCAGAGCCTTTATGATTTTAATACAGGCAGTTCAGGAAGCTGCAATGTCACCTTTCAATCAAGAGAGTAAACAAGCAAGAGAGAATGAATAACCAAGCAATTCCAAGAAGAGAAGCGTGCTTACCTTTTTCTCCTGTGTCACAGCATATTCCACTACCTCGGTTCCATTCTCGTTGTGATACACCAAATCAAATTTCCCAGGTTCTTTCACAGCTGAAACCAGATGGTAGGGAGACAAGACAGTAAATCATTTCCCAGTAGTGAAAATGGTCCTCTAGGGGGAATTTACATTAGAAAAACAACTACAAATTGTCCATGGATGGGAGACTGAGTATGCACATGAAAAGTGTGGAGTGCTCAGTGACAGGAGACCCTGAGAAAACCCTGCACCAGCAGATGGGAGCTTCTTGGCCATTTATCAGAGACAATCTTTCCTTCATCAAAAAGAAATGAGCTTGATACACTGTCACTAGTACTCCCAGAAAAGAAAATATATCCACAAGATAGTTCCAAAAGATACTGATATGTTTCAACAAGAGGAGGTAATTTGAATTCTGCAAAATTCTTATATCGTGCTCTGTCCTCAGACATTACACATGCCTACTACTTGGTAATACAACAGTCCTCACTTTACATTGTAGTGTGGGGCCATAAAAATGACCAAGCAGACTGAAATCACACAAAACAATCTTAATAATCGATAAAAAAACTTATAATTGTTTCATAATCTTTAAAAATTTTTTTAAAACATTAAAACTTTTATAGGAAAATGGAAATGAAAAAAGGTAAAGTAGTTATATAGCACACTGTAATTTAAAGTATTAGAAACACTGAGAATTAAAGTGTTCCATTTCTTTGTAAGAAACTTATCAAAGGTATTTTGAACAGTACTTGCCTTATCAGGCAACAATGATACAGAGTGAGAATCTTTTCTAAGCCCTGCAGAATTATCATACTCATTTCTAAGTTTCAATCAGCTTTCAGTATTTTATCCTTTGAGCTTTTAATGTCATGAAATAGCTCTGAGAGTTTCTGTTTCCTTTTCACAATTCTGGGAAACTTCTTGATGTCATCTTCATTTCTGGGACATCTTCATTTCTTTCGTCACAACTACTTTCCTCATTTATGTCAAGAAGTCCACATAAACCACAGTGTCTACATTCCCACAGTTGGCTATTTCTTCTATAATTTCACTTAAACTTGATTTGAATGTCACTTTTTGTTTCTTTGTTGTGTTTTCATCTTTGTGGGCCAAGTCCCTGTTTCAATTACCTATTTTTGTAAAATGTCACGTGGGTTTATCACTGAGCAACAAGGAGGAAGTACAACTAGACTTTGTTTTGTGCATGGGAACTGAGTAACAAGCAAAGTGGCTGATCACCAAGAGACTTCCAAAGAAGTGGCGTGACTGGTCACTGATCGTGGTGAGCATCTGTTATT
>CM053506.1:85014765-85177270 GCA_028627145.1 Eidolon dupreanum | reverse complement strand
AAGAGCTGGCAGTACTTTATGCAAATCCAGTTAATATTTAACACACCTAATGTCATGTTATAATGTCATGTATATCATGGTTCTGATATACATGAACTTCAGTTATCATGGTTTAGTTAAATAACATGACATTAGGTGTGTTAAATATTAACTGGATTTGCATAAAGTACTGCCAGCTCTTTAGTTCACAAATCATCACATAATAACAGATGCTCACCACGATCAGTGACCAGTCACGCCACTTAACTGAAGTTCATGTATATCAGAACCATGCAAAGCAAGGACTACCTGTATTTCTATTTCAAAACAGATAAAGCCATTTCTTGATGCCCCAAAGAAGAGAAGTTCTAATTAGATGTCACCACTGTCAATCATCTGACAAGCAGTGATCTGGCTATGTCCATGGAATATGACCATGGACAAACTTCTCTGTCCATTCTGAAGAAGGGGTATGCCGTCAAATGAAACCTAATCAAAATAAAGCTGGAAAACCAGTGGAGGCCACATGTAATCATTTACTTAATATCATAAAGAGACTTTATTGAAAAACCCTTTCATCTAACTTGTACTGGAGTTTTGATTCTTTTACTTGTTACCTTACTTAAACACAAACAGAAACAATTAACTGCCTTAGAACTGCTGAAGAAAAAGAGATCTCTCCTGCTCTCTGGCCAGGGACCTCTACAACACAACCCAAGTTAAGCCATATACAGTAAAAGCCCTCTTATTCCAGGATTTCAGAACCAATAATGAGTGGGGTGAATCAGAGACAAAGCAAAATAAAGTGTAAGAGTGTGTATACACAAATACTTCAGACATTTTATTTTGACTTAACACAAAAAGATGTTCATCTGTCAATCTGTTGAAATAGAGCTAATATGAGTCCACCAATTAGAGTCATGTTTTATAAATCACATCCTTAATATATGTCTGTAATTTGCACAATCTCCAATTTTGAGGTCTTTTTTAAAGTGATACAAAAATGCAAAAACTTACAAGGCAACCTAAGTGCAAAATCCTCCCAGATTTTTACCCAATCTCTTATAGCTGACCAACCCACACAAACTCAATAGCAAATTTTTTAGTTAACACTCCTAAGTCAGCATTCAACTTAGGTTTCATACATATAATTCTTTTTGCAATAAATTTTCATCGGTTTGTCATTTTCATGAAATTACATAATTACAGTAATAAGAACAACTTGCCTAACAGCTTTGGGAACAAATCCAGCAACTCTTATTAGCCTCACAACTCCACGAGCGTGAACACGAGCCCCCTGGGCTGCTGCACGCTGACAGGTAGTGGAGAATACCCATTAATTATGGAAGCTAATGAAGATAGTAGCTCCTATGTACACAAGTTATTTAGAAACCAATGAAGATATGAGAAACCTAAATTTTCTAATTCTTTTCTAGAAGACTCACCAGGTAAGGATGAAAGAATTTCTATATCTACTTGCTGGGTCTCTGGATTGTGGCTTAATATTTTTCCTTCCTTTCAAAAATAAAAGTCCAAGTCAAAAAACAACATGTAAAACATTATAAATACACTGAAAAACTACTGAATTGTACACTTTAAAATGGTTAAAATGGTGAATTTTGTTATGCAAATTTTAAATTTAATTTCAATTAAAAAAAAATTTTTTTTAATAAATCAGCGTGTAGGGGAAATGAAATTCCCACACACCAAGCCAGTATTTCCCCTAGTCTACATTACCCCAGGGTCAGGAACCACACAACTAAGGCCAGCCCCTATAGCCCAAAGCCTGCTCATTATTCAAACTAGCCAATCCTAAACGGTTTCCCCCACCCTTCCCTGGAGACCCCAACAAAGGCTCTGGCCTAGGCTTTCTCCCCACTCCCACTTTGGCCTCTTGCCCACACCCAGGTGCTTTCTCTCACTGTGCTGCATGGCTGGCATTCCCCCTCTTCTTGGAAAATGTAAGCAACAAATTCCTCTTAATAGCACTGGCTTCTCTGTGCCATCTCTCAGTCACCTTCATAAATTAAAATCCCAAGGGTACAAATGCGACAGGGTCAGGGGCTGCAGTCTCTGAAGAGAGATTAGACTTTTGAACAGGCTTAATGAGTAAAGCCAGTGATCAAGCCAGTAACAGTATTTGTGGTCAAAGCAAAAGAGTGGGGCCAATTTTCTCTCTCAAAATGGTTTTGAAAGCAATTTCAAAAAGTTCTAAAACCACCAGGAAATAAAGTAAGCCAACAGCTTTCCAAGGTAATAACTATGATGGCCAACATCCATTTAATGTGAATTTTTAAAAATTAATATCATCTAGAATCACAATTTGTAGAGGTTGTGGGACATATCAATTCCATACTTATATATATCACAGGACTAAATTAATTATTTATGGTAGGATAAAACGTCCTGGTTTGCCCAAGGTAGGTCCATTTATAATTCCTTCATACATAATTATGAATTGAATATTAATCCTTTTCACATACAAGTATTCTGATTTAGAGGATAAATTATATGATCACCTATATTAAGGGGCTCAGAAGATGAAAAATATAATAAAACACCAATTACCCAGCACCAACCCACCTAATCCCTTAGTGAACTGAATCTTCTTCTAGTCTGCTTTTAAGGAAAGGTTATTATCAAGATTTTAAAAGTTTTCCAAGATATCAACTTAGATTACATCAGATTTCCTTTTACTTTACATTAACACTATTATTACCTTTCAAATGGACTTATAGTCTATACATTACATCAAAATATGAAAGTATGCATTTTAACAAGATTTTCAACAAAATTCAGAATGGATGAAAAGGGAAGGAAACGTGATTCTGTAATCCCACTGAGTCAAACTTTTACTGAACTATGATAAAGTTCAGATGCCAAAATGATATCCCATACAGATATTAAGTGGATAAATTCCAAGGATAATATTAGAGAATTATCTGTGTTTAACTGATAACCCAAAAGATACCGTATTAAACCATAATAACCAGTACTAATTCACAAATATATAAAATAGATTCCTATAATGAAAATAATCAAAGATTTTTGGTTGAGAGCCGTTTATTATTTTCTCTCAAAGTTTAGGATCATGTGGGGAGGAGCACACAAATATATTTATGTGTCTAAGCTGATTAGGAAAAAATGACAGAAAAAAATTAAATTCATCATTCTCATTCTATAGTCTTTCCAAGTGTAAGGAAAATAACACTGAGAGACTTCGCAGTGATACTGTTAGCAGTTTATGTTTTGGGTTTTTTTTTTCCTACTTTATGCCATTATTTAGTCAAAAAAATCTATATCATCCATAATAGCCATATTAAATCACTTCAGCTTCTTTAATATACTGACGATTATTTTTAAATAAAAAGCCTTACCTTGTAGTCAGAGACATCAGGAGAATAATCGGATGTTAATTCCAAAAGCTAAAAAAGAAGAAAAAGTCCACAAATATGCAAGTCCTGTGGCTCCTCTCCCCTACCTCTGAGAAAACATGCAGAGCCTGACATGAACCTGTGGCAACACAGGGGTTCCGTTGGAAAAGGTTTCTTTGTTTTTGTTTTTCTTTGGGGAAGAAGGGTTGGTGATATGTATAGCCTTCTTTTATTGTGGCCTTGCTATGTTCCAGACACAAGGCTAAGCCATTTTTATTCATTCAGAAAACAATTACAGGGCACCTACTATATGCTAGGTACGAAAATACAAAAGAGATGATGCAGGTGTGTGTCTGCATGCGTGTGCGTGCATGTGTACTGCTAATGAGTAAGTTTATTTGGAGAGGGAATAATCTTTTTGTTGTAATTGTTGTTTTAAGTATACCTTAAATGCAATCTTTTCTCCAACTTGGGGGGCAGCTGCTAACAGCGGTAACAGGCTGTAGTCCTTGTGTTTCTCTACTGGATTCTGAAAAACAGTATTAGTCATGTGACTTTGTTATTGGTGGGAAAATGTGAATCCATCACATCAACTCTAAACATAATACGTGGGAAAATGGATAGTGGAAAACTCCCAAAAAGAACTACTTGCCTGGATAATTGTAGATGAGTTTGTTAGTGTTTCATTTAAATGCTGCTGCTTCAGATATTCAGCATTTCTATTTAAAACGTAGGGAACAGCAAGCCCTCGTCCTCGACCTCTCCCCCGCATGCCCCGACCCCTAGCTCCCTTCCAAGAAAGAAGGTCCTCTCCTCTACCCAAACCCCTTCCCAAACTGGTGGGGAGAGTCACATTGGGAGGAGGACCAGGCGCCTGTCTGCCACTGTTTGAGTCAGAGTGCTTCCAACTGGTAGCATTTGGAGTCTGTGATGATGGCCCTGGACCTGGACAACCTTTTCCTGCAAAGAGGCCTACAGCGCTTAAGAAACCCGCAGCCCGCTCTGGAGTGCTCTTTGACACCACAGGCTGGTCATCTGACTCTGAACTGGAGTCTGAACTAGAAGACGATGTTCTGGTTATCTTGTCCTCCATGGGGGTAGAGTTAAAGCCAGTTTTTGTAGCCACTTTGTTTGCAATTGTGTTTTTTATAGAGGGTACTTCCTTTGATAACGCCGTTGATATTTTCTCTGTGGAATTTCTGACCTCCAGGATGACATTGCTAAGACCATCACTGGTTGATTCATGATCAGACTCAGACTCTGAGGAGGAACTGGGACTAACTTTTGCATGAATGTCCACACCACCTTTCCTTTTGGCTTTGACAAGGCTGTTTCTAGGAGAAGCTTTGGGAGGACTACACTTCTGGACAATCCACTCTTTCACTGGCTGTGCTTTAGAAGACTTGGGATTCTTTGTCTGTTTTTTATAGTCACATTTCTCCTTTTTCTTTGGTGCTTTTCTTTTGGTCTCTTCGTCATCATCATCTGCTATACTGTGTGTGGCTTTGTTTCTCCTCTTGTTTTTTTTCCTTGCACTCTGATTTGTGATAGGTTTTGGTTCTCCATCCAAGACATTCTCATTGTTGTTCTCTTGTCTCTTCCAATGCTTCTTTGAGTTTTTGTAACCTAGTTCAGTTTCTTCATCCTCATCCAGCTTAAAT
Organism: Eidolon dupreanum; assembly: GCA_028627145.1. NCBI lineage: Eukaryota > Metazoa > Chordata > Mammalia > Chiroptera > Pteropodidae > Eidolon > Eidolon dupreanum. The sequence continues at coordinate 85,172,256 of CM053506.1, read as the reverse complement.
GACCGCTTCTTTGCTTTTCTAGGTAAGAAATGAGTACCGTCACCATTACTGACTATTACAGGATTCTCAGCGACTTCTTTCTCTTCTAATTTAACTCTATCAAAAGAATAAGAGAGAAAACTAGAGTGAGTAACTATGTCTCCAGGATGTAGTTATATATACGGAGATGACTGCAAACTGTCACTGCCATTGGTCAATGAAAAAATGTCAATCATTTAAGGATAAAAGACTCTTTTTGACAAAATGACTTATATGGCATCACTTATGGTTAACTTTAAAATGACTAGTTTTATTTATTGAATACTTACTGCATCTCAAACATTTTTTATACATTGTCTCTAAACACCACCATGAAGTAGGTAATTATCATTTTAAAACAAATTCACAAAATTACAGTTCAGACAAATTGCCCAAGATGTACAGCTCATGAGCAGCAGAAATGGGATTCAACCTCAGTCCAACTTCACAATCTTTCCACTCTATTACATTGCCAACCCCAAGTTTCTATCTTATGTGGGCTGCTTTTTTTAAAATCGGATTTTATTTTTATTTTGTTTAAATTTAGGGAAATATTGAACAATTTATGTTTTCTGGGGTAGTGACAGCCATCGTAATTCCATGACGTTTTGTGATTATTAATTTTATGTGTCAACTAGGCCATGGAGTGCAGAGATATTTGGTTAAACATTGTTCTGGGTGCATCCTGCAAGTATTTCTGTATGAGATTACCATTTGAATCAGTACAATGAGTAAAGCAGATTGCCCTTCTCAAAGAGAGTCAGCCTCACTGAAGGCCTGAATAGAACAAAAGACTGAGCAAAGGAGAATTCACGCTCTCTGCCTAAGTGTCTTTGAGCTAAAACATGGGTCTTCTCCTGCCTTAGCACTCAGAATAGGACTGGAACTTACACTATCAACTCTCCTGGTTCTCAGGCCTTAGAACTTGGACTGGAACTATATCATTAGATCTCCCAAGTCTCCAGCTTGCCGACTGCAGATTGGGGACCTCTCAGCCCCCATAATAATGAGTGAGCCAACTCCTTATAATAAATCTCATACCTATATCTATGTCTATATCATCTCCCATTGCTTCTGTTTCTCTGGAGAATCCTAATTCAGACTCCATCCAAAATTATTTCACTATGAGAAAGGAATTCTGTTACTCCATCAACTATCAACAGCTAATTTTAATACATGCAGCCCGATGATGAAAAGCTGAGTGTCCCCAATGTCAAGCACATAGTGGGTGCTTAAAAATCCCACTAAAAACACACATTATACTTTCAATACATTTACATCCAGATATATATTTCATCAAGTTTTATTTAGTGACAGGGAAAGATATAGACAATTATATTTGAAAATAAAGTACAACTGGTGAATAAGAAGATATATTATAGGCATTAATTTTTTTTAAGGTCTAGTAATCCTGTGGATTTATCTCAATGTGGTAGTTGAAAAAATTCTCAATTATCCTTCAGGATACAGAAATACACAGACACATATAAATCAAGGTAAAATAGAAGCTACAGGTATCAGGAGTGGGATAAAGAAAGAAATAAACTTCTGAAAGATCAGGGATTTAAATTACAAAAACACATTACCCTCGTCAACATCAAGCAGCAATGAAATATTCCTTAAACTGGCAAAAGCAAGCTTGGCATTCTGTGAATCTAAGAACTGCTGGGGAACTTCCAACACATCAGATTATTCCTTGTTATTTATTCTTGATCAATGTTTTTACTTGTAGCAATGCTGTGATTCAAGTTTCAATTCTGAGACAACCAACTAGGACTAAACTTTCCAACAACTTTGAAAATGCCTGCAAGACTTTCTGTTTAGTCACTGTGGTTTATTAAAATCACTGGAACATGGTACATGCTGTATCAAGTATAGGCAAGACCCCTGCCTTTTAGAGGAGCTTGCAGCTCTGCCGTGCTTTCAAACGCAGCCCTTGGCATCATCTGACCCATTTTGAAGACAATGGTACAAAAGTATAATTTGCGATTGCTACAACCCCACTATCTGCTCTTCTTGAAGAGAATAATTTCAGTTTTGGAACATATTAAGCTTGAGAGACAAAATGCCATCCAGAGAACCAGAAATGGTTCACCTGGATCTGCTTAGTTACCATTCCCAACATCCTTCATTTCTCTACTTGGATCACAGACAACATATGTAGCTGTCCTTTTACAGAGAGACATGAATTATCTGTGTAATTAGTCATGAAAGAGATTTGATTCCAAGAAATTTTTAAAACAGACTTTCCAGTGTTCATTCAATTGGACAGTATTATCAAAACGCAAGGTATTCCCTTTAAATCTGCAATTTGTAGGATTCTATCATACGGAAATATAGACATGCCCGTCTGCCCTGCCTGACATCCCTACCCACTGCCTGCTAAGGCCAAATGGATGGTCTGGGTTCAAATCTGCCACTTTAATTAAACTTTAAAAATATTATCTGTAAAAATGAGAATATTAATAATAATTATTCAAAGAGCTATATGTGTGTCTAGAGCAGTGCTGGGCTCAGAGCAAGAGCTATCCAAATGTTAGCTCTAATTTTTATTAATCCAATGAATGTTAGTCCTCTGAGGACAGAAGTCGGTGGGTTTTTAATGTCATGTCTCATCAAATGCAGGTGAAATTCAATATAGAGGGTGAAAGGATAAAACTGCACCCTTTGGGTCCCATCTATTCCCTGAAGCTTCCCTCCTGCCTGGCTGCTGCTGTGTTATCACCTTCAGAGAGGTCAAGTTGTTTGAGGCACAGAGTTAATGAGCTAAGATTCAATCGCGGGGCTCTGACTCCAGACCCTGAACTCTTAATCACTCTGCTCTCTTACCTTCCACACAATATTGAATAAAAATAACTTATATATCGTTGGCATAAATACAGACCTGTACAACTTTTCTGGAGATCAATTTGACCAAAGAGCACCTCTTCTAGGACTCTATCCTTCTGAATCACTGCCCAAGTACACAAAGATACACAAGAACATTCGCCACAGCAGGACGTAATAGTGAAAAACAGAAAACAGCTGCCATGGTCCCAATGTTTGTGACCTCTCAAAATTTACACGTTGAAATCCTAAACCTCAATGTGATGGTGTTAGGAGGTGGGACCTTTGGGAGGTAATTAGATCATGAGAGTGGAGCCCTCATGAATGGGATTACTACTCATAAAAGAGACCCCAGAGAGCTCCCTAGTTCCCTTCTACAACCTGAGGATACAGCGAGACAGTGTCATCTATGAACCAGAAAGTGAACCCTCACCAAACACCAAGTCTGCTGGCACCTTGATCTTGGACTCTCAACCTCTAGAACTGTGAGAAATAAATTTCTGTTGCTTATAAGCTACCCAGTTTATGGTATTTTGTTATAGCAGCCCAAACAAGCTAAGATAACAACCTAAAATGTCCATTAATACAGGGCTGGTTAAATAAATTAATAGGGTCATACAAAAGAACACCAAGTGGCACTTAAAAAGAATGATGTGTATCACATACCGTATACACCAAAATGAAAGATGCCCACACAGTTAGGTAAAAAGTGAGGTGCAGGACATATATATATATTACATGTGTATTGAAAAAGCGTAAGTATATATGTTTGCATATGTGTGGAAAGGATCTGGAAAGGTATAACCTGAACTTAAATGAGGATACTTCTGGAAAATGAAGTATGGAAAAAGTATGTGAGAAGAGAAATAAGGAACTTTTTACCTTAAACTATTTTGAAGTATAATTTTTTTAACAACAAGCTTTTCATTTTTTTGTTTATAAAAGAATGGAAGGAACTACAGATATTCCAGAATGAAAGCCGCCCAGGCCTAACTTCTATTGGTCTCTGTTTACCCATGGGCATTAGACAAACATGCTTCTCAATATGAGAAAGAATAGCTCTCAGTATTTTATATCCCAAAATCCATGACCACACTGTGAAACAATATTTAGCATCAAGACACAAGGATCAGCAGCTTTGACGGCAAGTATCTTCACTGGCACTCAAGGTTTCAGGGAACCAAACTGCTCTCTGCCTGGTTCAGACAACTGTCTTCCCAATTCCCACTGCCATCCCTCACAGCCATTTCAGAGGGGATTGACTGGCTATCCAAGGAGCTACTCATGACAGCAATATAAAATGAGAACCGATCTCTCATATTTATTTGAGTAATAAATGCCACAGAACTTCAAAAGAATGGAGGAGAGAATGCACTTTGTTTCCTCACAAAATGACTCAATAGAAATCGCCGCTCCACCTAGTCATTCTCCAAAACCAGTTGCTATGGCCAGCCTCTGTGAAGCTCTCTTAAGGGAGTGTTATGGGCCGAACTGTGTTCGCTTCAAAACTGAAGGCCTAACCCTTAGTTCCTCAGAATGTGATTAAGAGATAGGGCCTTTGAAGAGGTGATAAAATTAAGATGAAGCTATTAGGGTGAGCCTTAATCCAATATGACTGACATCCTTATAAGAGAAGAGATTTGGACACACAGAGACACCAGGAATGCCTGAACATAAAAGGACCAGTCATGTGAGGACACAATGAGAAAGGATCTATCTGCAAGCCAAGGAGTGAAACCTCAGAAACACACACACACACACACACACAGAACCCCAAAATTTGTTAATACCTCAATCTTAGACTTCTAGCCCCCAGAACTGTGAGAAACAAATCTGTTGTTTAAGCTACCCTGTGGTATTTTGCTACAGCAGCCTCAGCCAACTAATAACAGGGCTCCAAGTAAATGGGAGCACTTTCTCCTCCCAGGAAGAGCTGGAGACCCACCTTCAAGAGCTCACTGTCAGTAGCCTGGGAGCAGAGGAAATTAGCATCTGGGGGCTTAGGAGAATGGGCTGTGAGGAGAGGGCCATGACATACAAGTGTGAAAATGCCCCTCAAACCTCTAGAGTTCTTAAGATTCCCACAACCTCGCTCCACCTTTCCTCATTAGACTTCTCTCAGCACTCCCAGCAATCCCAACAGAATCCTTTTGCTGGTCAGACTCATTTCTTTACCAAGTAGGGCTAGCTTTTGCCTCCACAACTGGTCCAGGCTATCCAGTATTTCCTACCCGTCCTTCGTGGTACTGATAAATTCTCTGACTGTGTTCCATGATGATCTCTCCTCAACCATTTTCAGCACTTAGCAGCAAAGCCCAGTATAATTATCCAGGTTAACTGCCTCTGGGGACATAAAACCACAAAAACGTACCAAACTTTTCCAAACTCAATTTTTCCCGACGGTCTACCCCATTTACCACTGAAGCCAGCCGCAATGGTAATTCTTACCATATGAAACTGTGCAAATATTTGAAGTATTTAGGAGGAATTCTGTGGGCTGTTGTGCTGTATTTATTTCTTATAACAGCTTTCATGGTTTGCTTTTGCTATTGTTAAAGTCATTATAAATAGCATGATTCCCAGATGATTCATCAATTGAAGTATAACTGCAGTTAACTAGCAACAACTTAATTCATTAGGCAGGATATAATTCAGAAAGTAAACAGGAGAGGATGCAGTCCTTACATGTGTGATACTATTTAAATAGTCCCTGAATTGCAGAGAGAACGAAGATCTATTTCACAGTGAATAAAAAGGAAAAAAGAAAAAAAAAACTTTTTGAAATTTGGACTAGTTCAAATTGTCATCAGAAACTGGTAACGTTATGAATAAATCATATATTCCTGATTTTAAGAAAGAGAAAGACGCAGACAACTCAAAGATGGAATAATTGTTCCAAATTGAATTCCTTGATGTTCTGAAAAAATCTTGAGTCTGACATGCTCTGGGGAAAGGAATAATCAACAACGGACAAGCAAGAGAAAGTAGCCTGGTTCATAACTCCAGAATTTTTTCACTGCAGCTGAAACTTTAAAAAGAAGCCGTGACTAAATCAGTCCAAGATATGAATCCGAACTGAATTGATCATCTTAACATTTTATTGAAACCAATCAACCACACGTGGGCAATTCATACCGCCATTGCTCCTCGATACTCATCTCAGTATCGTTTTTCTAAACTTCCAAAGCATATTTAAAACTATTTTGTTTTCCAATTCACGACCTCAAAGGTCCCAAACACCTATTTAGGTGGACCACAAACTCCCCAGGTGAGACACAGAGTGACACCCATAAGTCTCAGGGGATAAAGCCGAAATACGGAGGTTGGACAAGCTGCACTTTAAGCAGGAAACGTGAATGTTCCTGTTTTTTTTTTGGGGGGGGGGGGCGGGGGGTCTCCCGCACTTGACCCTGAGAGTCGCCAGCGGAGGGTCGGGTCTCAGGTACATCTACATCATAGGTAGGTTAACACACTGCCAGGCTAAGTGAGCGCTTGCTAAATCAAGGCTGAGAGAAACATGTGTCCTGCCTGTACACCAGATCAGGGTTTTTCCAAGTTTACTGCACTAACCACCTGTATCAGAAGCATCCGGGGAAGGATACTCGTTACAATGAAGATTCCTGAGCCTCATAACCGACTAGACTAATCAGAATCGCTGGGGGTCATGAACGCGCAGGTTCGGAGTCCCGCCCCCCTTCCCCATCCTCACTCATCCCGTGCCCACTCTCTACCTCCAGAAAGCTGAGGTGCCCCTGGGCGTGCGCAGGCGCGTCCCTGGCCCACCGCCCACCCCGCCACCCCCACGCCAGCCCCGCGCGCACCTGAGGCAATCGTTGTCCCGTACTAGGCGCGCGCTCTCGCCGGGGGGCAAGAGCCCCCCCTCTAAGTAGAGGCCGAGGAGAGCCCCAGAACTGAAGCCGAAACGCTGGCGGATAAGACTAATGAGGTCTGTGACCACTCGGCATCTGTTCAAGTCGACCAGAAGCCAGAAGTCCGTGCAGTGCGGGGTGGCTGGCGGCGGGTAATCAAATTGAAGCCGTAGCCTAACAGTCTCGGAGGCTGCCATCTTGCTAGATCCTCAACGGAAGCCGAGAGACACCACAGGGCTACCGAGAGGTGTGCTCGGGCGGCCCGCCCCCTGGAGCCTTTTAACGTCTGCCACCTATTGGTGGCGAGTGGCTACTACAGGCTTCGTCATACCAGAACGTGGAGCGGGGTTGATTCAATTCAATTCTATTCACCCCGGGGCTAGGGAAGAAGATGTATAAATGAAATGCCTTTATTCTTTTCCTATTGAGCACCATGTAGGGTTCGAATTTAGGCAACTCTTTGGATGAACAAGCTCTTCTTAGCAGTGGTATATAAGACATTAGCTTATATATATAAAAGAATTACAAAAAACTAACTCCTAATACATTTAGTTGACAAAATTTTTCATCATAAGGAGTTGCAAAAGATGTCATTCCTAATCTGTTGTAAATATTGACATTTTAAAAATTAGCCACTCTCTTAAATGTACCCGGTGGAATTTAAATACCTGAGCAGTTTAATACCTACTACCATCCACATTAAAATATAAAAATAAGCCCTCTCATTATCCTCTAGGGTAAGTAAATCAAAAATTTTATATCATTCCAGTTTCCATTCTATTCTCTCATGTAATATATTAACTCCTTTAATTTTCATAACAAAGGTATGAATTATAAATCCTTATTCCCATTTTGAAGATTAAAAAAACCAAAGTTCAGAAAGGTTAAGTAACTTCCTCAAGATCACTAGCCCAGTGATCTTAAATGGTTGATACCTTGTAGTCATTAGATACATTGAAAAAAATTGTTTTAAGTTTTATTTTTCCGTGACCCTAATGCTCTAAGTCTTCCAATTGTGTTATCGTTGCTATTATTAATCAAAATAGCACAAAACATCACACACTCTGGTACATAATTATTACACAGGGAAAAGAAAATGGACATGAAACATATGTATCAATAAAATAAATGGAACTGTGTGTTTGTTTTTTAATTAGTCCAAGTCTCTTTGGATAAATATTGCTAAATAAGACAGGGCTCTACATCAATTCTGGACCCAGTTTTTGTTTCTATAGATGTAAAGTCCTGAGAAAACTTGTTCATTCACTTAAGTAGATAAGAATGGTGGACATATTACCGGCAATGTCAGTCAATTCCTTAAAGTTACATACTCAAGTCACCTAGAAGTCTTTCTTTAAATTATGTTCAGTACTCTGTCAGCCAAGAAATCAGTTAGGTTTGATAATATTATAAACAAAGAATTAGGAATCATCTGACTTTCAAAAAAGAATGTTTACCCAGTCACTAGAGGTCTTCACTTTCTCAGTACCTGGGGAGGCCCTATTAAGACCTACATGATTATTACACCACTGACTCTTACATTTAGAGGTGCCTAGTTTATGGAGCTAAAATTAGATGAAACTGGGGTAAAATATGACAATTGCACAAAAATGGGGATTGTGATCAAAGGGCTATATATAAGTGAAAGACGAATAGGGAAATGAACACTCGTGAACTAATATATAGATTTATTAGCAATTTAACCTAATAGTTGCAATTGTTACCGTAAGGCTCAGAAGGTCCACCTGCCTGCAAGCTCAAGCCAAATAAGTCACGAGCAGGAGTTTGCAGCAAAGAAAGTAAAGGTTTGTTTAGGAAGTCTGCGCCAAGTATGGAGACATAGTAGATCTAGTGCTCTCGAAAACCTGGCTCCTGATCGCCTCTAGTGGCTATATTATATAAAAGAAAAATCGTTAATCATGGTTACTATAGAAGCTGGGGCAGGGGACTCTACTGATTGGTCAGGGCTAAGGCAGGAAGCAATTGATCATAGCTTTAGGTCCTGATGTCAGTCATGGCGTTGTTTGGTCAGTCCGTGAGGTCATTCTGCTTTGATGAGTTTGTAGCTGAACCGTAACTGAGGCCAGAGTGTTATCTTTGTTCTATTAAAACTTATCCTAATTTGAGGTTCAATTATTGTTTCCTGGTCATCGTTGTTAAATCCAAAGCTTTATTCTTAAATGAATTTGATGCTGACCAGAACCTAATGTTCTAAGGGTTTAATGATTAAAAGGAGTGGACATACAGTATATGTACAGGTACGAGGATCTGGAGGAAAGAATGGAAGAGAGTCATAGTTCTATCAGGCTAAACAAAGGTAGCTTGTATTAAAACAAAATGCATGCTGAAGAAATGAAGTTCATGTGCAGTTATGAAATGAATTATGTTTATAAATATACAATTGACTTAATTGAAAGAGTATATGAACATCTAATAAAGTAGAATTAATCCCAATAAAATAAGGCTGTTTCCCCAAGTTCTGGACATTCCTGGATTTTACATATCAAGGATTGCTGTTATGTGCATTATTTGCAGTAGAATCCACTACATTTTCCCCTAAAGTTAATTTAAATTTAATAATATCTGGTAGAAACAAACCAGTGAAGTAGGTGCCAATGAAGCTATGTAGATGGGGGTAGAGGTGAGGAAGAGATGCATTTCTTTTGAGAATACAGAAACAGGCACATGCTCAGGCAATCAGCTTTAGGAAGGCAAGTGAAGGACCGAGATGTGGAACTTGGTTGTCTTAAAACCATTCATGCCAGTCTACCCTTCTAAAGTGTTTGAATACTCCTCAGGATATATTTACCCCCAGTATGAAGACTGTTGCTCTAAAATACGGAAAGTTGCCTAAGCAGTGGATGGTTTCTAGTGCTTACCTGGCTATTCTAGTTTCCTTCCCTAGAGGAAGGTAAAATACCAACAATTTCCTCTAGGTGGGGCCCTCCAGCGAGGTCAAAAGATTACATCTAAACTATAAATCGAAGAGTTAGATCTCATCTAAGATCTAATCTTAGATCTACTCTGATTAAGTCAGATCTAATCTAACAGCCAAAGTGCTAACATTATTTTAATAAGGCTGGGTAGTAGGTACACAATTCTATGTGCTTATCTGTATCTTGCAATATTAATTTTAAAAATTTCTGGAAAGGATCTATTTTTTGTCAAATGATGCTTTAGAGGCCTCTAGTAGGTCATTTGGCAACATTTGTCTAAATTATAAAAGCAGGTACCCTCTGTCCTAGCAATTCCATATCTAGGTATTAATCCTACAGAGAAACTAACACATATGTGCAGACTCCTGATCAGTGTTCATTAAAAGATTGTAATAGCAAGTGACAAGAAACAAACAAAATGCCTATCAGTAGGGATTTAATTGAATAAATTAGTGTACATCCATACAATGGCTGTATAGAATTCTACTGCATGAATGTATCATAATTTATTCAATTAAATCTTCATTGAGGTAGTTTGAAATATACTGCTATGGAAAGGTGCCTAGGATATAAGAGAAAAAGAAAAGAGCAGAGCAGTATATATTGTATGCTTCTATTTGCTTTCTTTTTTTAATTAAACTTTTTAATATGAGGACATTATAGATGTACACTGTTCTGCAGGTTCAAGGTACTAAAGCTTGGGGTACATGGTATAAGGTAAATGCGTGACACGCCGAGAGAAGTTTTAAAAGAAGCCTTTATTGGGAGAGGGCTCCCTGGCGAGGTTTTCTGGTCCAGAGAGAAGGGCCAAAGAAGTCACGCTCTGGGGCGGGAGGGTGTAGTTTTTATGGGGTTATGTGGGGGTAGGGGGTAGAGTGGAAAATGTTAATTAAATGTTAATTGAGCATCTGGATTAGGGTGGTGGCACCTGGGGCTTTAGGGTGGGCCTTATCAGTTGGGCGGTCCAGTCTTTGATGTCCGGCTGGAAGGTCTGGCTTCTGATATCAGGCTGGGAAGCCTCCAGGCAGGCATCTAGCTAACCCTTCCCCAACCTCCCAACCGACCTAACACACGGTTCTGGTAGCGGGAAGAATATGCAAGGAACCGTGGGCAAATACGACATGGCCTTATTCAGGCATAGCAAGACACAGCAAGGTGCAGGTACAGCTCCAGGTCCCCCCTCCAGCCTACACAGGCGGAGTTGTTCTTATAACAAGGTGCATAATAGTGGCTTAAGGCCAGGTACTATAATCAATCACAATCTACAGGTTGTATAGGGCACTGTATCTAAGGTTAGATAGGATGCCATAGCTAAGGCTACCCGGGAACCGCACAGCTTGCTGGGAGGGAGCCTGACTGCATCCATTTTGTTTGTCAGTCCCCTCACCTAACAACATGCAATTGTGGAAAATCATACAGAGAGATCCCAGGTACGCTTTCTCCAATTTCCCCCAGTGATAACCAAAATATTGACACTAATATAGTCATAATACAGAACAAATCCATTGTGACAATGATCTTTCTTGTTGCTCTGTTTTAACCACTCACAATGTTTTCTTTCCATCTCTATAATGTTGTCATTTGAAGAATGTTATATGTGTTAAAGAGAAAAACCACAGGCCCCAAATGGCATCATTGTACTAAAAGCCCATGATACCAAACCTAAATTTAATACCTAGTCAACTAGTCTGGAATGTTTTGTTCAAGAACCAGTAAGGTAAACTGTCACGTGGGCCCTCTCTAGCCATATCCCCTCCACCCACCCACCCGTAGGAAAAAGAGGCAGTCAGCAAGATAAAAAGCCTTCCTGTTCTCTCCCCCCAAAGCAAAGATGTCCTGACCCAAAAATAATCTTTCCTTTTCTTTTGTTAATAGCTCCCTTGCCTCACCTTTCTTCCTATAAAAAACCTTCCACTCTTGTAGCACTGCGGTAGTTGCTGAGTGGGATGCTGCCTGGTTCATGAGTCCTTTAATAAACCCAATTAGATCTTCAGCTTTACTTGATTGAATTTTTTTTTTTTTCCACAGACTTGGTGGCTGTGGAGGGACTGACGTGAACTTCTGATGGCATTCAGGGACAACGGGAAGCACAGGTACAGCATGCGAGAACCCCATTTTGAGTTCACTTTCTTGCCACATTTGAGGGCCATTGGTAAGTTCCTCTTGGTTTGAGTTCTGCTCCCATTGCATTCAAGCTCCCAACTAATTGGTTTTTCTTTATAGGGTGGGTCAGCTTGATTTGGTAGATGCTTCTGCCTGGAGCCTAATTGGGCTTGTTAAAGGTGGAAAATTTTCAAGTGAGCCAACTTCTGCTTCTGTAATCTGCTTGCTTGTTCGATGTTAACCAGGGTGTGGTAATCTGCTCAAAGATATGCTGACGGCCAACTTCTGCTTCTATAATCTGCTTGCTTATTTGATGTTAACCAGGGTGTGGTTCTAGGCTTTATAAACTGCCTCTTTTGGGAACTCTACGTCGCCAGCCGGCTAATAAAGGCTCACAATTCATCTCAATTGGCTCTGTGTGTCTTAGATTTGATCACACCACAACAGGCTGGCAAAATGTTCTGCCTGGAGCCAAGCCCCTATCCTTTCAGACCCTATTCCCAGGATGCAGTAACATCTTTGGGTTACCGCCAAATTTTTGAGTGAAAACCCCCAGCCCTTGATTCTATTCCTAGATTACATGCTGGGAACTGCTAATGGTTAAGTCTACGATTCTCCATTTGTTTGGGATCTTTCCCCAGATTCCACTCTGGGTACTGTTGGTGGCAGCTGCAGGTCTCCATTGTGCTGGGACTTGGTCTGCAGTTCTCATTCGTCAGGGTGTGCTGTGCAGTCCTTTCCCCCAGTCCAAGGTTCCTCAGGAATTGGTGGTGGTGTGTACAGGGCTTTCTTTGGATCAGGACACTGTTCCTTCTCTTGTATTCTTTTGTATAGATAAAGGCTAATTGCTAATGGGAACCTTAGAAGAAAACGCCACAAATAATGGTGGGTACAAGACAAGCATTTAAAGTTTGTTAAAGCGACACATCCCAAGCTCCAAGAAATCCAAAGGTTTAGTTAAAAGAGATGGGATACTTCATATCCAAAGAATTTATGTTTAACAACTACAGTCCCAGAAGTTGTAGATATCTAACAAGACAGTAAAGTTTTACTAAAATCAACCTAGAATTATAATGGCCATTAAGAAGAACATTCCAATTAGATAAGATCATTTAAGAAATGCATTTAAAAGCAAGGCCTCACAAATCAAACAGAGTGGAATACTTATTTTAATTGGCATACAGTAACATACAAAAGACTTTAAGATTTCAAAATAGCTTTATTAAAAGACTCACTACATATCAGGGCAATCACTTTGTAAGTCATATAAATGTCTAATCACTATGTTGTACACCTGAAATTAATATATGTCAACAGTAAATTAAGAAAAATAAAGACTCACTACAAAAGGTTAATGAAAAATTAATCATAAGAAGTGCCTAAAACAAAAGATGGTAGGACTAACATGATCCCTTCTGCTCACCTCTCTTCTTTAATTTGAGTACTCTAGTAATCCTCTCTGAATTATTTTCACAGGACTGAAAACAAAAGCCTGCCAAGAAAATGTCCTTAGAGACACCTCCTTATCTATCATCAGAGGAGGTTCCCTTAAGGACTCCTCCTAGAGTTGATGGAATTTCTGATTAACTACTACATTATTCCCTTAAACAACCAAGGGGAAATTAAAATTAATGGAAAAAAACCTTGCCAAATTCTGGTAAATATTGGAGCTACACACTCCACTTTAAATCTCACTCAGAACCTACAACTAAATCCAGACTTATTGGTTATCGATGCTTTTTCTTCCAGAGATAACTATTGCTTTCTTTTTATATCCTAAGAACTTGGCTTGGTTTTCTGCCTGCCTGGGACATGGGAGCTGTCAGTTATTTTTCTTGGTTATTCTTGTGAGTGACTCTGGATTTTGGGAAGATGTTATTGAACAGAAAGAGTTACTCCACCTGGTGCTAGCAGAGCCAAACACTAAACACCAAAAATTGTAGTGGAGAGAGATTGGCTATTTTATTATGAATGGCACCACCCAGAAGAACAGGAAGCTAATGCTCAAAAGCTGGAACTCCCCAATGGTGTGTAGGTTATAGATTGTAAGGGACAAAATCACAAGACACTGTGGGGGTGGGGGGTCAGTGTTGTGCTGGAAGCTGATTGGTCAGAGGTGAAGGATAATAAATCATTTCTCTAGGTTTTGAGGACAGGTTGGAGGTCTGTTCTGGTTTCCCTCTGTCACGTTTCACAGGGAAGTAGCCAGAGGGTCATTCCACCTTAGGACTCAAGAGCTGAAACATAACTTAGATTAAGATGTTATCTTTAGCCTGCCAGAGGTCCTGCTTATGACCATTAGTCAGGTCTGGGCTACTGTCTTTAGTTGCCTTAGGGGTTGTTGATTATGGGGGTGAGGGAGGAGAAGCTAGGTATCTGAATACATATATTTAGAGACAGTGATGATTTCTAGAGCTAGGATTTAAAGCTAAATTTAATCAATCATAAGGATCCTTGGTTTCAAAGGTAGTAACCTTTGCACCCTGTTGGGTCCATGGAGTTGTTTATAGTGCCAGAAATATTTACTATTTATCCCAGCTGAAACCTGTCAAGATATTTGTAAGGATTTAATAACTGTGATCAGAAATTTGGCCAATTTGGTAGCTGGTATTCAAAGCTTGACAATATTTTTTAAGCCTTCTCCCCTACCAAGGCTGCATGGGAAAGAAAAACATTCCCATGTAGGTGAATGGGTGTGTCAGTCCTTTGAAATATTTTGGCAGCAACCTAATTCTTTGATGAATTAAAAACAACTGTCTTTGTTTTATAAATTTAGTCTTACAGGACCAGAGGTATGGCTCCAGAAACTATACAAAGTCCAGCAATTGTTTTTACCAACTCCCAAACCTTCCTTATTTATCTCAAATGGCTTATAAAAATTGGCCTTGAGAAACCAGTCCTTGGAGGAACTTGTGCTCTTTCCCTAGGACTTTGAGATATAAGTGTAACATGTACTTCAGGAAGGTAATTCTTATCAGGAGAACAAAAGAAGGAAAGGTCATTTGAAATTTAGGTGAGGGGGCAGCTCCATAGTGTAGTGGTTAGCACGTCTGCTTTACACACAGAAGGTTCACGCCCCAGGTAGAGCCACGGGCCAGGCCCCAGGTGCATGCTGCACGGGTGCACGCCATGAGAGTGTAGGAGGGGACACCCCATCTTCAGAGATCCATTTCTTGGGAGGAGATGGCAACATCGGTGGGTCAGGGGTGGAGGTGGTGGGTGGGGAATTAAAGAGGGGGGAAAAATTTAGGTGAATGAAAAATCATATGTATTCTTCACAAATATTGGTGACCCTAATGTCTCTGTTTGCATTTTTCACTATGTCTCCGTGTGTGCCTATATATGTCTATTGTAGATATGTGATATTTTAATACTTCTGTGTAGTATTGTCAAGATTAATTTGTAAAAGAGTTCTATTTAACTGGGTCAAAGGTCAAGTGTTTGTAAAGATGCTATTTCAAAACTCTTAGAAACATAGAGACTAACCCAAATATTTTTTTCAAGTTCATGTGATCAAAGATAGTCTTTAGTAAATAAAAACTAGTTTAAGTTTGTTAGTTTAATTAAAGTGGACATATCCTAGGGTTAGCAGTGTTAACCATAATACTTTTCTTCTACCTAAGTTAACTAAAAGTCAAATAAGTCTATGGCCATGCTACCCTGAACAAGCCCAATCCCGTCTGATCTCAGAAGCTAAGCAGGGTCAGGCATGGTTAGTACTTGGATTGGAGCCCACCTAGGAAGACCAGGTGCTGTAGGCATAAAAAATAAAAAAATAAGGGATTGTAAGTTGACAAGATCTTTGTAGTCTGTGAGGTCAACCAAGGGTTGCCTCACCAAAAAAAAAAAAAAAAGTCAAATAAGTCATATTATCTGGGTCACAAAATTTGTCTGCAGGAAAAACAACTTGGGATGATAACTGATTTTTTCTAATGTCTAATGAAGTTTTTATGGGTAATCAATCTAAACACAAATGTTAAGAACCAGTAAATTAAATAGATGTAAGAGAAAAAGGTTTTTAGGTGAACTTTTTAGCAGTATTTTTTGTTATGATGTGTGTAGTTAAAAATAATTTCCAAATTTTTTGGTAACCTGAAACCTTTTGCTAAATTAAGTTAGATGATAGAAAGTTATTAAATATCTAGATCATTTCCAAACAAGATAAAACACAAAAACATTAATTCCTGAATATAGGTTTATCTACTTTTGACTCCTTGTTACAGAGGAACTGAAGATATTTGGGTCTATTAGGAAACATGTCTTGTGCCATGCTGAGAAATTTACTTTAAGAAAACACGATTCCAAAAATTAGAAGTATTTATAAATTTGCCAAGCTACAGAATGCTAATTTATAAGCCAGTTCATAATTGCTTCTTAGTTTTCACTAGAAATTAGGAAATTAAGGATTCTAATTAATATATGTAATTTAGCTACTAGAAATAATAAGAGAAATAACTCTGTATGCAAGAAAATAGGATGTGTTTTTGGCTAAAAAAAGTATGAGGTATGGAGATACATTTTTGTTAAGGGAAATGAGAATTATTTTATCTAAACTAGAACTTCTGGTTATGAAGGACAAACTAAATGTATTTAAAAAGTTGAAAAGAGACTTTTACCTTGTGTAGTGAAGTTGGCTAAAAAATTGAATTGTTATTATGAGTTTAAAAATAAGCTTTTATATCAATAGTGTACTTACGCTTAAGTAAACTAAAACTTGATTTTCTCCTACCTGCTAAAAGGACAAAGTTTTCTCAGACTATTGGTCTGTACCAGATAAGATATGGTGAAAAGTTTTCTGTCTGGAGAGTAAAGATTTTGAGTCTTACCAACTGTGCTTCACATTTATTGCTTAAAAGTGAGTTTTCTTAATGTTAAAGGAACTAAGTTTTGCTCAGAGCTACATACCCTTCTGTATTTGCCTTTGAAGTATTATTTCATAATGATTTCTGATCCTATTTAGTCAAGTGTTCAAACTTTTAATATTTTTGACGAACTTCCCAAAATTAAAATTCTTTTTTTTTTTTTTGCAAAAGTCTTTTTGACCCCAAAGTAACTTTGAAGTTTCCTAAAGGAAAATGTCTCTGTATGAAAAGGGATATGTTGAATTAATTAGGCTTATTTGATATGTTAAATTACACGGGAAGCATTGTCAAATGAGAAGCAACATTAAGCCTTCTTTATATGTATAGGTATATGTATATGTATAGATACATGTTTTAAATGTTCCAGAAATTGTGTGAAATTTCCTGGACCATAACCTTTGTGGCAGTTACCATTCTTGGGCCTATGAATGATTAGATGGCTGGTGTACAGCTGGCCAATACCTCTTGAGTTATCTAACTGTGCCCCTAACTGTCCTAGAAAGAACCTACCAGGAGGCATTCACAATTCTCTTTGACAGATTTCCTACTTCTCTGGTTAGGAATGAGTCCAAATGAGGCTATTATCAGAACCCTCTCCTTAACTGTTGAAGATATTGCAAAAATCTGCTATTGAAGCAATAGCTGCCCAATGAAAATCCGTAGACTCTAGCCAAAATTGATCTTGACAATAGAATAGCCCTTGATCATCTTTAGCTGAGCAAGGTGTCTGTGCTGTGGCCAACACCAGCTACTATACCTGGATTGACACTTCTAGGAAAGTAGAAGCTCAGTGACATAAAATCATTGATCAAGTCACTTGGCTTAAAAGGGTGACTCCAATAAGATATTTCTTGTCAGTTTGGGTCTTAGAAACTATGGCTCTGAAAAGTACTTTGAATATTGGGAATTTTCATGCTTAGAGTTATAATAATCTCCCTGGCTAGTCATATTCTTTCAAAAGCTTTAATGCATGTTTGCAGCTGCTAACTACCAAATAAATGATCTCCTTAACACTAGAATACTAGTTAGAAAAGGAACAATGGGACTGATCAATTTAAGGATTACAAAAATGAAGTTGTGGCCTGTGAATATTACAGATATTAAACAAAACATCATGACCTGTGAAATCCCACAGAAGATCAGAAAAAGCCATAAGAACTACAGAGCAGTAGTTGAGAGTGGCATTAGGTCTGAATTTTTTATCACATTTGTCAGGCTGAGTTTGATCAAAAAGCGAGAATTGCTTAAAAAACAGAAATAACAGCCTCAAAACGAAGTCATTTGTCCCCAAACAGCAAACTAAGACTTAACTGCAGTTTTCAGCCTATTCCAGGAATGTGACCTTTAAATGGTCAATCTCAAATTTCCTGAGTTGCAAAAGTGAGGCAATCAACATGACAAAACCCCTACCATCCCTCTGTCTGGGCTACCCTCACTCCTAAGAATGATTTCTAGTTTATTTCCTTCTCTCACATGTTCCTGTCCTCACTCAGCTTTATCAAACACATTTGTATCTTGCCTCCTCTTTGGCCTGGGACTTGTTTATGAGTCTCAGACTGCTATTATCCTATTTGAGTTTTGGCACAGTAGTTAGTTGCTGAGATGATTAGCCCTGAAGAAGAGGAAGGACACTTTCATTGTACCAAAGTAACAAAACTGAGGCACACACATCTGGTCATGTGATTGCCCACCCCTCTTGCCTGGATTCATGTCATCTGCAATGAATCCTAAATTGCTAGCATGCCAGCAGTTGAGCTCAAGATTTAGCATTCTGATCTAAACTGAACCAAGTTACCTAATACTTTATCCTTCATCAATTCCTCCTTTACTTGTATCTCCCTGTATATGTTAAGGCCTCTCGGACCCTGCACAAGATAAAAGAATAATTTATCCCAAACTTGGAAAAAGGCAAAATGATGCCTGCTTGGCTTTCTGATATCACAGTGGAGCATTTCCCAACAAGCCTGTGTGGCTCTCGGATGATACTCTCAAATACAGCTTTAGGGTCAGGATCTGTTTGGGCAACCATCCAGGACAGCCTGATCTTCAACTTCACAGAGTTCACAGTTAGCAAGGAAGATAAAATTAAAATAAATAACCTCATAGATCATTATTTTAAAACAATTACGGGCATCAGGAAGAAGTACAGGATGCAACTGAGGCTACTAAGAGGTCCTAGTCTTAACCTAGTCTACGGACTTGGACAAAGCTACCTTGTGAAAGGACATGTAAACTGACAGGTTTATTAGTAACTAGCCAGGTGCAGTGGGCAGAAAAATTTGAGAGAACATTCTATGCAGGCAGAACAGCACATGTGAGTGCAGAGAGAAGGTGATGTGAAGACAGCCGTGTAATGCCAAGGATCCCCGGCAAGCACCTGTACTGAGAAGTCACTACAATGGCCTTTAACGAGCCCCAACTCATCTCCATCAGCTTTTCAAAACCCTCCTAAAATAAACATATAATTAGAAAAAATTAAATAATTTTTGCAAACATAGTTTTGGAATAAGTTCCCAATATCTTTCTTCCAATCCTGTAGCCTCTCCTAAAGCCCTATTATATATTTTTTCTCCCCCAAGAGGGCAGGTTTATCTCACAGAAATACAAGCAAGTTCAAATTGAAGGACAAGCATCACGTTTTAAGAAATGTTCTGTAGCCATTTTCCTATAAGAGAGATTTCCACTGGCTCTTCAGCTTTGATTCTTTGGCTGGTCTTTCTCTCTGCACAGCCCCTACTCTTTTCATCTATCTCTATTCTTTCTTCCTAGGAGCAAAACAAGTTCTCATACTGTGCAGTGTAGTTTAGCAATTCTTTGTTACCTTAGTTAATGCCCTACACTCCTGGCTCCCATACCAATAAGGTATTTTTCTTAAAGACCATTCCAATCCTCAAGAGGAACTTTGCTGTTAAGATAATAAGCTTTCACTTGGTTTCCAGATATATGTGTGTATGTGCGTATGTTTAGTTCCCAGGATTATAAACTGTAATGAAAAAAGGGAAATTGTGTTTGCCCTAATGAAAGACCATCTAGTGTCGAAGGCTAGATTATAATGCAGATTATTGGACACTTAACAGCTTGTCACATTTATACCACGCTTGTCAACACTTATAACCACCATAAGTGATCCATTGTTTGATGATTCCTGTGTCACAAGAGCATTTTGGGGGTTCCCTAACTTCATTAGCCTTTGCATATATAGTCAAAGACTTCCACTCTGGAAATAATATTGGCTTAGAAAATAGAAGGAATAGTATGAGTTTTATGTGCATTATGGAATTTTATGCATTCTGGGATCACCCAAGTTAAGCTTAAACCAGAACCTGGTTGCATATTTCTTTTCTCTAGCCCAAATCTCAGTACCCTCTCCCTTCATGGCGGGACTTCTTATAAAAACATCTGTCCATTTAGGAGGGGCAGGAAGAGAAGGATAGGGAGGGGACAGGAAAGAGAGAGGCCTTGTCACATGTACTCTTTCTGTTTTGTTTTTTATCTTGCGCACTTCTGAAACACAGTATTTAGAAGTAACCTGACCGTTATACAGCCTCTGCATGGTCTTGTTTCCCAGCTCTGAGATGAGTTATTCAGTAAACTTTAAGATAAAAATGACCTTTAGACACACAAGAAAACATCTCTGCCATCTTTTCCCTCTCCTCCCCTTCCAAAACCTGCAATTCCCTCTTTAAAACGACTGTTGTAAAGATAATATTAACACAGAATAGTGCTGATGACGAATTATCAAGAGAAAAAAACAGAGCAAAAATTTCTATTATTATATTTAAAAAGATGACATAAAAGACTAGAGAACAAATATCCCAAATGTCAACAACGGTTATGTAGGATCTAACATTTTATCTCAAATTTCCAAAATGTCCATAATGTATGTGACCTCATAAAAAAAATTTTTAAACAAATCTTTGAAAATGGAATCCCATAGGTTTCAAGGACCAGTTGGTCCAAGCTTCATCTGATTTGGGGTAGAGGGAGCAGTTTTTGAAATGCCAGGCTTTTTGTTGGAGAAGAGGAGATGGGCGGGGCAGAAAGGACGGTCCCCGTCGTTATTTCTCTGTGGTGTCTCCTTCTGGTCGCACAACCCAAGTCAAATAAATGCACAAAATGCCTCTTCCTCTTTGCCCCGTCCTTTAAACTGTGAAGATCGAAGTGGTGGGGCAGACAGAATACCTCGAGCACTGTTGTCTGGGTTCTGGTTGGCCCGCCCGGCAGAGGGCGCCCGGGACACCGCCAGTCGCCTCGCCCGCCCAGGCCCCGGCCCCAGACCGCCCAGGCCCCGCCTCCGCCTCCTCCCTGGTTGCGTAAGGCCCCGCCCGCCGCCGTCACGTGACGGGGTCCAGGGTCCAGCCTGTAGCTAATGCCGCAACGCGGTGTTCGTCATGGAGCTGGCTCCGCGAAACTGTCGGTTTCCGCTGCTGCTGCTGCTGCTGCTGCTGCTATCTCTGGGCCTGAGCTCTGGTAAGTTCTGGCAAAAGATGTATCAGTGACCGGTGCCTCCTTGTCTCTCCAGGGATGAGAGTCTGTTAGTGCGTTTGTGCTTTTTAAAGCAAATCTCTTTTCCCTTGTGTCTACCTGGCATAATTATATTGCTTTTGAACTTCATGGTTTTGTTTTGCTTTGTTTTTAATACAAAGTGCTTTTTCTGCCTTTTCCAGCTCTGGGTGATCTGGTGCTCCTTTTTTCCCTAGGGAGAAGCAGTTGTGCAAAATGTATGATTTGGAGAAATTGCTGATCGATGAGGTTTACAGGATCTTAAGACGACCTCCCATTTCCTGCCTTCTTTGGTTGCCAAATGGGCTTATGAGTTCTTCATATTTTGAGCTGAAACATGCGGCCCAAATGACTCTGAAAAGTCCTACCATGAATGGGATGTTCCATTGAAAGAAAGCCTTTTTCTCTCCACTTGATCAGAACAGACAAAATGTCTTCCCTCCTTTCTTGGCAAAAACAAATTCATGTTTAATTGGATGACTTGCAAATTGATTTTCAGTCCTTTATTTCAGCAAAATGTCTCCTGGTCTGAATCAAGTACTGAGAATTCGAACTGGCCACAAACTTGTCTTGTGATCTTAGGCAGGTTGCTTAACAGCTGTTTTCCCTTTTGCAAAATGGGGAACATCTGGCCCTCCAGTTTGTGTCTGGGAAATGTCAAGTACGTTGCCCCCCAAATTTTAACAGTGGTCACTGCCAGGGAATGGAGGAGTGCCAGGGGTTAGGTCAAAAAGGTCTCAAGCTTTATGTGTCATTTTCAAGTAGACTGAACTCTTGTGTTACTTGTATATTGAATCTTATAGACACATCTGTAATATTCTAGCCGTTCTTTTTTTCTCTTCAAGCTACTTTTTGGTTTTCTAAATCTTTGTCCTTATCAGTTACAAACAACATTGTCTCCTCATCTATTCCCTTCTTTTCTTCTTGAGAACAGTTTTTGTTCTTTTGCTTGCTGCAGGCACTTGAGATTTATGAAAGGAGGAAGTAGAAGGCAGAAACCTCCAGTCGCTAAGGGTCATCCCTAAATCACCTTTTAACGTTGGCCTTCTTTTCCCACAGAGTGGTATTTTAAAAAGAGATACTGTAACTTGAAAGTCATTACTTTAGCAAAGGTGACATAGAAAATGTATTTAACCTACCCTTTTCTGATACATATTTTGTAGGTGCTAGAAAAGTTAATTAAGGAAATTGGAGTTTTGAGATTAAAAGAGATACACACACACACAGCTTTTTTTTTTTTTTTTTTTTTTTTGCCAAATTGCCTTCCACAGAATTTGTGCCAGTGTGCATTCTTGCCAGCACTGCTGGATACAGAGAATATTTTGAGAGCTACTAGATGGGAGGAGGGTTGGGGGGATGGTGAAAAAGGGCAAAGGGATTAAGAAATATGAATAGATAGTTACAAAATAGACATGGAGATATAAAGTGTAGCATAAGGAAAATAGTTAATGTTGTAATAAATATGTGAGGGGGAAGAGGGGTAGTAGATTTAGTGGGGTGATCACTTTGTGAGTTATATAGATCTCTAATCACTAAGTTGTACAACTGAAACTACTATATTATTGTATGCCAACTATAATTGAAAAACTCATTGAATTGTGCAATGTAAATACAAGCAACTAATTGTCTATTATATTCCAATAAAGCTAGAGAGAAAACAAAAACTTTATAATTTTTTCCTCATCCAGAGGCCAGAAAAGCATTCAACTGTATTTTCATAATTTTAATACTTAAATTTTAAAATTGAAATACCTGATCCACTTCAAATTTATTTTGGTTTATAGTATTGAGAGAGGACTTACATTTCTATTTTTTTTTCCTTCAAAAAAGCTAACAGTTGCTCCAGAATAATACAGTGAATAATCTTGGCCCCAGTAATTTGTGATGCCTCTTTAATCATATATTAAATAAGATATAAAACCCAGCATGTTTCATTTTGAAATTTTTCTCTTTTCCCAAAAATGTAAATCTTTCTCCTCTTCAAAATAGAATTGTAAAAGTGTGTCATACTAATTGGTAAAAATCCAACCTTGCAGAAAGAAGGTGTAGAGGAAAAAGTGGAAGTCTCCTATTTGGTTTATTTTTTTTTTATAACTGAGATTTTTTTTTCCCCTTATTTTCACAATATCTTGGAGTGAGTAAATTGCCTAAAATATAAACAAATCATCTCTAGCCTAGCATGGCCATCTCTACTGGGCTTGGAATTTACCTGGATATTACATATTCTTCAGGAAAATCAAATTCTGCTACTCTTTCAGGAGCCATTGTCAACTG
Source organism: Eidolon dupreanum (assembly GCA_028627145.1). NCBI lineage: Eukaryota > Metazoa > Chordata > Mammalia > Chiroptera > Pteropodidae > Eidolon > Eidolon dupreanum. Next base: position 85,148,865 of record CM053506.1, on the reverse strand, counting down.
GCCCACAGAGGAGGGCAAAGAAGTATGGGATTATGTGACTGTCCGGAAGGATGCCCACATGTTCTGGTGGCTCTATTATGCCACCAACCCCTGCAAGAACTTCTCAGAACTGCCTCTCGTTATGTGGCTTCAGGTAAAAGTGGCTTTGCTGCCTGGCCAGGTTTGAGGCCAGGTTTTCCCCACTTAACATTTCGCTTGCTCCTAAGGGCTCACAGCTCCCCCCACAGTAATGAAGGGCTGGTCCGGTCCAGCAGCCAGCCAGGCATCTCTTAGGCTTGGGGGTTCAGCATCTTTTTGAGGCAGGCAAAGGCAGTGAGTATACCGAGGAGGCCAAATCAAAGTGAGGGGTTCTAGCCTTTTGCTGTTTTGTTGTTGTTTGTTTGCTTTTTGTTTATTGAGTCCAAACAGTGACAGGAACCTTTACCTGAAGTTCCTGAAGACATTATTTGACTGTATGCTTATAGAAAATGTTTTGGAAGCTTCCAAAGCAAAGACTGAAGTACCGTGACCAGCCATTCCTCTCCTTCTCTTCCCAGTCCTTTCCTAGACCCTAAGTTCTTGCCCCCAGAAAAACTGATCTTTTGAAAGGACTCAGCATCTTATATCTTAGTATTAAATGTTGGGCCCTGTCCTTCTCCCTAGATGTGTTTGCATTTTAATCTTGGGTTCCACTTGTAGGAGGGAAGGCATGGAAGGGTTAAGAGATGTTTGGGGGCAGGCAGAGGATCCTTCCTTGAATTCCTAAAATATCTGGGCAGAGATGGCCCACACCCACCTGGAAGACCAATCTCTAGGGAGGGGTTGAGGAGTATGGTCTTGCTTCAGCCTCTGGAGATTGTTGACCTGGCCCAGCTGGGGATCCAGGTTTGCTCATCAGTAAATAGGGTGCCCTGGTACTCACTTGCATGGGATGTAGATCTCACTTTCTACAAAAATGTCAGTATTCATAAGCAGACTCCCTGAACCCCAGGCTTTGCCTCCCATGCCCAGTCCACAAGGACTTTCTGGTGAGATAGAGGAGGGAAGACGAGCAATTTGCCAAGAGGAGCCTTTCTCTTTTAGAATTATCAGGGCAGCTCCTTTGATAAGCTGAAGGTGAGATTCAGCCAAGGGTGAAGATATGAAAATGCCTCAGAAGAAGAACCCATACACATAGTCAGGGAACTTCTGTCCACCCTGGGCAGCAGAGTTCTTGGGGAGAGCCCTGCAGTGGATAAGCCTAGGCCTGCCACTGGGACATCTGGGTTCTCGATGCTTTCCTGCCACTTACACGTACGGCAAGACACTTCCCTTTTCTCGGCATTGGCTTTCTGGGGATTTTGCTATAACTTTTTATTAGTTAGCAGAACTTTTCCACCCCCATGTGAAAGCCAAAGCAGAAGAAAGCAGAAGTGCTGAGGCCTCTTCCCCTTGGTCACATATTGCCCTCAGGCGCTATTTGGGGTTTTAGGAATACAGTTCGAAAACTACTGAATTATAGAAGTTGTAAACCTTCTTTTTAGTTGATTGCAGGGCAGGATGGTTGTTTTATTTGACTAAGTTGCCAACATTTAAAAATCAGATGTAGCAACTTGGGGCCTGAGTTCACCATCCTAAAGCTGAGTGGTGCTGGTCCCTTTCAGACAGGTCAGGGACTACAGGATGGAGGGACGTCCTTCGCTGGCACCTGATTCCTCTACGGTGCATGGTCCAGTTTGTGACCTTTGGTTAGGTTAACTCTTAGAGCTGAGATGCTATTTCAAGGTTTTCAGCTGGCCAACTAACCTGTTCTTCATTTCCCCAGAGGCCCAAAGTAGAAGAAAAAAAGATTATGATTAAGGAAAAAATAATTATTACTTTAATTCAAAGGAGCTCTGTTTTAGCAGCCCCCTGAGGAAACAAACACACTGACTTCTCTGGGCAAGTCTTTGAGAATCCAGGTCACGTGGCTGAGCGGAGTAGTGAGCGATTTTAGTTACACTTTCAAGCCATTTCAACATGCTATTTGGCTCACTGACACATTTACCATATTTCAGAGTCACTATATTGCTCCCAGCCGTGACAGTACCCCATCCCAAAGTTCTAGAGAGAAGAAGATTGTGTAGTAGGTTGTTCTCAAATAGAACAGAATTATCTTCCAGCCAGCTTCTCGTTGCCCTTGGCTGGGGGTAGGGTGGTCATCTGCTGCCACAAATGGCTTATGCCACAAATCAGAGTGGGGAAATGGGCAGTATCCTTTTATTAGAGGCCCTAGGCTTTTCCTCTCACCTCCACTAGTAATGCTGTCCTCATAACCTGCTGGGCTCAGCAGGCCAACTGGGTTTTGTTTAGAAAAGCACTGACCACCTTTTCCTCTGACCATCTCCTGAAGGGTCTCCTCCCCTCTCAGCCCTCAGAACCCACAGAATCTCTGCTTCTCATTTGTCCCTGGATGCTACAGTACCCAGTGCTGCCTGCCCTGGGACTTTATCCGCGTTTGCTACATTGTATCCAGGGATCGGCTTAAACTGTTCCTCATTCTGGATCCCTTGTCACTTAAGGACTCTGAGGAGAATCTCACCTTCTGAGGAGAGAGTGGTGTGGTGGAGAGTTACAAGTCCCCAGATCCAGTCCTGACAGAGCCCCTAATTTCCACAGCCCCTCCCTGGGCCTATTGCTCATGTTTGAGGGAAGGGTGGGACAAGATGTTTTGAAGGTCCATGAGCCCCATGGCAGGCCAGGGTTCAAGTTCGCAGAATCAGAAGTAGGAAAGTTCCCTCTGGAGGCTCTTAGCCCAGGTCTGTTTCTTTCAGAAAGACTTCAGCAGTTGCCAGGGGGCTCAGTTAGTGCAGAAGTCCCTGGTTCACCAGATAAATTGTGCCTCAGTGCAGGGTTAATGCAGCAATCACTAAATCGTAACTCATTTATAGTGAATATGGCCGTTATAATGACTCAGATTTAAATTTAACATTTTTCCTGGATTGAATTTTGTTTCTTTTCTATTCCACAGGGTGGTCCAGGTGGATCCAGCACTGGATTTGGAAACTTTGAGGAGATTGGGCCCCTTGACAGTGATCTCAAACCACGAAGAACCACCTGGGTACAGTGAGGGTGGCCCCTCCAAGGCTGAGCCCCGCTACCCTTTTCTTTTCCCCCGCAGTCTCTCTTGCCTTTGGTGAACTTTATCTCCATTTGTCTGCAGAAACCTACTCTCGTGGACACCTTGTCACTACCCACATTTTAGCTGTCTGTGAACCTTGACTCCAGGGTCCCGCCCTGTGGCCACAACCACTCATCCTTTCTCTTCTTTCCTCCCTTCCTTCTTGACTTCTTCAAGACTTCAAGCCCCTTGTCCTCCACCCTTTTAATGTCTCTCTGGTGTCTGTCTCTACCCCTCTTCTTCATTCCTAGTCACACTTTCTCCCCTAACCCCTCTCCGGTCAGCACCCCTACTTCTACCCCCTGGCCCCCTTTTCCCTTCTCCCTCTACAGCCTTGCCACACCCAATCTTGGGTCAGTTCCATCCTTCCTGCTTGTCCCCTACTCCCAGGCTGCCAAAGACTAGAGGGCAAAACCACGCTGTCAGTCAGGTGGAGCTGTTGCGGGCTTTGCTCCAGGCTTGTTGCCACCCTCTGCTCCTCCCCTGACAGCAGTGCTGTGTCCTTTCTCCACTGTCCTCGGGGTTCCTGTTCCAGCCTTCCTCGCTCATTGGAAGCTAACCTGCCTCCCTGCCTCACCGGGAAAACAGAAGCCATCACACACAACCAGCTACCTCTCATCCTCGCCAATAAATGTATTTACCTTTCCGCCCCTCTTACTATCTTCATGCTCATCTCAAAACAACTAGTGAGGCTCCTCCCTGCTGAGACCACTTTCCCCAAGACTGCTTCAGTGGTTAGTATCTTCTTTATATCTCTATATCCTTTCTAGTCTGTCTTTTCCCTGGGGGTGCAAATATACACAGGTCTTTCCCAACTGAAAAACAAATTCTCCTTCAACTATACAAGTCTCTCCAGCTACTCCCCTTCCTTAAAAGAATGGTTTGTATTTCCTGTTGCTGACATTTACCCAGAGCCTGTCATCCTGCGTGCTGCAACGTTGATCCTGAGAGCCGGGGCTAAGGGTGGAAGACAGTGAGTGCTAGAGAACCTAGCGCATTAACCCTTCGGTGCAGTGCATGCATTATTTCATCTGTGGCTGAGACAAGTTTGGGAAGCACTGCTCTAAATCGCTGTAGTCTGTCCCCATCACTCGATTAGAGCTCTTGTTCTCGAGAGTATGCTGGCTTCCCAGTTCTAAGTCCATTGGGTCCTTCTTGGCATTTATTTTCATTGGACTTCTTTGTAGCACTGTTGACCATTCCCGCGTCTTAGATGTCGCTATTTCCCAGCACTCTGTCCTTGGTAACTTTCACTTCTCTGTGATTTCCGGGCAGCCCCATCTTCCCAAACTGCTCTAATGACACACAGAAGTTGTTGGCTCCCCAGTCAGTATCTCTAGCTGAGGACTTTCTCTTTTGCCCCAGAACTATTTCGCTCCTTGCCTCTTAGATATCTCCATGTGGATGTCCCTCATACATATTTGACATATCCTAAACCATGTGCATTATTCTGTGTCCTATACCAGACCCTCTTTTCACCAGCAAAACCAGCCAACTTCCTGGTTCCCTTGTCATGGTAAATGGTACCTCCATCCACTCAGGTGCCTGAGGTGCCTGACCAGAAACCAGAGAACCATCCTCATCTTCCCCTGCTTCCCATCTACCTCATCCAATCATTCTTACCTAAAAATGAATTCTGAAATACAGCCTTATTGAAATATGATTCATATACTATACAATGGACCCATTTAAAGTGTAAAATTCAATGGCTTTTAGTATATTTAGTTTCACAGCCATTGTTACAATCAGTTTCAGAACTTTCTCATTACACTCCCTCCCCAAAAACGTCATACCCCTTAGCCATTACCCTCCAATCCCTCCTCAGGCAACCACTGATCTACCTTCTGTCTATATAGATTTGCCTATTTGGGACATTTTATAACAATGGAATCATACAATATGTTGCCTTTGGTATTTCACTTAGCATAATGTTCACTAGGTTCATCCAGTTAGGACTTTTTATATCCAAGTAGCACTCCATTCCTTTTTAAGGCCGAGTAATATTCCATTGTATGGGTCTACCACATTTTGTGTATCCATTCATCTGTTGATGGATGCTTGGATTGTTTCTGCCTTTTCACTATTGTGAATAGTGCAGGGAACATTTGGTGTATACATATTTGAGCTCTTATATACAATTTTGGGGGAATATATACCTGAGTGGAATTGCTGGGTCATATGGTAGTGCTATGTTTAATACCCAAATGTTAGTATTCTTCATTCCTTTTCTATCCCCACTAGTGAGTGCTTTCAAAATGTACCCCACCTCCATCCACTTTCCACATGCTGTTTGAGTGAAATGCTCCAATGCAAGTCGCTCCTTAGTTTAACATCTTTCAGTGACCCCAAAAGATCAGATCCAGTTTCCGGAGCATAAGCCGGCTTCTGCTTAACCTCTAGCCACTTCTCCCAACATCTGTCCATTTGCACTCTACCTTCAGGCCTTTGCATGGGCAGTTTCCTTGGCTCAAACTTCATTCCTTTGGCCACCGAATCACACTAAGCTCATCGTATTCACATGTACTATTTTTTGAGACTCGATGCAGGATTACCTCTTCCTCAAGGTCGCTTCAAGTCCTTTGATTCTCTTCATTTTACTTACTCTTGGCTTAAGGTCTTTGCACATGCTATTGTTCCCTCAGCCTGGAACATTCCTGTACTCATTCTATAACTCTAAGCCTCTTTGGAGAAAGTATTAGAATAAATTCTGTTCTTATAGTGTTCAGGGAAGCCAGGCCAATGTGGAAACTGAATTCGTCTTGAAGAAAACTGATGTGCAGTATTCAAATCTTGGATCTGATCTCACCGTTCAGTTTGGCACTGCATGGTTCTACCCGCACTAACTAACGTATTACATTTAGTACATTTGTGCCAAGTGGAAAGTGATGGCATAGATGATCTAATCCCCACATATATGTTCATCTTTCCTTCTTGCCTTTCCTTTTCTTTGCTGAAGTAGCCTTTGTTCCTGTCCCTTATTTTTAAAATCCCTTTTAGCACATGGATATCCTCACATGTGGTTTTTGTTGAGCTCATACAAGATGATCAAAAGATAATTGGTGACTGACTGGCTGACTGTAGCATTTGATTTTCCTCTGTGGAATATAGCTCCAGTCTGCGAGTCTTCTGTTTGTGGATAACCCTGTGGGCACTGGGTTCAGTTATGTGGACAAGGATGACGCATATGCCAAAGACCTCGCTACAGTGGCATCAGACATGATGGTTCTCCTGAAGACCTTTTTCGATTGCCACAAAGAATTCCAGGTGAGCAAAGACTCAGGGATAGCTAAGCAAGGAGCTAGCAGTAGTAACACTACATCCACCAGAATAAACTTCTGCAAGAGTTCAGTGGCTAGCTGATTTCAGAGAAAACTTTTTACTCCCAAGATTAGGTTGTGAACTTTTGTTTATGTCATCTCTTAAGTGGTTTTTTGGCTTGAAAGAATAACCGGGAGCTAGTATTCTAATCAGACATAATAATCAGATACGGGGAGGAGAAAAGACAAAGAAAAGCAGATTTACCTGGCCGTTACATGCAGTAGAAATTTGAAATTAATTTGTGTGGCATTCAGGATATTTAGTTCTTTGTAAATTCCTTTTCTTGCTAGACGATTCCATTCTACATTTTCTCAGAGTCCTACGGAGGAAAAATGGCTGCTGGCATTGCTCTAGAACTTCATAAGGTAACAAGAAAGATGACTTTGTTGTTTGTGTTTCAGACAGAAACTAATTATGTTACTTTTATACTCACCTGATATTGACTATACTTTGCATGGGGCCTTGTACATGTAGAATAAGAGTAAGTCTATAGTAATAACCATGAAAAGTTTCAAAAAGAACAGTGAAGGTTACCCTACCAGATATCAAATGAGGTTTAAAGCTACAGTGGGTAATAAGATGGCATTTCAAATCATTGGGAGAACAGATAGAATATTTAATTAATGGTATGGAGACAAATTGCTTTCACTTTGGAAAATGAAAAAGTTGAATTTTTTGCCTTGCATGGAATATCAATTCTAGATAGATTAAAAATCTAAACAAAAATCAAAAGTATAAAAGAACCTGAATATATAGGAGAAAATGTTTATAATCTTGGGCAGGAAAGCTTTCTTTTATAAGACGAAACACCCAAAAGCCAAAAACAGTAAGTTTGACATATATTTAAACCACACACAAATTTAAAACTTCTTAGAGTTCCATAAACAATTTCAAAAGATATATAGATAGATATCCTTTGAAATTATATATACTATACATATACACGTATGTATACACAAATGTATGATAGAAAAAAGTATTCACATCAATAAATCAATAAAAATTAGACAATATCCTAGTAGAAAATTGGCAAAAAATATGGACAAGCTATTTATAGAAGACATGCAGTCTGTGAGCATATGAAAAATGTTCAATATTAGTCATTCAAATCTATAAGATTTGAAAATATTTAAAAGATTGGTAATACCCAGTTTTTGTGAGAAGTCAGGAAAATAAGTGCTCTCATGCACTTTTGGTAGAAATGGAAACTGGTAAATCATTTTAAAAGGGCAATTTGGCAGTATCTATCAACTTTTAAAGTGTATATGACTTGACCCAATAATTTCACTTTCAGGAATCTGTCCTATGGGAATACTCATCCATATGTGTGTATCAAAGGATGTTTAGCACACCGTTACTTATAATATCCATAAATTGAAAACGCTCGATGGCTATTCGTAAAGGATTCCTTATAATAATAGGTGTATCTTTCCACAATGGAACACTTTGCAGCCATCAGAAAAATGGATAGGTCGATATATATGCGTGTGTGTGTGTGTGTGTGTGTGTGTGTGTGTGTGTATATATATATATGCTTGCAAAAGCAAAGAAAGGAGTTAGAAGGATACATAGCATGTTAATTGTGGTTAACTAGTGAGAGGGAGGGTGTAAGTGGGGCCAAGGTGAAAGGTTTTCCACATTTTCTCTTTCTGTGTTTAAATTTTTTACAGTGAGCTTGTATGGGTTTTCTTGTTTTAATATTTATTAATTCTTATTTTAAAAATGGACTTTTAAATAAGAAGCAGTGTGTGTGCACAACAGAAAATTAGAAAATGTGGCAAGCACAAATTGAAAAATTAAAATCCAGAGATTGCCACTGTTAACACCTTGTTGTATAACCTTTAAATCTTGTTCTGTACTTTTATGAATAAATAATTGTTTAGCCAATATGAGATCATATTATACATAATGTTTACAGTGTACTTTCTTCAATCACTAGCACTCATCTTCCCATTTCAGTAAACTTTCAAATATTCAGGCTTCTTTGATGATACCAACATGTCCTTTATAGCCAATTTGTCTTAATTCCTAATCCAGATCCATGAATTACATCTGGCTGTGATGTCCCCAAAGTCTGTTTTCATCTAGCACAGTCTTTTTTTTTTGTAAAGAAACCAGACTATTTACCTTGCAGAATGTCCCATTTTCTGGATTTGTCTGGTAACATCTTCATGGTGTTAATTTAGTTTATTCCTCTCTTTACTGTGTTTTCCACAGAATTGGAGGTTATGTGTAAAGGCCTTATGCATTCAAGGTAAAAGTGTTGGATAAAATATATCATAATAGATCAGGTTTCAGGAAACAATGGCTCATAAGTCAAATCTAGTCCACCATCTGTTTGTCCATGATCCATGAGCTAAAACTGGTTTTTACATTTTCAAGTAGCGGTGGTGGTGGTGGTGGTGGTGGGGATTAAAAGAAGAATGACATTTGAATATTAAAGAAATTCCAGATTTCAATGTCCACAAAATTTTATTAGAACTCTCATTTATTTACATATTGCCACTGGCTGCTTTAGCAACACAGTGGCAGACTTATGTAATTGCAACATTTGGTCTACAAAGCGTAAAATGTTTACTATCTGGCCCTTCATAGAAAAAAATTGCCAACCTCTGATATAAGTAATGTTGTGCACATCACTTTGCTTCAAATTAGAAGGCACATAATGTCTAAACCTAGTCTGTTCCCTCTGTTGAGCTCCTATGCCCTCCCCCTGGAAAGTTATTTGAGCGGTATTATTTTCACACCATATGGATGTCCGGTTCTTAATCCGTCTTTCATCTAATGGCTTCATCATCAATTTTTAATTGTCACATAAGTCAGTGATTTCATTAGTGGTTTCGAAATGATGTTTTTCCTCTGTTGTTTTGCTCACATCTGTTAGATGGTATTCTTCTATAACATGGAATTTTCCCTCATCGTCTGGGACTATTGAGTTAACTTGATATAAGTTCCTTCTGGAAAAGCCAGATAAATGCATAATTCTTTCTCTTTAATTACCAACGTTCAAAGTGAGGATAGTCATTGTTTTCTTAATTTAGATCTCTGAATAGCTATACATTCACATAATTCAAAATTAAAAAAATGTGAAACAAGTCTCTCTTGCCTCTGTCCCTCTACCCTAAGGCAAACTCTGTTATTAGTTTTCTTCTGTATCTTTTTAGTGATATTTCATGTCTGTCAAAGCTAATTCATATGTTATTTTTCCCATTTTTATACAAATGATAGTATATATTTCATACTATTCTATATGTCTCTTTTTAAATTTAACAGTATATCTTGGAGGTCTTTTCATATCAGTCTATAAAAAGTATTTTCATTGTTTTTTTAAGTTGTATCATGTACTGGTAGAAATCACCATAATTAATTTAGACCATCCTATGATATTCAGATTATTTCTAACTTTTTGTGACTGTATTACTGTTAAATGAAAAAAAGGAGCAGAGGCATGAACTCCTAGTCCTAAGACATCATCACACCCTTGAGGACCTCCTGAGGAGTCCTCCCAGCGCTTCAGTGACTGCAGTGTGGACAGTGAGGATTGTACCCAAGGAGCTTGCTGAGCACCTTGAGAAATCGGATCTCAAGGAGTGGGGAGGTGTGGCATGTCCCTCCTAACAAAGATAGGGGCTGCACCAGACACATCCTGCCCGTACCCTTGTGAAAAGAGTAGAGAGAAACTCAGCAATCCTATTCTTTGCAAATAGCAGGAAAGAGTTACTCTTGCTCTCTGGTTGGTATCTGAGGTCTTCAGAGACCCCAGGAATTGTGGAAAAGGTGGGCAGTTTTCTGTGCTCAGGAAAGGCAGTGTATAAAGGCTGAGCTTCCCTCCTACCCAGGAAGGGATGGAGGCCCTGGGTCCCCTTGACAAAGATGTTTCTTGGCTCCTCTTGCAGGCCATTCAGCAAGGAACCATCAAGTGCAACTTTTCTGGGGTTGCTTTGGGTGACTCCTGGATCTCCCCTGTTGGTAAGTACAGAATTTTCAGACATTTCTTTTACTTCCTTTTCCTATCCTTCTCTGGGACTTTGGGCTTTGTTATCCTGATCAAAGAATAAGGCGATAGAATTTTCTGGGTCTTTGGAGAATTTAACACTGAAAGTGTTTGCCCCCGGGTCAGCCAAGATATTTGGGGATGAGAACTCATTTACACAGTATCCACCATGGGCTACTATGAGCCCATTCGAATTCTCTTATTTGATTTTCATAACAAAAGAATCAAATTTTACAGTTGGGTACATTCTAAAGACTCATAGAGGTGAAAGCATTTACCCTCTGACATACAGAGTGAATGGGCTGGTCAGGATTCAAACCCAAGTCTGTCTCTCCTCTTGCCCTCTCCACCATCCGGATGCTAACATAAGCATTTGGGATGAAATTCCCATCTGTTGCTCACGTCGATGACGAGACAGGGTTACCATCAGGTCCTGCAACTCTAGAGGTTCACAGTTTCATAATCTGAGCATCCTTGTTGGGAGTACAGATACAAGTTGTTTATGTTGCAGACATCTGGGGTGTGGTTTCTGACATCTGAAATAGTCACCTTGGTGGGGTTAACTCTAATACCGGATTCTAAATCTCAGCACTGTTGACATTTTGACTCATGTAATTCTTTGTTGTGGGGTGTCCTATGCATTGTAGAATGTTAGCAGCATCTCTGCCCTTTAGATGCCAGTATTTCCACCCCAGGATGACAACCAAAAATATCTCAAGACACTGTGAAATGCCCTCCAGGGGATGATATCACCCCCAGCTGAGAACTACTGCTCTAACCTAACAAAAGGTGACCTTTCCCAGAGAAAACCAAACTGTAAAGTTAGAAATCAAAAGTGAAGTTGGCTGTGGAGGAAGGAAGGGAATAAGCTGGAATGTGGGACGTGAGGGAACTTTCCAGGTTCTCTGTGCTTTATATCTTGATTGGAGTGATCATTATATGGATATATATGTATTTATCAAAACTCTTCTAATCTACTTTATGATTTGTGGTGTGTGATCATGCCTCAGTTTTTAAAAATACAATTTATAAAAAGTAATATTTCCCCCCTAAAAGGGAGGGATTTGGCTTGTTGCTGCTACTTGGATGGTTATTTCTTGCCCTCATTCTTGGCATCTCCAGGGTAGGACTGAAATGGCATAACTGAGAGCTCCGAGTCATCATTGAGAGAAGGGCTGCTACTTGTTTGTCCTTCCTGGATGGACTTCCTAGGACATCATAAAGCTGCAGATACCTTGATCAGAGGCATGAGGACCCAGCAGGTTTCTAGCTAGATGCCTCACTCAGAATTATAGCACTGGCCTTCACGCTTCCTCCTAGGGTCTCATCACAGTTTCATAACAATAATAAGCACTTTGCATGTGTTAACTTCATTTACTCTTACAACAGTGCCATGGGATGAGTGTTGTGATGGTCCTGATTTTAGAGATGGTATAACTGAGACTCAGAGAGGTTAAGCAGTTTTTTTAGAGTCACGCAGCCAAAGCCAGGACTCACATCCAGGCAGCAGGCATGGAAATTCATGCACTTAACCATTACACTACACTGCCTCCAGAAGACCAGTAAATTTAAGCTCATGACTTTGTAAATGCTGTTCATCTGGTCCAAATCTTTTTCACTTTACCATGACCCACTTCCCCTCCTGAATCGTCCTACCTAGATCTCACTCTGTCCTTCCGGATCCTCTTTAAGTATCACTCCTCCCTCCCATAAGTACTCCCTCTTTGAGGGAGAAATGCTGTTAATTTTCATGAACAATTATAATTGCTTGCTAGGTAGTAGGTATTGTGTTCGGTGCGAGGAAGGATATACAGACATGTTCCATGTCTTCTAGAAGGTCTGCACAGTTCAATATGGTAGCCATAGCCACATGTGACTATTTAAATTTGAATTAAAATGCAATAAAGTTTTCAATCTTTCAGTTGCACGCTCCACATTTCAAGCGCCAAGTCATCACATATGGCTACTGACTGTTGTTTCAGACCACACAGATATAGAACATTTCCATCATTGCGGAAAGTTCTTTCAGACATCTCAGGTCTACATCAGAGGTCGGCAGCCTACGACCTACGGGTCAAGTCTGCCTTGCCACGTGGCTTTGGTAAATACGTTTTTTATTGGGGCACAGTCACACCCATTTATTTACATATTGTTCAGAGGCTGCAATGAAGTTGAGTAGTTGCAACAGAGACTGGCTGGCCCACAAAGCCAAGGATACTTATTATTCTTTACAGAGAAAAGTTTGTCAATCCCTGGTCTAGAGCAAACAGGGAATGGGATGCGTTGGAGAACTGCAGACCATTCTGTATTTCCAGAAACTAAAGCATTGGCTTACAGGTTAACTGGAGAGGTAAATGGGTAACTAGGTCCAGGAGGGCTTGGTATGCCTGCATTTCTCAAGGTGTACTCCAGAATACCAGTACGATGAGGTGCTATACAAAGGGCTCCATGTTCAAGTAAGTTTTGGAAGTGCCAAACACTGGCCTTGCCTCCTCAGGGTTTCACAGGTACATCAGAGGCTCTGAGAAGTCCTGCAGTAAAGAAACATGTTATATTTTGCATAACCCCAAAGATATTTCACCAAAGCATTATTTTTTTTCTTTTAATACCTCATATCCTGTAGAACTGAGGCTATTTGAAATACTTCAAGATGCTTGGCCTTAGGATACCACTGAAGGCTTTTAAGCAAAGGACTGATATATTCAGATATACTTTATAACTTGTGATCCTTGATACTTCATTGGCTAGCATATTTCTCAATGGTACTAGCCTAACCTAGTGTCATGGTATTGTGAACTTGTCTAAACCTAGCCCAACTATTCTCTTTGAGGGCAGGCATTATCTTAACACATATTTATGTCTTGTAAAGCTCCTTACTGGCTTCAGGCCTTTAGTAAATTCTCAATATATTTGTGGAATAAAATTGATTGGCAGTATAGCCACAGACACTTGAATTACATAATCATTAGTGTTCTTCCTTAATTAGCTTCTTGGCAGAAGCTAGTGTCCCCAAATTGGAGGAGCAAGCAGGAAGCAGAGCAGAAATGTGAGGGCGGGGAAATATTTTAAACTGTCAAAAAGCCTCGAAGTCTGCAGATAAGAGCCTCTGCTGCACAAGCACAGCCTGCCTGTGGAGATGCCACCATGAGTTACTGGCTGTGACTCACATACTGGGCCAATGTCAGGCCAAATTAACACACCATTAGCCCCAAGTCAACATACAGGCCCCCACACCCTCATCCCACCTCTCAGCCACCGAGATATCAGCTTGTTTCCTGCATAGGCACTGGTGAGTGAAGGAGCCTTCTGGTCTAAAACTACTGGGTTTCTTGCCTCTGTCTCTTTCTGCTTTGGGAGGGAGACCAGTTAGGTTTTTCTTTGGGAGGACAGAGCCATGACAGACTTATTCTGTGTCTATGCGGTTTCCTTTAGATTCGGTGCTCTCCTGGGGACCATACCTATACAGCGTGGTAAGTATATGGGACATCACCTCTGCACCCCTCTGTGGTCAGCAGTCCAGCTGACCCCTTCTGGCTCTGTCCTCAGGAAGAACAAAGCTAGCTGAGTGACACAGTTGACATTGCTCCTTAGGGAGGGACTCTTGTTCCATGTCAAGTTGGAGACTCTAAGCAACAGCTGGCCTCGGGACAAATTTAAAGAAACATCAGCACAGTTAGCCCATTTCTCTAAGTAAAAAAAACAGTTTTTTAAATCTCCCCAACATTTTGTTAGAAAAAATTTCAAAAATGCAGAAAAGTTGAACGATCTCTGTGATCACCTGTATATCCACCATCTAGACTGTTAATATTTTGCTATTTTTCTTTCATAATAAATATGTGACTTGTAACAAGATGCTTTTGTATATAAATTCCCCTTTCTACTTCCCATTCTTTCTGTTAGCCATTCCTAACTGTAGCAATGCCAGATTTGTGTTTCTAAGCAAAGCGGGGCTTTGTTCTTGGTTTGCATTCCAGTCTCTTCTTGATGACCAAGGTCTAGCAGAGGTGTCTCAGATTGCAGAGGAAGTCATGGATGCTGTAAATAAGGGGCTCTACAACAAGGCCACCCAGCTGTGGGGGCAAGCAGAATTCGTCATTGAACAGGTAACGGGACCTGCTCAGAGGCCAGTCCAGTTGGTTGGCTTTTTCCCACGGATGAAGGGCCCCTGGTTGGTGGTGTCAGGATCGGGGGTCTATCCTGAGACTCCCCGAATATCATGCTAAATGATAAATCTGACTGGTCTGAGCAGTGACAGGGTCAGAAAGCCACCCAGGCCTGCTAGACTTGCTTGTTCCTTGACTGAATGTGGATTCTATTAGGAACAGTATGTCTTGTAAGGGTAAGTGTTTGTTTTCCTGGCAAGCAGCATTCTTCCTCTAGTGAGCCAGAGGGAAGAATGCACTGGCTGAGGACTCGAGTGTGTGGTACCCTCTGCAGCTCTTTGTCCCTGTAAATACACGGACGGGCCTGTGATTTTCTCCTGTAGCATCTGAGCTCCACCTATATGATCTGCTTGCCACCCCCAGGAGACGGGCCTGTCACAGCTGGTCTCTGAGCCTGCAGAGCTGAATTTCTTTCTGGTCTGAGCAGATTTACAAAGATAAAGCTGTTCTTGGATAAGATGGAGGGCCAAGTGTCTTTTTGTTTTGCAACTTTGATAACAGACAAATAAAACAAACAGCCAAATATACTTCTATATTTCAGAACACAGATGGGGTAAACTTCTATAACATCCTAACTAAAAGTGCCCCCATGTCACCAATGAAATCGAGCCTGGAATTCACCCAGAGCCACCTAGGTAAGTGAACCTTGAAATTGTCAAACCATGTATCAGCCCATGTGAGATGAAACCAATTTCTTTTAAAAGCTTAATTTTATTTATTTATGTACTAAAAGTATGGTTACATACAATATTGTTAGTTTCAGATATACAACACAGTGATTCAACATTCGTGTACCTTACAAAGTGATCACCACAATAAGTCTAGTAACCATGTCACTGGATAAAAAGCTTTATTGATGTATAACTTACATCAATAAAATTCACCCATTTTAAGGGTATATTTTGAAGGTCTTTAGTATATTCACAGAGCTGTGTAATCGTCACCACAATCCAGTGCTAGAACATCTCCATCAGCCCAGAAAGATCCCCACTTGTCTATGCAGTTGATTTTCACGCCCACTCCCAGCCCCAGGTGACACTAATCTGCTTCATGTGTCCTTAGCCTTGCCTTTTCAGAAGATTTCATAGAAGCAGGTTGTCTTTTAAACATCTGGCTTCTTTCACTTAGCATAATGTTTCTGAAGTTTGGAAAACAGCTTCTGCACACCAGATTACAATGCCAGTCCCCCTGCAGGCTGGACTGAATTGTCTTTCAGTCAACCCAGCTTCACTGCAGGTGCTGAACGCTGGCACCCTCTTTGTGGAAGAGGCATGTGAAGGTATCAGGAGTCCTCTAGATCCCATTTCTCAGCTGATTTTTTGGGGGTCATGCTGGATCCTCTCAATGGCGCCCACAGTACATAAAATGCAGCAATCAAAACTAGTAAATCCCCTCCACTTTCAATGTGTTTCTGACTGTTTCCATCTGGGGTGAATTGAGGTATGGTTCTCATTTCTCAGCTGAAAGCATCCCTCTTATGCACAGTCTCCCCAGCAGCTTGGGAAAGCTGTCCTTTTGGTGTCATTTCTACTCCTTTGACTCACTGTGTACCAGTTTGTTTTAGTTCGTCTTTACCATCGCCACGTGAGACACCTAAATCAAGACTCCTTAAGTCAGCTTATGAACGGTCCCATCAGAAAGAAGCTCGGAATTATTCCTGAGGATTGCTCCTGGGGAGGTAACGTGTGACCTAATTAAGTGCCATTTGTAGAGTTGGGAGACAAAGAGGGGTGCAAATTGAAAAGCCTCAATTTGTAGAATTAGGGTTTTGTTGGTGGCAATAGTACATTGCAGTTAGAAAAGTATTATCTACATTTTACAGATGAACAAACAAATATAGAGACATTAAAAAACATGCCAAATTTGGTTCAAAATGAAGGGTTGGTTGGGAGAGAATGGAAACGATTGGTTATGAGTGGATAACTGTTGAAGCCAGGTGTGAGTACCTAAGGATCATCATAATCTCTTTTCTTTTGTAACTGTTTGAAGTTTCCCATAATAACAAATTGAGATTTTAAAAAGCCATGCCAAGGCCATAGGTAGTTGCAGGTTTGATCAGTTCTCTCTGGCCGACTTCCCTGATGATGGATGTGGTCCAGGCGTCTACTGTATTCTGGCCTTAAGGCCATAGTGAGGAAATACTGGGGTCCTAAGAGACTAAGGCCAGGTAGAAACTTTGGATCAGTCCTCGTTTAGTCTTATAGAGAAGCCACGGGCAAATGGAACACCTGAGCTTCTGGAGGGGAAACGCTCCAAGCTGAAGAAGTTTTTATATGCGTCCAAGATACCCTGCAGTTATATGGTCTGGAGGTCTTTCTAGGGTGGCCCCTTGACAGATGCTGAGAGGCTAAGACTTGGCTTCCTCAGGGAACACAGGCAGTCAGCAGAGAACTGAGCCTAGACCTGGAGTCTTCATTTCTACCCTCACCCCTTAGAAGTTTTTAGAAATGAAGGGGGGAAAATGTTAATTAGATCAAATAAAGAATGCAGTATCAGAGCTGCAAGGGATGGGAACAGCTTTGGGGAGCTGTCTTGGAGCCGAGAAGAAAAAGATGTGAACGTCACGGGAGGCCAGGTCCAGCTCAAGCTCCTGAGAGCACATGTTTTTAGCTCAGCTCCCTCATTTGATCTTTACAATGGTGTTTTCCAGTCCCAGCTTCTCTGGTGGTAGCGACCCACCTTCCCTGCCCAGTGTGGCTAGACTGGCCAGGTGACTGACTACATTTTTGCACATGATGACTAATAGAGAAAACTCTTTGGCTCCAGACATGTCTATGTATGGTCTGGAAAGATCAAAGTATCCTTAGCTGGTACTCCCAGTATCCTGAGTTTCAATTTGTAGTTAAGCTTACGTACTTTGGAGCCAGTCAGGCTGTGTTCATATCCTAGCATGCCCCTGACTAGGTATTTCACCCTGGGCATGTTTCTTAGCCTGTCTGAGTCTCATTTTCTTTGAGACTCAAGTTAAGACTCCTTACCAACCATGGTAGTGAGGAAGAAGAAATGGGATGTTGCTTGTAAAGTGTTTACTTAGCACAGTGACTGGCAAATAAAAATAAATGGTAGCTGCTGTCGTTTTTGTCGTTCGGCGTTATGATGGCGGTAACTATCAGGAACCCAGCGGATGCCGTGCTGACCATCTCTTCTCTTGCCCGGAGGTTAGTCCTCCACGTGGCTTTACTGAAGGCGAGCTCTGAATTGGTCTGGGTCTGATTTGGTCTATCACTAGGGTAGCCCCACTTGTTCAGAACTTAGAACTTGGCCCCGGGGTCACTCAGGAAAGGAGGAAGACGAACATTGGCCCAAAAGTACAAGTTGTTCCCTCCAAGGACCAACCTAATGAGTATCTTCCAAGCCTCCCTTGTTTCCTTGGGCACTGGCCTTCTCTAGGTTTCAATTCCTCATTAAAAATGCCATTGCTGTAATCCACAGTGCACTTGAGTGAATCAAGCACATATGCTGTTTGTACTTCCCCTCTGTATGACCCGCTGAGGGCACAGATATCCGGGCTGGTTGGGCCCTGTTGGTGAAGCATCTGTGCATATAGTCTTTGTTAGGCGCCGCACAGTGGTTACATGTGAGTGCTAGAGCCCAGGATGCTCTGGGCTGAAGGGGGCCTCTTGTTCTGGCAGAACGCAAGCTGCTACCTCTTCTTTCTCATGTGCAGGCCAGGCTAAGAATGTCTTCCTGAACATGGAGGGGGACTTCATGAAGCCCGTCATCAGCATTGTGGACGAGTTGCTGGAAGCCGGGGTCAACGTGACCGTGTATAATGGACAGCTTGATCTCATCGTGGACACCATGGGTAGGAGCCCACTCTGAGGAGCATGTGGAGGCAGTGTCATGGGTTGAGCTAAAAGGGAACTGGCCTGGGATATGTCAGTCTTGGGTCTGTGACATTGAAATGCTGGGAGGAAGGCTATTTCCTATTACATCCATCCACCCCTGACCTTGACTTTTTCAAAAGGGTAGAGCTGCCTAAGGCTGTGATCTCTCAGAGAAGCCTGGGCCCATCCAGCTTTTGATGCCTTTAATATAATTAAATACCCACCCCCACCATAAAAAGAAAGAAGACATTTTTTTGGCCATTGGACAAATGGACTATTTAATTGAGAGACAACCTTGTTTTTGAAAAGTGTCCAAAAACTGCAAGGTGAATTAAGACTCACTGCCTCTGCCTAAAAAAAAAAAAAGGCTAAACTCTAATGACTGTAAACCTGAGGACCCAGGGAAAATGGTCTTTATGGAGTCCCTATCACACTGGCTGTCACCATGTGCCCACTCCTGGTTTCATTAGGGCCAGGTGGAAGCACAGAGGCAGGTTCTCAGAGTGGGCAGGCAATGAAGGCACATAGTCTGGTGGGTGCACTGTGTCTCTCAGAGTCAGCAGAAATGAATGTTTTTGTGACTTGTAAGCCAAGGGCACTAACGACAACATGAGAACATTCTGTGTTTCTTCCATAAACTGCCTGGGTGGTCCCCGCTGCTGTCTTTTAACCCTGAGACTTCTCAGTCCCCTTTATAGTTTTGTCACTTCCAGAGCTCTCCGATTTCCTTCTTGCAGAGCATTTGGCCGTGAGAGAGCCAGAGGCAAAGAGCAGTCAGGCTTCACAGCTGTTAGGTTTCTAGCAGTCGGACTGGCTATCACCAGGGCCTTGCTAGAAATGCAGAATCTCGGGCGCCATTCAGACCTACCGAATCAGAGGTTGCATTGTTACAAGGTTGGGTTTTATGCACATTATACTTTGGGAAACGCCAAGTAATAGCACCTAGATTTTTGTTTCTACTCCACCCATTTGGTTAATGCCATTCCCTTCTTTGTCCCTCTTGCCAGGTCAGGAGGCTTGGGTGCGGAAACTGAAGTGGACAGAATTGCCCAAATTCAATCAGCTGAAGTGGAAGCCCCTGTACAGTGAGGCTAAATCTTCTGAAACGTCTGCTTTTGTCAAACACTATAAGAACCTGGCTTTCTACTGGATTCTCAGAGCTGGACACATGGTGAGAGAGAGTCGCTGTTTTACCTAGACTATATCGTTCTCAGAGGGAAGCCACAGGCAGTCGACCCTGTGTGGGGGCACTACCTGGATTGGTCTTAAACAAAGTGCTTTGAGCTTGAGAGTGTTTCAAGTTCTCTAACAAATTCTGCCATTAGCACTGCATTCCTTTGAGTCTAGGAATTCTCATTTAAAAAAGTAAATCCTCCTAGAGAGTTAAGAGCTGGGCTTTCTGTCTTTTACTCTTTAGTTTAAATGAATTTAATGTTAGCTCTCCACTTAACACTTTGTCCTGAAGACATCATTTGTCCCAAGGGAATAAGGGAGAAATTGTCTTGACATTTTCAGGGAGTGAAAACCAAAGCCTGGTACTCTGTAAAGCCAAGTTGCCAGTGCATGGTACATGGCGGGGAGGGTGGGTGTCTTCGAGCAGTGGTGGCTGCAGAATCTGTTTGGAAGAGACTTTGTGTATAAAGGTGGATGGTGAGGCTATCACACTCCTGCACTTGCAAAGTGAGCCCACCATTTTCCTTTAGGCTGTATGTTGGTTACATGGCTTTCTGTGGGCTGAAGAAGATGCTGGAGGCCTGAAGATACTGCATACGCACACGCATGTGCAGGCACACGCACACACTTGCCAGGGAGCCAAGGGGAGGCATGCCGAGAGGTGGAAGTGCCCGAGTGCTTCCCTCATGGCCATGTTTTGGTCTGGTCACTTACCTACTGGGTCACTCTTCTTCACAGGATTGTGGTTTCCTGTGTGGTATTAGTTGAGGTGGGCATTAAGGCACCCTCCAGCCTGCCCTCTCACCTTGGCTCCAGTGTGCCCAGGGCAGAATCTCGGTAGAGAAAGGGCTGAGGGACAGCCATATGGCTGCAATGTGGGCCTAGGATTATGGTCTGTAGGCATAGCAAGCCTAGTATGTTGACTCGGATGGCTGAGGATGTGTTGAGAGATTTGTGTGGGGGAGTCCCTTTCCCACAGTTGTTCCTCAAGGGCATTAGTGGTTTCCAATGGGTCAGTTTTGCCCCTGGGGTGTGCTTTGGCAATGTCTGGAGACATTTTTGGTTGACATAGCTTGGGGGAGGGTACAACTGGTATCTAGTGGGTAGAGGCCAGAGACCCTGCTAGACATCCCGCTGTACAGGACAGCCCCCACAACAAAGAACTGTACAGCCCCAAATGTCAGTGGGGCTGATACAGAGGACAGAGAGCCAAGGTATCTGGTAGACTTAGTCTCATAGTATTTATTAGATATCTGACCACAGACAACATATTCTTAAATCTCTGACCCTTAGTTTATTCTTAAAAATGCCCTAGAAGCGAAGACACTGAAAGTTTTAAGAAAAACCAAAGTTTCCCTGTGGTTTCCTTTATTCATTGAACAAACATTTGAGTGTCTTGTGACTGCTCATCCCCGTGCCAGGTACTGGGAGTTCACAGGTGGATGGTGCACCGTTTCTGTCCTCAGGGTGCTCACAGGCCAGAGGGGCAGACAGGCAAAGAGACTCTAATGACATGGAGTGAGAAAAGCCAAGGTGGAGGTTGGCCCAGGGAGGGGGACCAGACCCAGGCGTGGGGGTCTGGACAACTGGCCCCTCGACCATGGGCAGGAGTTAACTAGGTAAAGAGGGAAGGGTGTGCAAGCAAGGACAGCAGCATGTGCAGGTTCAGAGGGGTCTTTAGACAACTGAGGCCTCGGGAAGGACCCCAGGGAGAGACAAGGCCAGGGAGGGAGACTTTGCACATCACCTAAAGGACTTCAGGCCTATCCTGAAAACAACGAGGTACCATTGAGAGGTTTTAAGCAAAGCAGTGAAATTGCTAGATTTGTATAAGAAATGACGTTCTAGAAGCAGAGAGCCAGTCTGAGAGGCTTTCATGGTAACCCAGAATGGAGAGAGGTGCAGGAATTTGATAAGGTGTCAGAAGGGAGAATTGGCAGGACTTGGTGACTGTTTACCCGTAGAAAAGCCAGGTGGGATGTCCTTAAGGCAAATGAATATATGCGTAAATGTGAATCTGGAGGCAAATGTTTGTCCCTGAAAGACAGAGATTTGGGAGTCAAATGTGGAAAAGGCCAGTCAGGGTAAACCAGTATTTAAGAGATAAGAGACAAAAGAAGTACCCACAAATGACACTTGAGAAAGAAGTGGCCAGAAAAGTAGGAAGGAGACCAGGGACATGTGGCATCCTCAAAGCAGAAAGAGGCTAGCGATGTCACATGCTGCTGACAGCTCAGGTGAAGGACTGAGTGTAGGCATTGACTTGGGTGCACTGATATCGGTAATGTTGCAAGCATTTTCAGTGAATGGCAGGCTCAAAAGCCATCCTGGAAAGGTTGGGGCAAATGAATGAAGCAGTGAGGGAGAAGAGACAACTTCCTTTAAGAAACCAGAAGGAAGTTGTAGCCCAACCTTTTAAGAAACTTGATTTGAACAGAAAATGAACAAGGCATCAAGACACAGGGTTACAAGGGCACTTTGTCATGGCTCTGAGTATCTGAGTACCTTCAGCACTGAACACATTGTGTCTTAGAACACGACGCTATTTATTACTAGAGAGTGGTCCCTGCGGAGACAGGTAGGAGGAGAAGGAGAAAGGAGCTAACCACCTGCCTGCTCGCTTGCTGCCCTGCCAGAGTTCAGGCCCATTTCCTCTTGGTTTATTACAGAAAGAACAAAAGATCCGTTGGGGGCAGGCTTAAAATAGCTCTTGGAGACTGTTATTAAATCATCGCCCAACCACTTCCCTTTGGTGGATTAAATGTCATTTTGGTAAACCCCACCCACCATGCCTGTGTGGCCTTGCTTGGCAGGACAGTGAGGGACAGTGGTGTGCCGTAGAGAATTGTGGAGCCATGGAATTTCAGAACCTGGAGCCATTTGCTCTCTCCCTAGTCTTCGTAGAGTAGAAACTAAGGCCTCTGCACCTTCCTCTTTTGATGGTGGTGGGAAGGAGAATTTTTACAGGAATTATTCAAAAACTTAAGGGAAAAACAAAACGAAGTTGAATAATAATACCAAAATGGGGATGCCATCCAAACAAAGGGTCTTGTTTGTTTGTTTGTCTTTGTTTACAGCTTTTTTGTTAGGTTCCCTCTGTGGTTGTCTTTCTCCTCTATTCTCAGTATTGGGGTCTCCTAAGCAGAGAATCTTGGAAAGCGTTAAGAATTTTTCCTCTTCCTTGAATAGGCTGGGTCCTAGTACCATAATAGGCGTAGCCCTTATAAAGAAATCAACAGATCAGCCCCAAATGGAGAAGGTTCTTTCCTAAACCCCTACTTCTCCAGTCCCCTGCCACTCAGCAGAAGAGCTTTTTGTCCCTCACAGTGGTCATTTCACAAAAATGACCCTCTCTTTAAGGGATGCACCCCGGTGCAGCTGTGCTCCCAGGCTGATGTCACAGAGCGGGCGCTCTTCTGGGAGTGAGGTTTCAGGACATCACCCCTGAACCCAGCCCCAAAAACAGGCAAGAGCTCTAACTCGGATACTGCTTGGTTCTAGGTTCCTTCTGACCAAGGGGACATAGCTCTGAAGATGATGAGACTGGTGACTCAGCAAGAATAGGATGAACTGGGCTGGAGGTGAGCCACTTGGCCTCAAAGCACAGGAAGCTGAAGCGAACACCCTGAAGCTATAGGAGGCACCATTCTCCCCTCGAGTCTGACTTGGGCTGTGCTCGTGAAGGTTCTTGCTAGCTACCGCAGAGAACAAACTCACTGCTTCTGTGACAACCTGGAAATTATTTCTGCTTCTGAAAAAAATCTAAGATTTTTTTAAATGGGTTGTTTAATCAAAATGAAGGTATTGAACTATGCTAAGTTTTTATTTCAAAAGTAAATTATGTGCTTTATAGAAAAAAAGAGATATAAACAAACAAAGAACAAAATAAACACACATATACTTCTCGGGAATATGCACTGCTACCAATCTAGTGTACATCTTTGACAATCATTTTTTGCTACATATACATATATTTTTTTTGCAAAAATGGAATCATTACTATTATTTTACTGTCTTCTTTGTTCACATATCAGTATGTCCGAAACACCTTTTTATGTCAATAAATGTTCTTCTATAACATTTTTAATGGCTGCTGAGAATTCCATTTTATGGATGTACTATAATTTATGTACCAAATCTGGGAAAATTGGAAAGCCACATGCAAAAGAATGAAACTAGACTGCTATCACCATACAACAAAATTAACTTAAATTGGATCAAAGACCTAAATTTGAGACCTGAAACAATAAATCACATAGAAGAAAACACAGGTACTAAACTCATAAACACTTGGATTTAGGGAAGATTTTATGAATTCAGCCTCAAAGGCAAGGAAAGTAAAAGCAAGAATAAATGAATAGGACTATATCAAACTAAAGAAAAGCTTCTGCACAGCAAAAGAAACCACCAACAAGACAAAGAGGCAACTAACTAGTTGGGAGAAGATATTTGCAAGCAACACCTCCGATAAGGTGCTAATCTCCAAAATATACAAAGAACTCATAGAACTCAACAACAATAACAACAACTCAACAACAAAACAATTCAATTAAAGAATGGGCAGAGGACCTGAGCAGACATTTCTCCCAAGAAGATATCCAAACAGCCAACAGATATATGAAAAGACACTCAACTTTACTAGCTATTAGGGAAATGCATGTCAAAACCACAAAGATACCACCTCACACCTGTTGGAATGGCTCTCATCAAAAGTAATAACAAGTGTTGGAGAGGTTGTGGGGGAAAAGGAACCCTCATACACTGCTGGTGGGAATGTAAATTGCTACAGCCACTATGGAAAACAGTGCGGAGGTTCCTCAAAAAATTAAGAATGGAATTACCATATGACCCAGAAATCCCTCTTCTGGGTATCTACCCCACCAAATATGAAAACATTTATCCATAAAGATATATGCACCCCCATTGTCATTGTAGCATTATTCACAGTGGCCCAGATATGGAAACAACCAAAATGTCCATAAATAAATGAGATAAAGGAGGTGTGGTGCGTATATACAATAGAGTACTACTCAGCCATAAGAAAGGATGAAATACTGCCACTTGTGGCAACATGGGTGGATCTTGAGATAATCATGCTAAATGAAATATGTCAGGAAAAGTTGAGAACCATATGATTTCACTCATATAAAACTGAAAGCAATAAACGAATAAGACAGACTCATAGACACGGCCAACAGTTTAGTGGTTACCAGAGGGAAAGGGGGTGGGAGGGAGGTAGATAAGGATAAAGGGGATCAAATATATGATGATGGAAGGAAATTTAACTTGGTGGTGAACATACAATGCAATATACATATGACGTATTATTGAAATGTACACTTGAAACATATTTTATTAGCCAATGTCACTCCAATAAATTTAACAATTTATGCCACAAATACCCAGTTGTTTCCTGTAAGCAATTTCTAGTTTGTCGCTTTTTAAAAAATTTATTTTAATTAGTTTCAAGTATACAGTACATTGGTTAGACATCTATATAGTTCGTAAAACGATCCCCCCAATTGCTCCCTTCTTCCCCTGACCCTTCACCTAACCAACATATTAATGCTAATTGCATTTCTTATACCATGCTCCCCATCCCCGTGACCATCCATCAGCTACTAGTTTGTACCTCTTTAACCCTTCACCCCATTCTCCCAGCTGCCCCAACTCCCCTCCCTTCTGTCACCAGATTGTCCACTATATTCGTGAGTCTGTTTTTGGTTAGTTCTTTTTATTACTTAGGTTCCACACATAAGTGAAATCATATAGTATTTATTTTGCTGTCTGACTTAAATACCTTCTAGTTCCATCAAAGCAATATCTTTTTCTATCCCCTTCCTTTTAATCTGTGTGTGTCTTATTCTGAAGTGAGCCTCTTATAGGCAACATGTAGGGGTCTTGTTTTCCTTTCCATTCATCCACTCTTTTTTTTTTTATGTATATATTTTTTCACTGTATCTTTAGTTGGAACACTTAATTCTTTTTCATTTGAGGTACTTATTGATAGGAATGTAGTTGTTACCATTCTTTATTCCTGTTTTCGATATGTGTTTTCTTTAAAAAGTCCCTCCAACATTTCCTGTAATACTGGCTTGGTGGTGATAAATTCCTTTAGCTTATTTTTGTCTGGGAATGTCTTTATCTGTCCTTCAACTCTAAATGATAGCTTTGCTGGATAAAGTATCCTTGGTAGTAGATCCTGGGTCTTCATCAAGTCGAATATTTTTTGCCAAGCTCTTCTGTCCTGCATAGTTTCTTCTGAGAAATCAGCTGCCAGTCTTATGGGTGTTCCCTTATAAGTAACTTAAATACCTTCTAGGTCCATCAAAGCAATATCTGTTTTTCTCTTGCTGCTTTTAATATTCTTCCTTTGTATTTAATCTTTAGCGTTTTAATTATGTGTCTTGGTGTGGGCCTCTTTGGATCCCTGAGTTTTGGAATTTTCTGAACTTCTTGGGGTTTTATGTACGTTTCCTTCACTAGGTTAGGGAAGTTTTCCATCATTATTTCTTCAAACAGCTGTTCAACATCTTGATTTTCTTTAGTTACTCCAATCAGATGGATATTTGGACCCTTAATAGTGTCCCATATCCTCCTTAAATTATTTTTATAGTCTTGGCATCTTTTTTCTTGCCATTCTGATTGAGTGTCCTTGGCTTTTCCATACTCTAGATAGGGCATTTCATTCTTTATTCACTTTATTTATTCCTTTGTTTATTCCATTTAATATACTCCTCATCTCAGATAATGTGTTCTTTGTGTCAGACTGGTTCCCTTTTATAATTTACATTTCCGTTTTTATGTTTTTTATCTCTTTGTTGAAGTTCTCACTGAATTTATCTACACTTCCCAAAAGTGCATTGAGCATCTTTATAATGAGTGTTTTGAACTCTGCATCTGTTAGATTACTTGATTCTGTTATATCTGGATCTCTGTTCTGTTCTCTCATATGGTTTCTGCTTCTTTGTCTTCTTCCCATTTTGGCTGCCTTTCCGTGTCTGTTTCTGTGTACTAAGCAAAGCTCCTAAGTCTCACGGTCTTATTAGTGTGGATTTGTGAAGTAGGTGTCCAGTGGCACAGTCCTGAGTTTGGCTACAGGCCAAACTTAGCCCGAGCTTCTACCCTTCTGGGGCCACCTGTTAAGATTCAGCAAGCAATCCACAGATGCTGTGCTTGTAGATGCCTCAAAAGGCCACAGCGGAAACTAAGGCCAGCTGCCTCTAGTGTGAGTCCAGGCCCTGCTCAGCAAGGAGCACCTGACTCGCTGAGGATATACCTGGATGTGGCTTGGGTGGAGCCGAGAGCTGGGGGAGGTGAGGTTCCAGGGAATCATCTGGGTGGAGCGACCTCTTATCCAGTTTGATGATGTCATGGCTATGGCTGTGCTGTGTCCATGCACTGGGTTGGGGGAGGGCTCAACAGGGAACAATGGATACCTCTGGCACGTCTGTACAGAGCAAGCCCTGGGCCCTCACTCCAACAATGTCTCCCTATAAGTCCCTGGTGCGCCCTGCACACAGCTGAATCTGCACCGGTGATTGAGCAGAGTGAGCAGGTCCGTCACCACAAAAATCCGCTCGCTGACGCAGCCCCTTTTAGAGGCGTCTGCTGCTCCCGCAGCCTCTGTCTCATTCAGCTGCTCAAGACCAGCCAGCCCTGCGTCCTCACCCTTTCCTACCTTCTGCCATTGCAGGGTGCTTTGTTGGATTTCTCCCTATTTGTATGGCTTGTTCATCTAGATCCCAAACGATTTTTCCTTGTTGCTGCTCCTTGTTTCCGTCACAACTTTGGTTTGGTCGCCAGAGGGATGGACAGAGCCTCTATCATCTATGCCATTTTTTCCCCCTCAGTTTGTTGCTATTATAAATAGTGCTCTGGTGACTCATCCCAATAGTTATTTATATTGGCATGCACATCCTTATTATTACAATAAATTCCTAAAGTCATAATTGTTTAGTCAAAGGATTGCAACATTTCTTTAAAATTAAAATGATGAGTTTGAGATTTTTAAGTTTTAATTTGTGGCTCAAAGTCCGCATAAGGAATCTGATGGCTTCCATGACAACCCTGAAATAACAACTTCCAATAGTTGTGCAGCTGAGATGCTCAAAATCAAACAAAGTCAATTCCTGCAGAATGTGGAGAAAGAGTTAATAGCAGGTTATAGCTACATGACCAGCCCCTTTGAACCTGAGACTAAAACAGGCTTCCTCAGGCGGAGGCACTGCACACTTTCCCTGTGGTTCGCCGTTGGACTGAGAGCATACCATGTGCCCTTGGACAAGGAAGAACACAAGAGGCTCGTGTTGGAGCCCTCTGGATTCCAACAGTGCTGCTTCTGCCAGGTATCCTTTGCTGGAAACATTTTTAGCTCTAGTCCACTAAGTCTTGTGAATCCTTATGGCATTGAATTACAACACAGATTGAGTTCCCAGCCTCACAGGGTCTCTTTTGTTAGAAGTTAGGGTATTGGTTGGAAAGAAATGCAAGTTGAAACATTAGGGTGGGTCATTTTGACAGAGTCCAATGAAGCTAGGGTCCTCAAACCTTTTTTTGCCTCTAGAGGCAGCCTTTCCATCCCTACCTGAGGAGGTTAATCTTCTCTTCCCCTAAGATCCTGAAACCAATTCCCAGACTTGCCCAAGACCCCTCTTCCTGCAATATTACAGTCTCTCGACCCACACCCATGCCTTCATGGGGAATTCTTTATGATCAATTGACTGAGGAAGACGTTTCCATCTTGGCTTACAGATACTCTGCATGATCTGCAGGCACCACCTGAAAGTGGACAGCACAGCACTAAAGCCCGTCTCTGAGACAGCCTGAAACATGGCAATGAAAGGGAACCCTCCTGGTGGATAGAACTTGAAGGAGTGCACCTGTTTGTTCATTTTTGCCTGGAAGGAGAAATGGCCAGAAGAAAGGATGGGAAGGGGACATGCCTGGAGAGGGAGGGCATGGAAGCTCCAGGCTCCTCCTTGCATAGCTTGCCCTATACATCTCTTCCACTTAACTGGTCCTGAGTTGTATGCATTATATTTGTTAAATATATATATGTATATATATATTTGTTAAATATATATATATTTGAATATATATATATTCAACTGAGTAAACTTGAAGATCTAATTGGCTTTATTAAGCAACTCATGAATGAATCCAGCAGCATCTCATCTAGCACCTAGAAGAGTGCTCTGAGGGGTTGGGCAAAATGGAAGTATTTTTATAGGCAGGAGGGTGGAGCAAGATGGTATTAGCAAAAGAAAAGAAAGGATTGTTTCAGTCCAGGACATCCTGTGGGGCTAAGGAAACTACAGGGGTTTTATCTTGTAACTTACCTTACTAATGCTAATCGGGAGGTATCAGATCTGTTAGGGGACACATTCTTGGTTTGCTCTTGTGGGGGCAAATGACTCCATTTGTAGGTTGTTATTTCTTTTATTTTAACATAGTAAAGCAGTTAATAGAAATAGTTAATAGTAAGTAAAGTGGTTTGTTCGAACCCCAGAATTTGGAGCCAAGTGGGACAAAAATGTGGATACTTTAGTCACACCCATTTGCTATTGGTCTCTGAAGTAAGGGCAGTCTTGTGAGACAGGCTTTAAACCTGTGGAGTCTGACACTAACTCTGGGTAGTTAATGTCAGAATTTAATTAAATTGTAGGGCACCTAATTGGTGTTGAAGGATTGGAGAACTGGTTGTTGGTGTGGAAAACTCACACACATTTGATATCAGAAGCACTGTGAGTAAAAAGAGCTCTTTATGTCAGAACACATGAGATTTTCTAAAATGGTCCTTGCTCACCAAAACATGTGGTTTGGGCAGATTAAAAATGAAAGGGTAGGGGATAAGGAACCTTTAATTCCTGGGTAGCTACGTGGTCACCCATGGTAAGGAGCAGCAGCTGTGCCAAGATAAGTTATTAACGGTAAAAAAAAAAAAAACAACTACCAACTCCCAAGGGAGTTGGCTTACTGTATGTATAAGAAATGCAAATGAATAAGAAAAAAAAATATATATATATATATACAATTCCTTGGTTATTGTTATCTGTAACAGCTAAAATGAAATTAGAAGAGAATTCTGGATCAGACTTTGATGCTGAACCAAGCTCAGATTCCTATCAATCAGAGCTTCAGCTGCTAGCCTCAAAGCTGTCCCCAAAAGGAAGGATTATGCAGGAGCAACTCTAATATCTGTTGTCACCAAGGAGGTGGTCCATATCGAGGAAGGGCGAAACCAAGAAACTATTGAAACCAGGGGGTACAGTGTGAAGGATCTGTGTCATATTGTGGATTATAGTATCATCAGCTTCCTAAAGAACCTTTAGGTTCTGCTAAAATGGATTGTGAAAGTCAATAATGTGGGGGCAGTGTCTTTGGTTTTGAATGCTACAGAGTGGAAAAGCATGTTTGGGTTGATGGGTAGGAAAATCACAGATGGCTGTTGTTAAAGAGAAAACTACAAGCCTCAAATGGAGTCACCCATGCTAAAGCCCATGACATTGAACTTAGGCTTCATACCTGACCTAATTCCAGTTTCAACCCTCTTCAGGAATGTAATCTTAATTAGTCAGTCTGTAATTTTCTGGTCAATACCAATGAGGTCATCTGTTAAGGAGGCCCTCTGCACTCCCCCCCACCCCCCCCCACCCCCCCCCCGCACAAAGGAATCTGGTAATCTGCCTGATAAAACCCCCACATTCTCCTAAGGGAAAGTAACCTTGCCTGAAACAATTTTTTTCCTTTTGCTAATAACTTTCTTGCCCTGCCCAGTTTCTGCCTATAAAAGCCTTCCATATTGTACGGCTTTTTTGAAGCACCTCTCGACTTGCTAGATGGGATGCTGCTTGATTCATGAATCGCTCAATAAAGTCAATCGGACCTCCAAATTACTCAGCTGAATTATTTCTTTAATAACTGTACAAGGTCTAGACACCTAGCAGGTTATTCCCAAGGAAACAGCCAGGCTGGTGGACTGATGAAAGCCACTGTAAGTTCTGTTTATCTGAGAAGGGAGACTGTCTGACTCCCTATAAATGCCAGTGAACACCCCACATGAAGTAGCTGATATGCCTCATATGCAAGTCATGTAGGAATGGCTTTATGATAACCAGGATTGTCATATACTGAATATGCCTATTTCCCAAGCCATGGTAAATGCTGTGGTTATTAAGGGGGCCCCTTTTTTATGGGTATCCTATATAACCTTACTGCTGCAAAAGCAGCAATAGTACCAGAAGCTTTATCAAATTTGCTGTCTTAGCTTCCCCTCATGGGTTTTATAGGTGCTAATAAAAACATCAGATTAATTATCAAGAAAATGAGGAGAGGCAGAAGGGAAGGTCAAAGAACTCATCCCAGCAGGGTGGCAATCTTTAGAAATGAGATCAATAAAATGACGTTGACGGGACTGAAATAAAGATTTTAATACAGCATCATTGAAGGTTGGGTGAACGAAAGGACCGCCCTGTTAGGCCCCAAACAAGTATGCTCTATTTACTTCAGTTTGGAGAAATTTTTTAGAATTTAAAAAGCTGGCAGACAAACTGTCCTGGAATAAATTGGGGCAATCAATAGCTAGGCAGTTCACCAAGATATTTTTATCAATTAATTAATTAATTAATTTACTTATTTATTTAAAAGTTTTTTTAGGTGACACAACCCTTGGTTGACCTCATAGATTGCAAGGACCTTATCAGCTTACAATCCTTTATTTTTTAGGTCTACAGCACCTGGTCTTCCTAGGTGGTCTCCCATCCCAGTACTAACCAGACCCTGCTTAGCTTCCGAGATCAGACGGGATTGGGCTTGTTCAGGGTGGTATGGCCATAGACAGTTCACCAAGATAAAGACTGTTAAAGTAACCAGATTAGGCTCAAGAGGGAGTCACTCATGCTAAACCCCATGTCAGCAAACCAAAACTGAATTTAATACTAAATTTCTATGCTGGGCCCTCCCATAAAAGAAAGGCCTAGGTTAACCAATCAGTTCCTACTCAGCCCGAGATCCCTGTCCCATCTCTAAGACTTCTTTTCACTCCATATGAGGAAAGTAACTCTGCCTTAACCAGTCGGCAAATGTGCAGTATAACTTCCTTGTTCCTGCTCCCTTCTGGCTATAAAATCTCTTGCCTTGTACAGCTCTCTGGAGCTCCTATATATCTGCTAGACTGGATGCTCCCGAATCCATGAATCTCTGAATAAAGCCAATAAGATCTTTAAAGTTCACTCCATTGAATTTTGTTCTTTAACAAGAATGAAAAAAAGGCCAGAGTCCCTAGGCTCATCCCCTTGCTGGGGACCCAGCACCTTATGTACTTGAGTGGGTAAAATGATCGTGGGAGCAAAGAAAAAAAGTTCCTTGACATAGGAGCCCCTTGCACTGTGGTATCAAAAGTCATCAGTGAAGCCCTGATGCAGGCTTCAGTCAGGAGAGAATATAGAAATTTAAGGATTGATAGGATTAAGATGGAGGCTGGGATGAAAATTGGTTTAAACAAGCTTTACGTAGAGAGGTTGTGTCTCCTTTACCTGAATGTTTTGTGGAAATAGATCTCATATCTGACTGAGGAATACCTACCTATCTACAGTTAGGAATATAAGGATTAATGGGATTCAGGTGAAAAGTTAGATGAAAATTCATATGTTTGAAGTCTTTTTACCTGAATGATTATGGGGATGGACATGGTGCCTGACAAGGGAACTGCTTCTGTAAAACAAAGCTTGTAACTCCACCCTTCAAGGAATATTAATTGGACATGCTAAATGGGAATCAATAAGATTTCCTGAGTCCTAACAGTATGGAGTAGAAGCTGGAGTGCTTATATGGACAAATTCTTTGTGTAATAGCTGTATGTGGGGCACAGACTGGGACTTATCACAAAAGCCTATAAGCATCTCCCAATGCTGACTAATGGGAAATTGTCTAGAGAAGTCCCACTTGACGGGCAATTATTAGCTTGCTGTCGAATATGAATTAAGACTGCCTGTGTGACTGAAGGACATAAAATAATCTTGAAACCTGAAATGCCTGTGCTGTCTTGGATGATGTTGGAAAAACTTACTCTTGGGGAGGGCAATGCCCAAAAGAGTTCTATAATAAAATAGAAATGGTTGATATAGGATCATGCCACTTGTGGAATGCAAGGGTGATGTAGTAACAAGCAAGGAGCCTCGTTTCCCCGAGGACTGACTTTGGAACTGTGTGAGGAGCCGCCACATTCTGTCATCACATGGACAATGACCTATATACAATTCTCAACTGACCTACAAAGAGCTGCTTGGCTTATGGATGGCAGTTCCTAGGTGAATGGACAATATCCTGTTGAAAGGCCACCATTCTGATCCAAAAAGCTTGTAGAGGAGGGGAAATATTTCCCCCACTACCCTTCTAAGTTTTTATTGGCTGCTCTAACAATTAAACTGACATGAAACAGAAGGAAAATCAAATTTCATTTTGTACATACATATAAAGCTATCGTAGGTATGGGATCTCTGGAAATGACCAAACCAGGCAGCTTTTGTACTTTTTAGACAAAGAAACCATAAATTTGTGAGGAAGTGACAAGACAATGAAATTTAGGCTTGAGTCTTTAATTAATGAAGAATCTAAGCAGAGCTTGTTTACACAGCCTTCTGGGCCCTTAATTATCAATCTTTGGCAATAAGAATGTCTCTTTCCCTCCCCATGCAGGGAAGGCACCTTTCACAGGAAAGATTTATTTCCTGCTTTTAAGGAGAAAAAAGATGGTTAGAATGTTCTTAAATTTGTTCAGGGTGCAATGTGCCATTTAGAGATCCTTCCCTGACTGCTAGGTATGACCATCTCTGACAAATGGGAGGTAAGGAGAAGGAGCTGGACAGGAGTTCCAGGAAACTTTATACAAAGGGATAAAAGAAACCTGCCTGTATTTTTGTCTTTCCCCCATCTTCCTGCCTGGGCCATAAACTTGAGGCTAGAGGCAGAGCATCTGTCTTGTTATATAAGGCAAGGGAATATGAGAATGAAAGCTACATGTGAAGATGGTGGAGAGAAACAGTCGAGGGCCTCTAGGAACTTGATGACATTATAGAGCTGCTATGCCAGCCCCAGATTATGTATTTTTAGTCTTACTAAAAAATAAGCCCCCATTTGGTTAAGCTAGTATAATTATTTTTTCTGTTATACGGAGTCAAATGCAATCATGATAGTGATGGTTGAACCCAAGGGCTTTAATGAAATTACCCAGAGACGGTCTAGACTGTGAGAAGACAGAAGGGCCTAGGAAGAATCCTATGGGAACTCATAATACTTAATGGCCAGGTGAAGGAGGCTGACTGCAAGAGACTTAGAGAAGAAGGAAGGAACCTGAAACCAATGTTTAGGAATAAATGCTTGGAAGAATCTCCTATGAAGCAGAAGGGTTTAAAGAGCCAGCTCTGCAGCCAGATTACAGGGATTCTATCCTGGCTCAGGTAGCCTTAGGCAAGTGGCTTAACTCATCTGTGCCTCAACTTCCTCCCTGTAAAGTGGGGATAATAATAGGGTTCCGATGACTAAAAGCAAAGGGCATACACTTAAGCCCTCAACCAGCATTAGCTGTTATTATTGTTAATTATTCCACAGAAAAAAAAAGTTTTGTTTTGTTTTGTTTGTAAAGCTACTCCTTTGGGAAACCTGAAAATGGTGTTGTCCTCCATGGGATTATCTGACATTAGTCATCAGACAGATCTAAGGAAAGACAGTTCTCTACAGGGTGTTGTGGAGTTCCTCCTCCAAGCTGGCCAGGCTGGCCCTGTGGTTGTGCACTGGCAAAAAGTTTTCCATTTAAGAAGCATTTAGAAGTATTTGTTGAATCCATTCCAATGTAAAGACTATGTTGGGTGATGGTGGTATACAAAGATGCATGCAATATAGGGTGTGCACACGTGTGCACGCATATGAGAGAGAGAGAGACAGAGATAGAGACAGAGACAGAGAGAGACAGAGAAAGAGACAGAAAGAGAGAAACACACACACGTGCAAACAAGCACCGAGAGCCTTCTGAGACACCAGCAGCAACTACTCCCTTCTTGTTTCCACTGGGCTTAAACCAAGGCAGACGTGAACCTGAACCCCAGAAGGCACCTTGTGAAGCCTAAGAATGAAGTAAACTTGGCAAAAGGCAGAGTCAAGAGATAGAGAGAAAAAGAGTCCCAGCACAATGACATGGTTAAGCCCTGTGTCAAATAACACCTGAAGAGAGAAGTATTCTCCGACTTTGCATTTCTGGAATCCAATAAATTGCTTAACAAGTCTAAGGTAAGTTTTCCTTCACATGCGACTTGAACAGCCCTATATGACGCACATGATAACTAATTAACATTTACCTCCTGCCTCAAAAATTACTAATTGCTTCGTTCTCAGTGTTAATGTTTAATTAAATAAACTTGAAGTTGCACTACTAGCCAGTTTCAGAAACTGGAGTAAATCCTAGATATCTTTTTTTTTTCCCCTTTAAATTATATTATGGAAAATTTCAAACAAATACAAAAGTAGATATAATAGTATAATAAACCCATTTCACTCCAACAATTGTAAACCCATGAACAAACTTATTTCGCCTATTCTCCCACCAGCCTCTGAAATTGATTAATTTAAAGTATATCCCTTGCTTCATTTCATCTGTAAAAATTTCAGTATGGATCTCTAAAAGATAAAGCCTTTTTTAAAAAATTTAAAACTATTTATGATGGAGGATTTTGAACAAATACAGAAGTAGAACGATATAATGAACCCCCAGATACACAACACCCAGCCTCCAAAACCACCATGGCCACCACTGGACCATGGCCAGTACTTCCTCAGCCACACCTTATCTACTTTCTCCCCTCCCATATTATTTTGAAGCAAATCCCAGAGATCACATTACCGACACATTTCTGCATATTCTTTACAAGATAAAGACACACACAAAAAATTTAGAATAAATGTGATCTGCATCCCTACTCCAATTAAACAAGAAATTCCTTAATAGCATAAAATATCCAGAGTCCAAGTAACTCTGCAAAGCTGCTTTCTCCAATTCAAAGTCCAGGGCCCAGGTATCTGATTAGTGTGCCTAGATCACAGGACTTCATTGTATCTCCCAAAGAGCAGAGAGAGGGAAAAGTCTAGTCCCCTTTAGACCCTGAGACTCCTATTGCAAAGGATTCCCCCTGCTCCTGGCGAGTCAAAACAGGTGACTCTCCACTGCAAGTGGCATTTAACAGTGATACAGAAGAGAAAAAGCCATAGGGGTTTTGTTTTTAATGTTTGTTTGTTCATTTGTTTTTTCTTTCTCCACAGGTTAGTTGTAACTGTACTACTTCTTTTTATAGGGATAAGTTTATATCCCTATATTTTTATTTAACAGAGTAAGCAATTATCTAGGTTACTGTAGACCTTTTGTAAACATAATTTTTAACAGCTACATAATATTCCATAAAGCACATATTTCATAGTTTATTTGATCAATCACCCATATTTTGGCATTCTGATTCTATTGTTTGTGATTACAGATAACTCTGTAATGAACACTGTTTTGTTTAAAACTTTTTCTGTATTTAGCATTATTTAATTAATACACTACCAAAAGCAAAATTACTGGTAAAAGAGTATGAACATTATAAAGAGCGGGCATTTCTAATACTGACTTAACACCAGCTCACATTGTTATACAGTAATCTCAAGAGGCATTTCAAAATTCTAAAGATAAAATTGATAGAAACTGATGAATTTTAAGAACATAAGCCCTAGAGAGTATGGCACAGAAATAGAATTTTTAACTGGGCATACAGCCATCCAGAAAAAAAGGACTACATTTCCAAGCCGCCCTTGTAGCTAAGTGTTATCATGTGACTAAGTTTTGACCAATGATATATAAGAAGTGTCTCCCCCCATCTCCCTTCAGCAGCTGGACACATTCCCCAATGGGTGATGACTTTGCCCTCTTTTTTTGCTACTTTATTTCACTTTACCAGCTAGAATGTGGGTAATGAGCACAAGAATCAAAGCGTAAACATGGAGGGAGCTAGAGAGAAACTAGAAGCCAGGGTCCCTGAAAACTTTGAAAAGTGGAGCCACCATTCCACTTTTCCACCACTTCAAGATCAAGTTCTATCTCAAGCCACTGGCGATGTGCGTTTTCTACCACGTACAGCCAAATCTAACTAAAAACTGTGGGTTTAGAAACTGGGAATGGCATTGTTACACATTTTTTCATAAACCAATTGAAGTTGAGAATTACTGCCATGGAGAGAAATGTTTCAAATGTACTTTGAGATTTTGTTATTATGTTTGGCTTCTTAATTGTTCTTGACCCTAGCACAAAATAAAACTTCAGTGTCTGCGGCAGGAAATTCCAAATAAAACTCTAGGGTTCGTGACATCCAACTTCTAGTGTAGTTGCCTCAAGTGTAAAGGCAAGGAAGGGAGTTGGGGCAGCGAAAAGGTTTCCTAGTTTATCTTGTTTCCAGAGATTCCTACTGCAAGAACTATTAAAAGGCCTTCTTGAGAGAATTGCAACCAAAAATAAAGTGGCATTTGGCATCTCTCTGGAACAAATCTAACTCTGCTCTTAGAAGAATAACCTGTTTTAATTTGCTAACTCAAGTCAGACTCTGAGGAAAAAACCACTGGGAAAATGTTTTAAAATAAAAATGCTAATCTAAAAAGGAAAAGTAAAATTCCACGTCAAAAGTGAGCAGTGTTAGACTATACTTTGGTTCCAGTAAATCAAGTCTGGTGAAAACACAGATGCTTTGGGGCTCAGATTTAAAATATATTAGGATTGGGGAATCATTTTTTGTTGTTGCCATTCCTCAGAAAAGGTGGTCATGTAGAAGGGAGTCCAATATTTTGCTGTGATGTTTATAAGCAATCCTGGTACTTGATCTTTCCTGCCATTAAATTTGTCAGCAGTCAAAATCAGGGTCAGACTCAAAAGTAAAAAGCTGATTCCAGGTGACTTTCTCCAGAATTAAATAGTATCATCAATGATACAGCTTAATTTGATGTCCTCTGATGTACAGAACTCTCCCTGGACCAAATCCTCCCTTTTACCTTTCTTTGTGTCAAACCTGCTGTCATGGGTCTGGCCAGTTTCTACATGATTCCCCTTTTCCTCCTAACTCACGCTAGATTGAAGCTTCAGGTGCTTGCAATCATCTTCGAGGTTGCTGAAGAGAGGCCATCTAGTTTGTGATTACACATGGCAAGATGTTAACCCGAGCCAGCTTCCTCCTGCAGGTCTGCACACCTTAGGACTACTCCAGTCAGTTCCTGTTCACCTGGACAAAGCAAACAAAGTTGAGTGTAATTTTCCACAAAGCCTAACAGAGGTAGCAAATCCATTTCAAATGAAATCATATAGTGCATCTCAAAGCCAATGCGATTAAATAATAAACTTGTAACTATCCCTCAGCCATCCTATTATTATAATAAATAATTAACCTTTAGCAGGTCACATTATCTATTTACATGTGCACTTGAGGAGATTTCTGATGTTATAAGTCTTTTTCAGAATAGCTATTACACCTTTTGGGTAAAGGAGATGATTGTAGAACTTGGCAATGAAATCTATACATTCACGGGGAAAAAAAGTTCTGTATTTAACTTTAATTAGTGATGGATTTTAACATTATATTCCAGTGTGCTCCACCAGGGTAATGGCTTATTATTACCTTGCCCCTTTTCTTTAAAAGCCACCTGCCTGCTGCCACAATGCCCAGAAGGTTGCCTTTGTTTCTTGCTTACTTTCGCTTTAAGAGTTGTTAGCATTTCAGCTGGTAAAGTTCCAGGTGCCCTCTAGACTAATTGGCACGAAGTGAGTTTTCCAATTTGGAAGAGAAAGAGCCTGTTCTCCAGGGAAGGATCTTCAAGGTAATTGCTTTCTCAGAGATTTCAGCCACCACCTTTGGCAGCCTTCATCAGAAACAAATGCCTCTCGCTGTTAGGAGGAGCTAAAAACCCACAGATAGAAAAATAGCTGCTTAGGGCAGACTTGCTGAGACCTTTGAAACTGGTGACCTTTCAGAAGGGAAGAAGTCGGGGAAAGGCCAGTGCGGGCAAGAGCAGCTGAACCCTCCCCCACTGGACAGGCACAGCGGCTCTGGCTAGCTGTTGCCATTGTCTTCCTTTTTTTAAAGAGCTTCAGCAAAGGGGTGCATTGGTAGAGGAGGCTAACGTATTAACCAGGGTTCCAAGCAGGGGGAGAATGACACTTATTTGCAATAAACACTTTTAACAGACCACCTGAGCTAGAGGGAGTGCTGGATATGAAATGATGGAGGCTAATCTGGGCAAGGCTCCAAGAGGAGTTTGTGTGTGTGGTGTGTGTGTCTGAGTGTGAGTGGAGAAGAGTGAGAGGAAGACACAGAGAAGAGGGAATTCCTTTGGACCACTACCTGCCAAAGGAGTGCGGGGGCAGGTGGTGGTCCAAAGGTATGCCTTTTGCAATAATTGTTAAAGATAAAAAGTGATATTCATGAGAAAGTGGGATGCATGCAACAAGAGATAGGACCTGGGTGCTCTGGTTGAGAGTCATGGGAGGAGGCTGTGGGTGATGAAACCTAATTTAGAAGGCAGATAGCAGGTGATGTTTAGGCTCAGCCCTGAAGGAGGAAAAGCAGCCTGCAGTGCTAAGTATGGGCAAAGAGAGTTCTAGAGGCAGGAAGTGCCTGAGGGAGGGACACAGGGCAGGGAGTACTGGGGAGTGGTGGTGAGATTCTAGAGGGGGCAGGGGCCAGCTCACTAGAGCCTCTAAGCCTTGAGAAAAAGTTTGGTCTTTATTCTAAAAACAGGAGGAAGCCAGTTAGGAGGCTCTTGAAAGAGAAGAGGCTGGGAGGTGCCATGGCAATGGAAAGATGTGGATGAACTTAAGGCATTTTTTGAAGGGAGAATAAATAGAAAAAAAACATGGTGTTGGACTGGAGGTGGGGGATGAGAGAGAGGAAGATGCCATGGACGGCTTCGCATTTTAGCTTGGAATTATTTATCAAAGTGAGGTAGACTGTGGGAGGAACAGGTTTGGACATGTTAAATTTCAGCTGTCTGGGTTTATTAAATGGGTGGCATTCAGAGGCGGCTCAGCCCTCTGATGTGATACAGTTTGATGCGAACCAAAGAAACGATTCACCAAGTTGCGTTGGCATAAGTTAACAGCTTCATAAAGTTTTAGTTCCTTATTGATAGAACTGTTAAAGATCTAAAAGAGACATGTAGAATTTTGAGTTGGTTTTTTTTTTCAATGACAGTATGTGCTGTAGTGGCATTTGGTAGTTTGGGGTTTCATAAACATAATGTGTGCTCATAGATGTCAAAGGTTTACTATAGATAGAATAGACAGTATTGGACTAATTTCCAGTAAAACTTTATGGAAAATGCAAAGTGCTAGTTGGTATGTAGTCTGTGATGTGGATAGATAATAGTTATCCTTTACTTAGTATTTACTATGTACTTTGCATTAGGTTATACACTCTTTAAACAGCCCACATTTTTTATCATCAATATTACATGTAAGGAAAAATAATCTCAGAAGGATTAAGTAAGTAACTTGCTCAGGGTCACAGAGCTAGCAAGGGGCACAGTCTATATGTCTGGGCTGACTAGAAAGCTTGGGCAGATGTCCTTGGCTACAGAATGGGTTATCTGGAAAGCATAGGTTAGGATGGGGTTGAGGATGGAAAGGTTTATTGGGGAGTGACATTCATGGACAGACAAGATCCCAATGCAGACCTGTCAAAGTCTCTGCCAGCCCAACCTGAAGCAATGACTGCCCATTAGAGGGTCCTGTGTTGGGCAGAGACAGCGAGGTCCTTGCACTGCTATCTCAGCTCACCTACTGGCTGGGGAGAGGACTCCAAAAAGAGCAGGATCTCAGCTTGCAAGCGAGGCTGATCCCCAAAGGCTGTAGATTAACTGTGCTCCTTGTATCTGGGCAGGAGTCCTTCTTTAAATGGGGATCTAAACAGTGCATCTCTTTGCCTGCCACATGCTCTAAAAATTGCCAGCGCTCCTTTTACCCAAGAAAAGGCAGTGCTTTAGTAATCCATTGCTGTGTAACAAATTGTCTCAAAATGTAGTAGCTTAAAATAAAAAGTATCTGTTATCTCACAGTTTCTGTGAGTCCAGCATCTAGGCATGGCTTAGCTGGGAGCCTATAGCTGAAGGTCTTCCGTGAGGTTGTAGTCAAGCTGTGGCTGAGGCTGCAGTCTCATCTGAAGGCACAGCTGGAGAGGGAATACACTTCCAAGCTCACTTACGTGGTGGTTGGCAGGCCTTGGTCCTTCATCACCTGGGCCTTTCCACCAGGCTACCTCATAACACACCAGCTGACTTCCATCAGGGTGAGCAACTCAAAAGACTGTGAAAGAGAATCCAAAGTGGAAGTCATGGCCTTTTATAATCTAACCTTGTAAGTGACATTCCATCATTCTGTCTCATTCTATTTATTAGAAGCAGGTCAATAAATCTAGTCCATGCTCATAGGAAATACAAGTATGAGAAGACCAGGAGGTAGGGATCACTGGCAGCCATTTTAGAGGTTGCCTACCATAGGCAGGTGCACATCCAAATATACAACATCGATGACAATAATAATTTTAGCTACACTTGCTATGAATCAGGTATTGTATTAGGTCCTTACATATATCATCTCACCACAACTCATATTCATTCAAGTTCATCAGGTATCAGGCCCTCTGAGCTGCTGGGAACAGAACGGCAAATGAAGTATGCTTCCTGCTCTCGAGGTGTTCATGTCTAGAGGTATAATTTGTTTCCATTTTACAAAAGAGGAAAAGACAAATCACACAGAAAGTAAGTGGCTGAGCTAGGAGGCCAAAGCTGGTCAGAGTGACTCCAAGGCCAGCAATTTTTGTGAAGACACCATACTCCTGAATCCACAAGCCTGAAAACATTGCTAGTCTAAGAACAACTGTGAGGAAGGAACAAATCACAAAAAATACATACACTATAATTCCATTTATATGAATTTCAAAAATAGGGGCTTGTTTAGCGATGCACGAATAGCAGTAACACTGTAGAGAAAAGCAAGGAAATGATTTCCATAAGTTAGGAAAGTAGCCATTTCTGGAGGAGGAGAGGAAGGTGATGGGGGGTGCACAGGGGCTTCTAGGGGGCTGAGTGCTCCTTTAGACATGGTTGGTGGTTATATTGGTATCCAATTTATAATGATGTATTAAACTGTACAAATGTTTTGTTTACTCCTCTGTATATATGACACATCTCACAGTAAAGAAAATTACAGTGAAAACAATTGTCTCAAGTGGGACCCTATTTGCCAGGTGCAGGCACCTATGATGGTAGGTAAAGAGCTCCTTTTTTTAGAGAAACAAGGAGTATAGACAGGTCTTTTTGCCTTGAGGAAATCTCCCACAAAGTAGGATTCACAGCATGGCTCACCAATATGTCCTTAATGTGTGTTACACCCCAAATGAATTCTGAGGACTGTGCTTGGTGAGATCATGTTGCCTCTAATACACGAGTCTGAGCAAGTTGGTGTTTTTTTCTATTCCTGAAAGGGCTGCTGAAGAATGAAACCTGATTCACATTGTAACAACAGGCACTCAGATCTTCAGAACTGCAAAGAGCAGCTTTGTACGAAAGTGCTAGGGAAAGCTCACTCCTGGATTCCTCAAATAAATTAGACTTTCACCTATTCCCTTTCAGACCCTGTCTAAAAAGCAAAGGGGATTTGCTTTTGGGTTCTGCAAAGCCAGACCAGCTGTAAATACATGAGAAGGATTTAGAAGTCAGTCTGTCCACTGGGAGGAATGGGGGTGAGTGGGTGTAGTGGAGAATGGGAGATGTCCTATCTCTTTGGAGATTTTGAGTTCATTCTACTCTGTTCCACCATGGTCAGACGGAGCTATGCTTTCTGAATTACTGGCCTTCTAGATGCCCCTGGTTCATGACCCTGGTTATATCCACACTTGGGGGGCAGTGACCTGTGCCTGAGCCAGGGTCACCTGGAGCTGACCTATGTTTTAGGGCCCAGAGGATCACCCTTCCTCTACCAATGGGTGGTGAGCACGGGGGGAGGTAAGGTTGCTAGAAAAAGCACTGGAAGCTTGTTAAATCTGAATTTTATCTGAAATTTAGTCCAACTGTTCAATTGAACATCCTATGTTTTTATATTCTAAATTTGGCAAACCTCAGAGGAGGGTACTCGGCCTCGAGCAAAGGGAGGGACAACCGGGTACAGGCAGACTGCTCTTGAGCAGCTTCCACTGGAGAAGCTTGGTTGATCTGGTCCCTATGTCCGTTGCTCTCCCTTTCCACAGCCCTTGAGGACATCCACGTAGTATGCAGGCTGTGCACATGCTCTGTGCCAGGTACTTGAAAACACTGGTGAATTGTTGATTATGCTGTATCATAATAGCATTATGGTCATTTTTTAAAGGTGGTCTTATCTCTTAGAGATGTACAATAAAATATTTATAGATAAAATAAGATATCTGACATTTACTTCAAAATAATAGGAGGAAGAAATACATACTGTTGGGGAAAAAAAAAAAAAAGGAGATCATGGTTGCCTGGGACTGGCAGCAGAGGGAGGGATGGGCTGCAAAGGGGTACAAGAAAATCTTGGGGATGATAGAAACGTTCCGTATTTTGTTTATGGTAGTGGTTTCAAGGGCGTATGTGTCTGTTAAATTTCATCAAATTGTATGCTAAAGTGAGTGAAGTTTATTGTATATGAAATTTACCATAATAAAGATATACATTTAATAAAGGCATATCTCAATAAAAGTACTAGTTAAAAAACTAAAATATGAAAGAAGTGGATGAGGCGTGGATGAGACAGGGCTAGCCACAGGTTCCTGGTTGGTGCACCGGGTGATGCTTACACGTAGGTTTCATTACACTGACCATCTGTTCTTTGAACTGTTGATGTTTAAAGTTCTCCGTAATAAAAAGGTTTTCAAAAGATAATAAGGAAAATAAGATAATAAGGAAAAAAGAAGAAAATTCCAAATTAGATATTTTAGAATTTCTCAATAAGTGAGAGTTGCTAAAAAGAAAAGAACAAATAAAAACTCATTGGAATTAGCTTTGATTGAGATAACTGAGTGACTGGAAGAAA
Organism: Eidolon dupreanum; assembly: GCA_028627145.1. Lineage (NCBI taxonomy): Eukaryota > Metazoa > Chordata > Mammalia > Chiroptera > Pteropodidae > Eidolon > Eidolon dupreanum. The sequence continues at coordinate 85,105,160 of CM053506.1, read as the reverse complement.
ATGATTATTATCTGGAAGGATTCTATGTTTAGATCTCCCATAAGCGACTTCAAATTCTCATTGCACATTAATGAAAAAGATGAGAACCCAAAAAAGTGGGAATGCCAATGGTACAGACACATTAGAAGAAGTTTGGCAGTTCCTAGCAAGGCTAAACACAGTCTTTCCACACAATCCAGTAATCATACTTCATGATATTGACCCAAATGAGTTGCAAAATTATGTCCACATACAAACCTGCACACAAATGTTTATAGCAGCTTTATTCACAACTGCCCAAACTTGGAAGCAACCAAGATATCCTTCAATAGATGAATGGGTAAGCAAATGGTGGTACATCCATACAATGGAATATTGCTCAGTTATAAAAAGAAACGAGCCATGAAGCCAGGAAAAGACATGGAGGAACTTTAAATGCATGTTGCTAAATGAAAGAAGCCAGTATGAAAAGGTTACATACTATATGACTCTAACTATATGACATTTCTGGAAAAGGCAAAAATATAGAAACAGTCAAAAAAATTAGTGGTTGTCAAGAGTATAGGGGGGAGGAAGGAGAAGAGTTCATAAGTACAGGAGATTTTCTAATACTGTACATGCCATACATCTATCAAAACCCATAGAACTATGTGACACAAAGAATGAGGCTTAATGGAAACAATGGACCTCAGTGAATAATAATGTATTGACAATGATTCATTAATTGTAACAACTGTATCACATTAATGCAAGATGTTAATGATACGGGAAACTGTGTGCAGTGGGGAGAAGGAGAATATGGGAATTCTCTATACTTTCCGCTCAATTTTTCTGTAAACCTATTTAAAAAATAGTCTACTAATTTTTAAAAAGGTAAAGAAAAAAGAAAAAGAAGAAAAAAATAAAAAGAAACATCCAAATTAGATGCTTTAGAATTTCTCAATAAAACATAGTTGCTAAAAAAAAAAAATCATTGAAATGAGATTTGGTTGAGATGACTATGAATGGCTGGAAGAAAATGATTACCATCTAGAAGGATTTTACATTCAGATTTCCTCTAAGTGACTCCAAGTTCTCATTGCACATTAACGAGGAAAACTGAAATCTAAAAAAAATTAAAAAGACAGACAAAAATACAGGATCACGTTACTCTACAAATGTGCCCTCCAATCTTTCTCTCTTTGTTTTTGTCCAGCAGCATTTTTGCACATAACCATCCTGTATTTGCCGCCTTTGTTTTCTGGTTCCAAGAGAGGGTGACTCATATTCACAAAGGGGGAGTAGTGTGTGTATGCAGGGAGGCCTTCCAGAAATTTGACGAGAGGGAGGGAGAACTTTGCAACATGAATTCAGCCATACTTACAATGACCACTGATCTGATGGGCATTGCCTCTGGGAAGGTTGGGATGCTATGCTGTTAGAAGCCTTCCCTCTGCAAGGGTGGCCTTAGTTTTATTGCTTCTTAGCCGTTTGGAACCAGCTTCCCGCCAAGTGTCTGGCAGGACACACCCAGTTCCCAGCTCTGGCTACATGTGAAAGTGAAAGGTTCTTTCACTTGAACTTGGCTGGCTGGGAACTGAGCCACCTGTCAGGAAGAACAGGTCTCGATTAATGTGAGATTAATGCGAGGGTGCTCCCAAGTGGCTGTGGACCAGCAACGGTCCTCTGCAGAGAGAGGCAAGACCTGTGAACCAAACTGTAAGTATGTAAGTATTGATACATGGAGAACATAGAGAAGGCTGAGATACAGAATCTTTAATTGTAACTTCCACTAGTGGGCTGGATATGCCAGCATCACAGGGGAAAACAGGAGCGTAGAACAAAAAGCATTATACTTGAATAAAGATTGAACACTGATACTATCTTATAAGAACACCATGCATCATATAAGAACATCATTTGTCTCTGTTGAATATTATTTGCATTTTGTTTTTTATTTAGTCTTTTAAAAATGAATTCTAGTAGGTGCATATGTATTTTTCGTGTGCAAGTGATGTTTTACTTTAGTCAAGAACCTAAGTGTTTCCAGACACAAACACCTTAATTGGCTAAAACTGATCCTGAGGATTGGTGGTGAAACTGTCACAGTAACGAAATATTTGTCCTTGGATTTAGGATATAAAAACGTAAAAGCTATTCCTACAATTTCTTTCTCCATCTAAAATAATTTTGTGTAAAATTAAATACTAAATTTTCTGTCATGCTCATGCAATGGAAAAATTGTAATCATTAATTTGAATTGGATTGCATTTTCTAGGGATCTGTTTACACTGTCAGAAGGATGTGACAGCCATTTTTCAGGATCACTTTCCAATAAACATAGTAAAGCTTAGAGATTTTTGGTTTTCAGCTTCTATAAATGCAGTTTTCTTCATATGCTAATGGCATACAAGACTGAACTCGGCTTGCATTTGCTTTCTGGGTTATGACTTTGTTATGAATATATGTTATGTTATATTATGTTTGTTATGTTGTTCTCATTGTTTGAATCAATAATTAAGTCTTCATTTAGTGAAGAATATGAAGTGGCAAGGATTTCACCTGAGGTTTTCAAATCGTGAGTTAGAAGATTTTTTTGTTCATTTTCATTTGATTAGTAATGAAATCTTTATTAAATAATTTGAAAGTCCCGTCTTCAAATTTTATGTAGGTCATGCTCAGGAGAAGTCTGCTCACTTCTATTGTTTCTAGTTTTTAGAAATTTAAGCAGACTGCTTTCTATTTCCTTTTCCTTCTGCCTTTTTCTTTTCTGAGCTCCGCCTGTGTATTTTCTATCTCTATGATGATCTTGACTAGTACTCATTTTCAAAAGTATTTAAAGCTGAAATTTATAAAGTTTTGGAAAATTCACATCATATTAAAATTATTAAAATTCACAATTCTAGCATTCAATATGCACCTAGTTGCCACTGCATTTGTTCATCTAGTTGCCAGTTCATATAATGTTTTGTGAATGTTGCATCTAGACCTGTATATATACAAGTTTAATAGTAATATGAATTATATAATGTTACAAAATATTTTTGGCTATTACTTGCAACTGTTGCAAACACCAGAATCATATACCACTGGAAAATGATATCTTATTTTGCAAGAATCTATGCATTTATGCTGTGAGGAAGGATATGACAAGTTAATCGGTTTGTCTTTTTCTTAAATGCTTCCCCCTCCTTGCATTCTGAAGCAGTGTCTAGCTCTATGTTAGCAGCAGTAAAACTTACAAATCTTCAAGGCATTTGGTCTCAGTCTCTTTTTGTTTCAAGGACGTAGGGCTTGAAATGTAATGAGGCACTTTCTTGGGAGCCTCAGACCTGAATAGTGTAAGTCATGAGAACTAATGCTTAGGGTTTATGAATTGTGCTATGCCACCACTGAGTGCCAAATTTCAACTGATGGGCACCCTTACATTCCTTACTACACCTATCTGCTGTGTTCATGATATATGAGGTCCACCAAAGCTCAAAGCCTGGGTTACTTTTGCCTGGGTTAAGGTCTGTTGTGGCCACTTTGAATGTTGTCTTAGGAACTAGTGAGAGATCTTTGGAAAGGGAATTCCTGGCATGCTAGAGATGAATAAAAGGTGCCACCTCAGGTGAGATTTGGGAGAGAAGGCAGAGGTAGATTTCCCATGAATGAAGCTTAAGCTTCGAGGTCCCTTATTGGCACAGACTGCTCGAAGATCCATGCCTAATTTTGTGTTCTTTTTCTTCAAGATGGCTCCTAGCCCACAAAACTTACGTTTAAAAAACTTAAGGAGGAATACCAGGGCCTAAGCCAGGCAGGCTCAGGTCCCCTTCCAGCAGTGTCCTGGAGTACTCAAGAGGAACCAGAGGCATATGAGCTGGAAGCAGAAGGCCTGGGGCAACCTAGTAGGGTTTCACAGTAATGTCAGAATCTGCAATAGCGAGATTCATCCAAATCTCTAGAGCAGTGCTGATCAATAGAAATATAATGCAAATCTCATGTGTAATCTTAAATTTTCAGTGGCTTTATTTAAATAAGTAACAATAAACAGGTGAAAGTATTTTGTTTAAATATATCCAATGTATCGAAAATATTGATGAAGTCCTTAAAATCTGGTGTGTGATTTATACTTGCAGCATATCTCAGTTCTCACAAGGCAGTTTCGATTGCTCAGTAGCTACATGTGGCTAATGGCTACCATATTGGGCAGCATGCCCTCTGTCTCTACTTTCCAGTCAGTGCTGACTGGGGCACTGTGTTAGTTTCCCATTGCTGCTGTGACAAGTCACCCCATATTTAGTGGCATAAAACAACACAAGTTTATTCTCTTACAGTTCTGGAGCTCAGAAGTCCAAAATGGGTCTTACGGGGCTAAGATATTAGTCAGGCTGCCTTCTTTCTTGGGAAACTGTTAGCTTGCCTTTTCCAGCTTCTAAAGGCTGTCTGCATTCCTTGGCTCATGGCCCTATATCACCCCAACCTCTGCTTCCATAGTCATGTCTCTCTGATGCTAACCCTCCTGCATCCCTCCCATAAGGACCCCTGTATGTTAGGCTCATACAGATAATTCAGGATTTGATAATCTCCCCATCTCAAGATCCTTAAGTTAATGACATCTGTCAAGCCCCCTTTACCATGTAGGATAGCATTCAGATGTTCTGGGAATTGAGAGGAAGATATCTTTGAGGGGCATTATTTGGCTTGCCACAGATGCATAGAAGAAGCTGAGGCTTTAGGGAAAAGATGCCCCTAGCCAAAGTAGAATCAGGGAAAGAAGAAATGGCTCTATTCTGTCTAGAGTAGGGCAAGAATGGGCTCATATTCCATAGGAGGAAAACTAAGGATAGCTATAGGTTTTGAGTCTTTGGAGGAAAACCTGGCTCAAGATCATCTCAACCAACAGGTTTCTCTCTCTCTTTTTTTTTTTTGACCATATAGGAAACTTATCACAGTTATCAGTCCTAGAACAGAGCTTCTTCTCCAAGGATTATACCCATTCCATGCCACCCCCTCCCTCACTACCTGCTTGCTACATACCCACACCTTCAGTACACAAATTAGAGGCAGAATTCTCATAACATGTTCAGTGGTAGAGTAGATTATTTAAAAATTAAAATATTTCTGAAACATATAAAATAATACTGAATGTGAATTCTAACTGAAAAACTAAAATTTTAAAACAAACAAAAATTTAAATATTTATTGAATAAAAAATAAATATATATTTCATTTTCTCAAAGGACTCTTATTAAAATAGGTCAGTGGGCTCCTGACCAAGGACTTAGCACTAAATAATTCAAAGATATGATCAATATCTGCAATTACCTAGGACAATAAAAGTGTGCTGCATCAACTTCAACAAGAGACTTAAATATACTCTACACAATGATTATACAAGAAATCCAATGAGCTGTAGACTGCATAAAAGTGTCATTGGATCAAATATTTAAATTACAGCCTAATTTGATGGCTAGAATGTGGTCAATGATAATCTTGCTTAACTCGTTAGAGTTTAAGATGGCTCATCTGTGATGATTTAATGATCTAAGATATCTTACAGATGCCTTTGTTTTATCTCGGTATATTTCCCTGGAGTGAGCAGAGATATTCAAAACTATTTCCATGAGCCAGTATATCCAGTGCTCGATGTGTTACTGGTATTGGCAGTCATCCCAGCCAAACTGATCCAGAGCACTGAAGACACAAGGTGCCTTGGAAGGGGTGGGGACCTGGCCCTTGGCACATCCACCCAGGGTATGTATGCCCTGGGAGGGCAGCTCTCAGGTGTGGGTGCTGGGAGGCTATCCAGTTTGGCAAGTGGAACACGGAATCTGGGGAGCAGGACAACTGATGATAAGTAGTTGCTTAGTAAAATAAGAGGCATGAAGTTCATCTGATAAGACAAGATGTGGATAGAGGGTAGCAACAGAGCAGGTAATAAATTATCACTCTTGGCATTGTTGGATGCCACAGTCATCACTTAAAGTATTTATGAGTGACCCCAAAGATCCATGACATGCAGTCCTCTGTCATTTTGCCAGGACAAACATCTTCAACACCTGAGCATGTAGAAACTAGTTGAGTGAATGACAGGTATTCCATTTAACCATGGCTCTGTGGTTCTTTGCTCATGGTTGGGCATGCAGAATCTCTTCTTAGGTGATTAAAAAATAACAATAACCACAATGTTTTCTTTTCCTTTGGGAAAAAAGTCTGCCACTTATGCCAGTATTAAGATGAAGAGAAATTCAGTCAGAAAATGAAATATAATCGAATGCCAAACTCAGCTGTGCAGGGCTTGAAAGGATGAACAAGGCCACTTGTACTCTATACAAAAAAAAAAAAAAAAAAAAGAGAGAGAGAGAGAGAGAGAGAGAAAAGAAAAAAAAAGAAATTGAAAAAGCCATTTGAATATGGCACAAAAAAATGGTCATCAAGGAGAGCTCCATTTCAGTGAAAGTTAAAAAGGAGGTGACTGTGACGTGAGGCTATGCACAACAAGCAGGTGACCCTTTGATTCCAGAGAACATTCACCTGTTCAAACAATGTCAGGGTTCAAAACGGCTTGGAAGAGTATTACTCAAGCCTATCATGGGTTTGCTGCAACTGGAAATCAAACTTATAGGAACTGATATCAGAAAAGCATGTTTGAAGGTAGCAGCCGTTGCTTCCTCCTGGAGTTCAGAGGTAGGACTTGGGTGAGGTTTGGGTAGGGCCAAAGCAAGGCAGGGACTTAATCCTGGGAGGTTTAGAGGGAATGCTCAGCAGGTAATCAAAAGGGCATTTTTGGCTCCAGGAGCAAGGCAGAAGCCAGTCAACAAAACTTAGGACAGAAGGAGCAAGCAATCAAAGCTGATTTCAGAGCAAATTTAACTTTTGAGATGCGTCCCTAAGCAGCAAACTAAACATCCTTTACCTTCCTTTTCTGAACTCAGAATTGGCCCTAAAAAATTGTGACAGGGCTGAGCCTACAGATTTGAGAGAAGGATGGAGGGCTCTCAGGTATAGAGAAGAGGGCTGCACAGCTAGGGACCTAGAAGGGTATGAGAAAAATTGCCCAAGGAAAAGAGTAACTGGTGGCTCAGGGTCGGACTGTTGTAGAATCCCTGCTAAAGTCTTGTGCCCTGTCTTTACTGGAAAACGACTTCATGAAGTTCTCAAAGTGTGTCTGCCTGGATAAAGGTTGGGGCAATTTGTACTGTGTCAATTTGAATAAGTTAGGATCTAATTTCCCAGAATCCTCTTCTCTGTATGGCTCCAGACAGGAGCTGACCGAAAGAGAATTTGCATGAGATTTATAAGGTAGAAGTGAATTACCCTCTGAAGGTTGTAGTGGTCAGAAGTGGTTACAAATAAATGCAGAAGTGCCCATGGGTTCCAGCTTGTCCTCATTCTCCTCTACCCCAATCCACCCCTTCTTACCAGCTGCAAACTCTGTTGACTGACCATGGCCCTAGACTCACTGCAAGATGCTTGACTTTAATCCACAAAGGCAGTAGCTACCCAGAGGTACAGCTTCCACTGGCCTCCCATGAACCTTGCCTCTGCCAGCCCATTTTGGGGCTGGATGTGCCTCGCTTCTCATATTGACTGAATGGTGACCCCCTTCTCTGATCCTCAACTTTCCTCCTGGTCTTTCACTTCTCTAGTTCTTCCCACCATTGTATAAGATCTCTTTCCTGTAATAAATTCCTTATCCCATAACTTGTAGCATTTCTGCTTTCCTGAATAACCTTAGACTACATGTATTACCAGTAGCCTATATAGACTCTTGGGAAATCAAAGCATGGAAGCTTCTACCTGCTTATTTATTGTGAAGATTCTTTGGCTGCGAGAGACAGAAAGCCATACTGAACTAAATTAAGCAAAAAAAGGGGACCTATATTGGCTCATATCTTCAACCCATGAAAGGGGTGACTGGAGTCAAGTGTTCAAAAACGATCAGTTTCTTATCTCTTCTGTTCTTTTCCTGTTAGATTTATTCTTTCCTCCATTGGGAAAGACTGATGAGCTCATGGCATACAATCTCTCCATTTGCTTACAAATTCTTTTATGTCTTCCAATAAAAAATTTTAAGTTTTCTCCATAGCTGTTTTAACCATGTTTTATTAGACTTATTCCTAGATAGAATGTAGATTTTGGTCCTATTGCAAATGGTATTTTTAAAATTAAATTTTATAATTGTTTGCTATTGTTATATAGGAATGTATTTTTTTCCCAAGGATCATATGTCCAGAAACTTTATGAACTTTCTCATTAGTTCTAAGGGTTTGTTTGGAGAAGCTCTTGAATTTTCTATATATTATCTCCTAATTTTCACATGAAAATAATTTTCCTTAGGTGAAAAATCTGAAGTAATGTAAACCTAGGACTATAATACCCTGTATTAATTTTATCTGCTTTAATAGCTAATATTAATTTAGCTGCTACTAGAAATCATATGGTGTATGGAAGTGTTTTATAAAGTGTGTTCCATCGACCAAGAGGTTTTCATATTTCATACTATATTCTTTTCTTGGAGACTCATGAAGGCCCTGAGAAGTTCTGCAAAGAAACTTCTCTAACTTGGTTAAATCCTGCATTCAAACTTATTTCATCAAAGAACCTTTTTTTAAAAAAAAAGTTTATTTATTTTTAAGTATAGTTGGTGTACAATATTATATCAGTTATATTAATTTGACATTATGGAATGCTTTGTCAAGCAATACCTTCTAGCCTTCTGAGGAACTATTTTTAATAAGGAGCACACTTTGGGAAATGATGGTCTTAGGGAACACAGTCATCATAAAAACTAGTTAACTCCAGGATTTTCTCAAAGAATCTACTGTCTCTTTTATTATATTCTATGGAACCTAAGCTGGGTAGAACAAGCCTCTGTTTGGCTTTTGCTCTTTCTACTCTTCAGTCTTTAACAACAACCTCCTATAATTAATGCCAGCATTATAAAAGAAAATTATGCACGTTAAATCTCATAAGACTACCTACCACTTCTGTCCTCAGAGAAGGGCTACAGCTGGTCACAGCGGGAGATCGTCCTTGAAATTCCATCAATATCTTTTGACTGATATGGAGATGAGGGTTTTTTTTATTTCTGCTTCTATTATTCTTCCTGTTAAACCCTAGGCCATCAGCTCTTATGTCATGTTTTTCCTTACATTGCACAGAACAACACGTTTGTCAAAAGCTATCAGTTCTATGTTCTGGATTACATACACAAATTATGAGTTTATCAGAGCACAACTAAACATATGGAAATGGAAGAGGCCTATCAGTAGGAACACAACTTATAAGGGAGAAAAAGTTCTAATTATGTAAGTTTTCCTTGTCCTGCTATTCCTGATCAGACAGTGTGTTTATGAGATCATTTGAAAGGATAATGATGAGTGTCTGTCTCAGTGACTCCCACCCTCAAAATCATTTGTGGAGCTCTGAAAAAAATACAAATAGCTGGACGCTATCTGGGACCCTCTGAATTAGAATCTCCAGGGAAAAGCTTAAGCACTTGTATTTTTCAAAGCTCTGCAATTTTTTCTCTGACATTTATTATGTGGCCTTTATTTTTTAATAAAACTTTTTCCACATGGCCTTGCCTAAATTTTTCTCCAGATTTTGATTTAAAATAAAAAAAGAGTATTTTAAAGAAAAGAGGTTAATTCCAAAACCATTTCCCAAACAATAGTAAATATTTTTTTTCATGTCTGGCTCTAGTCCTTGTCCATGTAGAGAAATCTTTGAATTCTAAATTTGTTACTTAGCATTTTACTTTAAAAATTCTCCATGCTATCAAATGGTGATAATAATGGTCACTTTAGGAATTATATAATATTCCAGAAAGTATTTATTTGTACCATAATTTAGCCGACCATTCTCATACTATTGGACATTTAAGCTGTTTCTCTATTTTTTAGCTGCTCTAGAAAAAACAACAATGAAGAACTTGAAATGTATGGATTTTGCTTCTCTTTTTAATCAGTTCCTTTGGGATAATTTTTTGAAAAAATGGTTTATATTTCTGGAAATCTGGGTCAAAGGATATGAACGTTTTTTATGACTCTTGTTAATGATTATTAAATTGCTTTCCAAAAGGTTGAACAAATTCGCAAAGCCATGCCCCAACTCCATGGCATGAATGCTGACTTTCTCAGGGAGGGGCAAGCAATACCAGAGGTCTGTTGGTTATTATCCATGACAGGTGGAAGCAATGCCTCCAAATGGACCAGTCATATTACCTTACTTAAGAAGAAAGGCAAAAAACCTGGTATCAACAAAAATGTTATGATGCTGTTCAACTACCTCATCTACCATAAGCCAGCAATGTCCTTGCATTCTCTCCAATTCTCGAAATAACCCTAGCAAGTTAGATCTTACTGCCCCCCCATTTTACATATAAAGACAGAGTGGGAAGAGAAGTTTAATAATTTGCTCAAGTGTTATATAGCAAGTTAGTGCTGAAATGAACATTTGAACCCTGTGTTTTCCCACTGCTATACGATACTAGATTTCACACATTGATATCTGAAGCAGCTACAGATCTCACCAATTAGATACCTCCTAAGTCATAAACTGGCTGTAAAATAGAATATGATATAATAGATGTGGTAGGTTAAACATGTTCACAATTCTCTACCTCTTCTCCTACCTAGAAGTGAAGTCTATTAATGCTTTCCTTGAATCTGGGCTGAACTGGTGACTCCTTTTGACCAACAGAATGCAGCATGACTGATGCTGCCTAGGTCTGGTCCAGCTTCCTTGCTGGAGCGCAACAAAGAGAAAAATAAATGCCTGGCTAGTTCAGCTGTTCTGGCCATCGATGCTGAGGCATTATACATGTGAGTGATGCTATCCTGGATCCTCCAACCTCAGTCAAGTCACCTAGTCAACGACATATGGAGCAGAAACAAAACATCCTGACAAGCTAATAATCAGTGATTGTTTTAAGCCTTTTCAGTTTTGGGGTGGTTTGGTATGCAACAACAGGTAATCGTAGTAATATATTTTATTTTGGTGATTGTCAAATGCAGAAAGAGTACTAGTGATATACTCTAGCTTCCCTAGCCCTAACATAAGCAGAATGAAACTCACTGATAATTATCACTTCTCATTTTATCTCTGTACATGCCTCTGTCACGACACTGACCTTGCTGCACACAGCCTTTACCTATGTTCACTCTGCCTTCCCTACCAGATTGGGGGTATTCACCTTGGTAACCATAGCACCTTATACAAGGCCTGGCACAAAATAGTTGTTAATACATATTCATTGAATGACTCTTAACTTGCTCTTGATTGATGAAAGCATTTGAAATAGAATAACAGTTTTTATTTCTTGGGCTCAGCACTGTGAGAAGTACTTTTTGTGGATTATCTCATTTAATCCTCACAACAACTCTATGGAATAGGTACTCTTATTATCTTTATTTTACAGACGAGGAAACTGAGAGGCTAGGTAAAGTTACCTGAGGTTACAAGTGTTTTTTAAGTACCTGTGCTGAGCAAGGCAATACTTTTGGCTTTGGCAGCAATTAAATTAATGAAGCCATTACAGTGTCAGGCACAAAAACCCCAGAGGTCTGACTGGCTGATTGTGTCATGGTCGACAGCACTGTCTGTTAGTACTCATCCCCCACGGCAGAAATGTCATGGAGGGTTGTAGAGGTCGTGTCTTGCACGAAGGCATCTAGCTCAAGGGCAAGAAGGGGCTGAAATCCAGGTTGTGCTACTGTACTCTGCTAACCACGAAGTCTGGCACAGAGCTCTGTCTGGGAGAAGGGAAACTGGAGTGCCTGAGCATACAGAAGAAAGAGGCTACTAAAAACTTGCCATGTTTTAGAATGGACCGAATGAGGAAATGGTTCCAGGGAAATGACAGGGGGTGTGTGGAGGTTGGGGACCATGGAAAATTTGAGTACAGTGTCTGAGCTCCCATATTGCTATGTGCTTTGTCCCATCACTCCTAGAGGTGGGCCACCTTGCAAAATGTCACATCCCCAGGGAAGTTCCTGTCTCCCTGCAGTTATGTGAGACTTTTGGATCTTGTTGTCTCAGACCATCACAGTTGCAGTGGTACATAGGAAGGTATGCAAACAAACAAAATAAATACTGCACAATAGATTATAAATCACACTGAAGTTTTTTCATAGAGTCCAAGCAATTCAAACATCCACACACAGATACCCAGTATGGTTAGGTGCCTCCTGGGAGGATCCCAACGGTTGGCACAAAAGGAGATCGCTCCCATGAAATAAAATGAGGTAGGTAATAATCTCTGATGGTTTAATTGCTTCTCTACATGCATGAGCTTGGCTGTAGTTGAAGGACCTAAATTAGTTTTGGGTACAACTTCACCCTGCCTAAAGTAGTTTGCAGAGTTTCTTAGGCTCCATTTCCAAACTGAATTGCCAATGGAAGAAGCTGGGGAGAGGAGAGTGGGCTCTGAGAAATGGCCAGCCATACCCCATACAGCCACCAGCCACCTGCTGAACAGAACCAGAATTCAGATTTTAAATACAGTATATGGCTAGAAAATTCCCAAGAAGTATGTGTAGTGATGGTGTCAGAGCTTAAGCAGTGCCTACTTGAGGCCCCTTCATCATAACCACTGGGATAAGGCCTCTCCTCTGGGAGGCCATGGCTTCTTGGGTCCATAGGGGACCCCTTTTATCAGCTGCTGAATGACTTCACATTCTCTTTTACCATCTGGCTGGCATCTATGAGTTCAAGAAAAAGGGCACTGTATCAGTTTCTTAGGGCTTCTGTTACAAAGTACTACAAACTGGGTGGCTTAAAACAATAGAAATTTACCATCCTACAGTTCTAAAGGGAAGAAGCCCAAAATCAAGGAGGTGTCTGCAGGGCCTCTGAAACCTGTAGAGGAATCCTTTCTTGACTGTTCTTTGCTTCTAGTGGTTTGCTAGCAATCTTTGACATTCCTTGGCTTATAAATGCATAAATTCAATCTTCAGTCATCACATGGTGTTCTCCCTGTGCTTCCCTGTCTTTATATGGCCATCTTCTTATAAGGACACCAGTTATATTGAATTAGGGGTCCCTTCTACTCCAGTATGACCTCAACTTCACTAATTACATCTGCAACTGCCCTATTTCCAAATAGGGTCACATTCTGAGGTTCTGGGGGTTAGGACTTCAACATACCTTTTTCTAGGGGGTGAGGCGGGGGACACGTTTCAATCTCTAGCAGTCATGTTCCTGTATAAAACTGCTCCCTGGATCTCTAGGCCTGTCTCCAGCAGCAGTATAGTGAGTTCGTTAATCCATGGGCTCTGCATCAGTTTTCTCAGGATAAAATCTTGCCTCTGTTGCTGTGTGATTAAGGGCTATAAAACAGAAACACAGTATAACAAGAGTATCTAGTTTTTGAGGTTGGTGAAGGATTAGGATAAGGTACTTTGCACAGTGCTGGCCAATAAGTGCTCATTAAGTAGTGGTCATTACTGTTCTTATTCCCAACTCTTTCCATTGACTTTTCTAGGAGATCATTTATTCTTCCCTGCAGACACACATGCTCCTGGGGCATAACCAAAAGCTCCTTCTGTTTAAGGGAATAGGGAGTGAGGTGGAGAGTGAGAGGGTTTTAGTTTCTCTTGTTTATTCAGTTAAACCGAAGGAGTAAAGACACTCCTTCATTATTTGCTTATAAAGGAGACAGCTCATATTTGTTGGCACTAAAAAAGTTCTTTCTGTAGATGCTTCCAGTAGGAAAGGCAGAACATTTTTCAAATACATGCCTCCCTGAAGTTGGAGGGGCAGCCAAGAGAAGACAGTTGGCTTACTTTCTTTTTAAAGATCCTCACAAGATGATGTTTTGATGACATTCCCCCATGGTCCTGTATCAAGCCCTCCCTCAGCTTTATGACAGGTTCAGAAACTTTATCATGTTCAAGTCCCAGAACTGAAAGCTGACTCAAACAAAAAGAATTCACAAGATGCACAGGATGTAGAAAACAAGAGGGCTACTTATGCAATTTACAATGTAAAAAAATCAAACTGTCAGGTTGACCAGCGCTCCCATAGGTACAATCATGGCTTCTCAGAATTATCATAAGGTTGCTTGGTGGGTAAGGAGTCAGAATGAGGCTCCTGAGTTATAGGATTTAAAGGAATAATAGCATCTTGCATTCTGATCTGACCATCTCCACTCATCAGAGAAGGCAGCTTCATCCACTCATTAGATTGGGTTGGGTACCCTCTTCCTTAGATGGGCACTGCCCACTTCTTTTTTTTTTGGTCTCCTTTGGGTGTTTTATTTTTCACCCCTTCCTTCTGACTGATATACTCCTTTTTAAGATACAGTGTTACCTTCTGTCTTGCTCTATTTATCGGATTATTCTTCTTTTAACGTTGGGATTATAGAATCTGATAGAAACTCTCAACTATTTTTGCAGAAATATGCCATATTTATAAAACCATATGAGCAATTTCAGGGGGTTCGTGGATATCCTTAAAGCTGTTTTATGCACCCTAGGTTAAAATTCCTGCTTTAAGCAGAACTTTGCCCATTTTGAGCTGGTATTAAAGTCTAGCAGTGTAATCATATTTTCCTTAAGGCCAAGTTCTTAGGATTACCTTCCATCCTTACCACCCTTCTCATTCTTCCACCTTCAATCCTATACTGACCTCTGATCTGCCCTGATCTTATAGCCACCTTCTCAGCCACAGTTGATGGGTTGATCTCTAGTTGTGATTACAGTTAATCTTTTGTTCTCACCTTTTCCTCTTTGTGTTTTGTACTTCCTCTGGTATTCCAGTTATCCCACTCTGCTCTTCCTTCATTCCTTTTATCTGGCAGGCTTTGCTCATTGTCCCCCATGCATAGGATATGACAGACATATTGATCTCATTTGTCCCGTTTTCTGTCCCTCCTTCTTTTAACCATATTCATAGCCTCATTTCCCTCTTTCTTCTACTCCCTCCCTCTCCCCATTTTTTCTTACCAATGCTTCCAGGACTTAACTACTCCATCCCACCTCACCTCACCCTATCATTTTGTTTCTTCCTTGTAGACATTTCTTACCTCCACCACCACTAGGGCATTGTCTTTCTTTAAAATATCCTTTTTACATGATTTTCAATACATATTTGTATTTCTTACCCATACCACTCCTCTGAGCTCCAGCATTGCATATCTAACTTAATTACTATTTGTACTTGGATGGCACAAAACAGTACAAGCTTAATGGGTCCAGAATGAAACTAATGGTTCTCTATCAGTCTCCCCTCACCTCAATAAACTGGACCCCATTTCACACAGTAACTCAAGCCATCATTCACTGTTCTCTTTTCCTCACTCTCAACGACATGAAAGAATCTTGTTGCAGCTATTTCCAAAATATATATTGAGTCCACAAAGTCTCTTTATATGCACTGCCATGACTCTAAGCTCAGACCAGCATCATTTCTCACCTGGACCACTGCAGCAGCCTTCCAATGGGTCTCCCTGCTTCTATGCTGGTCTTCCTCTAGTCCAGAGGTCCCCAACTCTCAGGCTGCAGATTGGTACTGGTCTGTGGCCTGTTAGGAACCAGGTTGCACAGCCAGAGATGAGTGGCGAGTGAAGCTTCATCTATATTTGCATCCGCTCACCAGCACTAGCATCACCGCCTTAGATCCACCTCAGATCACTGGGCATTAGCTTCTCATAGGAGCACTGGTTCCTGGTGCCAAAAAGGTTGGGGACTGCTGCACTAGTCCAGTCTTTCCACAGTAGCTATAGCTTCCTTTTAAAAACAGAAAATATGTGTCACTCCCTACTTAGCTTGCTTGAATGGCTTGCCATTTTTTTCACTAAACACATTTTTAATGAGTGCCCTCTATGTTCCATGTCCTCAATAATGCCTCTTGTCTTGAAATAAATAAAATATATAGTATGTAGTGGTAAATGCTATGAAAAAAAAATAAAGAAGGTACAAGGGACAGGAAATTGTGTGTATGTGTGTGGTTACAATGTTAAATAAAGAGTCCAGGGACGGTTTCACTGAGATCAAGTAGGTGGCCTTTGGGCAAAGGATTTGAAAGACATGAGGAAGTGAGCCCTGCAGAATATTCCATTTGGAGGGAATACCAAGTTGAAAAGCCCTGAGGTGAAAGCATGACTAGCTTTGGGGTTCAGCAGGGTATATAAAATCCAAGTTTTACTGTGGATTATAAGGCAGCCCGATTTCCTCTCCCACTCAAAATATAAACAAAACAAAACAAACCCAAAAAACAAAACAAAACTCCTCCCTCTAGCTCTCCAACTAGCACGCTCACCTCCTGACTATATTCCATCCCTACTGATCTCTCAGTTTACCAGAAGTTTTTTCCTGATTTTCTTCTTCTTTTTTTTTTGCGGGTGTCATTGCCTTCGTTTGGCACTCTCCAACCCTTATTCCAATATATAATTTGCAGGGCCAGCTCCTTCTCAACCAGCAGGTTTGTTTAAATTTCACCTTAAGCCTTTCAAGCCACAAGACCTAAAATAGGCGTCTTCTTGTTTCTTTCCTTTTTCAGCTTCCTATTTGTTTTCTTTCATTAATCTCATGCACTTGGGATATACATATATATGAATTTATATTTAAAACTCAATAGATAAATGGTATCTCATGATCATTTAAATTTGCAGTGAAGATTAAGCATTTCCCCAAGTAATGGTTAATTCTTGGCATGATCTCTTTTCTATATTTTGCCTCAAAAATGTTGAACTCCTTAAGTCTTAAGACTGAGAGCAGGCCTGGCCAACCGGAACCCCACCCTGTCCGCTTGTGGGGGGCAATTTATTTTCCCAAGTTTCCTGGAGTCAGTGACTCATAGTGACTATCTCTTGGCAGGAATTAGTTCAAAACACAAATCCATTTAGAGAAAAGTGTTTAGTTCATGTCGACATCACCAAGTTATGAAAATGGGCAAAAAAGTTACATTTGACAGGTACCAGGTACACCCACTATGCAGCTGAGCAATTATTAATGGTCACCTGACTATGAATTGCCAGGTAACGATGCCCCAGCCCTTCACCGGTCCCTCCTTTTCCAGGGGGTTCTCGGTGCTGAGGCAGGCATACGGGCTAACTGACCCCTCCAGACCCCCTAGAGTCGAGGGGAGAGAATCCGCACTGAGCTTGCGGGGCAGAGGTTCGAAGTCCGGCGGGGTTAGAAAGGCTCCAGCCAGGGCCCTCTCCCGATCCTCACCGAGATTACAGCTCATCTCGCGAGAGCTATAGCAAGGCCCGGCTGCGGGCGGCGGCTGCGGAATGTCGGAGGAGAGTTCCAGACCGCGCCCCCTCTGGCGCAGCTGGGAGAGGCGCGGGCGGGAGCGGCCGGCGGCGCGCACGCGCAGGTGAGCAGGGCGAGCGCGGGGGCACGAGGGCGGGGGCGGGGCCTTGCGTCGCGCCGCGGGCACGTCGCTGCGCGTCCCCAGTATTTAATGTCTCTGTGTTCCACCAGCCTGGGCGAGCACGTGGGGGAGCGGCCCGGGCGCAACGCTGCGGGGCCGTGCCTCGGGGGCAGAGGCGGGGGTCGGGGGGCGGCGGCGGGCGTGGACTCTGCATCCCAACGGTCGCCGAAGAGCTGGTAAGTTGGGGCCACTGGGAGCGGCTGGCCCGGAGACCACCTGCTGGGGCCCCCGGGGCGACGCCGTCAGGGTGATGGGGAGCCTATGGTGCAGGTGCGTTGTGTGACGCGCGCTCCAGGTGTCCAGCAGACTGGAGGCTCCGGAAGCCGAGTGCGTGCGGAGGGGCTCCGACCCGTCGCCTGCTGTCAAGCAGGCCCTTCTTTCTTATCTGTCGCCTGTGCGCCCCCTCATCTTTCTCTGTCGGGGTTGTCTGCCAGCGGGCTCCTGCTGATAGATCGCGTGTGTGTTATTGGGGGGCGGAGGGGCGCTCTGCAGCCTCATAGTGCCCCCCGCGCGCGTCACCATCCTCGGGGGCGGAAGGTGAGGACGCGACGCCCGGGCCACCCCTCTGCGGTTTAACTTTCCTGGAGCGCGCACACCCTCCTATGAGACAGACCTGAGTGCGTCCACCCAAGGTCGCCTAACCGCACACGCGTGTACTTTTCAAAGGTCGTGTATACCCAGTCGAAGCCAGGAGAGGAGGCGGCGGGGCGGTCTGTCAGCAGGGCCAGGTGCTTACAGGGCTAGAAGGTGCCCCAAGGCCTGCGGGCACCCCTTTCTCCCTTCTGAGGGGTTGGAGTTAAATTGGTCACTTTTGGAACCTCACCCAACTTCTGGGCCTTTTTATCTCTCCCTAGGTTGCTCCCTTCCTAGGTCCGGCGGTGACAAACCCGAGCAGGTAGCCTAGTCCCTGGGAGTTCAGTGCGACAAAACAGGGAAAGGAGCTCGGTTTGCTAAACGGGGAGGATGGGCTAGGCGACCGGTTGTGATTGGATTCCTGTTTGGGGCGGAGGGACCGTTAGAACCAAGTTAGGGTCCCGAGGTCGAAGTCTTGGTGTCTCGAAAGGATTAGCATTTGCAGCTCCTTAAAGGGTTTCGGAAGAGGCTGAGGCAGTACGGTTCTGCCTGGTGTGCCCGCTGACTCCTTGCCCCGGGGCGCGTAGGTCACGTGTCGCGCTCCGCTCGCCCCCCTTTCTCCACCCGCTGGCGTTCTGAAGGGACCAAGCTAGTTTCGCAGATAAGGGTCAAAATGTGCTTGGAAAGGCCGTCAACTTGGACGCCTCCAGGCACGCCTTCACCATTTTAGCTCTCGTGCCCTAGGGTAAGGTTCCTCCCATTTCCCCTCCGAAAGAGGCATAGGGAAAAAGGGTGCGACTCGGGACTGCGCGTAAACCGTGGTCCTTTAGCGATCTTCTCCACCGGTGATGCCCAGGTTGTCCTGCGCCTTCCTGCGTCTCCACCGCCCCTAACACAAACCCGGTGCACTTTGCTCCAGGTGTGAGTGGAGGCCTCTCAAGCCAGGTAGGGCGCATGGTCAGGGCAATTAGATTAAACTAGCTATTTTCCTCCTACTGAAGTGTAGGCTATTTGGTGTTTAAATTTATCTCCTGCAGGAAAATCTGGGCTGCTAGACACCTGGTACAATCATATTTGTTGATTGACTTGCTATTACCGCACCCCCCCCCACCCTTTTGTCGCAATTACTGATAAACACCGTTCACAAACTATTAATTCTGGCAAACAGTAAACATGCTTTTGTAACTAGGTCCTTAAAAAAAATATTTAGAAAGCAAAACTTGGACTCAGCACCACCCATCCCCTTTGCTCTTAAAGGTACAGCGCATCTCTGAAATGAAGAGAAAACAGCATGATTTGGTCATATATCAGATTCCTCTGTTCTTGGCATTCACCTGCTGATTATTTAAGACTTTCTGAGCACTAGAAGCACGTGAAGTTTTTTTGGGGAGCCTTTGACTTGTCTTGAACCTTTCCTTTTCCATCTCTTAACCAGTTTTGTGGTTTCTGGGTAATGATATCTGTGTATATTCTCAGAGGAAGTTGTCACTAGGCCCAAAGGAGGTCCTCTGGATCCTATAGGTATGCAAATCACTGAAGCTTTAGTTCGTAACTGGATTAAATAGTCTCAGTTGTTATGCATAGTTAGGTGATAGCCCAGAATTTGCGAGTAACTGATCTTGTTCAATCCTGGGAGTGAGACAGGTCTAATGGATTTGTCTTGTTGGAGCCTTGTGTGTGACTATCAGTTCCTTCTAGCTGTTTTCTAGAAAATGCATTTACACTTGGCCAACTTCAGGGTGACAGTGAAGGTATGTTTTAAGTGGCCTGCTCAGGGGCCAAGTGGATGCATTGTCAGTTTAAGGTTGCTGAGCATCAGTATTTTAAAACAATTTATTTTGCTCTACTTGTCACCCATATTACTCTTGGACTTGGGACCCTGGCTGTGTCCTGGCCATCATTGTGGATGAAGGCTGATTTTAACCTTCACGGTATTCCTTCTCCTCATCCTAAAGACAAAGCGAGGTAATATTTGTGAGACTCAGCATTTGTGAGACTGTGCATGATGTGTGCTCAAGCATTGTTTTTATTACTTTCTAAAGAGTCTCTAACATTTTCTCTTGAATCACTTGAGTGATTTGAATTTTATTAAAAGGACCCTCCCTACAGCTTCTGACCTGGAAACTTAGTTGGAAAGAAAAGGAAAAGAAATTGGTTTTCCCACACTCTGCCAGCCAGCCTCCTGGCTCTAGCTTGCGACGAACATGACTTGATCAAAGTGCTCATTTCAGGCCTTGAGGAGTGGGCGTCCCATGTGTCTGGTGAGCTGGTGCCTTCCAGTCCATTCTCCCCAAGCCACTCCTTCCTAATTTTCCCCGTGGGTCTAGAATGAGAGGGCTTCTCTACAGCTTGGTCTGTTGTGAGGATGTTGACAATTTTGTGTACAGGTTAATACCTTCAGCTTGCCATTCTGAGTTTTCCTCTGCTTGGGGGAGGTGATTGGTCCTATGGGCATCTTGTCCAGCTTAAATCATCTTATACTGTTTGAGTTACTACTGTATGTGGGATGTATTTTAATCCTGATACTTGCTTCCTAGGGCAAGTTCTGTTTCTTCCATATCCCTTTCTGGTGTCGTGCCTCACACCATTATGATCATTTAACATAACTACCCATTGTTTGTGACTTTCTACTGAGCAAATCTGCTGGCCTTGGTACCTAATTTTAAACTCAAATTGTGGAAAATATGATCAGTGACGATGTTTTGAGTGGGGCAGAGTCCAGCTGGAGAAATAAGTGGTGGAGATATGGAAACTAAAATTTAGAGGATGTCTTTTCCTTGATAGTTACTGTGCTAGGTGAGTTGTGAGCAAACACCTCCCTAATCCTTTAATCCTCACACCTCTGAGTGCAGTTGAGGGGGGTGAAGCTGGAGGTCACTCCGGATTGTTTCAATAGCTAATAGAAATACAAATCGAGGGGTAGAGAAACTGCCAAGTGTGGGTTTAGACTTAACACTAGGTCCTCTGGAGGGCTTTGTGAGAAGAACCAAAGCATAGTCAAATCCATGGGCTTTTCTCCTGATCCTTCAGTTGCTTTCTAAGCAGATAGTTGTAATGAAGGAGTGTGTGTTATTCAGCATTCTGAGAACTGGCTTTCAGTAATAAGTAGCTTTCGAGATGTCCATTTCCTTAACTTTACTTTTCTTCCTACTAAATGGTCTTAATTCTGCCCATGTCCTCGCCATTTGGATGTTTCTACAGCTGAGGTTGTTAGTTTGCAGCAGTCAATAGTAAATGTTCTGGCCCTGTCTGGTAATACTGTCTGGCTGTCTTCACTGAGCTGGGTGTCACTGAGGGCCATGCTCTTAGGAACAACTCAGGGCGTCAGGTGAGTTCTGGAAGTAAAGGTATGCAGCACTGTGGGCTGATAAGGCTCTTTCACCACTGGGCTTAGCTGGCAAGAACCCTGGATTGAGGGGTGGGGGTTTAGTACCGCTTTCATGGCTAAAATCTGGCTTTGGTTCTAGGCAGGTCTGTTGGCTCTTTGGTGTCTGTTTCTTCAATTGGTGAAAGAGGGTTGGTCAACATCAAAAGCATTTATGGGATCCTTGTTAGTCTAAAGTGCCTTGGGCTGCTGGAAGATGGAGTTGCCTGCAGGGCTGTATATGGGGAGGGGTATTTGGGCTCTGATGCATGGTTCAGTGGATAGTACAAGTCAAAGACTGAAAAAACCTCAATCCACTGTTTTAGGTGCATCTCGCGTTCTCTTAGATGCTATTGTGATAAATATTTTTTACAATCTCTATTCTTATCTCCTAATTTGATCCTTAGTGGAGGGGGTCTAGAGCTGCCTTGTCTTGTAGAGTGGCAGCTAGTCATGTATGGCTAGTTAAATTTAAACTTTTTAAGCATTAAATAAAATTGAAAAATAAGTTTCTTGGTGACATTAGTCACATTTTAAGTGTTTGGTGGCTGCAGTACTAAACAGTGCAGGTTTAGGACATTTTCATCCTAGAAAGTTCTGTTGGACAGCACTGGTCTTAGTTCTTTGCCCAACTCCAAAAGCTAATTGCCCCATCTTGTAAAGCATCATATATTTGGGCTTATTCTTCCATAGTCCATAAACCCAGCAGCCTTGGTGACAAATTACTTATCAGTTCTCTCCATGACATGTTAAGAAGCAAGTTCTGGACTGCCAGTTTGGAAGGCAGTGATCAATTATTAAACAGTTTGAAAAAGGAGTGTAGTGAGTGGTCTGGGGATGGGAGCATGAAGCAAAGAGCCAGACGTTCAGCCCTTGAAAAGCCATTTTGGTTGGAGAGCCTATTATCATAAAGGTCCTTGCTGATTCTCCAAGGCCTGTGCTCCCTGTCCTTGGTTTTCAGATGTCACATGTCAGCTGACCTGTTACTTTGTCTTTCACTCAGCTGAATCCTTCCCATAGGTTCCCAGTGTGGGCCCTCTGCTAAATAGGCTGCAGATGCCTTACAAACAAGTGTCATTTTCATTCCACCCCTCCAGGCCGTCTCAGTGTTAAGAGGCCTGTTTTTACAGAAGGCAGAAGGCATTGGGGAGAGTAGCGATACAGTTGGTGATCCTGAAGTGTTGATATGGGGCTAGCTCTGGGGAGATTTCCCCTAGATTTTTAGTCCTGGTGTACTTAGTTTGAACCCTGTTAGGTTGACCTTTGGTGTATAATGTGAGAGCTCTTTTTTCTTGGAGCCAGACAGTATAAGATGCATAACAGACACTTACTGAGCACCAACTGTAAACCTGGCATTTTAGGAGTTTTTTTCCTAAACTGTTCCCTTTTTTTTCTCTCAACACTATGAAGTTAAGTATGTCTAATTTGTGTATGAGGAAACTGAGGTCCTGAGGACCTCAGGACATGAGGCAGGGCTGGACTGGCTTTGGACCTGGATCAGGGTTCTATACCTCTTGCTCAATGCCTAGGGGCTGTTTCTTATTTTTTACTGTCCTGTTTTCCCTCTGTCCTCATCCAGAAAACAAAAGTGTTTTTAAAAGATTAAAATCATTTACCCTACAAACTGAGACAGACTATTAGGTGTTTTCAGTCATTTTAGCCCTGTGAGGGAGGTGTTCGTATGTCATTTTACAGGACATTTTCAACAGGAAACTAAAGTTCAGGATCCTATTTTTTATGCTCTTTCTAAAGCCACGTTTTACTGGTAACTTTGAGCTGCACAAATAATGAGTGTGACTAAGAAAGCCTTGTAGACTGTAGCTATGCCTGAGGGCCTGGAAAACTGCTCTGAAGACTATAGTTTAGCTCCATCGCCTGGTTGAGAAGACAACCTTGAAATCACTCATTCCCTGGCTAATAATAATGTGACCTGTCAGTCCTCACATGGAGGTCATGAGACCATCTCCTGGCCCTCATCAGGCTGTCGCCTGGGAGTTGCTTAGTCCTTGCTGGAGGAGGCAACAGGATCTGTTCAAGCCCAGCCCTCAGTCCCAAGTGGTGTTGCCACTCCCACCCCTGCTCCAGCCTTGGCTCAGGACAACATATCTGAAGGCCAGTTCAGCCTTCTGTAAATCTCCTCCTTGCCCCTCCTTCCTGTCCCTCCAAAGAGAAAAGAGCGGGAGTAACTTGCCCCGTGTCACCTTGGAGGGAGACCTGCACTCTGATGTACCTTGAGCTCTATCTGGTAAGAAAAGACTGTGCTGAGAATAACCCCCTTGCTTTGTCCTGTGACTTTGGTGAGGCCCACCTGGCCAAGCATGTGCTGTCATGCTATTTTTGACAGGTGGTATCCTTTAGGAGGGCCAAGTGCATTTGGCTTTAGTGTATAGGGCAGGTCCTGGGGCCTAAACTGCTGCTGCCTTTGCATCACAGGAGACAGGAGAGTAAAGCCACCCTAGAAACTGTCATGGGGTGTGTGGGAGAAGTGGCTGCTTAAGAAGTCCCTGGGGATGCCTTTTTTATTCTGGATCTATGGCAAGGGCCCAACCTTGCCTCCTGGGCCAGGCAGGCATGTGACTGAGGCAGCCCAGTGAGCCAGGAAACTCAAGACTACTGTCCTAGGGAATGATGGCCCCTTGCTGCCCCAGAAACCAATTTCTCAGGAAATCACATAGTCCCATTTTCATAAGAAGTCACCCAACCTAAGGGCAGGCCACTAACTGAACACTAAAAATTCTGTAAAACCACAGATCTGTTGGCAGCCTGATTACCAGTGTCCTTTGGCTTAAACCAAAATCAAAACATGAAAGGAGGCAAAGGCATGCCTCTCAGGAGAAATTTGAAGAGATGAAAAGGGAGTTTGACAAACAAGTTCATTCCACTCCACCATCCTTCCTTTTCTTCCCCAACCCTTTTTTGTTGTTCCTTCTTTCCTCTAACTTTGAGCTGCCAACTCCAGCCCATCTATGTTTCTGATTAAGAAAGCTTCAAGCCATATAAGGCCCTCTGTTGCCTATGGTTTATGTTGGCTGGAGAGCGAGATTGTTTTTGCAGTCCGTTTCAGAGAAGTGGCAAGGGTTTATGTGGGGCTGAGTGCGTGTGTTGTCTATCCCTGTCCCCATCCTCCCCTCCATTCCATAAGTGGATGTGACCCCAGGGCATCCTTGAAACGCATTTGCTGAGAACTAGGAAGTAAAAAGTGAGCTTGTTTCTTCACACTTTACTTACCTGCCGTGCTACCAGCCACAGAGGCACCCTAGAAACTTTCTGGAATAGATACTGGAATTGGCTTCTGTTAACTGTAGTTTAGAAACTCTAGTCCTTTGGCAATGGGGGCAAGTTGGTTTCCCTCTCTGGAAGAAGTTCGTGAACCTGTTCCTCTGGGTTCTTGACCTTCAAGCACTGGTCTGCCCAGCGATGCTGGGGAGTGATTGGCAGTAACCCTTCAACCTTATCTTCACCCCGCTTTCTTGCTATCTCTTGAGTCAGCCAAGCTTGTTCTTGCTTTAGGACTTTGGTATGTGTTCTCTCTGCCCGGAACTTTCTCCCCCTCTCTTTTCCCTGTCCTCCAAGACCTTGGCTTAGCTGCCCTTCACTGTTCCATCTCTGCTACCACCTCTTCAGAGAGGCTTTCCCGGCTGTCTAAAGTCTCCCCCCGCCCCAAACACTCTTTATCCAGCATTCCTCCACCCAGGTTTCTTCATCTAAACTACAGAACACAGAAGATGATTGAGTGACTGTTTCTCAACTCTCCCAAGGAGTACCATTCTAGATACCCGGGAGTATAGTTAATTCATATCTTACAAGAGATATCAATGGCTCAGTTCTCAGAACCGGTTGAGAGGCTGCAGGTTTCTGATGTTTGGTTGCTGCATCTGCAATATCTTGAGATTTGAAATGTGACCCTGCACCCCTCCCTCCACCTTTGCTTCCTGAGAGGGCTCTCTCATCTCCAGGAGAACCTGGCTCACAGTGGATATTCAGATCTTTATTAAATGAGTAGGCCTGAGGGGTCCTGCTACTTGACTCTGGCTAGGCCTCAGAGGAGTGGGGAACCAGATGCCTCAGCTCTGAAGGGTCTGTCAATAAACATGTTCTCTTTATAGTTGTTACTGTTAATGTCAGCAGGGCAGTTGAGGGAGGAGTCTCTGAAGCAAAATTGGCATAAATTCTTATGGGAAAATAAAGCGTTATAAGTTTGTATATAGGTAAGTTGACACATGCGTATTTATTATGGTTAATAAGAAACATAAAGCTGTATGATGAAAGCATCCATTGCTACTTAATAGTTAAGAACATAGTAACTTTCTGTGAAAGCATCGCTTGTGGGAAGTTTTGACTTTTGGCTGTGCACAAGGTTCAAAAGAATAGCCATTTGCCCTGAGTGCTCTCCCACCTTTCCTTTTCTCTTCTAGAGGCAACTGCTTTCGGTTTTTCCAGTTGTCCTCCTTACCTCTATATTTCGAAATAGTATACCCTTCCTCCCTCCCTCCCTCCCTCCTTTCCTCCCTTCCTTTTTTCCTTTTTATATTATGTTTTTCTGCTCTGGAAGATAAGACTTGGCTCATTTCTACACTTGTTCTTCCTTCAACCTCTCAGTATAGAGGTAGTGTACATTATTATGATATAAGTATTGCTTATACCTGCAAAGTGGTTTTCCACATTTCCTTTCTTGTTTCTCTCTCCCTTTTACCATCTTACTCAGTTTCCTTTGTTTAGCTTATTTTCTGTGTCTCTCTCACCAGTTCTCGGACCTCCTCTGGGCCTTGGCCATTGCCATCCAGCTCTCCTCACTGTGCTTAAACATACCAGGTACTAAGTAGCTCCATGTTGCTCCTGGGATGCACCCCTGACCCCTGGCTCTGCTTCCCTTTTGTCCTGGGAATTCCTTCTCCTCTTCTCTATAGCTTCTTGGATTGGTGCCCGCTTCGTTCTTGTTTTACTCCCTTGTTTTGGTGGAGCCTATCTTCCAGTAGCTTGCTGAAAAAAACCTGCATGGGTGGGCAGCCAGCAGGAAGCAAGCTGACTGATGCATAAGGACAAGCCCCTTTGAAGGGGCATGGGTTGGATGTGGCTGAAGATGGGAGGGTTGGTAGAAAGTTGGCAAAGACAGCTAGGCCCCTCGATCCCTTCGGCCACACCAGCAGAAGATCTGGCTTTACTTTGTGGAGCAGTTTAAATGCTAGAGGATCTAGATTCAGGTAGCAGGCAGTGGCGAAAATGGATATTGAATGAAAGTCTGCATATTGATGGCGCAGCCCAACCCCTCTTGGCTCCCACAATGTTGGCATTCAGGCTACTCTCATTTCCCGCCCTGGACATTTTAACATTCTAATTTGGGGAAACTGGCAGCTTGTCCTGTTTGTCCCCCACCCTAGCCAGGATACTTGCCTGACTCTTGGACCAAACTTGTTAGTTGGTCAGTGGCAGAGGGTGGCAGTAATAGGCCCACTAGAGAAGAAGTCATTGGATTTTTTTTCCCCCAAAAGGATTTGAAAGTGCCTCAGAGGTAGTGCGTTTGTCTGATTCATTTCTGTGTTCCACTTATGCTTCGTACTCTGTAGGTGCCAATACATATTCGGTGAATAGAAATTACTTTATGCCTCTATGTGATTTCTGAATTGGTCATAGTGTACTGTTGGTTGTTTGGAAAATCAGTGTCTACCTTTTTGCTTTGTCCCCCTGGGGTGGTGCTGTGAAGGGTCCTTGGCTCATACCAGCGTCTTTTCTGGTTCCTTTCGAAGGCACACATTATCTTTATTAAGTCAGCTTATGATCTGATCACAACATCAAGCTTTTTGGGCACTCTTGTGTAGTGCTCTGTGGTCATGGGCAGGCGCTCCATGTACCCAGGAACACTTTGCTGGCAACTGCTTTATCACCATAGTCGTTACAGATTTTTAAAACCACATCCCTACCCCCTAAATGAAGCAATGGGAACACCTTTGTAGGAGGTGGTGGTTTTTTTTTTTGTTTTTTTTTTTTAATCATTTGAAGCCTGGTGAGACTTGACCTGCCATGAACAGTCAGTACATGAGAGAGGCTGGGCAGTTTATCCTCACATAGTTTTCTTTTTTACCAAGTTTTCAGACTGGGAGTTAAAATTTTAATTGAACTGGAGGAGGAAGGGCTTTTAATTTGAGACCATGTCCAGAGATGGGATTTTTCACTTCTGGCTCTTCTTACCTCGAGCTCCTGGTACCGGCCGTGGGTTTTGTCTGGAGGAGGCTTTACTGAGCAGGTCATCCCACCTAGATGTTGTTGGGCGAAGCCTCCAGACTCCTGGAGAGCAGACCGGGAAGCGTTCTGTGATCCAGAATCGGGAGTCTGGCTGACCTGGCTCCTGTGGGGCCATCATAATGGAGGGTGTAAGGGACAGCCCAGGCAGGACCTCACAGCTCCACTGTGAGCTAATTTGGAATCTCTAGGGTACGAACATGAGTCACAGCTCACTCAGGCACCCTAAGGATGAAGGTAACAACCCTGTGAACACCGGGACTGGACTGAGACCAGCACACCTGACGCATGGCTCCTGCGCTCTGACTCCTGGGCCCCCCAGCCATGCTGCTGAGGGCAGGTGGCCCCAGCTTACCATCGTCGCCCACCCTCAGTGGCACGACAGACACTGCCCAGCAAGGTAGGCTCTGGCCGTCGCTGCATCTATTTAGGTCTTCTGGGAACACCCTCTAGAACTGTCTTGTCCAGTAGGTAGCCATTAGCTATATGTGGCTATTTAAATTAAAGTAACATTAAATAAAATTTGAAATTCAACTCCTCAGTCACACTGGTCACATTTCAGGTGCTCAGTAGTCCCCTATGACTAAGTGGCTGCCAATATTGGACTGCAGTCACCACTTGGGGATCACCCAGGCCTTTACCTCTTGTGACCTGTCTTGCTTTGGCCGTGTTGCAACTGCCCATTGCCTTGACAGTAAAAGTCTAACTTCCTTTATCTGACCCCTTCAGCTCTTTAGCCTCTGCTTCCAGGACTTGTTCTGCTCTACTTTGAGACTGGCTGCCTCCTCTCACTTCCAAAGGCCTCTTAGGTTTAGAACCTTAACTTATGTCATTAGCCTGCCATTTCAACATATGGAAATTCTGGCCTTTGAGACAACCTTCCTTGGCTTCTCTTTGCCTGTTTCTGAAATCAGGCTCAGCTTGATGCAGTTATGTATGTGTGGAGAGTGAGACACACATTGATTCTTCCATCTGGATTATGAGTTTCTGGTGGACAGAATCTTTTTCTTGGCAGAAATTTAAACACATTTGCGTGCATGTACATAACTTCAACCTGATGAGGAATTAGGTAAATGCATCCTGTATAAACCAAAGAGGCATTTTTGTGGTCTTCCTCCAGCAAACTCTGGGGTTGGGAGTTGGGGGCATGGGGATTGAGGGTGGAGGGGAGAAGAGGGAGGAAGGGGATCTTGGCCTGGCCTACAGCCTGCTGTTATTCGCTGAATACAGTGGCAGGAAATGCTGGGCTTTAGGTTCTGGATCATTTCTTGTCCTTCGAGAACTCCCTTCAAGGGGAAAAACCTCTCCCCCGGTCCCTGCAAGGACTCAATGTGCTGGGCACTCTGAAAATGGGGTGTCTTGAGCCTCCTCCTATAGGCAAACATCTAGGGACAGTCTTTGGCAATGTGCACACATAACCCTAGAGTAGGGGAAGAAATCAACTCAGAGGGTATATAAAGGTCCGTTTAGAACACAGATTGGATGTGGCTTCACTGACCAGGCCCAAGTCCAGATTGGACTTGTTATGCTCTTGGCATCTAAGTTCTTGTTTTTATGATGGATTTTCCCATCAATTAATTACATGCAACTCCTTTTCCACAATAACTGCAGCCAAATGGGCTCAGTCACTAGGACCAACAACTTTTTGTGCCATTCCCAGAGATTCATTTTCTTGTTTAGCAGAAGGCTCTAGATTGCAGTGACCAGGCTGGCCACTGGGGTTGGGAGTGAGGTCATTCTCCAGAGGTAAGCTGTTCGGAGAAGCTACAGGTTCCTCTGGCAGAAGGAGGGAATCCTCTGAGAACCTGGAGTGAGCAGGTGGGCATTAAGGTCTTGTGGGGCTGTGATGCGTGCCTGCCTTCAGCTGTGTGTGACCACTGGGCAGTCAGCCAATGTGCATCTAAGTCGAGAGCAAATGGACCTGCTAAAAATAAGCTGGCAGCTATTTCATTCCAACAGATTCAGAGCAGCCAAGCCCCTTCTCCTCCAGCCCTCGGCCAGTGCCCTGCATCCTTTTCCCTGACTGTGGGCAGGCCTGCCTGAGTGGCCTGGGCCTCAGGTGTGTGTGTCTGTGTGTGGGGTGGGGGGTGAAACTTCAATTAGCTTGTGAGTGGGAAGGCTTTCAGACCCTGTTAAATGCCAGACTGTTAAATGCCACTTATATTTCAAGAGCTTTAGGTTTAAAAAAAGGCGGCGGTGGGGTGGGGCAGCGGTGGTGCAAACAGCAACTCGAGTCTGTGCTCAGAGAAGGAAGGTAACAGAGAGCCTTGTAAGGTTGACGTTACATGTGTGGACATGTAGGCAGTCCTTTCTGAGAATTCAGGAAAGAACTGGGGCATCCTGCACCACCTGTCCAGGCGCATTTGACAGGGTAAAGCAGGGAAAATGGCACCCTACTGATTGACAGGAAGTCTATTTGACGTGATATTGACTCTGGTAGGAGGACTCTTGAAAGTGAAGGGCTAAGGAAGTGAGGGACTTTACTTGCCTGGTGGGAAGTGGGGCTTCAGTCACCCAGAGCTCCCTGTGAGGTGCCTTTAGTGAAACCCACCTAGACTGCGAACATACCGCCTTTCGGTGAGGTGGCTGCTGATTCCAGGGGCTCTTGGCTCTGTTTTTGGTGGAGATGGCTCATATCTCTAATCACAATCCTCTGGTAGCAAGGAAGAAAATAAACCATTTCAGTCCCTCTTATCTGGGGGTCTCATACTCTTTATCTCAAGTACCTGGAGCATTTCAGTTTCTGGAGAGAGGAGGGCTTTGCCTGGAGGAATAGTGGCAACTGGCTTCTGGTTCTTTAGCATATGGTCTCAGCTCTAGTCCAGTGGGTGAGTGTTGGGCAGCAGACTCTGGGTTGGGTGACACGGCTCCAGGGTTAGCAGTATTAAATGCCTTCTAGGACACCCTCTAGGCACAGCAACAGGGACATATGGCTTGGAAATGGTGCAGAAAGTTTTCTAAGCTGTAATTAGCAGAGCAGCTACAACTGCCATTCTATAAGGAGCTATAGATGTTGGATCTGGGCGCTTAGAGCCTCAGTCTCTAAGCTGGGCTGAGAGGGTTAGGTGGGTGAACGACAGTGGTGTCCCTGTGAGCTGTAGAGCAGCAGGTGGGCGGGGGTACGTGTCACGACCCTGGGCGGCTGGTTCTGTATTCAGTGTGGACTGGAAGTACTGGGAGGCCAGTGATATGGTGGGCCAGGGTCTAGGTTGTAATGTGGATCTCCTGGGGTGCAGGACCAAAGTCAGGCTGTAATATATATTAGAGTGTTTGACCTCTGCCTTATAGCCAGTTTCTGGGCTTTCCAGTCTGGTGGAGTGAGGTCAATTGCTGGATTCCTTGGATCAACTTTTAGTTTCAAAGTGGTGGAGTGTGTGTGGGGGGGATTTTTCTAGCTCTTTTGAAAGGCAGCTTATGTGTACTCTCCCCTTACACACACACACACACACACACACACACACACACACACACACACAAATTTGAATTTGTGACCTTAGGTCCTTGGCGTGTAAAGTGAGAAGACTGCCCCATATGGGTTAAGACATAGAATTCTTTTTCTTCCTTTCTACCACATTCATTAAATCTTTTTTCCTGAGATCAGAAAATTGCTACAATACTGTGGGAATCACAACTATAAACCTTGCTGAAATCGGATTGTCTAATTAACAAGTCAGAATCTAAATTTACTGACAAGAAGAAAAGATCTGACAACAGGCCATGTCTCCAGCATACTGCTTTTTTCTAAGAGCACCCTTCCCCATAGCCTTTTTTCTTTCTCAAATTTATTTTTATGTGAAAGGCATTGAACATAAAGCAAAAATCTCATAATTTACCACTTTTTTGGGTGTAAGTTACAGAACGGTGATTCTCCAACTTGACTGCATATGGGAGTCATCTGGATTAAAAAAGCTGGTGCCTGGGTCGTACCCTCAGAGATTCTGATTTAATTGATTTGAGTACCGTCTTGAGATTTTAAAAGTTTCCCTTGTGGAGCTAATGTGCATCCAACTTGGAGAATCACTGAGAGAGAAACTATAAAAATACTCTCTTCCCAAAAGGAAGAAGGAAGATTATTTGCAGATAGATTCCTCCCTGCCTCCCTTTATTTGTGTGTGGGCTTATGTAGACACAGACATCACATACATGCATATGGTGGTCTGCAGCTTTTATTTCTGTATTACGGCAGTTTTTCTGTATCAGTACATGAGATCAGCTTCTATAGCATTGGTGTCCATGGATTCTACAATATATTTAGCAGCAATTTTCGTTACTAAACTATGATATATTTTGTAGCAAATGATACCCTAGTGAGCATTCTTATATAAACCTCTGCCTATGCAGGGTTTGTTTGTTTGCTTTTAAGAAAAGATTCCAGATGTGGGATTTTGGGGTCACAGGGTGGGTATGGTCATAAAGTTTTAGGAGCAGTACAAAGTTCCTGCTTTCTTGGCCCATATGATGCCTTATCCCCAAAGGCCCATTTATTAGTGGATTTAATGTGGAATAGAACCTGAGTTCCAATCCTTTGGCTGTAGGGCCTTGAGTTATTTTAAACCTGTAAGATGGTAATAACATTCTAAACCAGGTAGTTGAGGATTAGGTGATGCACGAGAAAGTATCTCATGAGGTTCTGCCTTTAATGTGAAGCTGTAAGGCAGCATCATCAAAGTTTTCTGCTTGGAGGGATGAATGCAAAACCTTATGAGCCCTGGCCACTGCTTAGCTCTAATCCCATTGCTTCATCTTCAGATATTAGCAGGAAGGTTTATGTTTAAAGATGGAGGTTCTTTCTCAAGGTGGTCTCCTCCCTGCCACTTCCCCCACACCCCTCACTTTGGGGGTGGAATACTTTTCCTAGCACCTTTACAAACATATTGTGCTTGTGAATCCTTGGGGGTCTTGTGAAAATGCAGCTTGGGATTCGATAGGCTTGGAATGGGGCTGGGATACTATATTTCTAGCAGGTGCCCAGGTTATGCTCAGTGCTCTGGTCCATAGACTGCTTTGAGAAGCAAAGTCCTAGGGCGGTGGTTGCCAGCCTCTGCTGGACGTCAGAACCACCCGAGAGCCGTATGCTCTGGTTTTGCCAGAGAACATCGATGTAAGTAAATAAAACCAGTAAGAGTTGTTAAAGCATCTCCATTTATCTCTGCAACTAAGCACAAACCCAAATTAAGGTATAATTCACCATGTTAGTGGAGAATTTGGGGTTTTAAGAAGACAATTTTTACATACAGAATAAAAGTTGCTGGCATGGAAGGCACTGAATACAAACATTCTAGAATGATTCTCTCACATACCTCTAATGAGAGCCAACCCTGCTCTGTGAAGTACTTACTATCCATCTCAGTGAATCTTTCTACCAGTCATCCTTTATGTTCTTTATCTTACAGATGAAGAAAATTGAGTTTTCTATCTCCTTTACATGTCTACTGCCTTCTTCTAGGCCAGGGATCCCCAAACCCTGGGCTGTGGACCAGTACTGGTCCATGGCCTGTTAGGAACTGGGCCGCAGAGGTCAGCAACGGGGGAGTGAACAAAGCTTCATCTATATTTGCAGCTGCTCCCCAGCGCTAGCATCACTGCCTCAGCTCCACCTCAGGTTATCAGGCATTGGATTCTCATAGGTTGGGGACCACTGTTCTAGGCCCTTATCATTTCTCCTTGCCTGGATCTAACCGACTGAGGTCTCCAGGTTCCTCTCCCTTGATATAATGTTTCTCCTGCTCTCAGAATTAGCTGCAAACACAGTTTGGTATGTATGCCTTGCAGACCTGTGCTGGTTCTCTGTTGTCTACAGGATCAAGTTACACTCTGCAGTGAGGTCCCAGGAACCTCACTGAGCTCACTAAATGACTTGATTCTCCCATGACCTATATCTTCATGCCACTGTGTGTGTTTTGCTGGCCCCTCACCCTGGAGCATCCCCTGTCCTTTTTTGAACTCTTCCTCATCCTTTGTTCTGACTCTCTTGATATGTAACTAATAGTTCATTGACTAGTGGTTTTTATGGGTGCATGTGAGGGACATATGTACATGTGGATTCCATGGCTGTTTAAAATGTTCCAGTGCCACCCGAATAGATGAATGTTCCGGGAGTTTAGAAAACTAAAACACTACACATAACTAGCTAGGTCCTTGGGAGTCATAGGAAGAATTTGGCATTGAGAAGTAATGAAGGAAGGGATTTTGTTCAAGAGAAGGCTCAGCCTGTTTTAAGGGTGTGTGTGTGTGTGTGTGTGTGAGAGAGAGAGAGAGAGAGAGAGAAAGAAAGAGAGAGAGAATGAGAATGAATGAATGAATGAATGAATAAGGAGCAGAAGGGGGTGTCTCTTCCTGCCCACCCACCTCCGGTGGCCCATCCAGAGTTACAGGTGTAAGTAGAGGCAATGTGCTCCTTTCAGGGGGCCGGGAAAGGAGAGCAGACAGCTCTGCTCTCAGCTATTGATTGTCTTTCCTGTGCACTCGCGTCCAGGTGTTCTTACTAGGCCCTCATGGCATCCTTCTCTCCCTCTCCTCCTGTTTCCAGGTATAATCACTTCACGCCTCCAGGATGGCCATCCAATTCCGTTCACTTATCCCCTTGGCATTGCCTGGAATGCTGGCACTTCTCGGTTGGTGGTGGTTTTTCTCTCGTAAAAAAGAGCACGTCCGCAGCCACAACAAACGAGTGGAGACCAGTGGTGTGGAGCTGAGGGCCAGACCTGCCACTGAGGAACCTGTCCCTGTGGCAGATGATTGTCCTGGAGTAGTGTCCACACCCTTCTATGTCACCCAGACACCAGAAAAGGAGCCGGCCACCGAAAGCAAGACTTCTCCAGAGCTGTCAGTCTTGTGGGCACATCCAGCCTGTCTTAGTTCAGAGTCCTCAGGCAGCCTTCCTAACACCATGGACACAAGATTTCAACCAGAAACACGCGAAGACGACAGCACAAGGGTGGAAGTAGCCCTGAGGGGTGACAAAGACAAGTCTGTTCTTCTAGAGTGCTCCCTTCCGTCCCCAGCGGCTGTTCCGTTCCCCCACAAAGCGGCTGAGGTGTGTAAGCATGAGGCAGGGCAGGGCCGGCAAGGCCAGTCTGCAGCCCCCATGGAGAAGCATGGCCCTGGGGAGAAGGCGAGAGAGACTGGTGGTGCCGAAGGCACTGGTGATGCAGTGTCGGGAGAAAGTGTGCTGGAGGAAGGCATGCTGTCCCAGGAGCATGGCTGTGAATTGCAGGGCAGCAAGGTGCCCAGCCTGGCTCCCTTGGGAGGAGGGGGAGAGGAAGGGAAGAGCAGCCTGCCTCAGGTGGAAGGGGACACAGCAGGGAAGTTGCTGAGTAGCTTCATTGAATCGGCTCACGTGGAGCTGGCCAAGGACGACGAGACGCTGGCATCCTGCGTCAGAGGTGGTAGAGCCTGGGACGGAGATGTCTTAGAACTGGGCAAAGAGGAGACCTTGGATGAAAATGAGGAGATCGAGCAGGCTGCCTTCCAGATCATCTCCAAAGTGATCTTGGAGGCGACTGAAGAAGTGCTGGCCACTACCATGGGCAAGATTGCCGGCCACATGTGTCAGGCCTCAGGCGGTCAGCTCCAAGGGCAGGAGGAGGAGAGCTGTGCCTCAGTTAGCCAGAAAACTGCCTTAGGGCAAGGTGCTGTGGAGCCTACTCTGGCCACAGTGGAGGTAACCTCGGTCCAGTCAGATGCTGCACTTCCCTCACCACACCTACCGGCAGAGGACCTGCCACCACCAAAGACCTACGTGAGCTGCCTGACCAGTCCTCTGTCCAGCCCCACCAAGGACAAGAAGCCAAAGAACTCAGTGCACCACATCTCCCTGGCCTCCTGCTCACCCCCGGCTGTCCCCCTTCGAGGGTCACTGGACAGTGCAAGTGTCCTGGCAGAGGACGCCTGCATGTCTGACAACAGCCAGAGTGTGTCTTCGATGGCCTCCTCCGGGCAGTGCTCAGATTCCGTCAGCACTTCAGGGCTTGAAGACTGTTGTACAGAGACCAACTGTAGCCCCAAGGACAAGGCTACCACCTTGCTACTGTCGGAAAGTACTGTGCCCTTTAGCAATGGGGTGCTGAAGGGGGAGTTGTCAGATTTGGGGACTGAGGATGGATGGACCGTGGACGCAGAAGCAGATCATTCGGGAGGTAGGAGGGTCTTGGGTATTTCTCACTTAGAGGACCACGGGTCCCCCTTTATTCAGTAGGAAAGACTGCTGGTATGCCTCTCCCTCTGCTACTTCTGCAGTAATGGTGCTCTTCAGCTATGTGTCCCAGCTGGCCCGCAGAAAATCGGGGCCCAGCGTAGAGCTGGTGGATAACCAAGAAGTTGGGCTGCTCCGAATCCCAAAGCCATGGCAGCTGTAACTTCATTCAGCAGCCAGTGACCCTCCCCAGCCCATCTGAAGGAACCAGCTCAAAGTTGGGTTCACTGATGAATCTAAGTGTGCTGCTTTTTCTCTTAAACACTAAGCTCTTAATGTGTGTGTGGTTTTTTTTTTTAATGGAAACAAGCCCCCTTAGATTTAATTCCCTTGAGTACCAGGAATGGGTGTGATCTTTTTTAATGGTTTATTTCCTTTTAATCTTGTGCTTGTTCCCATGTCTTCACCTGCTTTCCTTCTCCAGAAGCCCTTTCCTGGTAAGTGGCCAGAGAATGGCCCCCGCGCTCTCCTGCGTGGTTGCCGTCACCTTTTCCTTCGCAGAGTGCCTCAGCCATTTTCTCTCTGTGCAGCTGCAGTTCCACCCCAGGAAAGAGGGGCACTTTGGTAACGAAGTGTCCACTGGGTTTTTCGAGTGCTGACCCCAGCGTAGACAGTTCAGACCGCTAACTTCCAGGTTAGCAGCTCCTGACCCTGCTTTTGCAGCTCCCCCAGAGTATTTTCATGTTCATGGAACGAGACCACGAATTCCCTGTGTGGGTCTCTGACTTGCTTGTCCTGGGGTCATCCCTTCCCATTTCAGCTCCAGGAAGGTTGGGAATCTTTCTTGGGAATTCTGCTTTCAGCAGCACCCAGTATGTAGCACATACTACACTTTGTCACCCCTAAGATGCTATTGATTAAGACACTACTGTTTTTTATGTACTTCTGAAAGAAAATGCCAATCATGAGTGCAAAAGGCCAGAGGCTGTAAGATACACCCTAACTTCAGGGATGTTAAAATGTTTTTTAAAAAGGCATCTTAAAATGGGTGGACATCTTTTAAGAATAAAGGGATTTCCCTTTGCCTATTGCCTAGCAGGTTAACAAGGCCCTCCCCCCACCCCCACCATGTGCCAACTCTAGATTGATAGTAGTAGCTACTCACGTACTGAAGGCTTCTGAGTTACAGCCTTGAAGAAGAGGCTGTGGCTGAGCTGTGGTGATTGGTGGGGAGGTGTGAGGGTAGCACATGGAAGCCTGGTAGTACCTACCATTCACCAGCCAATCAGTTGTGCCAGGCACTAGGCTCACGCCTTACACACATTCTCACTGGAGCCCTGCCTTGTGCATGGGGAAGTTGAAGCATAAGAGGGGCCAGTGATTGCCCAGCTGAGGGAGCTGGAAGCTGGCCTTTGAGTGCAGCCTGCTAAAGTCCTGGTGTGGTCTGAGCCACCTCTGGGTGTCGTTAGAGTGGCAGGGTCCTATTCCGTCCTGCTCTGTTGGGGAGAGGCTGGAGGGCCCCTCATTTTGAGGGAGGGAGTCACCCTGAAGGTGACTCTGTTTTAGCTGGGAGGGAATCTCTTTCGCTTTACTCCACTGCATCCAGATAGTGCATGAGTTGCTTGGCAAAGCATTGTTATGCCCAGGGTTTGGGGAAATCATGTGCATGATAACCTAATTAGTAGAATCTCAGGAGTAATCTATTTTTGGCAATTGAGTCGTCCATATTTAAGCAAGAGCCACTTCTCTTAAGCTAGTCTGGCCCCCTGTTTTTCTGTGATGATCTCCTTGGCACACCCTTGATTGAGAGTAGAGCAGCCCAAAGTGATGCCTGAGTCCTGCTGCCTGCTCTGTCCTCTTGGGAGTAAGCTTTAGCCAGGGGGTTAAAGACCCACCAGGAGCTCAGAAGAGCAGAGTTATATAAGTTTGGCCTTGTGTAGAGGGGAAAGGAGGGCCTCCCTTCATCCACTGTGGCAGCGCCTTGAGGGGCAATAAGGATAGGGCCCTCAGACAAACCAGTGAGGGAGGACTCTTTCTAGCTCTGCTTGGCTGAAGGCCACTACCTGTGAGCCAAGGCCTGGGGCCTTGGGAACTAGGGACTGTTGGTGGGAGGGGCTGGCATAGTCAGAAGGGTGTAGACTGGTTGTGGCTGGTTGTTACTGGTCAGTCTCCCTCCCTGGAGGCTTGCACCTAATACCCAGCTCCTGGGACCGTGCGGACCTATGGCCCATCCCCTCCCCCGCCCCATGGACACCCCTTCCTGGGCCAATGTCTTTTTCTTCCCAGTTCTGCTCCACTTGTCTGCTCCAGCAGCTGTGGCTGGGTGCAGCTGCCAATTAAGCAAGTGGGACTGTAAGTGACAGGCTAAAATTAGGTGTATCTACACCCCCGGCCCTCCTTTCTTTGGGGTTGTTCTGAGCCTTCTAGACTGCTAGTTGACAGTCACTTGCTAAGCTTGAGGAGGGGGCAGGGGCTTCCTGGGAATGTGAGTTTGGGAGTTGTGTGTTATTAACTGCTCTAAGCCAGTGTCTGGGTGTCTGTGCATGCTGCTTCCTCCCCTGTAGGTTCCGACGGGAACAGCATGGATTCAGTGGATGGTTGCTGTGGCCTCAGGAAGACTGATGGTTTCCAGAATGCCCAGGCGGGCTCCAGTCCTAAGAAGGTTGACCTCATTATCTGGGAGATTGAGGTGCCAAAGGTAAGGTCTGCAAGCTCAAAGTTTCCCCTGGCCCAGGGTCGTCAGGCTTAGGGGGAGAGGTCCTGGGGAGGGCCAGTCAACCAGGAGAAGCCCCTCAGTGAGCCAAAGCATGGAGGGAAAGGAAACGCTTCACTTTGCCAAGGTTCAGAGAGCTTCCTACAGAATGGAATTCCAGCTGCCTTCAAGAGCATCCTGTTCTTGTCCTCTTCAAACTCCCAGGCCTGCTTACCGCCCTGGGCTTTTCTCGTGTGTCCCCGGGCTCAGATCTGTTTGGGGATGCTAGCAAAATCAGACTTGAAGACATGGGCCAGCCATGAGTCCCTTCACTGCACTCTGCTTAAGCTTTTCAATGCAAAGTATTTTATAACTGAGCACAGCATAAATCCATATTTTAGAGAACTTGAAGTACTGAAATGTATGAAGAAAATAAAAATCAGCTTTAATCTTACCCCCGAGAGTGACTGGGAAGACTTTTATTTCCTTCTCGTCTTGTACCCTGTGGTTTTTAAACAAAACTGAGATTATGTTGCTTTAATTAATGCTTTTAAATATTTAACAATTTAATTTTCCTATGCTATTCTTTGAGAAAGTAATTTTAACTATATTCATTGTGTGAATGGCAATTTACTTCACCAGTCCCCAATTCCAAGGTGCTTAAGTGGTTTCTAGCTTCTTGCTGTTCTGACTTACAACTTATTAGCTTGGTCTTGATGTTTATCTCTGGGGCTCAGAAATAATTGGTCAGCTGCATTCTCCCAGGGCACTTAGCTCCCTGCCTCCTGGAGACTTGGCTTGGTTTGAACTCTGGGTCAGGCAAGCTGCTCTGACCTGGGGTACTGGCTCCCTCTGTCCCCCCACCCCCAGTGATAGCTATCCTGCCCTCTTCTCCTTCAGTGACTACAAAGGGCACAGCCAGGCAGCCGTGGAGGGACCACGTCCTTAGTTGCTCCGTGGGGGCGGGGTCATTTGGGATTGATTCAGAGCTTGTCTTTCATCATAGCTAAGTTTGGCTGTTTCTGTCCGCCTTGAACTTTGGCATGCTGGGCACTTGTGTGAGGCTGAGGCTATGGAGGCTCCGCCCTGCTGCCAGTTGGTAGCAGGAGCCGAAAGGTTCTTTCTTAGGCGTTTATTTTCAAGTCAAGCCCCCTTATCTTGGGGTCCTGGGTAGACTTAAAGAGGTGAATGAGTCATAAATTGCCCCTTATATGCTGGCAAAACATCACATAGTGTGGATTTGGGAGGAGGAAATACTGCCTTTTCAGCGTTCTGGATTTGGGCCACATAGTTGGGGATGAAATGGGAACTGCTGAGTCCTGGAGCCAGGCTGTGTATTTCAGTGCTTAGTAGCTGTGTGTTGTTGGGTGAATTACTTGGCCTCTCTGGGCTTGTTTTCCTCATCTGTAAAATGGTGATAAAGGTGCCTATTTCAAAGATACCATGAGTAAATGCAAGCGCTTTGAATAGTGCCTGGCAAATGAGTGCTGACATGTTAGTAATAGGTTTGAGTTTAACCTTGAACTTCTGTCAAACAAAGGTAGGTTTTGGGGAGTGCAGACAGTTGTTTTCCCATTAACCAACTCACTCATGCACTCTCTCAGCACTTAGTTGGTCGGCTAATTGGCAAGCAGGGGCGATATGTGAGTTTCCTGAAGCAAACATCTGGTGCCAAGATCTACATCTCAACCCTGCCTTATACCCAGAACATCCAGATCTGCCACATAGAAGGTTAGTGGCCACTGTTGCCCTGTGTTTAGTTTTCTTACCTGAAATGGAAGTAAATTGAAGTATCTGAGTCCCAGTTGCTCTGCTTTTGGAATCTAAATCCAAAGAGAAAACTCTGTTCATCCCAGTGAAGGGAGCACTGGGTATTTTCCCTTCACCCCTCATTTCCAGTTCAGATGTCTGAAGGAGACTTGGATCCCTCCCCAGACCTTCTGGCCAGGAGAAGCATGGGCACTCGGGTTGGTGAGGGGGCCTGGGTTTATAGTGCCCGCTGCAGTATGGGATTTCCCTCTGGGCTTTTCCCATCTGCTAGCCTCTTATTGTATTCAAAGTACAAGTCACAGTGGCAAAGGTGTCATTTGAAAGGTTAATGGATTTCAAGCCTCTTTAGATGCCTTTCTTCCTAAGGTAAAACTTAGCATTTTGGAATCTTAGAGATACACTTGAACTCCAGGAAAAGTCCTTTGGAAATGGGTGTGTGCATGTCTTACCCACTTTGACTGTGTCCTCCTTCCACCCTGTTTAGGTTCTCAGCATCATGTAGACAAGGCGCTGAATTTGATTGGCAAGAAGTTCAAGGAACTGAACCTCACCAATATCTATGCTCCCCCACTGCCTTCACTGGCACTGCCTTCTCTTCCAATGACTTCCTGGGTGAGCATGCTCCTGGGGGACCAGGACTTTCTACACCCCTTTACCCCAGCCTGCCCCAAACAAGAAACTCCCAACACCATGGGCCAAGAAGGCCAAAAGTTCATTGATGCCTGTGCCCTCTCACCACTGGCCTCCACCGGTCGGTCAGTTCTGCTTCTAGCCTGTGTCTTCTGGGGAAGAGTCAGGTTGGGGTGCTGATAGAAAGCCAGAGCCCTGAGTGAGGCCACCTCTATGTACATTTTTAAATTTTTTTACGCCTACAACACCTGGTCTTCCTAGGTCTTCCATCCAAGTACTAACCAGGCCCGTCCGAGATCAGATGGGATCGGGCACATTCAGGGTGGCGTGGCTGTAAACTAAGGCCACCTCTAGTGGTTACTCATGGTGTGGCAGGACAAGGGCCACAGTGGTGTTGAAAAACTTTCCATGCTAAAGTAAATTTTCCTTCACCCCTTGCCACCTGGGTGCCATGTTGCTTTGGGTCGCTATGCCCTTTTCAGAGATGCGCTGGTTCAGAGACATGCCCTGGGACCTGGGGGGCTGAACCCAAATGTAGAAGAGAAGGATTGCTGCAGTGCCCGCTGCCCCTCCCCTCTCTCCAGCTCATGCTCCCGGATGGGGTCACTGTGGAGGTGATCGTAGTCAACCAGGTCAGCGCCGGGCATCTGTTTGTGCAGCAGCACACGCACCCCACCTTCCATGCTCTGCGCAGCCTGGACCAGCAGATGTACCTCTGCTACTCTCAGCCTGGAATCCCCACCTTGCCCACCCCGGTGGAAAGTAAGTGCTATCCTAGGGGTCGGAGAGGAGCCCTGGGCTCTCACCGGGCCGGGGGGAAACTTTGGGGGGTGGCTTGTTCTGCCTCTTGTCTTGACCAGGAGGAGGCTGTTCTAGAGTCTTTCATGGATCCAGAACCCTGAGTTCTTGCCATTGACAGGAAGTTACTTGGGCCGAGTTGTCTGGCTAGCTTATGCTGCTGTTTCCATTGGCTGGCGGAGCCATGGGGTTGGAGTGGAGTTTTGACACGTGGATTCAGATCCCACTTTACCTGTTGAATGGGATTGATGCCCACTTGTTCCAGGATTGGGGTCACATGCTGTATGTGTTACACGTAAGGTACTTGATGCAGATCCAGTTCTCATAGAAGATCCCGGAGTGCCTCTAAACTCCTGGGTCATTCCAGTGAAGTGACCCAGTCTTTAGGTGGGCTGGGTCATCTCCATTTGACAAGATTGACAAGAGAAAACCGAGCCTCTGAAGTCATGTGACTTGCCCAAGCGAATATCTGAGCAGGAGCTGGGATCCGAACCCAGCTGGACCCTTGAGTCCATTCTTTGTCACTATTATCTGTGTTGCCTTATTAGCAGGAATCGAATGTCAGGACAGCTCCCCACCTACCTCCATCAAGGACTCCTAATCTGCAGTCCCCCAGTGGGCTTCAAGCATTCGGAAAACTCTTGAAATTATCTGTAGCATTTTGTATGATTTTCCTTTTAGAGGAATAAGGATTTTAGTTTTTGCCAGATTCTCTAATGTTGCCTCAACATAGTGAGAAACCAAACTGGAGGCCAAGATGTGAGTGCACAGGGGTTGCCTTGTAGAGTCAGGACACAGTGTGGTCAGCTGTGTCATGGACTCTCATCCCAGCTGGGCTGGGGCAGCTGCCAGGAATGCCACTGGGCAACCTCTCCCGTGGTCCAGTCTGTCCTGCCCCTGCCCACCCCAGGTTGGGATTGGTGACTGTTGGGGTACTTGCTCCCTGGCCTTGTTGGCTGCCCCAGGCTCTGCGTCCGCAGCACCTTTCTGAAGCAAGGCCAGGAAGAAGTGGGATTCAGGCCTGGGAGTCTCCTTCTGATCAGTCCTTGATCTGAGTCATCATGGGCTGGAGCAGACCCTAGATGCTAGGTCACTGAGATCCGT
The DNA here is from genome assembly GCA_028627145.1 of Eidolon dupreanum. Lineage (NCBI taxonomy): Eukaryota > Metazoa > Chordata > Mammalia > Chiroptera > Pteropodidae > Eidolon > Eidolon dupreanum. The sequence goes on along the minus strand of CM053506.1, from coordinate 85,062,530 downwards.
TACACCTAGAGGTTCTTGAGTCTTTCTAGGACTTTCCCTTACGAATTAAAGTCCCCGTTCCTTGAGTTTTGTATTTTACTTTTTACTCCAGCTAATCTATGTCCATCTCAGGCTTCAGTTAAGCTTCAAAATAAACAAATCTAAACAAACGCTTTTTGGTCTGAATAGCTTTTGTGGCGGTGCACACGCTAGGCTGAATTTCCTATGTCCAATTTCTTCTGTTGACCAGTCTCAGGCTCTGGGAGGCTCCGGGGTCTCCTCGCCATTCCCATCCCCTGTGGCATGGAGGTACAGGCCTTTGAGAAGGAGTGTGGGGAGGGGGGCTGCATTGATTGGGTGGCCCCTGGGACCCTGCCCTGGGCCAGCCTTGTTGACACTCTCTCTTTTTGCCCTGCAGTAACGGTCATCTGCGCTGCCCCTGGCGTGGATGGTGCCTGGTGGCGAGCCCAAGTGGTAGCCGCCTATGAGGAGACCAGTGAGGTCGAGATTCGCTACGTGGACTATGGTGGATATAAGAGAGTGAAAGTAGACGTGCTCCGGCAAATCCGGTGAGTCAGGCTCCTCGGACAGGCACACACTCAGCTTTGAGGGGACAGTGATTTCCACATGGCTGGCACAGTTCTACCAAGCCTGGGACGTGGGTGAATTCTTCCTCCTGCTGCCAGCTCTTCTTTAGCGGAGTCTGGTAGAAACAAACTTGCTATTTGTCTCAGCCAGACTGAGCTAGGAAGTCCTGTCTTATGGAAGATTCCCCCGAGTATCGTGGCAAAAGGGAGGCAGGCTTCTTTTGAGGAGCTTGCGGGAAGTCCCTCTGAGATCAGACTTGCAGCGGGACCGGCGGCCCACATTCAGGGTTCTGGGGAGCCGAGGCCTGCTGCCCATCAAAGGTGCCTCTGCTCTACTCCGTCCTGGGATGCAGGGGTCACAGCACTAAGCAGAAGGTAAATTTCATCCTGGAGTAGAGTTTGCCTTCAAGTCCATGTTCAACGTGTTCTTTTTTTCCTAGGTCTGACTTTGTGACCCTGCCATTCCAAGGAGCAGAAGTCCTCCTGGACAGCGTGATGCCCCTGTCAGGTAACGGGTGGGGGCCTCTGGCTGTGGGCTTGGGGCAAGGGGGGCAGTTGTTGAGAGTTGATCTTTCTCTTTGAGAGCCTCTTTCTTACCTGGGGGGTTTATGTTAACACAGATTGCTACCACTGTCAGTTTCTGACTTGTAGCTTTGAACCAAGGCCTGAGAACTTATATTTCTAAGTTCTCATGTGATGTTAATGCTGCTGCCCCTCTGGTCTTTTCTTGCCCTGTGGGTAGTATGTATCAGGGACCCTGAGTGTATGTAGAGGCCTGGGCTCTGTTCCTGACACAGGTGGCTCTGCCAAATGAAGTTCTCAAGTCCCATGGCAGCGTCTAAGGCCTTCTCCTTAGAATACACCTGGAAGCTGTGTAAGTGACAAGAGCACCTTGCTTCAGTGAGAGTCTAAATGCTGATTTTCCTCCTCCTAAAGATGATGACCACTTCTCACCTGAAGCAGATGCAGCCATGAGTGAGATGACAGGAAATACAGCACTACTGGCTCAGGTGTGTGGCTGGCGGGTGGGAGGCGGGCCAGGCCTCACTGGGTCTGCCTGAGGAGCCTTCTGCCTGGCTCGAGAGGCTTCCAGCCTCATCTGAGCTTCTTGGGAACTGATCTCTAAACCCCTGCCTTCCTATGGCTCCTGCCCTAGGTTGGCCAACAGTCTTTTTTTTTTTTTTTAATTTTTAAAAAATTTTTCAATTATAGTTGGCATACAATATTTGATTCAGGAGTGCAATATAGTGATTAGACATTTATATAACTTATGAAGTGATCACCCCAATAAATTCATACCTACCTGACACCATACATATTGACTTAGTTATTGACTAAGGCCGACAGTCTTTAAGGAGAGGTGCATGGAGTAACTTTTAAAAACATGCTTTTTGTTTGTTTTGTTTTCAGGTGACAAATTACAGTCCAACTGGCCTTCCTCTGATTCAGTTATGGAGTGTGGTTGGAGATGAAGTAAGTTCTCTCCATCTTTTCCTTTTAAGTTATTGGCCAGCAATAATGACGATTTCAAGCTGGTTCTGCCATCGTTTCCTCTTGAGCTAATTAGAGGATGTAATTGTAGACCAGTGTCCCCCAGAAAACATTTGGCAATGTCTGGAGACCTTTGTGTTGACACAGTTGGGAGTGGTGATGCTACGGTCATCTAGTGGGTAGAGGCCAGGGATGCTGCTAAACATCCTACAGCGCACAGGACAGTTCCCACAAAGAATTATGTGGCCCAAAATGTCAGTGGGCCTTCTTAGGCCTTCTGTCCATTGGGCTTCCCGCTCCTCCATCTCATGATAGTATTAAAGCTTAGATTTCTCTGTCCTCCTGCCGGTAGAACATGTAAGTAAATGTCCCCGTTTGTCCGGAAAATGAGGCAGGCTCCCCACCTCCGTTACTCTTGTGCCTGTTGGCTGCAGTGGTGGCCTGGGACTGGCTTGAGAAATGGCCCCTCGGCGCCATGGGCAAAGCTCTCAAGGGAACTTTCTTTCCTAGGTGGTGTTGATAAACCGGTCGCTGGTGGAGCGAGGACTCGCTCAGTGGGTGGACAGCTACTACACTAGCCTCTGACCATCCCACAGACGCTGGAGTCTTTTTTGCACTGTTGAAATTGGGCTTGGCACTCAAGGCAAAGACTTTACATCAGAATAACAAATGTTGTCCTCAGAAAGTCCTTTTTTTTTCACGTTGAGAAGATGGTTCGTCTCTAAGAACAAGGAAGGAGCTGTGGGTTCTTTCAAAGCCATAGGATGGTATTTTAACAAGCCAGTCGGCTTAGCCTGGTTCTGAGCTGTTGATTATCTGCACCAGGTTGTCCTATCCCCCCTTCCTTTCATTCCTCTCTTCTTCCTTCCTTCCTTCCACCCACCCCAAACCAAACCAACTGTAGCAGACAGGCTGAGGGATGTGTTGTTTGCTTGAGAGGGTTTCTTCCTTTGCTTCAAGATCTTTCTTCAGGGAGCAAGACATGAACTGACTAATCGGTATCAATTACTTGTACAGCTTACATAAATGAATTTATGATACTTAGCCAGTTTTTATAAACTTCACCTAGGTCTCTAAGAAGGCAGACTTTTTAAAGCTTATGTAAATACAAAGCAATCAAACCTCCGACCTTGGTCTGTGGGGGAAGGGATGTTCTCGCCAAGCCTGGTTGTAATTTGTAACCATTTTCTATTTGTGCAAACTCTGTAAATATATGTTTAAAAAATGTAATATTTTGTACAAGATACACTGGAGAACAAAGGGAACTCAAGCTTTTTCCACAGCCCATGTCATCTGTGAGCAGAAGTTACTTCCGAAGAGTGCAGCTGCCCACGCCAGCTCGCGCTGCGGGGCTGCGGGCTGCGGGCTCCTGTTGCGTCCTACGTACTGAACAGGGTGACTGTATAATAATATACATTGTGATCTGGGGATTTTTTTTTTTCTGTACAAATTTGTTTAAAAAAAAAAAAAAAAAAAGCAACTCATTGAATTACCTTGCAGTGTGGTGTGTTTGATTCTTTTTTAGACGGGTTCCAGCATTGTGCAACTTAAGTAACTTAAGCTTATATAAATCTTGAATTGTATACATTATAGATAGCTTTGAGTTCATTCGTTGCATGGTGAAGAAGATTGGGGAGGAAAGAGGATGGTTGTGAGTGCGGTGTGCTGGAGGGTTGATCTGAAGGAGACGAGTGGCTCTTTGAGTTTGGCCAGAAGTTTCCGTCTGGCCCTCCTCCCTCCTCGCCCCACACGGTGGCAGTGCAGGTTCCTCTGGATTCCTCTCCTGACTGTCTCAAATAGCCAGGCTTGAGTTTAAAGCACTGGTTTCCAAAATTCTTTGTGCATTCTTAATAGATGTATGAAGTTATTTAATTTACTGTAGTGGTAAGAATGCTATATAAAATGCACATGCATTTACATGGTGAGAGCAGATACTAAATGTTGACTTACCTCCTCTTCTTACAGGCAGGTTCAGGCCTCCTGGGCCAGGGGTCTGGGCCTCCAAGTTTACCCAACCTTCCAGGGGTCTCTGGAGAGCTGAGATGGCCCGAGGGCCTTTCGCACCAAAGGAATCCCTTCACAGAGCTTCGGACAATAAGTCGCTAAAAGCCTAGGTTTCCCTTATCTGTAGGATCAGATATGAATGCTACCTCAGAAGGCGATGAAGTGAAATCATGGAAGCGTCCCCTGCTTGTGCAGAGTTGGCCCACGCGAGTTCTCATGCATTCTTAGTTGCCTGTAGTCCAAGTCTCAGTGGTAATTGGGTGTGACTGGCCAAGTCATGTTACACCCAGATCTCAGCTTGTATCGCTGGAGCGGGAAAAGGGTGTATGGGAGCCTTCAAGCTAGTTTGGAGAGCTCCAAAGCCTGGTGTACAGATTTGGCCTTTATTTTTGGCAGCCATTGAGAGGTTTTAACAGAGGGGAAACCATGTGATTCTGGTGCAGGGAGGAGGATGGGGGAGGTGGAGAAGCAGAGACCAAAGCCAGTATGGTCCAGGTCGGGTGGCTTCCTCTGGGATGGCTCCTCGGTGACAAGCGATGTGGTCAGGGTTCTTAGATCAAGCCTCCAGGATTGAGGGGGTCGGGGAGAGCAGTGGGGATGAGGAAGCAGGCTGCTCTTGTATCTCTCAGGTCTCATCTGAACCTTCTGGGGTGGTCCACTAAATGAGATTTGATGCATGGGAAAAAAAGTGAGCTGGAGGTTGGTAAAAGGCATGTACCCTTTGAACAACTGTTCTCAAATTGTTGGCTTTTGATCAATTTCCAGAGTTTTGAAAAAGTTGATTCTGACCATTTTGCCAGTAATCTTTTGTTGCTTTTATGGAGGAACATATTTATAGAGGTCTGGCTCTGCCATTCCAGGCCAGTACATTTTAGACTTATTCTTTGAATTAATTACCTGTGAGCCATCACAGAAGCTGGCACTGCGGAGATTTGGTGATTTGCCTTGGGGTGCGGGGGAGAGAGATGGGATGCTGAGTGCAGGAGGCTAGAGTTTCTAGCCTATTTTTCCTTCAGCTTGTCCACGACTTCTCAGGTCCTTGGGCCCCTGCCAGGTGCAGGAGGGGTGGCTGGTCCTAGTAGGGTGGCTGGGTTCTGGGGTTCTGCTATACATACAGTCTTAGGCCAGGTAGAGGTTATCTCTAACCATCACAGGCTTAAGGTAAAACAAGATTAGTAGCCAGGGTTATGGACTGTTGACTGTGTCCGATGCTGTGCTGTTTTGTAGGTAATAGTTGGTCCCCAGTGAGGTAGGGACCGATGTTGGAGATAGAAGGTGGTGCCTTTAGAAGGTAGTTTTTGGAAGGAACAGATCTGAGCCTCAAAGCCAGGTTTTACCCTGTTCCCTTAACCATGGCCCCTGAAGCAACAAGAGGAAGGTGGTGCTGTGTTCCATCCACCAGATAAATGCCACAGTTGTTAAACGATAGCCCATAGGAAAGTTTGAAACTTAGAATGAAAAAAAGACTATGAAAGGAGAGATCAGTTATTTTGCCTATATGAAAAGTGAAAGTTTAATGTACACAAAGCCAGGAGAAACTTGTAGCATCTAAACCAAAAGAATGAACATTTTTAACCTATGATGATCTAAAAGGAAAACTTTGTCTCCATTGGACATTTTACCATGTCTTTGAAATCCAGTGTGTATATTTTATACTTTAGCCTGTTTCAATTCAGACTTATCACAATTCAGGTGCTCAGTAGCCACAGGTGACTTGGGACAGACAACCAAACCAGACAGCACAAGACGCAGGCTATTCCTTTGATCACCATTGCACAAATACTAACAGCCTTATACATATTCTTCCTTTATTCAAAAAGTTCTAGGTGTTTTTGCACATTTTTCCAGATGAATTTCAGAATGATTTTTTTGGGCGGGGGGGGGGGGACGACTCATTATAAACGTTCTACTAACATTTGAAAATAATGCGTATTTTTGATTTGGTATAAAGCTTTTATGTAATCTATTGGGCTTGTAAATTATTCAGATCTCTTGGTTTTTGCCCCCTTCTTTTTTTTTTTTTTGCCTGTACTCTGTCCATATCTAAGAAAAAAAGCACATTAAATAATTCTAATATTGTCATGTTTTCTGTTTTTATTTTTAAGTTTCTTTTATAAGTTTCAGTTATGCTTAGTTTGAAAAAGCTCATGAAAAGTATTTCCTCATGAATATAAAATAACTTTGGTATCCTGTTGGTGCTTTTTGTTTTGAATTTTATATCCTTTTTCTCTGTCACTTTCGGCAAGTGGCTTATAAACACATTACTAGAATTTTTTTTTAAGTGAAATCTGGAAAGTCAGTAGATGAATTTAACTTGTTAATTGTGTTCACTCTTGCAATATTTGCCATTTAGTTCATTTTCCTATTTTCTAACTTTTTTTCTGCTTTTCTCATTATTTGCTTGATTAAAATTTTCTCCCTTGTAAATTTAGCATCCAACATCTTATTTTCATATTATCAGTGGATATCATTTATCCACCAATAAGTCAAATTATGTTTTTCTCAGAATCACTTATTTAAGGCCTCCTTCCTTACTGAACAAGAAACTCAGCAGAACACCAGATTTCTGTCCTTTTCCCTACAAGTGTACGCACAGGTGCACATTCTCTTGTCTCCTGGGTTTAGCTGGAACATCTAGGTTACAGACTTTTCACGTGTGCCTGTCTCCAGGATCTTTTAATGGTGACATTGAACTTGAGTCATGTCACCAAAAAATACTTGGCCCAAACCCCTTTTTCGCCGGCTTCATTGCTCACCTGTTTCTTATATACCAGTTCCTGAGTTCTTTGATTCACTTCTAATTTGTCTGGAGCATTTTTAAATTTTGTTTTCAGAGCACGTGCATCCTTGTGTATTTGAGCCTTCCTTTCTGTCCCGACACTGGCAGTTGTTGGCTGAGCATCCCTGATGGAGTGAATGTCTCCTTGCCAAAATTAACATCCTCTCTGCCCAAGGTAGGATTGTAGATCCTCGCGCTGTTGGGCTCGAGCATGGTCAGTGACAGGTGGGTGGAGGCAGCCTGTGTCCCAAGACAGACACTCCAAGAGCCAGCGTGTGGCTCAGTTGTCCTCTCTCTCTGGCCTAGCGTCGGCCATGTCGCCAGTGGAGACTGTTTCATGCACCTGAGTCCCAGCGTCAAGATGATGTAGACAGAGCTGCAGCCAACCTGTGATGGATGTGTGGTATGCAAAGCAACAGATGTAGTCACCAAGGTCTGGGGAATGTGTGTTACCCGCCACCTATCCTAACCTGTCCTGATCGATGGCATTATTCTGGGTCCCGTACCCTTCCTCTGAGGACTCAGAGCTCTGGCCATGGGGTTTGGGGCAAGTTCCTTGCTCTCTCTCCTCCCATAACCTCCATTTGTAAAATGTGGGGGTGAATCAGATGAGCACTGAGGTTTGCCGGATTTGGCTTTAGACTGACCTGTTCTGCTGAGAAGGGCCTTCCTGAAGATCCCTCTTAATGAGGCTGACTTATTTTGTATTTTTACAAAGCAAATTACCTAGGTGAGGTCTTAGCTGTTTGGCACTAGAAATAGGTCCTGTCTGGTGGGAGCAAACTGCATCTGAGACAGCGCAACACCTAGAACACCTTTTACAGGAGCCGGGATGGGTTTCTTTGCTCAGCCTCCCCAGTTTGGTGACAGGCGGGTGCTCTGCTCCTCCCACTGGTCTCTTTCTCTCCGTTGAGTGCCTGCTGTTGCCATGTCAGGGAGCTGCAAGGATGAAATGCACACTGTGTGGTGAAGTGTCTCTGGGGAGGTGGGCTCAGTGATCTCTATGCACATGGTGCTTCCCACGCTTTATGAAGGAGTCCTGGGAACTGCTGGTGAGGTGGGAAATGGGCTCAAAATCAGCAGGACCAGCACTGATGGGAACCGGGGCCTTCCAGACTCCAGGCACTGTGTCTCCTTACCTGCGTATAATGCCTCTGCTTCCCTTTATGGTGGCCCGAGGAGCTGTGTTGACAGGAAGGATGAGCGAGGCCAGCATTTCTGTGCTGCTGGGAGGGCTTCTTGCAGAAGGCAGCCTCCACCACCTTGAGGGAAGAGAAGAAGGCCGAGGAAAGTGGTAAAGAGAGTGAGAGAGACGCTGCATTGTGAGGGCCGCCCTGCTGCTGCTGCGATGGGGCTTGTCCTGTGCGTCTGGCTCGAGGACACTTGGAAAAAGATGGTGAAAGTGAGAGCCGACATGTCTTCATAGGAGCTGTCTGCAAATACACCATGTGTAGAAGTCCTGGTTTGTTTGTTTGTTTTCTTCATTTTTTTAAGTAGGTGATAAACACAGTACGTGATTCCAAAGATATGTAAGGATAACCAGTGAAAGGACGTCTCCTTTCCAAGTCCCCAGACACCCACATGTCCTCTGCAGGAGAGATCACTATCAGTCTCCTGTGTTTCCGTCCCTTATGCACAAACAATAGCATAATGTCAACCGTGGGCCTAAACCAGGCTGACGTTTGTAAATGAGCTTTATTGATGCACAGCCATTGGCATCATTTCCATGTTGTCTATGGCTGTGTTTGTGCTACATCCACGGGGTTGAGCACCTGTGATAGACGCTATGCCACGTGAGGCTGAAACTACCCAGTCCTTCACAGAACGAGTGTGCTGAGCCCCACTGTAAACGCTTGTGCACTTTGTCCCCATTTAATCAAACTTAAATGCGGCATTAATATTTCCTGTGTCTTTTCCAACCATGAATTCTTTAGACTTTGAAAATTGCATCATCTTCAGTTTTCCTTAGGTTTTTTATGTTGGGCAGTTCCGTGTCATATATGTTCTCTCCTGGTAGAACATTGTTCCTGTCAGGAGGACCCAGCACAGAGCCCCCCCACCCACATAGGCACAGACCCTGGCGTAGCCCAAGAAGACCCTCTTGGTATAGCAAAGTGCTGGAAGAACCTGGGAGCAGAATCTCAAGCCACACCCTGCTGAATCCACATCTTTATTTTAATAAGATGCTCAGTGATTTGTGTACACATTAACATTTAAGAAGCACTGTGACAGGGCAGGAGTGTCCCACCCTGGCTGCGTATTGGAATCGCTCCTAAAATTACCAATGCCTGGGAACCCATTCTCAGAGATGTGGATTTAATTCTTTTGGGCTGCAGTCTTGAGATATATATTTTTAATTATTACCTTTGATGTATGACATAAACACACTAAAGTGCATGAAGTGCACAAATCTTGTGTGTAGAAAGGGATGCATTTTTACACGTACACGTCTCAGTAACCATCAGATAAACACGGGAACATTTCCTGGACCCCAGGATTTTCCCTCATACTCTTTTCTAATCAATACCCTCTTCCCAGGTAACCAGTGTTCTTTTTTCACCCTAAGATTTGTTTTGCCTGTTTTGGAACGTCATGTGAATGGACTCGGCCAGTAAGGACACTTAGAGCTTGCCGCTTCCACTTACCATGATGTCTGGGAGGGTGTGTGTATCAAGAGTTCTCTTGCTGTATGTATTCTGCTCTATGTTCATTTACATTTCCAGTTTGGGGCTATAATGAATAAAGCTGCTACGGTTCATTCTGGTGTTTTTGGTGGATGTATGTAGTCGTTTCTCTTGGGCCTGCCCCTGGGAGGAGGACTGCTGAGCCACGGGCAGGAATGTGTTCAGCTTCAGTAGTTATCTGCGTACTGAGATGTTAAAGGGCTCACCAGGTGACCCTGACGTGCTGCTGGGATTTGAGAATCTGGCTCTAGAGGCTGAGCTCTCAGCTCTTGCCGAGCTGCCCTTCCGAGGCCTGCTGTTCAGTTCTTCCAACTGCTGTTCTCTCGGGTCCCCCAGTTGCCTTCCAATAAACCCCTAATCCATGTCCGTCGCTTGCCACCAGTGAACCCTATCCAACCAGCCACGTGGTTCCTGTCCAACTCCTGCTGCACCCCTGAATCCACTTCAGTGTTGAATTCTCGTCTTCATCTTCGCTGTTGATGGGATGCCAGCCTCAACCCAGTATCTCCCCTACCAGAGCCCTAAGATTTGTACCTGCACCAGCCCAGCTTGGACTCTCGCTCACGCCAGTTCTTCCTTCTGGGACATCTAGACGTGGACAGGGTAGTGTTCAATTCACAGCACCCTCTCTGTCCCGAGAGCACTAACACAGGGGTCTCTGTTGGGTAACAGGCTTGACATGAGATTGGACCAGCATAAAGCATGTAAAGCACTTAGCACAGAGCCTGGTGAGAAGTGCTCAACAAATGATGCCTAAATGCAGATAATAGAACATTTCCATTGTCGCTCAGAGTTTGAGTGGACTGCTGCATTGAGAGCATGCTGTTCAGTAAGGTAGCTGCTGGCTACATGTGGCTACTGAGCACTTGAAAAGTGACTTGTCTAGATTGAAATGTATTATAACTGGGAAATTATTCTGAGAAAAAGAATGATTACATGTAGAAGTAATATTTTGGATATAAGGGGTTAAATAAAATAGTCACACCTGTTTCTTTTTACTTTTTAAAGGCGGCTAGTGGACAGAGGAATGCAATTAGAGGACACCATTTGTTTCTCAAATTAGGGGGCTCAGGCCAGTTGCTTCAGAATTTACCTGGAGTGCTTGGTAAACGTACCAAGTGCTGGGCTCTGCCCAGAGCGGAAGAATGGGGCTGGGAGTCTGCATTCTTGACGAACCCATCAGTTAAACTGGCGGTGTCCTGTTAAACATGAGATCACTGCTTCTAAGCTTGGGGCAATTTGATTCTCTTAAATAGGTATGTGTCCTTGCTTTAGATTTTGAAAAGATGTAATGCTTGTGTCCTACATTGATTGGGCTGCCAGGAGTGTTCAGAACTAAGTTTTGGCTTAAGAGTTTAATTATTGTGTTACTTGGGTGGCTGTTTTGCTTTCTGCCAGTGTATTAGAGTTGTCTTGCCTTAGGTTAGAAGTATCTGGAAGACAAACACTGCGTAGAGTTTCTGGCCTCAAAGACCTGTCCTCCAGTCCCAGTTCTTCCCTGTGGTTGTTCAGAGGATGAAAAGAGATTATTTAATTTCAACGAAAAGCTTTCCTAAACGAGGTAACAGAAGTGAACGTACTCCAGGCAAGCCACGAAGTTCTATGGTCTTGGACCACTAGATGGCGCCACAGCACAAGTTTATGGACGTACTCCCTACACGAGTTGTTACAGACCAGTGGTTCTCTAGGTCCGGTTTTATTCTTAGAACTTACTGGAAATGTAAATTTTCAGTCTGTACCTCATACCTACAGAATCAGAAACTATGTTTTAACACACCACCCAAGTGGTTCTGTTGCTCACTTAATTTTGAGACTTGCTCTCCTAGAATCTGCCTTGAGGTAGCTTGGGTAAGTGTGAGTAGGAAAAGTGGGATCTGGGCTTGCTGAAGACTGGTGCGGTGGGGGAAGTCTAGGGGAGGGGAGGTAGTGAAGGTCACCCACGCAGGAACAATTCCAAATTGTCTATATTTGGACAGACCTTGTACACATTGGGGAACAGTTAAGAAATAAGAAAGGGTGCCAATTTTGTATTTTTCTTTTTAAGGTAAGGCATGTCAAATGGTGTCCGCTGAATGGAGGTGAAGGGGTCACTGGGGAACCTCCACCTGGACCAGGAGCAGAAACACAGAGGCTGCCTGAGTTCTGCAGGACCCCTTGGCCAGCTTTTGTCCCCGCTACGGCTATTTATTTCTGCCCGTTCTGAAATTACACCAAAGCACTACTGTGTTAATGGACTAAAATCTTACAGCCCTCCCAAGACAATCCAGGAAAATGGAAATCAAAAAGAAGCTTGCATCTAGGTGGAAAAATCACTAGTGAATTAAAACCTTATTTCTATCTTTTCAGTCCTACCTGTATCCTCAGGGGAGGCTAGGGCCAGAATGAATTCATATCCTTTTTTTTTTTTTTTTTTAATTGACACGGACAAAAATTCCTTTTGCAGGTGGCTACTGAGACTTCACAGGGGCAATGAATCATGCAAATAATTTTTTTCAGCTGTGACGTATACAGTTTAGTTTGATTTATTTTTGATGTCAGAAACAAAATGGAAAGCTAACGCTTTAAAAATGAGCATGGCTGGCTGAATAAATAAGTAATATGCTCTTGGCCAGAACCTGCCAGTGCTTCCTTAATTGCCCATTGATTCTTTAATTCTCTGCACTTTAACATCTACGGAAATTAAGAGGCCACAGAGCATGGAGATGTCTTTTGTTAAACAAATTAAGGAAGCCGGGTTTTAGAAGGTGTAGTCCTCCCTCGGCTTCCACCCGTCTTCCACCCAGCGTTTAAAGGCAGGAGGACGAAAGCCAGGTGCCCTCGGCAGTGTTTTCTGGAGAATGGCTGGACCTCACCTTGTTTTTCCAGCCATGAATATTTATGGCCTGTCCACAGACCCGAGAACGCATAGAACACAGAGCGACTTAGCAACAGGGACGTTGGACGGCCGGCCTGTGGTTTCCTGGGGCGTCGGTAGGGGGCCTGGTGTGGGCTTCCTCTGAAGGCGGTGATGCCCGTGTTCACAACTCCGCAGGAACTAGGCTGAGGAGACCGGGTCAAAGGTCCGGGGGGTCTCCTCCATTTCTTTCAGGGAAAGGGACACTTCCAGAAATTTCTTTTATCCCATTTCCAGGCTGGAGTGGATCATGGGCCATTCTCACCACGCTCTGCGGAGACCATCGATGCCCGTCCTGAAAGGCTTTGGAGCCCTGTGGGCTCACCCCACCCTTGGCCTTCAACATCAGTCTTCCAAATGGTAGAAAGTTCAAGGTCTCTAACCTTTGTGCCTCTGTGAGATCTGTCTCAGCTTCTGGTTCTACCTTCTTCCCCTCACACAGCGAGGTTCCCTCCTCTAGAAAGTATTTCTGACTGGCCTGTCCCCAGAGTGCACCTAGTGTCCTTTTGCTGTGCATCACTTCCTGGTTTTGTGAGTTTCTTGAGATCAGGACATACGTTTTATTGTTTTTGTAACTCTAGCATATGCAACATCATAGGCCCTCAAAAATATTTGGTCAACGAATAAACGATTGAGTTCAGTTGCCCTACAGAAACTCAGTTAACAGGGAATGAAATGCTCAAAAGGAAATTCTGTGACTATCTATTTCCTTGTCTTTTATAGTCTAGCCTCTCACAACTCTGTCAGGAAGTCCTTCCTTATATCCCCTTTAAGCCAGGTAGAGTCGCATGCAGGTAGAGTTGGAGGAGGTTAAATGCATGTAGAGCATTTGACAGTTTCCTCGCACCAGTGGCGAGGAGGTTTGGGGCACATTGGTGCCTGTCTTAGCCTTTGGTGGGTCCAAGATAGGTCTGGCAGGAAAGGTGAGAGGTCATATGGAGAAAAGACCAGATTCTGCTGGGTTTCAGACACTTGAACACAGTGTATCTGACCCCAAGTATGTGCCAAGACAACTGAAACCTCCCATCTTGCAAAGACAGCCTATGTGTACGGATGCCCTTAGGTCGGAATACCAGCTGAGAGCTCTGTGATCTCAGGAAAGTTGCTTAAACTCTCTGGGCCCCAGTTTGCTCATCTGTGAACTAAGGTCAACAGTAATAGTGCTACCTCAGATCATGGGAATTAAATGTGAAGTTCCTGGCGTCCAGGATGCGCTTGATAAATATTTTGTTTGTTTATGCCCTTCAGCTCCTGCATGGGGTAGGCGTGAGGACAAGAAGATCGGAATGTTTCTCTGTAAAAGTCTCTCAAACAAGGCCACCTCTGTCTTTTTCTGTGAGTTCTTCTAGGGTGGGTCTATTTCCTCTTTCTAGGTCTAGGGTGGCCCATCATTTTCTCTACATCGAAGAACCAACTGCTGGTCCCCACTTTGTTTGCGTCTGGAACCTCCATGGAATACAATTATGGCTTCCGGGCAACTCCACCATCAAAACACCTGCTGCCCGGGCCCCTGGTCCCAAATGTCCTTTCCTTCTGAACGAGGCTGGGGGACAAGGCTGGGACGCTCCGTCCAGGCACATCCTCAGCTGGCTGCCTTCAGGAGTCCTCTCCCACCTCTCCTCTCTCAGTCCCAATTCCCTTTTCCATCAGCATCTTCATTACATTAGAATTCTCGCCCTTCTACTTATCAAATCAGCGTCGCACCTGCCTGTCTCCGCCACTGTCAACATGCCTGCTTCTTGTGTCTCCTGCAGCCTGGCGCCGGGCGGCTCCTCTCTCTCTCTCTGGCAATTATGATTCCCTCCCCAGCTCACTGTCGAAAGTCTTTGTTCTTTTCCCTGAACGTTCAAGTTAATTTCTACCGACTGTTTATTCAGCCTTTGTACTGGCTGGCTTGCTACTTACTCAGGAAATGCAGCCCCCAGAGGGAGAGAGTGGGGACACAGAGCAACAGTTTAGGACAGGAAGGAAAGACACTTCACAGAGTGAGGGGGAGAGGCAGGAATTCTGAGGGCCCTGGGAACGTGGGTGAGAGAAGGGGAGAAGGAGAGAAGGGTGGGGAGGTCTGGCTGGCCAGTCCTCAGGCGCTGCTTTTTGGGTTAGCATCTCGATAGAGTTCTTTACCATGTGAGTACGCATGCATGTGCACATGAATACATATGCACGTGGAGTTACAAACCCATTTATACATGCAGGAGGCAGGAAAAAAATAGCTGTCAGTGGCCACAGCTATCTCTCTGCCAGCCTTTTGTTCAGCCGAGCAGCCTGAGAGCTGGGGAGGAGGGGCTGGGCAGAATTGCCCTACTCTGAAGAGAAGAATTTGGGGCAGAGAAGAAGGTGATCCAACAGGGAGGGAGCAAACAGGGGGAGATGGGGAGGGGAGGAGCTGGGGAGGGAGGAGGGCTGGCTGGGGTGGCTGAGGAGAAACCCTCACCAGGGTGGCCAGGAATACCACACCGTTTCAAGCTCTTTGCTATGAGGTGCTGCTGTGACTCCCCAGTGTTTATGGGAAATTCGGTTTTTAGACATCAGCCTTATGTGTGAGGTTGCCGGGGGCGTGGGGACGGAAGAGATGTGTGTTTGATTTGTGAACTGATGCCACATCCAGGAGACAAGGCTGAGAACAAGATTAGAATTTCAAACTACTGGGAATTTGGAGATATCTTGGCAAGGGCTTTGATTTATAGACTGGTGGGTACCCATCAATGTTACCCCTTGACTGGGAGCCAAGGGGCCCCTGCTGACATCTGAGATTCCTTATATAACCACACACACACACGCACACCCACACGCACGCACACGCACACGCACACACACACACGAATACATTCATAATATGTAAAATGTATAAATGCAAAATTACATATAACATAAATATGTATAAATTATATACAGTATGTTAAATATATTTATACAGGTATAAAATCCTATAACAGAAAATATGAAATATGTAAAAATCAAACATTTACATAATGCAAATATACATATGAGTATACACTGTAGTATATAATCATGTATAATGTACGTAAAATATAGATGTAATGTTTTAAATACATTATATATATATATACACATAAAATGTAATATAGATAAAATCTTGGGATACAAAATAAAGTCACATCTTTTATTTTTCCCATTCTGACAATCTCTTTTATGTGAAGTGTTTACTTCATTTATGTTTTTTAACTTTACTGATATATAATTGGCATACAATAAGTTGCACAAATTAAAGTATGCAATTTGTACATTTTGACATATGTATACACCTTGAACCCATTACCACGTTGAGATAATGAATATGTCCATCACCCGCAAAAGTTTATTCCACCCCTTTGTGAGGCCTCCTGTCCCTCCCCAGCTCCCTCCCAGCCCCAGGCAACCAACGACCTGCTTTATGTCACTGTAGATTGGTTTGTGTTTTCTGAAACCATGGAAATGGAACCATAGAGTATGTGTTCTTCTCTTCCTGGCTTCTTTCACTCACCATAATTTTTTGAGACTCCCCATGCATGCGTCAGTCGTTCCCTCCTTTTTATCGCTGAGTTGCACTGAATGGATGTACCTCTGTTTATCCAGCCACTTGTTAAAGGACATTTGGGTTTAATATTTAAGTGAAAACATCTGCAAGCCCTCCATGCCATGAAGTGCAAGAATTTCCCCTTTCTTCCCAGGTTTCTCATTTCTCCAGAGCCCCAAGGGCTGCAGGGTTAATTTCTCCGTGGGCGGGTCCATTCAGGACCTGCCGCCCTCACCGGGAGACCGCCCCAGGCTTCTGCCCTGGGCTGTGCGCTGCCTCGCTCAGCCGCCATCACCCCTCAGCACGGGCAGCCTGGGCATAGGAGGCAGGCTAACGCTCATTTTTTGTATCTGTGGCTCCTCTGGGAGCTGGGTGGGGAGAGGTCTCGGAGGCCACCGAGCACCCTGTCCAGCCCAGCTCACTCCACCAGTTTGCTCTGAGCCCGGACACAGCTGTGCCTCCTGACACAGGATTGTGGTCCAGGCCCCCCCCCCCGGGGGTGCACACATAGTCACACTCACGTGAAAGTTCACACTATGAGCACTCAGCCCCTGCTGCTCACCTAGAGCCTCGGTGCTGCCCCTGAAGTATCCAGCTATTATTTCTGGAAGGCTCTGGGCTTTCTTACGGGCAGCCCGCAGTGGTCCCCCCAGCCTCCTGCCTGGTCTCTCCTCTCGCTCAGTCCCCTGCAACCGCACCGGCTCTCTTGTGGTTCCTCCAGCACACAGGTGTTCTCAGCTCAGGGGCTTTGCTTTTGCTGATCCCTCTGCCTGGAACACTAACCCATCTCCCCCTGCGCCCCCCCCACCCGTGACTGCTCTTTCCTTATTTAAAATTTCACCCTCTCACCAGCCTTTTCTTTCCCTTTTCCCCACTTTTTTTCTCTGTGCATCACCGTCTAACACCATAGAGTGTACTTTTCTCTCTTTTTACCGTTGTCTCCCCACCAGAATATAAGCTCCTCGAGGGCAGTGATTTGTCTGCTTCGTTCAGTGGTGTTCTCAGCTCCTAGAGTGCCTGTCCCACAGCAAGTGCTTAAATATTTGCCAGAAGAATGAATGAAATAAATGAACACTCGGCTCCTGTTCATCCAGTCAGAGAAGAGCCTGGCAGTCTCCCCAGAATGAATAGCCAGAGGCAATTTCAACCTGAAAAAGGTATGACACTTCCATTCTGAGAGCTGAGGGTGCTTAGTTCTCTTCAGCAAGACCTGATGGGAGCTAACCCCTGTTCTGGCCCCGTGTGTTCCCCGCTGAGTTATGAGGGGCCTTCAAGGACAACTCCTCCAGTTTATAATTTTTTTTGAAAACAGTGGATCCCCCCACATCGCGCCCTTCCCCAAGAAATCTTCCTAGAATTTCATTATGCAAAACAGATAAAATTGATATTTTATTAGTCTAGAACTATAAGTTTACATTTATAACATTTCCTTATTAAATGGGGACATTGAGATTGATGAAAATACAAATTTGACTAAATGCAATGTGTGTTCTGGATGGGGTCCTGGAACAGAAAAAGGGCATTAGTGGAAAAACTGGTGAAAACTAAATAAAATTTGGAGTTTACCTACTAGTAATATACCCCTGTTGGTTTCTGAGTTCTAACAAATATTTACCATGGTGATGTATGATGGCAGATATGAGGAGAAACTGAAACTTGCCAAGGGGTATTTGGAAATCTCGGGATTATAAGTTGATCAAAATTTTTTTTATTGCATTACTAAATAAAATTTAACAAACAAAAAATACGATTGGAAATTATGGATGGCATCATCTTCCAAAACATAACAAATTATCACTGTTTTGCTTTGTTTCCCCAATATTAAAAAAAGTCTTGACTCAGCTAAGTAGTTGAAAATGGCTACAGATTTTAACAGCTGCTCGCCTGGCAGGCTCAGGAGATGCTCCAGCTAAACCCATAAGGCAGAAGAAGCTCATTTTGAGTCCTGTAGAATATGAATGAGGTAGACAGTCCAGTTAGTGCTGTGCCAGGCTACAATGGGTTAACATTTTATACAGAGCACCTTGGAGCGTGCATATTGTTTTCTAAAGTTTTAAAAGAGCTTAACATTTTTTGAACAATGACATTAGAATCAAACGTTTTTGGAGAACCTGCGAAGCACCTCTAGGGCTTTGCCAAACACTTTGAAAACCACTGGTCCAATTACAAGTTCCCATTTTACAGATGAAGAGACTGAAGCCTGGGGGGCGGCGGGGAGGAGACTAAAATCTCCCCACAGGCCAAGGCTGTCATTGTTCTCATTATGAGGTTTATTCCTATGGACGGTTGCAACTGGATTATTCTTTCTAACTTCTGGGCAGAAAGTTATTAAATGCTTAAGCCTCTTTGCTTTCTGATGATCATTTATGCTATTTCCATTTTTAAAAGCTGCAGTGAACTATCTTGAACATGTCTAGAGCTTCTCGAAGGCGTCATCCTAGAAGTGCAGTGGCTGGGTCATCGGTGTGCACGCCCTCAGCTTCATGATAAAGTGCCACATTGCTCCTCAAGTGCTTGTAGCAGCAGAGCATGGCTCCCTGTGGCTCCCCAGCGTCACCAGCATTTGATATGATCAGAATGGAAGGAGGCAGTGTCCCCTGTCTCTCTGGTGTGTGGCCTTGGGCCAGTCACATCCTTTCCCCCTCCCAAGGCTGACTCTCCTCGTCTGTGACATGAGAAGGTAGGTCTAGCTCAGAGGTTCCTAATCTGAGTGTTTTTACTCAAAATTAAAATTTCACAACCTCCCCTATAAAAACAGATGTACTTGTAGTATTGAATGAATGAGAAAATATAACATGATCCTAGGCTACTATGAATTCAGTAATGATTTACATTGCATTTGTATTTCATTAAGTTCTGCGCCATGGAATACATTTTGAAGTGGCCATCTATGTATCGGCGATCAACTTATTTATTCAGCTAAGCCACGATGTTTTATACGCGTATGGACGCACCCTCCATACCCCAGAGTTAATCACACTTTCACCCCTCTCTACACTCATGGTTGGAAATTGCTGGATTAGAGAATGTCAATGAAGGGGGAAGGTCGTTTTCAGGTTTTTCTAGGTTTCAGAAAGCCCTGATTTTACATCCTGTTTTTGCCATTTACAGCTGTGTGACCTCAAGCAACTTACTTAACTTCCTGGGACCCTAGCTTTTTCTTACAGGTGTGCATGCACACACCAGGCACTGTTCTAAACATACTTCCTATATTAAGTTATATGTTTAGAACGGTTCCTGGCACATAAGTGCTCTCTAAATGTTTGCTCTCATTATTATCTCGATTAATCCTCCCAACAATCTTACAAGGGAGTTAGCATTCATTTATTTATTCAATAGATATTTATTAAACATAACCATGTTTATGGCATTGACTAGGCACTGGGGATACATCAGGGAATAAAACAGTCACAAATCTCTGCCTTTATGGAGCATACCATTAGCTCGATTTCATGCTTAAGGATGCTGGAGCCCAGAGAGGTCAAGTGCCTTTTCTGAGTCTACACAGCAAATAGAACAAATGAACAGAACAAATTCCCACACTCGTTCTATCCATATGATGCTGGCAGCAGCTGCTGAGGTCTCTCATGGTCCTTATTCATGACCCTTGGACCAAACAGGACATGAGTTTCCATTCTATGGGTTTTTGTACTTGGGACCAGAGAAAGCACAAAGTCAGTGTGTGGAAACCAGAAGAGGAAAGCTTGGAAGCTTCAATGCCATGTTTTATTCCATATGGAGAATGTCGCTCTGGAGGAGAGAGAATAATGGAGCTGAGACACAGAGGAAAGCAGAGATGTGGGGTGGGGGAGAGAGAGAGGGAGAGGGAGAGAGGGAGAGGGAGAGAGATGCTGGTGTTTATCTCTCCAGTCTTGGCCATTCCTAAGACCCAGCCACATTCTTCTCTTGGAGTTCCTGGAGACGCCCAGTACCCTTTTAACAAACTCCTTTTTTTTTTTTTCTTGAACTTGCAACCAAAGGAATCCTAGTTGATAGACTGGGATGTGGCAAGTGCCTATGAGCAACTGCTCTAAGATTCTTTGAGTTCCTGCCACACCCTCCACTGCCTTTTGGCATTTGGAGCTGAGAGTGTCCTGTTCTTAGATAACTTTGCAATAGATTCTCTAGCTTCAGAGCATGTGGCTGCAACCTAACTCTTAATAAATCAGACGGGAGCTTTCTGCATGGAAAAGAGCCTCAGCCATACATCATTTTTGTTTTCCTCTTGGGGAGAACAACTATGCTACAGCAATAACCTGCCACGTATATGTCTCAGAGCCCTATTTATATAGCCATATGGATAAATATATATAAATAGGACTGTGGAATAATAGATTAAGGGATCTGCTCATCCATAGAAGACTTATGGGGCTTTCAGGACCTAATGGCGGCCTGCTTCAGTAAGAAAAATGGGTCTTCAGCAGGATGTGGCCGAGAATTAGATGAGCCCATAACCTGATAGAAAGCCCACCCGGGAGATGGAGAGGTGGGGAGGGCTGTGTGAGCAGCCAGAGGCTTTGGCTGAATGAGCCATAGGAGAAATGAGCAGGGCAGGGCTATGGAAAGTCATGAACTCTGAGCTGTCTTCCCAGCTCAGCCTCTATTTTTCTGTGTGACCTTGGGCAGGTCACTTGCCTTCTCTGAGCCTTGGTACCGCATACGTAAATGAGGATTGTGGCCTCACTGACCTCTAAGGTCAGCTTTTTCCATTCTGACATTAAAATGACCTGAACGCTACGGTTGCTGCCCTCAGAGGTTGAGAAGATCTCAGGTTGAAGTTATCCCTAGGCCTTGAACAATCACCGTTGCTCCTCGTGAGTCTTGCAGCTTCTGGAGTCTTCCTCAGAAGGCACCTGCAGCCACAAGACCAAAGGTCCTGGGCAATCTAAATAATAATAACAACAGCTACTACTATTCCTACTCTAAATTCTGCATGACCATGGCTGGGTGATTTAGGCTCATGATCTGTAGCTAACATTTATTGAGCATTTACTATGTGCCAAGCACTATTCTATACAATTTACATATATTATCTTGCTTTATCCTCATAAGAACCTAAGGAAGTAGGTAGCATTATTATTTTCTTTTAGGAATGAGGATGCACAGAGAGGCCCAGTGGCTGATTCCAGGCCACACAAGTGGTGTGTGATGGTTTTAAGACACCCCTAGGGTCTGCCTTCAGCATCTGCATCCCTAATGTTAGCTGTGGACTTCCCATGTACACAGGTAGAGAGAGACTCAGGCTACTAGAGGTTAATTAATGTGTGAACAGCTGGGGTCCTTGGAGTTCTCAGGCCTGTCAGTTTCGCGGGAAGGGATATAAAGAAAAAGTATTCTTGCTGCTTCTTGAGTGTCTTTCAGTTTTTCCAAGTCAGTCAAAAAACATTTTTTTTAAAACAGAAGTCTATTTACAGAAGCGACATATAGGACCCAAGATAACCACCTGTCAGACGTGCTTCAGTGAACCCCCAAATCAAAGATGGACTGGATAACATGTAACTGATGCTGTGGGCTTTTTCAGGATTTCAGACTATTTTTTGTTCCCTCTGTGGGTTGAAACCAGGCTTTTGTGACTTGATGAGGACACATTTCTCCTGGGGTGTAATAATGCAGCTGGTGTTAGACCTTTCGCCGAAGAGAGAACATTTGCTATTTTGGAAGAGTTAATCCTAAAGCTTCTTTCTTTGGCTCTTGTCTTTAAAAAAGGCATTTCTGAGGCAGTTTCAGGCAAGACTGCTGCCTCAATAATCCTTCAATCATCCGAACACTAAGTACGAAATTTTATTGAGCACTTGTACTGTGCTAGGCCCGGTGCCGAAGACTGATTTAATTCTCCTAACACCTTCTCAGCGTGTTACCCCCACATTATAGACGAGGGCCTGAGGTGCAGAGGTTAAACAGCTTGCCTGCGGTACCCCAGCCAAGTTGGGAACAGAATCCTGACCCCGAACACTGGGCTCTTAACACCAGACTCTGCTACTTCCAGGACCAGCCATTAAGCTTGTGGGAGGAAACGAAAATGTGAGGCCCTTTGTTCAATAATTATTAAGCATTTCAAGACGATGACAGCAGAGTATTAACCAATTATGAGACCCTTCTGAGTGTGACTGCACAAGACACATACATAGGAAGTCAGCCTTGACTACCTGCTTTGGGCAGTTTCCTGGCGTTTTCCAGCAATTTGGGCCTCTTTTTAAAGGCTGGGTTCTCACAGTGACAAAACCACCTTGGCCCAGGCAGTGTGCCTTAGGACAAGGGTCTGGTCCGTGGCCTGTTAGGAACCGAACCTCACAGCAGGAGGTGAGCAAGCAAAGCTTCATCTGCATTTGCAGCCGCTCCCCAGCACTAGCTTCACCTCCTCAGCTCCACCTGAGATCATTAGATTCTCATAGGAACACCTGTCTCTTGTGCCAGAAAGGTTGGGAACTGCTGCCCCAGGACACCTGGAAAGGTATGAAAAGGAGTGGCACATTGGGCTTCAGAAAGCCTTGGGCAGCTGCAGGTTCCTTCCAGGCAGGAGGCAAATAGGGGTCAGGGTCTGGACTGGGCACCCTCCGGCCCTGTCAGTGCCCCCAGTGCGGGCACTTGGCCAAAACCCACCCACCTCCGGGCTGTCCACTGGGAGTCCCAAGAGCACTCCTGCCCATCTTCACTTGTCCTGTGGCTGTGGCCATGACGGGGCCTCTTGAAGGTTCAGAGAGGGCCAGACCTTTGCGCATTCTTTAAGCTTTGCTTTATTAAACAATGAAGAAATGTCAACTGCGGTGCATACAAAATAATATAATGCAATATGTGTGCTTTTCCCAAGACAGTTACTGGATTTATTCACTCATGGTTCACGTGGACAGGAGCATCTGGTAAAGGGATTGTTCTTTTTTATTGAGGTATAATACACACATAAAATATATGTAAAGTGCACTAATCCTGTGTATACAGCTTGATGATTTCTACATACACTTCTGTAACTACTGCCCAGATGAGGGTATCTACAGCTCCTGGAAGGTTCTCTCATGTGCCTCGGAAGTCAGTGCTCACCACCATTATGACTTCTATCACCATGGGTTGAATTTGTCTATTTTTGAATTTCATACAAATGGAATAATACAATGTATATCCTTTGTGTCTGGCTTTTTTCACTGAGCATAATGTCTGAATTCATCCACATTTTTGCATGCAGCAGTGGTTTATTCTTTTTAGCATTATGTAGCATTCATTATGTGAATACGTAGTTTATTTACCCATTCTCTTGCTGATGGGCATCTGGGTTATTTCCAGTTTGGAGCTATTATGAATAAACTGTTATGACTATTTACTACAGACTGAATGTTTGAGTTCCCCCCCAAAATTCTATGTTGAGATCTAAGCCCCAATGTGATGGTATTTGAAGGTGAGGCCTTCAGGAAGTGATTAGGTCATGAGGATAGAGCCTTCATTAATGAAATTAGTGCCCTTATAACAGACACCTCAGAGAGATTCCTTGCTTCTTCCACCATAGCAGGGCATGGCGAGAAGAGGAGAGAAGATGGTTGTCTGTGAAACAGGAAGCAGATTCTCACCAGACACTCAGTCTATCGGCACCTTTACCTTGGACTTCCCAGACTCCAGAACTGAGAAATAAATTTCTGTTGCTTATAAGCCACCCAGTCTATGGTGTTTCTGTTGTAGCAGCCCAGACAGACTGAGACAACATTCTTGAGTGTGCTTTTGGCTGTTGTATTCACTCATCTCGCTCGGATAGGGCAGGCATATGTTCAGTTTTAGAAGATACTGCCAACAGTTTTCTGAAGTGGTTGTACCAATTGGCACTCTCACAGCAGTGCATGAGAGTAAGAAATATACATTTAGGGATGGAAGCAAGTGTCATTTTCCTTACTCCTTTTAGTGTCACTCTGTGAATGTAATATTTTGGAGAGATGTCGACATTTGAATATGATGTGATGTCCTTGAGGTCTGGGCAGCTTCCTGGTGTTCCAGTGGGTCCATATCTCATTTAAAAAAAAAAACAAAAACCCTACAGAGGCACTGCTTTGTCTCAGGAACTTTCTGTAGTTGTCAGGGTTCTCCAGAGAAACAGAGCCAATAGGATATGTGAATAGATATATATAAGAGGATGTTTATTATCGGAATTGGCACATGTGAAACACCGCTATCTGCTGTCTACAAGCTAGAGACCCAGGAAAGCCGTGGTGTAGTTTAGTCTGAATCTAAAGGCCTGAGAACACCGACGGCTGAGGGCAGGTGAAGACGGTGCCCCAGCCTGAGCAGAGAGAGCAAAGTCACTCTTCCTCTGCCTTTTTGCTCTATTCAGGACCGCAACAGATTGGGTCATGCCCACTGCACTGGTGAGGGCAATCTCTACTCAGTCTATTGATTCGAAAGCTGATCTCTTCTAGAAACACACTCACAAGCATATGTGAAATAATGTTTTACCAGTTACCTAGGTATCCCCTAGCTCAGTCAAGTTGTCCTATAAAATTAACCTTCGCATGGGCTGCCATCTCTCAGCCTTTCCTCATCATCCTCCAACTGCCCAAGTGATGGTGGGAGGAGGTTCTCTCAATTTGTCCATTTTGTCAAAGAGATAATGAAAAGGGCAACTAAACCAAGAAAGAGAGAGTCAGATGGGAGCAAGGAGGGGAAGGGATTCTACCCCTCGTTACAATTTCTCACTGTGGGAGCTCAGGAAAGCCACGTGCATCTCTAACTCAGGATCCTTGGCTCCCTCAGTGGACATTCTCCGGGCAGCTCCCACATGCCAGGTACCCTTGCTACTTCATGTGACCATTCCAACAACCTTGCAAATTGCTGTCATTAACTATTACCCTGTGTCAGGCACCTCGTTAATATTCATTATCGCTCATCTTCACGACTCCTTCATGTATAAAAGAGAAAAAGGCAGAGCAGAAAGACAGGTAAGTCATGCAGGGTCACTTAGATAGTAAATGCCATCACGGGACTTGCACCCGACCTCCTGGTACAGCGGGGAGGCCGTGTGGTGTCTCGACAAGCGGTGTCTCTATTATTTTAAGTTAAATACACACACATGTGTGCACATATACAAAGATGCATGTGTGTGAACACCACTTCGCCTGACAGGCATTGCGCTTTCTAAATGACTAAGCACAAATGGATGTTTTGTCAATTGAATGACATTAATTACCAGGTTAGGTGACTTAAAAAAAAAAAAAAAAAAGACCTGAAAGGAAACGTAGGGTGAGGCCGTTGGAAAATGTAACCCTATCTTTTCTTGTGTGTAAATCTATAGGTTTCTAAAGTTGGAACTTGCTTAAAGCAGGAACTGAGTGTCTTCATTCCCACCCCCGGCCCCTCCCACTCATCCCTTTCTGGCCCTCTCATGTGTACACTGCAAGAAGCTTAGCATCCTGTCCTGGTTTGTAGTGACCTAAAGTGGGCAAGGCTCTGGCTCTTTGCTCAGGCCAGGTTGGGTAGGAGGTGTCCGCGGCCGGAAGGATTCAGGGTGGTGTGTGAGCGACAGTTCTGGTTCTCTCCTTACTCCCTACTCCACCCCCTCCTACCCCACAGCTCACGGAGGGACCAGTCATTTCTGCCAGGTCTGTTTATTTCAGAATCAGTGAGGTGAGTTAACACAGTTAGTAAAGTGATAGAAAGTGACGCTTTCCAGTTCCAAAAATAATTGTCCCTTCTGTTTATCCCCTTGGAGAGGTGAAAGGAATAAGCGATGAGCCCTGCATGGGGCTCACTCATTCTGTGGGAGGTCGACAGCCTCCCTAGAGCACTGTGGGACTTTTCCCACCATGATCCTCATTCATCCAAGAGGTACAGCTTCAGTGCAAGCTGCACGGCCATGCGCTGGGGACTTCACTCACTTTTGCTGCCCAGCCTCCTCCTCCGAGAACTTCCCCTTTGAACCACACAGGTGACAAAAAGGTCCTTGGAAGGAGTCATCGCCCCCACTCCCCAGGAACATCAGCACTATCAGCCAGTGGCCATAGCAGGACAAGGCCTAGAGATGGGGTGGGAGGAAGGGCTTTGCTGTTAGTTTCCAGCAAGATGAAGCTCGAGGGTGAGGACTGGAGCCACAGGAGCCAAAAAAGTTTATTCTGAGAAGTAACAGATGGGTGAAGAGGAAGATAAGATGTAAGGAGGAAAACTTGTATTTTTTTTTTAGTACCTACTATGTGCTAGGACTTGTATAAGTACCTACTACGTGCCAGGAACATATTTTATTCTGGTTGGTCTTTACAACAACCCAATGAAATAGATATTATTATTTTTATACCCAGGCCCGGAGTCACTCAGAGGCGTGCAGGGCCAGTGTAGTCGTACTGTGCTCACAATGAACCCTGTACTCGGTTTAATGCTCTGCTATTGCCACTTTGAAATCCTTAGTAATTTTTAAATAAAGGGTCTCATATTTTCATTTTATACTGGGCCCTGCAAAATCAGGAGCCAGTCGTGATTATATCTTCTTTACAAGTGAGGAAACTGAGGCTCTGAAAGATTACATAACCTGCCCAAGGTCACAGCTATGAAATGGTAAATTTAGCACTTGGACTCAGGGCTGTCTTACTCCCAAGACCATACTCTCCAATTGCTCCATGCATTTCATCCCCAAAAGTATATTTATTGAGTGACGGCCAGCACCGTGGCCCGAGGACAGGAGTGTGCCTGGTGAGCCTGAGGAACAGTAAGGAGGCCCTTGGAGCTGGGACAAATGTGGCAATGATGAAGCCACATTCGATGTGTCACCAAGCCTCTGCATCTCAATCCCCTTTTCTTTCTTATTCCAGCCATGTGACTGTTGCTTGGAGAGACATTTTGAGAACAGGACCCAAGCAGGACAAATGAGGGCACTATTTCTCTCAAGGGGAAATTATGCTGTTTAAGGAGAAGACAAGAGAAGACCCAACTGAAAGTGTGGCTTCATGGATAAACAGATGGAGCCTTGTTAGAGAGCGGATGAGGCTCCTTGGTTAAGGTCTTCGACACAGCATTCTTACTTCCTGGGGGGTAGCCCCTGACGACAGATCAGGAGGCATTTTCATTAGGTCGAAAGGGTGCCTTGAGTGCCCACAAAGCTGTGGGCTCACCTTGCTGGGGAGACAGCAGGTCTGTAGCCTCAAGAGTTCTCTCAAAATCTCAGGGTCACCCAGCACAAAATCCCAGGAGGAAAAAACATTGGCACAGTTGGCCAGCGGTGGCTCACTCTCTTCCTCAGAAGTGGTCCTGACCACCGTGACTTGTGGGCTCGCGTCCTCAGAAGGCCCCGGCTCCCTTTCGTCTTTTTCCCTTTGTTATCTCATTCCTATCCTCAGCCCTTGTGCAGAATCTGCACTTCATTCCAATGAGATTGATGAGGACTTGGACTCCAAGGCAGAGGTGGAAGTAAGGGAGAAGAGGGGAAGAAATATTAAGGGTGTAGGGTATATAGACTTGGTCAAAGATTGCATGGGTGGGGGTGTGATGGGGAAAGGAAGTGGGGGATAACTTCCAGGCCAACTGACATTTAATTTAGTGCTGATTCTGTGTCAGATGGTATATGAAATACACTCTGTGCATTACCACATTTAATTCTCCATTATACCCACTTTATTGATGGGAAAATGGAGACTCGCTAGGAAAGTACTTGCCTCAGGTCACAGTGCTAGTAAGTAGTTTTACCTGGAATGCTTGTTAAAATAGAGATTACTGGGCCTTACCCCCAGAGTTTCTGACTGGGTAGGTCTGGGTGGGACCTGAGAATCTGCATTTCTAACAAGTTCTCAGGTGAGGCTGGTGCTGTTGACCCAGGGACCACACTTGGAGAACTGCAGCATCCCAATGAACCAGTGTTTCTCAGCCCTGGCTGTGCACTGAAGTCACTAGAGCACTTAAAAATTCTGATGTCAGCTGGCTTTCCCTCTGAAAGTCTGTGTTGGTCTGCAGTGGTGTTCGAACTTTGGCATTTTTTTTTTTTAAAAAAACCCTCTGGGTGTTTCTCATGTGCAGCCAGGAAAGAGAACCACTGCTCTAAACTCTGTCAGTAGAGAATACAGGCGGAACGGCAGTTTCTGGAGGAAAATAATGGTCCCTTTTCACTAATATACAGAAACATAATGACTTCTGCTTTCAAGCTCAAAATCCCCAGCATTACGAGCCAATCTGCTCAGGCCCAGCTAGATGCTAATTGAGTTTCCTCTTTGGGCTGGGTGCTTGTGTTCAGCTTTTCCAAGGACCTGAGTGCTGACTGATTGGGGCCAACCGGTTGGTGGAAAATGACCAGATGGAAATCCATTGAGAAGCTGATGACAGGTCTACCTTACAACTGGGCATTTTTCTTACAAATAATCTGCGATGATTTCACTTATGTTTGCGGCAGCATGTTTTATGACTGAAGTCCTTGCATAATTATACAACGGAAATGTATTTGAAATTGCTTAAATGGTTATATATAGGTAGGATTTGCTCAAGCATTTGATGTGCTTTTAAAAAGTCTGTATTCCCTTGGATTACCTTTGAAATGTGCTTTTGAAATTGGAGTTTGCTGTTCTCGATTCAGTGCTGAGAAAGAGGAGGGTGCTCTGTATAACCTAAAAGCAACAGTGCTTTTTAGAAGGTTGGTATGAATTGTTTCTAAGGATAATTAAATCACATCTGGTGATTGTTTCGGAAGTAACTGAAGAGGCTTGTGGCTACTGCTCTGAAATACAAGGAAAGGAAAAAAAAAAAAGAAATAAGAAAAAAAACAATGATATTTGAATATCTCAACTAATTGGCTCTCATCAAGATGAAAACAAAAATGGTGATGATATGACTGGATAGAGAAGGAAGAAAAATTGGAATAATGGAATGGTAGAGCTTTAGACTGAGAGCTGGAGAAGGCGTCTAGACCAGGGACTCAAGTTCACTGCCTACAGAGGCCGACATGAATGAAGGACCAGCATGTGCTCCACCTAAAAAGGGGGGCTGATTGTTCCATTCACGAGTGTGGGCCCAATGCTGCCAAATCGCCTGAGTTTTCAGTAGAAGACAAAAATCCAGGTTTTAGTATAAACGTTCCCAATTTTAAAATGCTTGTTTAAATATAAGTAATGTGATAGGTCTGTGGGTTGTACTCAGACCACAGAAATGATCTTGTCCAACTCAGTTACTTCACAGAGGAGGAAGCGTGCCCTAGAGTGTTTACTTAGTTATCAATTTAAATAAAGGCGTTAATCACAGCTCTTTTCCCTCCCAGGCACTCCTAACTCCTAGTCTGCTGAAGGCAGAAAACAAAGGTGGGTTATGACAGAGTGCCCCTAGGAGGCTGTGGGGATGGAGAACCTGTGGTCTCATCCAGACTGAGGTCAGGAAGGACTTCTCTCTGGAGAGGAATCTTCAGTTGAGTCTTGACAGAAGAATAGGGGTCAGCCACTTGGAACAGTGATGCTGGAAGAGGAGACAGCTTCAGCAAAGCCTCAGAGACAGGTGTGGTTAGAAAACTGTGAGGGGCTGGAAGATTGAACCAGGTACAGAACCAGAAAGGTCACAGGCTGAACGAGCAACCCGGAGATTCTGATATGGCTGAAACTCTAGTCTATACCCCAGGATGTATCTTCACTGTGGATCAGAAAAAAGATAAGTTAAGTATCTGAGAATCTGAGAATGGGGCTTAGCCAAGCCTGGGGAAAAGGATGACAATGTCAGGTAATGAAATACAGTTTTTTTTTTTTTTCTACTTGCTCTGAAATGAGTGTTCCAAGCTCTGTCATCATAACCTCTGAAAGGCTGCTTGATTCCTCTGTAGAAATGGCTGATTCTGCTTTTACCAGCTCCCAGGGCTTTGAGTGGATGAATCTTCATATTTCAATAATCAACGTGATTTCCCTTCGGTAACCTTGGCATTCATTGCACCTGACTGGGGGGCTTTCTTTTTCAGCCCTGATGCCTTAGTTTGGAGAAAGAAGAGGGAATTCAGATTGCTTTCCTGTGCTCTCATGTGTATGGAAGAGTTCTTTTTTTCTGTTCATATTGTTTCTCTAGGAGGCACCATTAGATGTGGACAAGAATAAAGGTTGTACACTACCTCCCTGGGTTAATTGTTGATCTGCTGTCTCTGCGGCTTCTCTAAGTTTTGAGACCCCACAGTTTTCAATGTTTTCCTGGCTCTGTGATAGACTTCTGGGATCCAGACACTATCCCTGCCCTCGTAAAGCTTAAATCTTGTGATGAAAGTCATGACAGGGTTAATAACGGGGGCCTCCTGATGCACGTGGTAGGGAGTGAAGAGTTTGATTCCTTTTATTGTTGGCAAAACTGACTCTGCCAGCAAACAGATTGACATGCCGTTTACCTTTTCTTTTAAATTAAAAAGGGAAGATATTGAGATAAAATTGACATAATATAAAATTCACCACTTAAACCACTTTCAAGTGTATAGTTCAGTAATTTTAGTATCAGTGTTATACAACCATCACTACTATCTGATTCCAGAACACAATCATTGTGTCCCAAAAAAAACACACCCTCATTACACAGTCACCCCCATTCCATTTCTCCCACTCCCTGGCAACCACTAATCTACTTTCTGTCTCTATGGATTTATCTATTCCAGACTTTTCACATACATAGAATCACACAATATATAGCTTTTTCTGTCTGGCTTCTTTCACTTAGCAGTTTTCAAGTTTCATGCGTGTTGTAGTATATATCAGTACTTCATTGCTTTTTACGGTAGAATAATATTCCATTATATATATGTACTACATTTTGATTATCCATTCATCAGTTGACAGACATATGAGTTGTTTTTACCTTTTGGCTATTGTGAATAGTGCTGCTGTGAACATTTGTGTACAAATTTTTGTTTGAACATCTGTTTTCAATTCTTTTGGGTATATACAAAGGAGTGGAATTGCTAATATACATGGTAATTCTCTGTTTAACTTTTTGAGGTACTGCCAAATTGTTTTCTACAGTGGCTGAACCATTTTACATTCCCACTAGCAAATTATGAGATTCCAATTTTTCCACATCCTCATCAACACTTGTTATTGTTTGTCTTTTTTATTATATCTATTCTAGTGTGTGTAAAGTGGTATCTCATTGTAGTTTTGATTTTCATTTCCCTAATGATTAATGATGTCAAGCACGTCTTCATGTACTTATTAACCACTTGTAGGTTTTTTGGAGAAATATCTATCAAGTCCTTTGTTTATCATTAAATATTGTTATTTATCTTTTTGTCATTCAGTTGTAAGAATTATTTATATGTCCTGGATTCTAGACGTTTATGAAATATATAATTTACAAATATTTTCTCTCATTCTGTGGGTTGTCTGTGGGTTGTCTTTTCACCTTCTTGATAGTGTCCTTTGATACACAAAGTTTTTAAATTTTGATGAAGTTTACTTTATCTATATTTTCTTTTGTTGCTCATGTTTTTGATGTTATATTTAAGAAACCATTGACTAATCCAAGGTCACAAAGATTCACACTTATGTTTTCTTTTAAGAGTTCGACAGTTTTAGCTCTTACATTTAGGTCTTTGATCCATTTTGAATTAATTTTTGTTTATGGTATGACATAGGGACCCAACTTCATTCTTTTGCATGTGGATACCCAATTGTCTCAGCAACATTTGTTGAAATGACTCTTCTTTCACTATTGAATGGTCTTGGCACCCTTGTCAAAAATCAACCGATTATACATAGATGTATGGGTTTATTTCTGGATTCTTAATTATATTTCATTGATTTATATATTTATCCTTATGTCAATACCACAATATTTGGATTATTATAGCTGTCTAGTAAGTTTTGGAATTGAGACCTTCAACTTTGTTCTTTTTTCAAGTCATTTAGGCTATTTGGAGTATCTTGCAATTCCATATAAATTTTAGAATAAACTTGTCCATTTCTACAAAGAAGGTAATGGGAATTTTGATAGAGATTGCATTGATGCTGTAGATCAATTTAGAGAGTATTGCCACCTTAACAACATTGTCTTCCAGTCAGTGAACACAAGATGTCTTTCCATTTATTTAATTTTCTTTAATTTCTTTCAACAATATTTTGCAGTTTTAAGTGTACAAGTCTTGCATCTCCTCGGTTAAATTTATTCCCAATATTTTATCCTTTTTGATGCTATTATGAATGGAATTGTTTTCTTAATTTCCTTTTTTAAAAAATTTCCTTTTTGGATTGTTCATTGCTAGTGTTTAGAAATCCAACTGATTTTTGTATATTGATCTTGCAGCTCTTTTATTAGCTTTGGTGTGTGTAAATTCTTTGGTGTTTTCTGTATGTAAGATCATGTCATCTGTGAATAAGAATAGTTTTACTTCTTTCTTTCCAATCTGGATGCCTTTCCACTCCTCACCCCCTGCTTGCCTAATTGCCCTGGCTAGAACTTCTGGTATAATATTGAATAGAAGTGACAAGAGTGATCTGCCTTGTCTACTTCCTGATCTTAGGGGGACAGCATTTAGTTTTTTACCATTAATTACAATGTTAACAGAGGGATTTTCGTAGATGCCCTTATAAGGGAGGAGGAAGTTTCCTTTCTACTTCTGGTTCATTGAGTGTTTTTATCATGAAAGAGTATCAAATATTTTTTTTTCAAATAATTTGTTTGTATCTATTGAGATACATATAGGTTTTTTCCATTTACTATTAATATTGTACTGGGCACATGATAAAGAGTCAGTAATTATTTCTTGAATTAATGATATTAATGCAATTGCCTTAACAACAGCCGAGTGGTACCGCTGCATGTTTTAGTTATGTATTTATGTGTTGTTAGTTTGTTGTTACTGTTTCTATAGCATCTAAGGTGGATTGCTTCCAGTCATCACTCCTTTCTCTCCCAGCTGTTCTTTTGACCTACAACAACCTCTTGGAAGTGGCTGTCTAAGGGTTCAGGTAGTTAAATCTTCTCTGGTCAAACCAGAACTGACAACTAATACTGGAATCTTATGACCTTGACCTTTTTAATTTAACATTTGGGCTAACCAAACCAGACAAGAAGAGATCGTTACCCTCCAAATGTTCAGGTCTAAAATGTTAATGTCACATCCTCAGTGCACCGTGCATTAGAAAGCTACAAAGAGTTAATTCCCAGAAGCCATTCCTATTAATCTTGGCGACTGGATAGAAACTAAATTTGGGACCTCAATTACCTGATCAAGTCCCATGTAGGCTTAGCCTGCAGGAATATTGATGAAGATGGCAATCATTTTCTCCCACTTGGAGAGCCGATTGCAATCCCATCCTAAGCAATCTGTCCTTCAAGTGCATCCGGAAGTGGGCATTATTTTTCTCTACTGTTGTAGAAAGAGTTTTTGGTTCCTGAATCCTTAACCCTTTATGTTCCACAACATGGCCCTCCTTAACTGAAGAAGGTGAATAGCTCCAGTAACATTTTAATTGTCTTTCACAGTTTGGAAAGCACTTTGATGTTATCTGGCCTCAACTGATCCTCATCACTACTCAGTAAATAGGTCTGGCCATACCCATTCATCAGAGGGAAAACTGAGGTTCAAAGAGGTTCCAGCTAGTGAGGAGCAGAGAGATGGGCTTAGAAACTTGGCTTTCTGGCTCATATGTGCTTGTTTCTCTAGGCTACAAAGGGTTTCATTAAACAGGTGCAGATGTTTTCAGAGGGCCACAGACAGAAAAGACCAAGGCTTCTCCTTGGGTCAGAGGTTCGTGGAGGTGATGAAGGGCAAAGTCTAATTAAAAGGCTGTGTGGGAGGAGAGAGAAGGATTTTGAAGAGGGGACTGGAATGGGCACTTTTAGCAGGTAGAACAATACTGCTATTGGAAACCTAATATCTCCACCTCTCAAGCAGCAGCTTGTGTCATGGACTTCCATTTGTCTATATTCCCCTACACTGACCTTTGTCAGTTGTCCCCTGATGAATTATTAGTGGCAGGCTTTTGATACCAAGCTACCTGGTGCACATCTGGTCACCTACCTGGATAGTCAGCATATGATCAGAAAGCATGAATTCCTCTGCATAGGAATCTAAGCAACATGCCTCATGAAAGAAAATCCTCAACGAAAAATACTTAGGCAGTGGTGGCAAAGGCCATGGACTTAAGAACAGACTAGGAGCCTTCTCCAAGCCATGCACTGTCATTACTACCAGCTGATAACTGTTACCCTGTCTGAGGAAGAAGGACTAATCGCTTTGCAAAGAGAGGAGCTTTGTACTTCTTTTGCTCCTTTGCCTTTTGTCATTAAACAGAAGGAAAGAGAATGAGACCTGATGGAATCCGTTTATTTATTTAAATATTTATTCCTTTGCATTTAATTCTATATTCCATCACTCAATAAATATGTATTAAACATCTACTGTGTATTGGGGCCTATGCTAGGCACAGGGGATATAACAGTGAGCAAGTCAGACTTGGTCTTTCCTTCATGGAGCTTGGAGTCTAGAAGGGGAAGAAAATCAAAGTTAAATAAACAAATAAATAATAACAAATCAAGGTATAGTACCAGGAGGATACTATAATAGGAAGAGACTTAATTGGATTTGATGGTCAGAAAGATATCCCTTTGGGAACATTACACATAAGTTCTATTTTAAATATAAGAAGTAGCCCATCTTGTATCAGGGGGAGTGGTCAGAGGAAGAAGAGTTTTTCATGTAAAGCATAAGGAATAACATATGCAAAGGCCCTAAGATTCAGGCAAAAAGATTGTTGCCTTCAAGAATAATGAAATAAACTCTAATGTGTAGAGAGCGAGAGGGAGAGTGGTAGGAGATGAGGACAGAGAGGTAGGCAGGGGCCAGATCACGCAAGGCTTTGTTTCTTCTCCCCAGTCTCCTACTCCCCCCATCTTGGTGAGACCTTAGAAGAGTGTGTCCAATGGAAATATGTCAAGGACAAAGGAAAAACGAACAATGGAAGATTAAATTATTATTCTCAGTTCTTCACTCTTCTGTGTGTTTATATTCTTGCCATTGCCTCTTGACTTTGGACTTGACCTTGTGACTTGCTTTGGCCAATGGTATGTGAAGGCTATGAAGGTTAGAAATATGCTTGCACAAATGAGTATGCCTCCTTGCACTTCTGCCTTTTGTTATTAAAAGAACAAATCTTGGGGAGTCCAAGGAAGATGAGAGTTACTTGGAACAGACCTGGACCCTCCTTGAAGCCTGGAGTCAAGCCTTGTCAAGCCTGGCTTGGAGTAGTATGCCACTGAGCTTTTTGTTTCTGCCTTTGAGTTTGTGAGAGGTTTGTTATACAGCACTATTCTGGTAATAGCTGCCCAGTACAAACAAGATGGTGAAGACTTCTTTGAGGCATGATTGACAGAGACAGGGTATTTATCTGGAGAACAGAAAATTGAAAAGGAACTAAGGACTGTCACATGACAGAATAATTAGGTTTGTTTCATGTGGCTCTAAAGTACATGTATGAGATCAATGGGTGGATATACAGAGAGGCAGATTTAGCTAGACCTCGGGAAGAACTTTTTATCAGCTAGTGCTAGGAAAATGGAATTATCTTGGAGACTATTTTTCACCACCAGAGGGCATAGCGATGACAATGTAATGCCTACTGTGTGCCAAGAACTCATATATTTTCCTTTTATTTTGTGATAATTTAAGGGAAAAATCTGTGATAAGGATTATTTTAAAATTAAAGAATAGAGATTCAGGGAAGGTAAGAAACTTGCTTGTCTAGATGTCCACCTGAGGTGAAAACACCTGTTAGGCAGCTGAGCTGAGCTATGTTGAGGCTTCTAAGACCTCCTGGCAGTAACCTTGTCTTCACCCCTCATCACTGAAGACACAGAGAGTCAAAAGTTTTCCTTGAGGGAAAGGCTTGGCTTGGGGTAGAGTAGGAAGGCAGCCTCTTAGCCACAGATGCAGGTAAACAGCAGGGGCTTCTGGGAGGCTGTAATCCTATCCTTTTTTTTTTTTTAACAGTTTTATTGAGATATAATTTATATACTATACAATTCACCCATTTAAAGTGTGAAAATTAATGATTTTAGTATTTTCACAAATAGGTGCAACTATCACCACAATTTTAGATCATTTTTATGACTTCAGAAAGAAACCCTTGTACCCTTTAGTTATTACTCCCCCCCCCCACCCCCTAGTCCGTATCCCCTAGCCCCAAACAAACACTAATCTACTTTCTGTCTATATGTATTTCCCTATTCTAAACAATTTTTATAAATGGAATCATACAATATATGGATTTTGTGACTGACTTCTTTCATTTAACATATGGTTTCAAGTTTCATTCATGTTGTAACATTTGTCAATACTTTTTTTTTTTAATTTACTTTTTAGAGCAATTGTTCATAGCAAAATTGAACAGAAAGTATGGAGAGTTTCCATATACTTTCTGGCCCACCCCCTGCACCCACAACCTTTCCCACTATAAACATCTGGCTGGCACCAGAGTGGTACATTTGTTATAATAGATGAACCTACATTGAAACATCATCACCTAAAGTCCATAGTCTATATTAAGGTGCATTATACATTTTGAAAAATGTATAATGGCAATTAACCACCATTATAGAGTCATATGAATAGTTTCGCTGCCCTAAAAATAGTCTGTTCTGTCTATTCATTCCTCTCCCCTTACTCTTGACAACTACTAATCTTTGAATTTTCTTTATGGTTTTGCCTTTTCCAGAGTGTTATATAGCTAGAATCATACAGTGTGCAGCCTTATTACATTGGCTTCTTTCACTTAGTAACATGTCTTTTTAGGGCTTGGTAGTTCATTCCTTTTCATGGTTGAATGCTATTCCATTGTCTAGTTGTACCACAGTTTGTTAATCCATTCACTTACCAAAGGACATCTTGGTTGCTTCCAAGTTTGGGCAATTATAAATAAGGCTGCAATACTTCATTCCTTTTTATAGATGAATAGTATTCCATTGTATGAGTAGACCACATTTTGTTTA
Source organism: Eidolon dupreanum (assembly GCA_028627145.1). Taxonomy (NCBI): domain Eukaryota; kingdom Metazoa; phylum Chordata; class Mammalia; order Chiroptera; family Pteropodidae; genus Eidolon; species Eidolon dupreanum. The sequence continues at coordinate 85,025,713 of CM053506.1, read as the reverse complement.
TCCTTTTTTCAGTTGATGGATATTTGGATTGTTTCCACCTTTCGGCTACTGTGAATAATGCTGCTATGAACATTCTTGCACATGTTTTTGTTTGAACACCTGTTTTCAATTCTTCTCAGTATATAGCTAGGAGAGGAATTGCTGGGTCATGTGGTAACTCTGTGTTTAATCATTTTGAGGAACTGTCAGACTGTTTTCCAAAGTGACTTAACCATTTTACATCCTTACCAGCAGTGTATGAAGGTTCTAATTTCTCCACGTTATTGACAACACTTGTGATGTCTGACTTTTTGATTCTAGCTATTGCAGTGGGTGTGATGTGATATCTCACTGTGGTTTGTTTTGCATTTCCCTGATGATGTGGAGCACCTTTTCATGTGTTTATTGGTCACTGTGTATCTTCCTTGGAGAAATGTCTATTTATATCCTTTCCCCATTTTTTAATTGGGTTGCCTTTTTGTTATTGAGTTGTGAGAGTCCTTTAAATATTCTGGATACAAACCCCTTATCAGATATGTGACTTACAAATATTTTCTCTTACCTATCCACTCTTATATAGTGCTCACCTGCCCCTCCCTGCCCCCTGAAAAGCTGGAAACAGAGGGTATAAGTAGAGTTATGGTTTGTTTTTTAAAAAACTCACAACTTCTGGGTATATACCTAAAAGAATTGAAAGCAGAGACTTGAACCAATATCTATACACTAATGCTCATAGCATCATTATTTACTGTAGCGAAAAGTAGAAACAACATGAAGATTATTGGAAAGAGGTCTAACTTTGGAGTCAGCCTACCTGGGTTTGACTCCTGGCTTTGCTGTGTGACCTTAGACAAGTTACCTTCCTTCTCTGGGGCCTGGCTTCCTCATTTATTAAATGAGGTGGTAATAATTCCTTTCTGTGAAGAGCCCTGGCTCAACAAGAGAGTGTGCCAAGAGATGTCCAACATCAGGGCCAGGTGGTAGAAGGAGCTGTGGACTTGGAGAGAAAAGACCAGGAGGAAGGTTTCTTCTCGGCCCCATCCTTGTTGTTGATATAACTATGGATAAGACGTTTGTCTCTCTGGATCTCAGTTTCCCCATCTATAAAGTGGGGATACTAACACCTGCCCCTAGTGCACACTATTAAGTTGTGAGGTTGATAAGAAATCATTCTCTAAATGGAACAGTCTTATACAGAAGTAAAATGGAGATTGAAAAATAAAGAAGTATTTGGCATAATGATGAACTGTTAACCCGGAGTGCTATTGTTAATTAAAAATGAGCTTGCATAATATGCAACTATTAAAATGGATAATTATGCAGACTATGTAGAAACAAGCAACACCATTTATGAGAAGTAGAATGCTTACGAAATTATATGTGCACAAAGATCAGAATTACTCAGAGTTACATAATGCAGACAAAGCCTAGAAAGGATAACAAAAAAAGTATGATTATTGTGCACAGGCATGGGGAGGGTTATGGGTGATTGAAACACATTCTTTTAAAGTCATCATTATGTTTTTTTATAGTAAGAATATAATTTTTTAAAAAAAAAAAGGTGTGGCAGGGTTCATTTGGGGACAGCCTGCATGTGAATTCTGACAGTAAGGCCCACTGGCCTTGCTGCACAGTGGGGAGTGAAATCATAGTAAGTGCCGTCCCTGCAGGAGCCTTGCTGTCTGTCTTCTCCCTGGCCCACCTGTCCCTCCCCACTTACAGATTCCACCACTCACAGATCTTCAATGAGAGATGGACCAAGAACCCTCCTGAGCCTGGTTTCCGTCTGTAATGAGGAGACGCGGTCCCTGGCCCTCTATTCTCACCTCACAGTGTTGTTGGGAAGATGGATTGGGATAATAAATGTGGAAGAACCAAACCCACTGGATCCCAGCAAGCAAATATGGGTTTCACTGCTCAATCTTTACTGTACAACGCCTGCCTGTGAGTCCAGCGCTTCAGGGGGAGGAGGCTCCATGGCAGTGAACCTGTGGCTAACTGCCACTGAAACCTGCTTCCTTCTCATTGCAACTGCTACCTATATTCGAGAAACCTCAAACTTATTTATTACACACTTACATACCTTCAAAAATAGAACATATGGAATAGAACTGTGCTTTTATTTAAAATACATTTTGGAGTCAAAGTAATAGAATCCTCTGTTCTTCCAGACCAGTCCCCAGAGCAACTACCTCTCACCTCTTTAGCTGTTTTTTTTTTTTTTTTTTCTGACTGTTATCTGCATATCCCTAAGTAAATACTGCTGTTTCTTTATTTTACATGTTCACTATATACTTACTGACTTCCTGCTACACTGGAAAAGGGCTCAGCTCACACACCACTTCTATCTCCCTTTCTCTCCTTCTCCCAACATGATTATGTCACTATTTTGGCTATGATGGTCACTTTAAGAAACATACTATCCCTCTTTTTGTTCATATACTGCATTCTCTCCTGGTGCTTCAGAAGAGGCAGCTTGTGCTACAGACTTCCCTTCTCTCTTCCTTCTCCATCCAAGTTTCTGTCATAGGACTTTGACTTTTACATTGTCTCATAGATACATCTTTGTTTTGCTCATAACTGTAATTAAGTCTTCCATGCTTTGCTTGAACATAGATTCTAAAATTAACGAACAGTATTTGCATTATCGAGATCTATACATGTGGCATATCTGCTCATGTTTGCTTTCTTGGGATAATTTCTTTGATCTGGCATTTCAAACAGCTTTTCTTTTTTCCAGCACCATTTGACTTCATCATATTCTCAGTTTTCCTCTAAGTTTTCATTCCAATAGGTTTTCTGTTGAGTTTTTCCCCCTCTCCAAGATCTACCTTCTAAAATCTTCGGTTCAACTGATTCATTTTGGACAGTAATCATCTGCAAACTTCCTTTTACTGATTTCCTGACCTCACCCCACGGTTTCTGAGATTTTGGTTGTTGTTGATTTTTCTTCCTTATTTTGTCAGAGCAAACTATTAAGTAACATCCCATGCTAAGCAGAGGTGTGTGGTGGGTGAAATTTCTGAATCTTTTATGTTTGAAAATTTATTTATTCAGACTTTATACTTGATAGATAATTGGGCTGGGCACTAAATCTTAGGCTTTAAATCAAATTCCCTTAAAATTTTGAAGGCTGCTATATTATGCTCTGTGTCAATTTTCCTGTTGAAAACTCTGATCACTCTCATTCTTATTGCTTTATGAGGACCCTGACCTTCAGTGGAAGCATTTAGGGTGCTCCCCTTATCCTTGGTGATCTATTATTTTAGTGTTGTTCCCAGGTATGGACCTTGTTTCAGATATTGTTCTGGCCTTGTGTCCTCCACCTCTGAGAAATTTCCCTGTACTATTTCTCTGATAATTTCCTTTCCTCTGTTTTCTCTGTCCTTTTTCTTTTTCTTTTTTTCCCCCCAGAAATTCCTATTGGTTGGATCCTGATTCGGTCTATGTGCCTTATCTATTGGTTTATTTTTTTTCCATCTCTTTGTCTTGATATTTTCAAGTCACTAGCTAGTATTTTTAAACTCTAGAACAATTTGTCTTTTCAACGTAAAGTCCTGTATAAAAATGTATTTCTTGTTATATTATTTCTGTAATAACAGAGTGACAGACATTTCAAACAAGTTTTACTTAAGAGTTTAAGGATTACCATAAAACCTAAATCAAAAGTACCTTCAATGGACTAGGCTCTGAAAACTTAAATACAAAATGAAAGTAAGGGCTTTTAGAGGTATGAACGTAGATGGCGGTAACTAGGCAAGGCACGAGACGGGTATGAAAAAGAAAACTGTGATCTTAGCAAGTGTTTCAGGTGCACCAGCCTCTTGGAGCAGGCTGCCCCCCGGTCCCCATCCCTGCCAAGAAGTGGGTAAGGTAGCCAGTCAGACAAAGGAGCCCAAAGCATCAAATTCCAAGTCTGTGATGGGACCTTCCCTGAGCAAGTTGGCTGGACTGGGAATGCCATGGGAGTCTTCTTGCGGAGGATGGAAGCCAGTTCAGGCTTGAGGAAGCAGGAACCAGGCAGACAAATGAGACTCAGGCAGGAGCCTGCGCCTAGGCTTGAGTAGATGTCGTGGTTGGATAGGAAACTGACAGAGGCTCTGAATGCAGACAGGGTACCCAAGGCTATCTGGGTCAAGAGGCACAGCACTCACCTGGTTCGTGGGGCTGAGCAGGCTCATCCTCAAACTAAACCTGCTATTGCCATGCTTCAGGGCCTTCCTCTAATGTGGATGAAGTGACAGAATAGAAAGATAAAACAAAAGTTCAAGGGCCTACTGCTATTCTTGGACCCTGAGTGCATGATTTACCTTCAAACCTGTGTTCATCCTCCATGGTGCTGCTCAAAGCTTTGAATGAAACACTGCCCCTTTGGCAATCAGGCTTCACTGTGATGGGGAGTAAGAGGCAGAACACACACAAACCCACACATCACCACCACACCAACTGATTCTTTCCTTCATGTACAAATATGTTGGGAGTCTGCCCAGCACTGTGCCTGCCCCAAGCTGGGCTGAAGCTCCAGCCCTGCATCGGATGCCCTTGTTGTTTCCATGTCCCACGGGGGAGCAGAAAAGGGCTGGCGATTCCTTCACGGTTCAGCTGCCTCCAAATGAGATGCTTGGCAGGAGAGGAGGACGGCAACCTGTTGTCCCTATGTTCATTGTTTATTTGCTAAAAGAATACTTTACATAATTAGTCACTCATGCAACTGTTTACTGACTCAACAAACGCTTACTGAGTTCCAATAATGATAATAATTAGCACTCACTGAGTGCTCACCATGTGTCAGGCACAGTGCTAAGCCCTTTGAACTCCACTATGTGCCAGATGTTAGGAACACAGAGATGAAGATGCAGTAACCACCTTCAAATAGTTGAGAGGCCAATAATCAACATTGCAACCATTTCCTGTAACCTTCACAACACCCAACTGAAGTACTGTTCTTGAGAGGAAATGTAATAAATTGGTTAAGAATAAGGCCTTTTGTATCAGGGATCTGGGACTGAGATCTGTTTATACTACTTTTTAGCTGTGTAATTTTGGGCAAATTACTTAAACTGTTTAAGCCTCAGTTTTCCCATCTATAAAAGGGGTGTGGAATTAATAATAGCTATGCCTTATGCAGTTGTGAAGTTTAAATGAGATGATGCACGTGTGCTTGGCACACAGTGAGTTATTATTAAGTCTAGGGCACTATAGGATCCCAGAGATTAACTTAGCATAACATTAAATTAAGGCAACCCAAAGGCACTAATACGCACAGGGTGAATAGGATCTAAGAAGGAAGTGGAATAGTATAAATGCTTCCACTTATTCTGATTAGAAGCCTAGCATTGCCCTCCTGCCCTGCAAACTTCTTCAGTTCCAGGGTCTAGCACAAAAACTCATAGTGTGTCATTGCAGTAGGCCTTGGAGAAGTTGCTTCTCCCTTCTAAGCTTAAAATTCTTCGTCTTTACAGAGAAAAAGCTGTACCAACCCCACCTAAGAATCCATCCTTCAATTATTTTCACTACAGCATTGCTTATAGTAGAAAAAACTTGCAAGTAACATAAATGTCTATCAATGGAGAAATAGTTTAATAAATTATGATAAATTCATACAATGGAAGACTATATAGCTGCTAAAAAGGTAGAGATAAATCCCTGTGAGCTGATATAGAAAAATGTACTCTGTTGAATCAAAATTGACATGCAATAAACACACCAATTCTGAGGACATAGCTCTATGAATTTTGGAAAATGTCATTGTGACTCCAATCAAGATAAAAAACATTTCCATCACTCTAAAAATTTCTCTCAGGCCACTTTTCCATCAGTTCCTCCCTGTTTATTCAGAAGCAACTACTATTATAATTCTAACACTACAGATTCATTTTGTCTCTTCTTAAACGTCATATTTTTGGAATTAATTTTCTAAAAATATTCAATCATGTTGTTGCAAGTAATAGTAGTTTCCTTTTTGTTGCTATTGTGCACTGAATGTTTGAGTCCCCTCCCAGAAAAATTCCTCTGTTGCCGCTTTAACCCTCAGTGTGGCTGTATTTGGAGATAGGGCCTTGAAGGAATTAATTAAAGTTAAATGAGTTCATACAGGTGAGACCCTGATCTGATGGGATTACTGTCCTTCTAAGAAGAGACACCAGAGAGCTCACTCTTCCTCATGCTAAGGAAAGGTCATGTGAGCGCACAGCAAGATGGCAGCTGCCTATAAGCCACGAGAAGAGGCCTCATAACAAAGCTTACTTTGCCAGCATCTTGATCTTGAACTTCTCAGCCTCTGAAATATAAGAAATAAATTTCTGTTGTTTAAGTCACCCAGTTTGTGGCATTTTGTTATGGCATATTGAGCTGACTTGCTGAATAGTATTCCATTGTTTATTTGTAGACTATAGATCGATATTTAAGCTGTTCCAGTTTTTGGCCGTTGTATATAAACGGTCTTGGTTTGTGTGACCAGGAACAGCTGCTGAGAGGCTGAGAGTTGAACAGAAAGAACTTGGAGTTCTGAGCCAGCCAGAGTGAAAAGACAGGGCATTCAATGGAGATCCCAGAAAGATCACATCTTAAGAATAAGAATTGTGCACTAGGAGTAAGCTCTATGCCCTAGGTATAAGGGCAACACTGAAACAGACCCACCTTAGCAAACACTCAAACCAAGCCTTGGCAAGGGGAAGGTCACCCATCAAAAATTTAACTGCATACCAAAATAAAATTCGACACTCTGTAGAAAAAAAATGTTTAAAAATCCAGAATGTCTATGCTATATCAATCAGAATACCAAAAATGTAATGAAAAATTACTACTCCCTTTTCTATTCCTTCAGTTGAGTAACTTAGATACAGTTTGATTTTTTCAGGTTTGTTTTTAAGCTTCATCAGTTGGAACCAAAACAGCATTTAGTCTAGGGTTAATTTTGCCCTACTTTTCTGAGGCAAACCTTTTCTGAGGATACAACTGAATACTCTATCTGAATTATGTGAATAGCGCTGCTATACATATATGTACATGCGTTTGTTTGAGTACTTCTTTGCAATTCTTTTGGGCATATACCAAGGAATGGAGTTGCTGGGTCATTTGGTACCTCTGTTTAACTTTTTGAGAAACCACCGAATTTTTTCCTATCAGCGCCTGAATGATTTTACATGCCCATCAGTAATATACAAGGGTTCCATTTTCTCTACATCCTTGTCAATACTTGTTATTTTTCATTAAAAAAAAATTATAGTTATTTTAGAGAGTCTGAAGTGGTATTTCATTATGAATTTGATTTGCATTTCTCTAATGACCAATGATGTTAAGCAGCTTTTCATGTACTTACTGGCCATTTGTATATCTTCTTTGGGAAAATGTCTACTTAAGTCCTTCACTCATTTTTAAATTATGATATATTTTAAGTGAAAATAATCAAATATATATATATATATATATATATATATATACACTATCATTGCCATTTGGTAAAATAAACATTGTGTGTGTACACAAATACCTTACCAAGCATAGTGGTTAGGAACACAAACTTTTTTTTTTAGAGTAATTTTGTCTTTCCTTTATTTAAAAAAAAAAATAATTATATCTATTCCCCCATTCTCCTCTTTAGCAACCATCAGCTTCTTCCCTCTATCTATGGGTCTGTTTCTGTTTTCTTTTCTTTATTTATTTATGTTGATGTTTTAGATTCCACATATTGAGTGAGATCATACGGTATTTGTCTTTCTCTGTCTGACTTATTTCGCTTAACATAATACCCTCTAAGTCCATCCACATTGTCTCAAATGTCAAGAGTTTGTTCTTTTTTATGGCTGAGTAATATTCCATTGTATGTATGTACCAGTTCTTCTTTATCCATTCATCTATCGATGGACACCTAGGTTGCTTCCATGTCTTGGTTATTGTAATAATGCTGCAATGAATATAGGGATACATATGTCTTTTTGAATTAATGTTTTTGTTTTCTTCAGATAAAATAAATACCTAGAAGTGGAATTGCTGGATCATGTGGTGGCTCTATTTTTAATTTTTTTGAGGAACTTCCAAACTATTTTCCATAATGGCTGCACCAATTTGCAATCCCATCAACAGTACATGAGGGTTTCCTTTCTCCACAATTTCTTACATTTATGATTTTATGTATTTGAGTTCTGTCTTTTTTTCTTGATGAGTTTGGCTAAACGTTTGTCTGTTTTATTTATCTTTTCAAAGAACCAACTCTTGGTTTTATTATTTTTTTCTATAGCTTATAAAATTTTTATTTCATTTATTTCACTCTTAACTATTTCCTACCTTTTGTTTACAATGGATTTTGTTTTTTAAAATTGTTCCTTTAGGTATAGAGTTAGATTGTTTATTTGGGATATTTCTTGTTACTTGAGGTAGACCTATATAGCTATGAACTTCCCTCTTAGGACTGCTTTTTCTGCATTCCATAAATTTTGAAAAATTGTGTTTTTATCTTCATTTGTTTCTAGATAGATTTTTTTTCTTTGATTTCCTCCTTGATTCATTGGTTGTTTAGTAACATGTTATTTAGTCTCCACATACTTTTTCCCCGAGTTTTCTTCCTGTAGTTGATACCTAGTTTCATGCCATTGTGATTGGAAAAGATGCTTGATATGATTTCAATCTTCTTGGATTTATTGAAACTTGTTTTGTGGCCTATTATGTGAACTTATCCTGAAAAATGTTCCATGTGCACTTGAAAAAAAAATGTGTATTCTAAAGTTTTTGAATACAATGTTCTATAAATGTCTATAAGTCAATCTCTTTACATATGACATTTAAGGCCATTATTTTATTATTAACTTTCTATCTGGATGATCTATCCAGTGATGTGAGTGGCATATTAAAATCCCTTATTATTACTGCAATATTGTGGATTACTGCCTATATATCCATTGCTTTATATATTTAGGTGCTGCTATGCTGGGTGTGTAGATATTTACAATTGTTATATCCTCTTCTTGGATTGACTCTTTTATAATTATATAATATCTTTCTTTGTCTTTTTTTACATTTTTTTTTTTTTTTTGTTTTAAGGTCTGTTTTGTCTGGTATAAGTACTGCTGCTCAAGCTTTCTTTTAGTTTCTGTTGGCATGGAATATCTTTTTCATCCCTTCATTTTCAGTCTGTATGTGTCTTTTGATTGATGTGAGTCTCTTGTGAGCAGCACATAAGATGGGCCATGTTTTTAATTCATTCAGAAACACTATGTATTTTTATTGAAGTTTTTTAATCCATTTACATTTAAAGTAATTATTGATAAGTATGTACCTACTGCTGTTTTGTTCATTGTTTTTAGGTTGTTTTTATAGTTGTTCTCTATTCCTTCCTTCTTCTCTTGATCTCTTCCCTTGTGGTTTGCTGTTTTTCTTTAGTGTTTTGTTTAGGTACTTTTTTCTTTGTTCTTTGTATATCTTTTGTAGGTTTTTGGTTTGTGGTTACCATGAAGTTTATATATGTCCTACTTTACCTATAGCAATCTATTTTAAGCTGATATGTATTTAAATTCAGATATAGTCTATAAAGGCTATATTTTCTCTTTCCCCTACATGCTTTTTGTTATTAATATCGTATTTTAGACCTTTCTGTGTTCTGTATCTCCTAACTACGTATTATAGTTTGAGTTGAGGTTGATACTTTTTTCTTTTAACTTTTACAGTAGCTTTTAAATGTATGATTTGCTGTATTTCTTGAATATTTGGCTTTTCCTGTGAGGTTTTTTTCTCTTTCTCACATTTCTTATTTCTGGTTATGGCCTTTTCTTTTCTACTTAAAGAAGATTCTTCAAAATTTCTTGTAAAGCTGGTTTAATGGTGATGAACTCCTTTCTTTTTGTTTGTCTGGGGGAAACTCTTTATCTCTCCTTCAATTCTGAATGATAACCTTGCTGGGTAAATTATGCTAGGTTGTAGATTTCTTTTTTAAAGCTCTTTAAAGATGTCCTGCCACTCCCTTTTGGCCTGTAAAGTTGCTGATGGGAAATCAGCTGATATAGCCTTATAGGGTATCCTTTGTATGTAACTCATTTTTCTCTTGCTTCCTTGAAGATCATCTCTTTAACTTTTGCTGTTTTAACTTCATTATGTCTTAGTGTGGCTCTCTTTGGGTTCATCTTGTTTGGAACCCTCTGTGCTTCCTACACTTGGATGTTTATTTCCTTTCTCAGGTTAGTAAAGTTTCTAGCCATTATTTCTTTAAATGAAGTTTCTGTTACTTTCTCTCCTTTTTCTCCTTCTGAGATCCCTATAAGGCAAATATTTGAGCACTTGATGTTATCCCAGAGGGCCTTTGAACTATTTTTATTTTTTTGAAAATTATTTATTTATTTATTATTTTAATTGAAGAAATGATTTTAATTTTTTTTCCCCATCGACCTCTCCCCCTCCCTCTGGTAACCACTAGTTTATTGTCTGCGTCCATGAGTCTCTGTTTGTCCTATTGATTTGTTGCTTTTAGGTTTATATCTCACATATAAATGATTTTCAACTTTTTCTGTCTGGCTTATTTCGCTTAGCATGATTATGTCAAGGTCTACTATCCCTGTTGTCGCAAATGGCAGTATTTCATCTCTTCTTACTGCTGAGTAATATTCCATCGTATATATGTACCACAGCTTTTTTAGTCAATCATCTATCGTAGGACACTTAGGTTGCTTCCATGTCCTGGCCACTGTAAATAATGCTGCTATGAACATCGATGTGCAAATATCTTTTCAAATATGGGTTTTCAAGTCTTTGGGGTAAATATCCAGTAGAGAGATTGCTGGATCATATGGTAGATCAATTCTTAGTTTTTTGGGGAACCTCCATACTGTTTTCCATAGTGGCTGTACCAATCTGCAGTCCCACCAGCAGTGTATGAGGGTTCCTTTTTCTCCGCATCCTCTCCAACATTTGTTATTACTTGTCCTGTTGATTATATCTATTCTAACAGATGTGAGATATAATCTCATTGTGGCTTTGATTT
>CM053506.1:84716107-85014265 GCA_028627145.1 Eidolon dupreanum | reverse complement strand
CTACCTTCTCTGTGCTTGCCTAGCACTCACCCTGTGTGATCCCAAGTTCACCTCTTGTCACACTATTTTGAGAATTTCCTTTTTGTCTCCTCTGATAGTGAACAAGTAGAACAGGAGGCAAGTTTATTTCCATCAGGACTTCATGGTTCTATCCCCAAAGGCTAGCATGTGTCTGGAAAAATGGGAAATGCCCATAGCACTTGTTCAACAAAAGAACAAATGAAAGAGAGATGTGGTTCTCCAGTCAGAAATCCAAGTTTCAGCCCTCAATTATGTGTCCTGGCTTATTTGGTATATAACTCCATGTCTCATAAACATAGGGCTTTAAGGATCTAAAGAAAATGCTCTAGAGAAATTTCCCCAGTGGAAAGCTAAGTAGACCATAGACCCTTGACCCTTCATACAACAGAGCCTACAGATTCCAAAAGAAGTGATGACTGTCACCCATCCAATTATCTTGGCTATTATCAAAAGATCACTTCTTTCTTTGAAATAAAACAAGATGAGTTTATTTAAAACCTATGAGTTTCAAACAGCCACCCCCTCAAGTTCCAGAGGTGGTACAGCTGTTCCTTTAAAAAGATGAAATAGTAAGAAAAATACTTTTACCTCCCTGAGAAATAAATAACCCTGAATTTTCCAAAATTTCCTAAAGAAAATATTAGATGTACTAAGTGTCCAGTATGTGTTCCTGGCAGAGTCGAGAGGCTAACATTGAATTAGGCCTCCAAATATCCTTCAGAGCAATGTTATAGCAGTGAAGCACCACATTGAAGGCTTCACCAGAAAAGCTGAGTTCCCATGATGCATTTCTTAGACAGGGACTGGCCAGGAGAGTACTCCCTCCACGAGCCAACGCAGATCAAAACTTGAAAGTTTCATTGTGGGTTATTGTTGTTATTATTGGTGTGAGTTATTATAACTCTGGTTATCTTTGGCTTGTGTGCCTGATGATATGTGTGTTTGGGTTGTTGTTGCAGTGATGGTAGGGTTGCTTGTGTCTTCTACTTGCTATTTTTTAATTCTTTTCATGGGATTTATGGAATTCTGGTGATAATGTACACCAGTTCTTGTTACCGTGTATGAATAGGTAATAGAATTATATGTGCAGAGATGATTAAGACATTGGAGAACTTCCTGTAGGTGAGGCACCAACCTGGGGGAGAAATGCTCAGCTTGGTCTGTTCCACAGGGTTTTGCAAGGCCACTCACCCCTTAAGTTCACTGCCATGGTTCTCATAAGAGAAAAGCAGAACCTCTTGCTGAAGCACCTGTGCATCTTCTGAGCATGCTCATCACATAACAGATTTCCAGTAGCTGGGAGGCTGGCATTGTTGCCTGGCATCTCATGATGCCCCAGCTCCAAGCTGAGGTTGAAGCTGATCTCTCTTGAGATTTCTGGAGCAGAAGGTTTGTAACCAAGGGGGAGGTAGCTATAGTCTGAGTTATATTTCCGTTTCTTAATATCCAAGATGGACCTGAGAGTCTCACAGTGCCAATAATATTAATATTAATCACCACCACCATCATCATAGCTAACATTTGAGTGTTTACTAATGTGCCAGGCACTCTGTGAAACACTTGAGATGGAATATTTTATTTGATCTTCCCAAGAATCCTATGGGGTTTATTTTTACAAATAAGGAAACTTATTTGTAAATATGGCTGAGCAACTTGCTCAAGGTCACCTAACTCATAAGTGGAGGAGGTAAGATACAAACCCAGTCGGCAGTTTGCAGGTGGTGATAGACACACCCTAAGGTGCCCTCCAATAAGTTACGTCATTGCATAATCCTGTCCCCTTGAGTGCAGGGGACTTGCTTCTAATCCATAGAAAATGCAAAGATCATGAATGTCATTCCCATGATTATGCTACCTTGTATAAGACTCTGTCTCAGCCAACTGGAGCAAGAGAGAGTCTCCCGATGGCCTCACAGAAGCAAGCACTCTGTTGTGTGCTGCCTATGGAGAGGGCCATGGGGCAGGGGACTGTGAGCAGCCTCTAGGACCTGAAGGCCACCTCCAGCCGATAGCCAGTAAGACACTGGGGTCCTCACTCATACAACCACAAAAATATGAATTCTGCCAATAACCTGCATAAGCTGGGGAGCCAATTATTTCCTAGTTGAGCCTTCAAGTTAGAACACGGATTAGCAGCAACACCTTTTCTGAAGCCTCGTGAGATCCTGAGCAGAGGCCTCAGCTAAGTAGTCCAGGCCTGGACTCTTGACCCATGAGTACTGTGAGATAATAGCATCTTGTTTTAAGGGACTAAGTTTGTGGTGCTTTGTTACGAAGCATAGCAAACTCATACATAGCCCATACACTTCACCTCCACTACATCCACCTTTGCAGTGGGTCCCTGTGCTCTGGTGCATGGATCCTCCTGCAGAGGAGTTCTTTCGCTTTCCAGAGAGTTCTAGCCTCATTTCTTGGAAAGGGGCCAGAGCCAGGGAATCCTGGTCTCCTTTCTAACAGGAGGCAGATAAGCGGGGGATCCAGAAACAATTGGCACTTTATCTGAAAGAAGAGTCAGCAAAAAGCATGTGGAGCCTTCCTGCCTTGTGACATTTCTAGGCAAGTGGAGACTTTGGGTTAGGATTAAGGCATAACTTCCGAGGACTGATCTTGGTAGAAATGTGTACTAGTGATGTTACATGGTGGGAAGGGGAGTAATCTGAGATTTGAAACTGTGGTTATATACTGATGTTTAACTGAATTAATGCAGGCCTTCCTGGGCACATTTCACCTTGACATTCAGTGCTGGAATTTAAAGTATGACTCACAGACCACACATAGCTGGTGTGGCTCCGTGTCTGTTCAATACTTTCAGTTTTTCTACTTCATTGAGCAGGGCTCTAAAAAGTCAGTATCTCAGGACAGGGCTGCCTGCAAAATCCTTCCGAAAATAAAACACAGTACTCTGTGCAGGAACTAATAAAGCTGAGAATTTCTTCTTCCTCAATGACCACGTGTGTCTCCAGTCAGGACTGTGCACAGCTGTGTGAACAAGGGCTGTTATGTGACACTATTTAAAAAGTCATTTCAGTCTCCAGCCTGGTCACACAGGACACTGGATTCTTCGTTAGCTGCCCCAGGAGGCTAAGGGCTATATATGGGCCTGCTTAGGAGGGGTCTGCCCTCCAGACTGAGCTGGCATATCCTGGTGGGCCATGGGGTCACCTTTGCTGATCATACTTTCCAAAGAAGGAGAAAAAACACCCATGGCTTGAACACTGGTGATGGTATCTGGGAGTGGCCTGCTCAGCCGTGGGGTGGCCATTGGGTTTCTCAGCAAGCTGCCTCAAGAATGAAAACAGTTATTGATTCATCGCTTTGTATGAGCCACATGACATTCAGGCCCTCCCTCTACGTGCAGCTAGAAGGGACAAAATACTTGCCTGTTGAAGGATGTCTTTTGCAGAGATGACTATTGAACAAGGCTGTTGCCCTGCTACACCCAACTCTGGTCTATTTGCATTCCTGAGGCAGGATTTCCTGGGGAAGTGGACAATCAGCTGTAGGGGAGGCTCAGGACTTTGAAAGAACTGGGAGAGGGCTTTCTTCTGAAGGCTGGGTGAGAGGTGATAGATCAGTATCAGATAGCCTAGGGTGAGGAACAGCTGGCCTTGGGACTTGCATAGAGCCTGGCCCTCAAAGAGCAGAGGATTCTTGGGCTGCTGTTTACACTCTGTAGCCCAGGGGCCAGTCAGGAGCTGCATGGGTGGGCGGGTCCTCGGGTCTTCCTGGAAAGATCAATTAGAACCAACAGAATTTGTACCAAATAAAATGGAGATAGGCATCAACTTAAGCCAAAAATCAATAAGCACACTTAAGAAGAAACAGGAGAAGCGCCAAAGATATGTGCAGATGCATACGAATCCAGTGTGTCACTCACACCCCAATCTGTGAAAAATACTTGAGAAAGACACTGACAAAACAACAAATGAAACCGCTGGGGACCTCGGGGAGTCGAAAGATGAAGTGACTTTCAAATCTTGCTGTTTTAACAACAGAGGTGAGATCTTGCTCATGTTGCAGGTCTCTCCTGAGCATCACGGCTCCATTGTACACCCTTTTCATGATGGGGCCTGTTTGGTGTCAAAGTCCACATGTGTGCTTTTATTCTACTTTATATGGGTTATTGTTTTCATGTTGTTGTTTCCTCTTTTTCTGTTCTCTGATATTGGTTGGATCAAGTCCCTATCCATTCTGTTTCTCACCTGCTCAGCTAAGGAGTTCTATTGCACTTTTCTATTTAAGAAATACAATTAAATACAGGGACCCTCCCTCCATTGGTGTTGTTGTTGTGGCTCCGTGTCTGTTAGATACTTCCATTGGTAAACACACATTTCTCTACTATTATTTGAAAATAACATGCCAACTGAGAATGATAGAATAAAAATGTAGAAGGAGTGGGTCCCCATTGACAAGGGATGCTTCTATGTTAACCCAAGATGCCTGTTTTGGAGCTCATTTTATAAGAGGAATGGCTTCCATATCTGCCTCTGGTATTTGGGATTTTCTGTTATATGCAGCCATGATCGATTGATTGTTCAAACATTTCATGTCTGTCCCAATGGAAGGATTACATATTCCCAGTTTATTGAGGTCAGGCTTGGCCCTGTGACTGGCTTTGGCCAATGAAAACATAGCAGAAGTGACCTGTGCCAGTCCTAAGCAGAAGCTTTGAGAGCCATTGTGTCATTCCACCAAGTTCTCTTTTCCTCTGCCATGAGCACAGTGATGCCTTAGTAGGAGACTCTCTCACAGCCCAAGTTCCAAAGTGAAGGCCATGTGGAACAGAGCCACTGGTACACCCTGCAGTGTACCAGTCATGTGAGCACAAACTAAATCTCGCAAGCTCCTGAGATTTTGGAGTCTTTGTCAACACGCATAACCCAGTCTGCTCAAACTGATACAATCGTCAAACATAATCCTGGCAGCTGGTGTTTATGAGTAAAATCAATTTGACTTAATGCATCTTGCTATCCAGTATGTAATTGCCACCCCGGACTTATAATTAACCCTGTTTTCCGAGAAAATGATGGGGACCCAGAGAAATGAGGTCACCTTCCCAGAACTGCACAGGCAGTATGGGGAGTGGAGCCAGATTTCAAACTCAGAACTAAATCCCTTGTTCATTTTACTGCCAGAAGCTGCCTCACGAGACAGTAGCAGCCACCCTGGCGTCACAACCGAGATGCATGAGGCACTGTGGCTCTGTGTGGGGTTTTCTCATTCAGTTCCATTTTTAGCTGGAGTAGCACATGGTACTGGGTTTCTGACTGTTACCCTTGGAGTCTGACTGATTTATCACAAAATAAGGATACTCCAGCCTCAAACTTCCCACGCTTAAAAAAAAAAGCGTGGGCGGGGGGAAAGAAAAACTTAACTGTCAATGTCCAACTCCCACTGCCAAACTGGGCATAAAAATTAATGTTCAGTTTAAGTGCTCCATAGTCTCTGAATTGAAGTCTTGAATGATCTGTTTCCTGAAGTTAGGGGGAGGTCTCTCCTTTGGGGGGATAGTTCTAGGCTTTTTTGCTAGATTCAGATCTTGGGTATGTAGTGAGCAGAACAGGGTCCCCACTATCTGGGAGCCTGGGTCTTGCTGACTGTCTCTGCTTCATATTACTGTGTTTGGCAGAAAGGCCACCCCCTCCAGGAAACTCAGGCAGTTCCCAGCCGTCACCCTTGGAGAGAAAAACTTTTTCAAGGGCCCCTTTCATGAGAGGAAAAAAAATTGTCCAAAAACCTCACCTCAGCATAAATCTAACCATTCAGGGCCCCCTCACAGATTTTTACACAGGACTTCAGGGCGGGGGTGGGAAGAAAGGAGGTGGGAAACAAATGCAAAAGAGAGAAGAAAGGAACTCCTTGGACTTGATTAGGGACATGAACAAGAAAACTGTGCAAATATCAGTTGATGGTGGGGGATGGGAAAACAGGGAAATCTTTGAAAGTTCCATAGACTAGAGCATTTATTTTTATCTTAACATTGTCCCTACCTGAGCTTTTATGTATGTGGATTTCTGGATCTCCAGGTTATAATTTGAGGAATAGTTAATGATGAAAAAAAGTCGGTTTGGGCCAAATTACACACAAAAGCTCTGCTTCTTAAAAGCTCATTTATTGCCACCTGCTCCTCTTGGAAGTTCACTTCAAAAGAGGGATTGCGTTGTCTTCTGCTGAAGGCTCTTCTCAATCTTCATGCCTGTTCTGAACTGTACAAGTTAAGCACCACCAACCTCCAGCCTGAGTAAAGGCCCAGATTAGGGAATAGGGAGAAAAAGTTGGTGGGCTGAGCAAGATAAAGTAAGAGTGTGCCAAGAATGGCTGGTGATGAATCTGTTGGACTGTTTGGGTCGCTATCTGTATAATGAAGAAGGGAGTGTTACCAGCTCACCCATGGGAGAGGCAGATGTCATAGACTGGGTGGAGTATCATATCTTGGTTTGAACTTGGATCAAGATTTCGGAAATGGCTTGAAAAGTCAGATGCTAAGAGATGTCTGGAGTTTTGACAATAAGATGGATCACAGGGGCTTAACGAGTGAGGCTGGTTTCCCTAATAGCATCTTACCCTCAACTCAAGCATTAATCTCTTCACATTCAGCCTTCGACCCTAATCAGGTAGCCATGAATAGATTTAACAGAATAGTGTTCACTGGCACTAAGAAGTTAATCCAGATGGGAGGCTTGGATTGCTTTAGAGCTTCTGGGCTTCATAAAAGCATAAGAAACTATAATATCACCAGCAAGACTTTTAGCAGGACTCATCAGTACTTGCTATTCTGAGACAGAGAAGATGATATACCCAGCTCGCTGGTATTTAAGGCACTTTCTCCCAAAGTAAAGATGGGTTTGGAGGAGGCTCAGGTCACCTCTGTAACTGATGGGGTAACAAACCACCCCAAACTTAATGACTTATGACAATCATTAGTTATTTCTCGCAAGTCTAGTGAAAAACTGTGGTTCTTCCAATCTGGGCTAGACTAGGTTGACCATGGCTTGGCTTGTTCATGCCTCTCTTGTCAGCTGATGGATTGGCTAGAGACTAGCTGATCTAGGATGGCTTCACTTATCTCATATGTTAGGTGATTGGCTGGCTTTTGGCTGCAGCAAATGGGCTGACTGAGTCATGGATCTCATTATCCAGCAAGCTAGCCCAGGCTTGTTCTCTTGATGGTATCAGGGTTCCCACAGAATGAGAAGTGTGAAAGGCCCTGAAACCTAGGCTCAGAACTGGTTTGGTGTCACTTATACTATGTTCTATCAACTAAAGCAAGTCATGAGGTCAGCTTAGAGTCAAGGACTGGGGGAATTGACTATTTTTTGATGAGAGGAGCTACAAGGTCGAATTCTTAATGGTGTAGGTACAAACAGATATGGAGACTTAGGGTCATATTTATAACCAGTTTACACAAATGGATTGGTTCTATTTATGAGATGGCTGACCCAGGCTATAGGTGTGATGTGTGACCTGGAACCCAAGCCATGTAGGTGTGAAGTGAGAAGACCCATGGAGGAATGAGAGCATAGCCCTAACCTCAATGGGGCTGTGTCTCTAAGTTAGCAATTGTAGGGCCAAAGGGTTTCCCACATTCAAAATATTGCCTAGGATTTCTTCTCTTGGTGCCTTTGTGAGTGCTTCTTGCATTTTACTGAGAGACCAAAAAAATCAGGGCTTCTTTCTGCCCCTACCTCCACCCAAGATGTTTCTTCTTGAAAAAAGGTTTGAATTAACTAAGCCTTCTTTTTTGGAAACACCTGATCACAGTGTATCTGCTCTATAGATTCATGGGCTCTTGCTGACTTCCTAAAACACTACAAACATGGAAGAGGTGGGAGGACTAACCTAAGCCTTATGGCTTAAGGGCTGTAAATCAAGCTTCAGAAATCTAGGACACAAATGTAACCTATTAAGGATGATAGTGAACCATGGTGTCCCTTCCACAGTTATTGAGATCAGGACTCTCAAGCACTCAACTTGGATGTATGAGTTGGTCTTGAATCATGACTTTGAAGATCTCTAGGGCCACCTGCACAGGGTAATGATGTCTCCATCTCTGAGGGAAAAGGAGCAGCACTGGTGGGGTGGCAAGATTCCTTGATCACCCCATGCCCATCCCATTGTGATCCTACTGGAAAAATGAAAAGTTGCTTCTCACAAAAATGTCAGTGCGGCTTACATTGGTTATTGCCTGTTCAAAAGCTGTTCCTCACTGCCCCCCACAAACTGCTTTCTTCCATGCCAGTGGAACTTTAGTTTGGTTTCAGTACAGGCAGCAACATAGTTTGCCAAGATAGGACCCTCTGCAGTTCCAGAGTACGAACAATGATTGGTCCACATTAACCACTCTACTTTTACTGTCCTGTGCTAATTAATGATTGATTTAAGGATGGACATATGACCCAGTTTCTGGCCAATAGTATGTAGGAAGTAGTCTGATAAGGGCTTCTAGGAGAAATTTCCAGCTGATAAAAGAAGAGATACACTAAGAGGTGCACTTACTTCTTTCTTCCTGCTTTAGATTTCAATGTTAGATGAGGAAGTGATGTTTGAAGCCGTGGCAACCAACTTCTGACCACAAAGGAAAGGCCAAGAGAAGCTCCCAAAGCTGACACAAGCTTGGACATCGCTGAGCTGTGGAGCCAACTTGAAACCTGGGATAGAATTCAGTCAGATATAGCAGCCGTTGTTTATAGCTGGGGTTGGTTTTGACTGCTTGGCATTGGTTCTGATTAGTCAGTGCCTATGCCATATAGATTGTTAAGAATTTTGAATACCACCCTGGGCCTTTGCCTGGCACAAATGCCTCTGGATTTACTGTTATGTAATGAAAACAAACACCTGTTGTTTAAGCCACATCAACTGGATAGTCAGTTACTTGCAGCCAAGAGCATCCTAACTGATGCAGTTAGGAATCATGGATATTGGGTCATGTCTAACCTGTGCATGTGGATATTTCATTTTGGCAGCCCTGTCAGCATCTATCTTATTCCTTATCCCCACCCAACCCAATTGCGAGGTAACAATAATGTCTTTCTCTATTTACTGGCTCCCTGAGATATATAAATAGTGGTGATGGTGGGGTAAAGACAAACTAACATCTGTGCCAGGGAGAGGAAGCCACTGCAGCTCTATCCATGTGCTGGATCTGCTCTTCATGAAAGCATTAAGGTAAAAATTTATCCTCTTTGGCAGAAACAGAAGATTTAACTAACTTCTACCTAATCTTCTGCTATACCATTTGATTAGCTATATTGATAATGTCTCTTTTAGGAATGAGTCTTGAGTATCTATAAGTCAAGCAGACAACCAACCGATCTGGTTGATGCATGCCTTCAGGAATGAGAGGTAGCTTCAGGGAGAGTTTCCATGAACACACTTGCTGTGTTGCACTGTAGTTATTTTTCTTCTATGTCCATTGTCAATATAAAAACATCTAAACCTGAAGAAAATTTTTATGAAAATTAATTTCAGCCTAATGGAGAATACACCTGAAAACAAAAACAAAAAAGTGCTTCTGAGAAGGGCAGTTTGCAGCTTCTTTTCTACATCTGGAATTAAGGAGGAGAGGTAAGGAAGATTACATGAAGGTGGGAAAAACCAAGATAGGGATTGGATTATAGGATAGTTAACGAGATTATGTGCTCTCCTGAGGGTAGTTACTGTGAAAAAGAGGCTTTTCAAAGGTGTGTGAACCTACATGCATAGAAACAATGGATAGAGCTTGCCTAAGGCAAAGGTAAACCTTTTACTAAAGAAGTTGTATGCTACCCACCTTGACTGTCCAGTCAGGAGTTTATGATCAGATCACCCTGTGAGTTTACTTTCCATGGAACCCCTTTTCTGTCTACACCATCCTCCCTCAGGAATGCAAGCAGTTTAATGGCAAGAACAGCATGTTTAATCTCTGTATCATTAAGTTTGGCACAGGATCTGGCCCATACAGAGGATTTGTTGAAAGAGAGAATGAATTATATACAAAATTATTTTAAAATGCATGTCCTACCAAGAGTAGATGATTTTTACGGTCACAGAATAATTTACTTTCTATCTGACTGCCTGAAGAAACTCTAATTAGTGATATTGAAATATCTCAACTTATTTTTAAAACCAACACATTCAGAAACACATTTGAAGAGGAGTCAACCCATCTCTCCATGGGCTTTTTGTGGCATAGTTTGTGCCTAGAAAGCCGTTTTATTTTTTATGAGAAAGATGATGCTTCTTCCTAAAGCAACTTTCTTACTGCATGTGAAGACGAGAAGTGGAAATATCATTCTCAGGGTTTAAAAAGAAGATTTTTCATCAATTCACTAAGTAGTGTGTTTGAACTAACTCTAAAAGCTGACTTAAAGAAACTAGATAAAATATATTTATATCTCTGCTAACCACCTCTCAATGTGTCAGCTCATCTAAAGCCTCCCTGAGATCCAGGAGAGACAGCATGTAAGCTGTTCTTTAGATGGCCATCTGAAAGCTCATCAAATAGCAAGGTAGGAAAACACAATCACCTCCAAAACTTTCAAATTGCATTGATCTGTGGCATAAAGCCCTCACCACAGGAAGAGAAATGATGGATTTGAGACTCACAGGAGGATTCGTTTAAAGTGCTTTGTGGGTTTTGTTTTTTTGGTTTTTTTGTTTTTGTTTTTTAATTTATGTATGGAATTGCCCAGGAGTAGTAAATAGACCTTATTTGCTATATTTTGGAGAAGATAAAATTATCAGGACTGTCTACGTATTTCAAAGCCAGGGAAAACAAAAACAGCTTTGAAGCCTCTCCTCCTGGATTTTTTTGTCCTAATCTTCTAAGAGATGGTCTTGATAATGTTTATTCTTTTCTTCTTCCTAAAACAGTTGAAAGTACTATTTTTCTCAGTGAAAATAGCAATCTGATTTTTAATTAGGTCAGGTAAAGTACCCACTGAGCTCCACAGATTATTTAAATGATTGCAAAAGGGCAAGCAGGAATTTCTGAACAACATCACCAACCTCCCCACAAAAGCTCTCTCTCTTCCTCTCCCTAACCCTGCCTGCGTGGCTCCAGGACCATGCTCTGGTCTTTGTGGGTTGGATATTTCATTTGGATTTATACACACCATCTGGACAAGTTTTCTGCTGCATTTCCCCAATAACCAAAAAGATAAGCCATTTCCATCTGCTTAGAGATAATGTGTGGAATTTTGTTTCTATTGGTGGGTATGGGGAGGGAGACATACAGTCTACACTAAGTGCAGCCAGCAAAGACTGACAGGTGGGCCTTTAAAGTTTCATGTACCTAGAAACATCAGTTTCTCATAAAATTCCATCCTGTGAATCTCCCTCATAGGCTGGGGCAGAGGTTGGCAAACTTTTTCTGTAAGGACCAGATATTAAACATTTTAGGCTTTGTGAGACATTTGGTTTCTGTCACAACTTTGCATAGAATCAGCCATAAACAACATGGAACCAAACAGACATGGCTGTGTTCAAGAAAGCTTTATAACAGGCAGTGAGCCTTGAATCTCTGACTTGGAGCATCTTTTAGTGTTTCACCTGAAGGGGGCATGGGTCATAGTTTTTTGAGTAATGGTACCCTGCCTGCTGCCGTGAGAAGTGAGCCCAGCTGCGGCTCTGATCTCCATAGGCAAGTCCATCGTACCACCTGACCTGTGTGCAGCCACACTTTTGTGTAATGGAGAGCTGGTGAGCATTATAGCAGGTAGACCCTCAGGTTAATGAGCTTGCCAGCTGCCCTTGTTGAAGTCCTACTAATGTCCCACCTCAGCCATGGTGATCTTTTCCCTGGCCCCCAAAACTCCTTTTTGGTCCTCTTCTCCACACTCTACTAGGACTATTTTTCTGAAACACAGTCTAATCACAGAGCTCTTAGTTGAACAAAGGTTAATGAAGAAAGTCCAATCATATCTAATCATAGTATTCAAGGCTCTTCCTAAGCTGATAATAGGCTGACTTATCTATTAGGAACAGAAGATGTGGTGACTGGGGCCCGTGATACTTTTGGGGGCCCAAGACATATTTTAATTTTAATTTTTTTAAAGTAAAAGAAAAATGAATATAATAGTATTGAGTATATTATAATGAATCCAGCCTAAATTTTATTCATGTTTATACTTGTCAAGTCATAAATATAATTTTTCAAAAATTTTTTTAAATGAAGGTAAATTTACCTAGGACTCTTTCTAAGGATTGTCATGTAAAATACAAAATGCCCAGTTAAATTTGAATTTTAGATAAATAATGGATAATTTTTAGTATATTCCCAAATATATCATGGGGAATACCTACTCTAAAAACTTATTTGCTATTTATCTGAAATTCAAATTAACTGGGCATCTTGGTTATCTGAAATTCTTTTTTTTTTTTTTTTTTTTTTGCTAAATCTAGCAACACTACAGGAAAGTCATAATGAAACCCTTGTTACAGTTACAGTTGCAGTCTTCTCTCCTATGCTCCTGCAGCTGAATGTCTTAGATCGGGTTCCCAGGAAGCATGTCTTAAGGTGAGGATTCATGTGCAAGTAATTTATTTAAAGATGTACTCCCTGGGAAGACTAGTAGGTAAGGGAGAGAACAAGGCTGGGCAGGACAGGTGAGGGGCTGAGCAAGAATCAAGGGCAGACCTCTCTAAGACCCTGCACAGGGTGCATTGGCCTGACCCCACAAGAGAACATAAGTTTCACCTCAGAAATGTCCCAAAGGGTATCTGGTCAGAGCACGGATGTTGTCATCCACACTAAGCCAGAAACAGAGTTTAGCCCAAGCGTAAGGCTTAGTCATAAAAGTCTTTTTGATCCTGTTAGCTTGCTTTCGTTTGGTTTTATTCTTTAACCTACACGTAAGTGCAAAGGAGAATGATGCAATCATGCATATATGATGGCATGAATGGATACTGCTCCCTTGTGCCCACTTCTACCTCACAGAGGTGACCTGGACTTCCCATAAGGCCCAGACCTGATGGAGGTCTCAAAAGTTTATCTTATTACCAAAAAAATATTTTCTTTCTTTGCTGTTGTTATCAGCTCCACTTTTCTATACCTTAGCCCTTGCTGCACCATCTAGCGTGTTCGACATTGAGTTCTCTGGCCTGACCAAGGCCTAGCATTGTCACCAGTGCCCATGTCTCATTTGTCAAGCTTCGCATTGCTCTCCGAATGTGTCACTTACTTTCTCACCTCTGTAATTTTCCTTCTGCCATTTGCTCTGCCTGGAAACCCCTTCCCATCTTTTTCCTTCTGGCAACTTCCTATCATCCCTCATGGCACAGAAAAATGCCCTCTCATCTGTGACACTGTTTCCTACCTCTGTCCCTGAGCAACACATTCCTCCTGTGGAAACTCAGGCACACCTCTGCATGTCACTGATCACTTGTGCTAAGATTATTCACAAATACATCTGCTCCTGGCTACTTGTAGTGTCCCCTCTGGCAGGGATTTGGTTTTATTTATTTGGTTATTCCCAGCACCTAGTCTGTAGTGGCGCCTCAAATGTTAGTTGAATGAATGAAAGAATATAGGAATTCAATCGATGGCTCTGCGCAGATGAGCATCGTACGGCAATGAGCCAGCTCCTCATTCCTGTAGATAAAGTGTGCATATGTTTATAGGATCAGCAAAGCAGAGGCACCCAAACATAGGCGGGAAAATGAAAAACAGAGTCCTGCATCAGATGCCACTGAGCTTCATCCTGGTGAAGCTAGGTGCTCCTTCCTCGGAGATGTCTCCAGCCTTCATTCAAATCTCCAGTCTTTTCAAAACTGCACTAGTGTCGCTTCTGATGATTTTATTTTATTTTATTTTTTTCAGTTTTATCTGTGCTTACGTTTTTGTCCCCCAGTGGAGATTTGCTATACCTACAGGAGAGCTTCTCCTACTTCATGATTTGAGTCTCTGTCACTATGAATATATGGTATACACAAAAAAAAGTTTAATCAAATATGATGATTTGATTTCTACCTCTATTTCTAGGAGTGGAAGCCACCTCCATTTACTGGTTGGGGCCTGATCTTTATCAACTCCTCATCAATTCCCATTTTCTGAGGGCTTCCTGTAGCACCCTGCATCCCCAGCTCTAAAACACCTGGGCCTAATAGGCGATAGATAGCCTGATGAAAAGAGCACCATGGAATCCCATGGCCGGACTGGATCCTTTGGACTTGGACGTGAGCCTTACTCAGATCTGCATTCATCTGCCCCTTCAGACACCCAAAGTGCTGCTCTGCTTCCCCTCAGCCCACTGGTCAACCCACTGCCACAGCCAGAGGTGGTGGTCGTGGTGGGGGGGGAGGGGTGAGAAGGAAGGAAAGAGCCCAAACTCTGGAGTGGCTAGATCTGGGCTTTGACCTTGGCCCTGGCACTGACAAGTAGAATAATCTTGGTGAAGTTGCTTCATCTCACTTTTCTCACCTATCAACAGGAATAATACTACCGCATGGCAAAGACAGAACTAAGAGACATCACTATACAGATGTACAAGACAATTTCAATTCTTTTTTTCTTCTGTTTGGGGGCCCTACTTGCTTCTAGATTTCTCCCTTCCCTTTCTCTACTGATCCTTGAGGCTAGGGTTCAGAGTGCTTCCTGGTTTGAAAAATAGCCAAGAGAGATGCTCTCCTTGAGTCCTGTTCACAGCGAGCCACTCCTGCGGGCCCATCATCCATATGGGAGGAGGGCAGAGCACTGTTAACCGAAAGGACTTGGCAGTTGACATGAAGGCAGAGGGAACAGGAGCTGAATAAGGCACAGACCACACAGTACCATGTGACCAAACTAAAAAGGCCTGCATCATTAGAAAGAATTGTTATGGAATATTCCTCCTGACATGAGTGTGCAAAAGGAGACGAAGTGATAAAGGGACATGGAAATGAAGGAAACCCGGAATTTCATTTGCATGATAGGCCCTCAGTTACTCAGGCTGGCTGGGAGGTTACACTCATACTGACTGGAGCACCCAGCGTTTGTAGTCACTCCTCTCTCGCCTTCACAGGAAGACTGGTAAGATTTACTTTCTGATCAGCTCAGTAAGCACGTGGCAGCATCCTTCAAGAGAAGAGGTGCTCAGTGAAGGTGAAATGTCCATTATGTTGTTACAGTTTCCCACCCCTTTTACTTGCTTCAATTTTTGATTCCTCTACCTCTTCCTACCACAGCCACATAAATAGAATGACTCAGAGGGATTCAGTGACAGCTGCCCTTAATCTCCAGCTTAATTTCAGGTGGTTTCCTCCTGTGACCAAAAAAAAAAAAAAAAAAAAAAAAAAAAATTCATGTCTATCCTCCAAGACAAATTATTTAGCTACTTTTTTGTTTGTTCTCCCAACATCACAATCAGATCTGGAAGGGTGGTGTTAAGATGAGCTACTCAGTCTCTATCATCTGGTAGGAGAAAGGGATACAAATAAATGATCTCAGGATGATGTGCTAAGTGCTGCCACAAAAGGCTCTATGAGGTCCTATGAGAACACTGAGAAATGAGTGACTGACAGTCACAGAAGAATGTATGTTTGAACTGTCTTAAAAGATGAATCAGAGTTTACCCAGATTGACAAATGTGTCAGAAAACATTCTAAATGGAGAGACCAATGTGTACAATCAAATGTACAGATTGGCCTGACATGTTGAAGAACTTGGTTTGGCTAGAATACAGGGTATTTGGGGAAATAATAAGAGCTGGAGCTAAGTGGGTAAGCTGAAGCCTGAATAATTCATTCAATAAATATCTAATGGGCACCTACTATCCAACAGAGATCAGGTCATGTGCTAGGGACACATGATGCATGAGACTGTTGTGGTCCCTGTACTCTCTGGGCACACCCATGATGTCACATCATGAAGTGCCTTCAGATGCTGTGTGAAGGAATGTGGTCTTTCTGCAGCAGATTAGTAATCATTGAAATATTTTAAACAAAGGAAAGTCATGCTCAGTTCAACATTATAGAAAGTTGGTGGAAAGTGAAGTAAAAATGGGTAGCACTGAGGACAGTGGACCAGGTGGGAGGCTACTGTGATAATTGAGGTGGGATATGACAATGGACTGAATTAGGCAAGAGAGGTTTTTCAGGAAATGATCTGGCTAGACAACCACACCCTGACTCCATTGCAAAGATTCCCTCTTTTTAAAATTATACTAAAATATACATAAGATAAAATTTATCATTTTAGCCAAATTATACAATTCAGTAGCATTTAATACATTTTCAGAGTTGGACCTCTATCACCACTACGTAGTTCCAGAACATTATCATCACCCCAAAGGAAAACTTCATACCTATTAAGCAGTCACATCCTGTTCTCTTCTCCTACCCCCTGGCAACCACTAATCTGCTTTCTGTCTCTGTGGATTTGCCTATTCTGGATACTTTGCATTAATGCAGTCATATATGTGTCCTTTTGCATCCGGCTTCTTTCTTAGCATAATGTTTCCAAAGTTCATCCATGTTGTAGCATGTATCAATACCTCATTCTTTTTTATGGCTGAATAATATTCCACTGAAAGAATATTTTGTTTATTCATTCATCTGTTATAGACATTTGTGTTGTTTCTTCCTTTTGGCTATTATGAATAATGCTACTATGAGCACTCATGTACAAGGTTTTCTGTTTGTTTCAAACTCCTGTTTTCCATACTTTTGGATATATACAAAAAAGTGAAATTGTTGAGACTCTTTAACTTAAACTTTTTAGCTCCCAGGAAAATCCATTTTTGAAACACTTACAGAAAAGTTTTCTTCATCAGCCTAAGGCTTATGAATGACAATGGTGGTATTCCTTTCAATTTGTGATTTTAGTGGGTCAGTTTTAAACCTAAACTTTAGCTTAGGGCCTGCCTCCCTTTCATCAGCAAGATATTATCTCCAGGTGGGGCCTAGGTTTTCTGAAGTGGTAATGGAGGCAAATTGGCTTGGACCTCTTGACCTAGAGATGTGGTCAAATTTCTTGACTGAAGCAGAGACCACATTGTCAGTCCTGATCTCCTGTCTAGATCATTTAAGGGAAGCTTGAGGGGACCATTGTTGATAGTTAGAGACTCTCAGCTTCTGATCTCATCACCTGCTTCAGGATACAGGATGGTGATCATTCCATGGCCATTTGGAGAACAAATGCAACATCGTTTCCTTCATTAGCCACAATATAGTCTTCTAGAATGGCTAAATCAAATGTAGCCCTCTAGATTTTATGTGTGAGTTTGGAGAGTGATAAATGCTAGAATACATATGCAGGCCTTACAAGGAGACATCCTGGAACTGTTTTTGTAACCCTTATCCCCTACCTACTTCAAAGGTATACAGAGGCTGCAGTTGTAAAGGCCAGAAATTTGATATCTTTGAATAGAGTCATCAGTAGGTAGAAGTTGTATCCCTCCCCTGAGAGAGAGCTGGGTAATGCTTCCCTCTCCCTACAAGTTTGGTGAGAAGCTTCCAAGGAAACTCTCACTCCTAAAATTGGGAATAAAGAAAGAATGTATGCTCTCGTTGCTCCTATCCAATATTTTACTGGAGATCCTAGCTAGTGCAATAAGAAAAAAAGTGGCATTGTAAGAGAAGAAATAAAACTGTCTCTATTCAAAGATGACATAACTGTATACATAGACGATCTCAAAGAATTTGCAAAAAAATCACTAGAGCTAATAAATGAGTTTACTAAGATTGCAAGATACAAGGTCAAAAAATGAAAATTAATTGTATTACTATTCTCTGGCAATTTAACAATTGGAGATTCAAGAATTTTTTAGGAGAGAAAAAAATGGTGTAGATGATAGAGGCTCTGTTCATCCCTCTGGTGACAAAACCAAGGCTGTAACGGAAGCAAAGAGCAGCAGCAAGGAAAATTCGCCTGAGATCTAGATGAACAAGCCATACAACTAAAGAGAAATTCAAGAAATCACCCTGTAATTGCAGAAGGTAGGACAGAGCAAGGATGCGGGGCTGCCCCGTCTCCAGTGGCTGAGTGAAACAGGCTGTAGCAGCAGCAGACGCCTCTTAAACAGACCGCATCTGCAAGTGGATTTTGCAGTGACAGACCTGCTCACTCTGAGTACCAATGCCAATTTAGCTGTGCTCAGGGGGCACCAGAGACTTACAGAGATATTGTCAGAGTGAGGGCCGAGGGGAGACTCGCTCTGTACAGAAGCACCGATGGTATCCATTGTTCCCTGTTGAGTCCTCCCCAAACCCAGTGTGCGAACACAGTGCTGCCATAGCCATGACATCATCAAACTGGATAAGAGGTCGCTCCACCCAGATGATTCCCTGGAACCTCGCCTCCCCCAACTCGTGGCTCCACCCAAGGCACATCAGGTATATCCTCAGCGAGTCAGGTGCTCCTTGCTGAGCAGGGCCTGGACTCACACTAGAGGCAGCTGGCCTTAGTTTCTGCTGTGGCCTTTTGAGGCAACTATAAGCACAGCATCTGTGGATTGCTTGCTGAATCTTAACAGGTGGCCCCAGAAGGGTAGAAGCTCGGGCTAAGTTTGGCCTGTAGCCAAACTCAGGACTGTGCCACTGGACACCTACTTCACAAACCCACACTAATAAGACTGTGAGACTTAGGAGCTTTGTTTAACATAGAAACAGACACGGAAAAGCAGCCAAAATGGGAAGACAAAGAAGCAGAAACCGTATGAGAGAACAGAACAGAGATCCAGATATAATGGAGTCAAGTAATCTAAGAGATGCAGAGTTCAAAACACTCATTATAAAGATGCTCAATGAACTTTTGGGAAGTGTAGATAAATTCAGTGAGAACTTCAACAAAGAGATAAAAAACATAAAAACGGAAATGTAAATTATAAAAGGGAACCAGTCTGAAATGAAGAACACATTATTTGAGACGAGGAGTATATTAAATGGAATAAACAAAGGAGTAAAGAAAGTGAATAAAGAAAAAGATCAAATGCCCCATCTAGAGGAAGGGAAAGCCAAGGACACTCGATCAGAATGTCAAGAGATAAGATGCCAAGACTATAAAAATAATTTAAGGAGTATATGGGACACTATTAAGGGTTCAAATATCTGTTTGATCGGTATAACTGAAGAAAATCAAAATGTTTAACAGCTGTTTAGAGAAATAATGATGGGAAACTTCTCTAATCTGGTGAAGGAAATGGACATAAAACTCCAGGAAGCTCAGAGAATTCCAAAAATCAGGGATCCAAAGAGGCCACACCAAGACACATCATAATTAAAATGTCAAAAGTTAAATACAAAGAAAGAATATCAAAAGCAGCAAGAGGAAAGCAGATAGTTACCTACAAGGAAATACCCATATGACTGGCAGCTGATTTCTCAAAAGAAATTATGCAAGATAGAAAGGCTAGGCACAAAATATTTGATGTGATGCACCCAGAATCTACAACCAAAGATACTTTATCCAGCAAAGCTATCATTTAGAGTTGAAGGACAGATAAAGAGCTTCCCAGACAAAAATAAGCTAAAGGAATTTATCACTACCAAGCCAGTATTACAAGAAATGTTGAAGGGACTTTTTTTAAGAAGAAAAATCATGTATCAAAAACAGGAATAAAGAATGGTAACAACTATATTCCTATCAGTAAGTAACTTAAGTAGAAAACAATTCAGTGTTCCAACCAAAAGATAGAGTGGCTGAAAGAATAATAAAACAAGACTCCTACATATGAAAAGGAAGAGGATGGGAAAAGATGTTGCTTTGGAGGACCTATTTAAGTCAGACAGAGAAAGAAATACTATATGATTGCACTTATATGCAGAATCTAAGGAATAAAAAGAACAAACTAATCAAAAACAGACTCACAAATATAGTGGACAATTTGGTGTCAGACAGAGGGGAGAAGGGCTTGGGGGGCTGGGAGAATGGGGTGAAAGGCTAAAGAAGTACAAATTAGTAGCTAATCAATAGAT
This sequence comes from Eidolon dupreanum, assembly GCA_028627145.1. NCBI lineage: Eukaryota > Metazoa > Chordata > Mammalia > Chiroptera > Pteropodidae > Eidolon > Eidolon dupreanum. The sequence continues at coordinate 84,994,375 of CM053506.1, read as the reverse complement.
AGGGAGCACAACATAGAGAATGCAGTTACATTAATATGTTGACTAGGTGGAGGGTCAAGAGAGGGAGGGTGCAATTGGGGGGATCATTTTATGAACTATATAGATGTCTAACCAATGTACTGTATACTTGAAACTAAATTTAAAAAAAGAATTTTTTAAAGTACTATTTCATTTAAAAACATGAAAAATTTTGGTATAAATCTAATAAAATAAGTACAAGATAAATGTGCTGAATACTACAAAACACTCATTAAATAAATAAATAAATAAATAAATAAATAAATAAATAAATAGATAGATAGTTCATGGATTAGAAGACTCAGTATTAAGATGCCAATTCTTCTCAAACTAATCTATTAATTCAATGCAATCCCAATCAAAATTCAGAAGAATTTTTTTTATAGAAATTGTCAATTTGATTCTAAAATTTATATGGTTAGGCAATGGATCTAGAACAGTCAAAAGGATTTTGAAAATGAGAATAAAATTGGAGGACTCAAGTATCTGATTTCAAGCCTTACTATAAAGGTACTGTAACCAAGACAGTGTGGAATTGTCAAAAAAATATACACAGATCAATGAAACCAAGTAGAGAATCTAGAAATAGACCCATATTTGGTCAATTGATATCCAACAAAGGCACAGGTAAGTCAATGGAAAGAGGATAGCTTTATAACAAATGGTGATAAAACTATTAGACATGTATATGCAAATGTGAACCTTGATCTATATCTTGTACCATATATAAAAATTAACCCCAAATGGGTAATAGACTTAGATGTAAAGCCCAATATTATAAAACTTCTAGAAGAAAATGTAGGACGAATCACTGTGATATTGAGTTAGGCAAAGATTCTGTCATTAAAAAATTAAAGGCATGATCCATAAAAGAAAAACTTGATGTGTTAGACTTCATCAAAATTGAAAACTTCTGCTCTTTGAAAGATACTGTTACGAGAATGAATTACTAAGGATGTAACATATAGCATAATGACTATAGTTAACATTGTTGTGTTATATATATGAAAATTGTTAAGAGAGTAAATCCTAGGAGTTCTCATCACGATAAAAAAATTTTTTTCTTTTTCTTGCTTTCTCTTTTTATTGTATCTATATGAGATGATGGATGCTAACTAAACTTATAGCAGTGATCATTTTACAATATATATAAGTCAAACCATTATGCTGTACACCTTAAACTTATACAGTGATGGATGTCAATTACATCTCAGTAAAACTGGAAAAAGTAAACATCAAAACACGCATACAAATAAAAACATCAGATCGTTATTGTTTCTCAAATTTTTAACTTATGTACAAATTAGAAGATTTAAATGGTCTTTTCATAGTATCTAAAGCAATCAGCTGGTGAGAAAATATTTCCCAGATCTTTTACTTATTCTTTACTAAATGAGATTTAAATCTTACTAAAAAAAATCATTTATAACATCTTTAAAGAGAGAGAGAGAGATAAAAAGACAAGCCACAGACTTGCAGAAGATATTTGCAAAATACATATCTAACCCAGATTATATAAAGAACTCTCAAAACTTCATGATAAGAAAACAAATGACACATTAAAAAGTAGGCCAAGATTTGAGTTGATACTTCATCAAAGCTGATTTATGGTTGGCAAATAAGCACATGAAAAGGTACTCAATATCATTAGTTATTAAGAAAATGCAAATGAAAACAATAAGATACCAATATGCACCTATTAGAATAGCTAAACTATTTTTTAATTGACAATACCAAGTACTAGCAAAGATATGGAACAGCTGGAACTTTCACAGAGTGCCAGTGGAAATGCAAAATGGTCCAGTTTGATAGTTTCTTATAATACAACCCAGCAATCCCACAATCCCATTTTAGATATTTATCCAAGTGAAATGAAATTTATGTTCACACAAAAACTTTTATATGAATGTTTATAGTGGCTTTGTTTATAATTGCCAAAACCTGGAAATGACCCAAAGCTCTTCAATTAATGAATGGATAAAGTAACCGTGGTACATTCATATAGCAGAATCCTACTGAGTAATAAAAATAAACAAATTAATAATCCTTAGAACAATGTTGATGAATCTCAAAAAACATAATGTTAAGTGAAAGTAGCTACACTCAAAAGCTACATATTGAATGAATTCATTTATATGACATTCTGGAAAGGCTTAACTTTAGGGACAAATAACAGATCAGTAATTGCTAGGGACTAGGGCTGAGGAAAGAAGCTGATTATAAAGAAAGAGAAGGTAATTTGGGGAGTAATGAAGCTGTCCTATATCTTGATGGAAGTGGTGGTTATATTACTATGTTCATTTGTCAAAACTCATAGAACTTTACATTAAAAAGGTGAATGTTGCTATATGTGTATTTCGATTAAAAAAAAGTTGAATTTTTTTTAAAAAATGGTTGTTGAGGGATTGGAGATGAAAAGACCAGATGTTGGAATTTCTTTAGAGTGAGTTGAGTGAGTTGTGGTGCGATGTAAATCTCACTCTCTTCTTGGGAGAAAAGTAGGTCATTTCTGCCTCACCTGAAGTCCAGTGAGAAATGCTCAGAAGAGACTACCCACTAAAAAAGTTTGATATGTGCCATTCATGCTTGAAAGGACACAAGGACTGGAATCTTAACTCATGCTTAAAAGAAAAATTGCAGGGCTAGCTGAAGCAGCCTATGGCAGCAGAGAAATGACTGTTCGAGGAATCATTGCAGTACTACAAAATCAGAAGCATGCAGATTCAAATACCTCTAGGAAGGGTGGGGTGGTTTTCAAAGGACACTGCCCCCCAAAACTTCCCACATGGAACAAGGAACCCCAAGTGGAAACAGGTGCAGGGAATACTGTCAGGTGTTCAGTTGAGAGGGGCCATAAGCAATTAGCCTGAGACCTACTACCTGGGTCAAAGGATTCAGTTGTAGGGGTCCAGGAGGGGAACCTGGAGAACCCCATGGAAGCTCATGAGAGAACTGCCAGCAGCACCACTGTCAGATCAGACTTTTCCTGCCCTCGACTTTCACCCCTCTTCACTGCTATCCTGGAGGAGCCAAAGTGAGCCTAGTGAGAAGGTTGGAGGTAAATGGGAGGCACTCTCCGGAGAACCATCAGGCAAACATGCTATTTTTCTCTGGAAGCTCCAGACCAGGGAAATCAGTTTCTAGAATTCTTTTAGATAAACATGAATTATTCACCAAAGATCTAAATTCTGCTTGAAATTCATCAAGGAGAAAAAAAACCTTTTTTTCCCCCTTTTTTTGTCTCCATCTCTGGAAAGGAAATATGACCTCATCTTGCTCAGTGGTAAAAACACTGAATGTAATGGTCACCTTTAAACATGGAAAAGGATGAACTGACCATGGGCCAGGGTGCTAAACGATGTGGTTACTTACATCTATTATGAATGATCATACTCTTAGGCCTCTGCTGTCTAAAAGGGGTGAATTGGCCTTGCCAGCAAAGAGAATAATATACAACTTTTTGTGATGATCTTAACATCCACTGTTACTTCCTTTAAAAGGATGTTAGTAGTCTAATCCACCTTATGTGCTGGTTCTGAAGTCTGACCTTAACATGAAAGGTGAGGGGGGAAGTTCTTTCTAAACCTGATTGAGAAGAGCATGAGGATGAGATGGCAATGGAGCCAAGGAGGTAAAAACCCAAGGATGGATTTGAACACATGGCTTGATTGAGCTTCTGTGCAAAATACTCCATTTTTTCCAAGGGCTGCATTAGTCTCTCATGACAAGGGTCTTCTAGAAGTTTAGTCACTCTTGGAGGTGATTAGTATATCATTAGCCAAGTTGAAGAAGGTGACTTCCATCCTCAGGGAGAGAGAACCCTCAGGTGTCTGAGCTCACTCTTGGGAGACCATAATAGTGATTGTCAACCCAAGGAGTGATGTCAGATTTGATTTTGCTGTCAAGGGCTTTGTAAACGTGTGATAAAATGTATCCCAAAACCTAAATTATTCTTTTGTGATTGTCCCCCCTGAGGTCCGGTCTTTTGTGATAATCTTTCATGACACTGGGTACAGTCACACCTCCCCTCCCCTCATTCCCCCAGTGAAGGATGACTGACTTGGTCTGTACTGGCATCAAGGTAATCCATGACTCTCTCTTGGTATTAATTTATCTCCTATGAGATTTGGCTTCAGACCTAGGATGAGAAAGGGAAAACAGTAAAAAACATCTCATCTACATGTACCATGAGTGTGTCTAAGTGCATCCTAAATACCCATATCGATTTTAGTCTTCGTCACTCAGCTGGTACAATAATTACTGGGTTATTTTCCTGAGTCCCTGTGTTAGCTAGGACTACTGTTTGTAAGTGTTAGAAAACCCAGCTTGAGGCTCACGTAACTGAAAAAAACTAGACATAGGAGAAAGTTTCAGGCATGGCTGGAACCAAGAGTTTAAATCAAGGCTTCAGGACTCAGTCTCTTAATTTCTCTCTAGAATCATGCTTAAACCAATCACTGCACCCAGGAGTCTGGAATATAATGAATGGCCGGCCAGGTCTGAGTCATTTCCTCAGTACTTGAACCCAGGACTAGATCATCAGCTCCAAGTGAACCACAGGACCAAATGTAAGAAAGGAATGTAAGAAAGGTTTTCCCCAAAGGAAAGCCAGGGTATTGTCATCCAAAGGAAAGAGATTAAATGTTGAGCAGAAAAACTACAGTTGTTAAGAGCAAATCTTGGCTCTGTCTTTTCTGAGCCCTGCAATCTTGGGCAAGTTATTAACCACAGCAGTGCCCAGTTTCCTCATTTTTAAATTCAGGGAAATAGTCCATACTCAAGAATCAAAGGATTAAATGAAATAACCTATATAAAATGCTTAATGCAAATAGTAAACACTCAGTTAAATGTCCTTTGTTACAATAATAATAATTACACTAATTATTATTAATTATTAAAGCTCCCCAATAGATAATAAATTAGTATCTATATTTCTGGTATTTAGCATATGCCTAACACATAGGAAATATGCAACAAGTGCCTATGGAATAAATGAATGAATGAATAAGGACTCACAAAACCTTGAAATCATCATATTATATCTAATTATAAAGAAAATATGCATAGCTTAGGTTAATTTTATTTTAGGTTTATTAATGTATTAATTTAGGTTAATTTCATTTTATTATTTTGAAATATATCATATAGAGATGAGTGAATAAAACATATGCATGCTAAAGAATAATAATAAGGCGAGACCCAAGTGACTGGCAACCAGATCAAGAATGAAAATTAGTGCCCTTTCTCAGTTACAATCCCCTTAATACCAATAGAAGTAACCATTATTCTAATGGTTCGTGATAATCATTCTCTTGTTTTACTTTATAGTGTTACCAATGATATATCCATCTCAAAATAATATAGTTTAATTTTATCTTTTTTAACTGTGTATACAGCAGACGATTTTGCATGTATTCATTTGTTTGGCATCTTTTACTTCAACATTGTATTTTGAGATTCTTCTATGTTGATTAGTGAAGCTGTAGTCCATTCCTTTTCAATGCCATATAGTATTCCATTTCAAGGTTATATATAGATATTATATATATATACACATATGTACTATATATGTAATATATATTCTAGTGTTAATAGATATTTGGCTGTTTGCAATATTTCTGCTCTGAACATTCCTTACATTTTTCTGATATATGTGTGGGAAAGCTTCTCTAGAATTTACACCTAAGAGTGGAATTATTGGGTTCTAAGGTATGTATATATATTCTACTTGATAATGAACCTTTTCCAAAGTGCTCTGATGAATTTACACTCCCACCTGAAGTGGGGGAGTGATGAGGAGTGATGAGTGATTCCATGCTACATACTCTCTGCAAATGTTATTATCAGACTTAATTTTGCCAATCACGTGTATATGTAATGAAATCTCCAAATGGGTGTAATCTGAGGCTGAGCCTCTTTTCATGTTTATTGGTATTCAAGTATTCTCTTCTGTAATGGCTGTAAAGTTGATGTCTTTTGCTCATTTTTGGAGATTTTCTCTTAAATTCATAACAGTTATTTGTATATCCTGGATATTTGTCCTTCAACAGTTATATATGTTAAAAACGTGTTCTCCCAATTTTAATTGCCTTTTTACATTCTTAGTGGTGTCTTAATTTACAGAAGTTCTTAAAATATAGACTAACTTATCAATCTTCTCCTTTATGTTTTGTCTTTTGTTATGGATCTTACTTAAGAAATTCTTCCTGACTCTTGAGACATTTATATATTGTCTTGTTATTTTTTAACTTTATAATTCTGCCTTTCACATTTAGTTGTTAATTTATCTGGAATTGATTTTTGCATATGGTGTGAGGTAGGGGACAAAGTTTTGTGAATTATAGGTAATCAATTATCCCTCCATCATTTATTTAAAACTTCAGTGTTTTTTTGTTTGTTTGTTTGTTTTGTTTTTGTTTTTTTTGCTGTTCTAAGGTGACATTTCTGTCATACATCAAGTGTTCACAATTGTGTGGGTCTTTTTGGAAAAGGATTTTTCTGTTTTCTCTAGTTTTTTTTTTTTTGACTGTCAGTATCATTATTTTTTAACTAAAATAGCTTTATAATGAGTCTTGATATCTGATATCTGTTAGGGCAAGTCACTCAAACTTATTCTTTTCTTTTTAGAGTATCTTGGTTATTCTGCACCATTCACATTTTCATATGAATTTATTTTGCTTTTCATTAAAAAAATATTTTATTGAAATTTACATACACAGAAAAGTATGTACACCATAGGGGCAGAGCTCAATGAATAATCACAAAGCTAACAAATCTGTGTAACTATTAACCTGGTCAAAAAATAGTAGGTTGAAACACATTAAACTACTGTTACTATAAGTTAAAAAAAATGTTTTGTAACATATGCCATTAAGAATCAACTGATCTCCCACCATAAACAACTAGAAAGCCAAACAAAGTATATTAAAAGACTATTTTCTGACATTGAACAACAGGCAACATAGGACTGTGATACCTGAGAGAAAGCAACAAAATGAGGTAAGGCCTATGATTACCCTAGCTTATTGACTGTGGACAGTTTCCAGCTGAAGCTCAAGGATGAGAAATCCAAAGAGACCCAGAATTTTCACTGAATTGAAGGGACAGATATCAGAGTTCAGGAGTGCCAAGACATGAGGAGGAGGTTTGGGGAGGGGGGGAGAAAGAGAGAGAGAGAGAGAGAGAGAGAGAGAGAGAGAGAGAGAGATCTCCAGGGATTTACAGAGGGGTCTCAACAAATCTTTGGGTGAAAAATAATTAATACATGCATGGAGTGGAATTCCACAAGGTTGGAGAAAGAACTAGTGGAAAGCAATAGGGCAACCAATTCCAGGAGCTCATACAGGGCTGGAAATAGTTCATGTTTCTACCGGCAAAGTGGTAATAATGCCTGTAACACATTGTAAATGTTAATTTTATCTGTCAATTTGGATGGTATTTTTGGATGAGATTAACATCTAAATTGGTGAGCTCTGGGTAAAGCAGATTGCCTTCCATAATGTCAGTGGGCCTCATTCAATCATCTGAAGGCATTAGTAGAATAAAAAAACTGGCATTCCCAAGCATGAGGGAATTCTCCAGCAGACTGCTTTTGAACTTCATCTGCATTATCGGCTCTCCTGGGTCTCCAGGCTTCTGGCCTTTGGACTGTAATGTCTCTCCTCAGTCTTCAGTCTGCCAACCCACACTGCAGATTTTGGACTTCTCTTCTGAAATTATGTATGCCAAAAGTCAATGGAGCAACATCTCTAAATTACTGATAGAAAAAAATACCTGCCAACCTAAAATTCCATTGCCAGCAGAAATGTCTTTCTGAAGAATAAAGACTTAAATAAAGGAAGAATGAAATAAATGACTTAAATAAATACTTATAAATAAACAAATAAAAATGTAAATAAATAAAGAATAAACAGATACCTTTATCACAGATACCAGAGCTGAGAGAAATTATCACAAGCAAACCTGTGTTGTAAGAACTATTGAAAGTTCTTCAGGCAGAAGAAAAATGATGCCAGTTGAAAATTAAGATCTCTACAAAGAATAAGGAGGGCCAGAAATGGTAAGTATATAAGAAAATATAACAGATTTGCCTCTTCATTTTTTAATCTCTTGAAAAGATAATTGCTTAAAGCAATAATAATAATAATAATAATAATAATAATAATATAATGTATTGCAGAATTTATAGTATATGTAGAAGTAAATGATGTGACAAAAATAGCACAGAATGGAAAGAGAAATATGAAAGTATACTGTTATAAAGTTCTTGCACTAAATGTAAAGTAAACTAATATTGTTTGAAGACACACTGTGTTAAAGATGTATATTAAAAATTCCAGATCAACTACTAAAAAGTTAATAAATAAGGAAGTATGCCTAAGATGACAATAGTGGAAATTGAAATAATTCTGAAGCAATTTAAAAGAAGGCAGGGGAAGAGAGCCAAAAGAACAAAGAAAAGATGGTACAAATAGAAGATGACAAGCATGATAGTTGATTTGAACCTCACCACATTGATAATTACATTGAATATAAATGGCGAATACTCCAACTGAGAGGCAGAGATTTTCAGATTTTGGGTGGTGAGTGGAAAGGAAGATCTAAAATATTCTCTGTATATTCTCTTAAATATGAAGACATAGGTAGGTTAAGAGTAAACAGATGAAAGAAATGCTATGAAATATTAATATCAGATAAAGGAAACTTCAGAATATAAAATAATACCAGAGATTAACAAGGAATTTCATGATAAAGGACATAACAAAATCAAGAGGACATAATAATCTTAAATGTGTATACAACTAATAAAATAACTTGAAAATACATAAATAAAAAATGATGGAGTTTAATGAAGAAGCAGACACATATATAATTTGCTGGAGAATGCAACAATACTCTATTAGTAATTGAAGAATGAGCAGACAGGAAATCAGTAATGATTCAGAAGTCAATCAACTTCACTTAATTGACGTTACAAAACACTCCACCTAAAAACAGCAGAATACTCATTTTTTGAAGTACATATGTAACATTTACCAAAAGCAAAATATACTGTGGGCCATAAAGCATGTCTCAATAAATTTTAAAAAGACTGAAGTCATATACTGTATGCTTATTTTCCTGCAATGGAATTAAAAAAGGAATCAATAACAGAAAGATATCTGAGAAATCCCCATGCATTTGGTGACTAAACAATATCTTTCTAAATAACCCATGGGTCAAAGAGGAAATGAGAATGGAAATTAGAAAATGTTTTGAAGTGAGTGAAAATGAAAATACAACATTCGAAATATTGTGGGAGGTAGGTAAGGCAGTGCTTAGAGGGAAGCATACAGCATTAAGTGTTTATGTTAGAAAAGAAGAAAGTTCCCAAAGCCATTACTTAAGCTTCCACCTTAAGAAACTAGAAAAAAATCAAATACAATCCAACATAAGCACAATGAAGGAAATAGTACCGATAACACCAGAAATTGCAACATAAAAAAAAAATAGAAAAAAATCAATGAAACCATAAGCTGAGTCTTTGAGATCAATAAAATTGATAACTAGCCAAACTAAAGAAGGAAAAAAAGGGAAAGAAGACATAAATTATTAACATCAGGAATAAAAGAGTATTGGGAGTAAAAGATACATTAAAAGATAATAAAGGAATATTATGCCAACTTTCTGACAAGAAGTTCAAGTATTAAATGAAATGGACAAATTTCTTAAAGGACATGAACAGCCAAAGTACAATCAGGAAGAGCTAGATAAACAATATCAAATCTATTAAAGAAATATGTACTTAAACTCTTCCCATAAAGAAAACAACAGACCTAGATAATGTCACTAATGAATTCTAACCAACGCTTAAGGAAGAAATATTACTGATTATACACAACCTCTTTAAAAAAATAGAAGATGAGGAAATCCTCCCCTACTCATTTGATGTGACCAGTATTACCATACTACCAACACCTGCAAAAATATTGGAAGAAAAGAAAACTGCAGACTAATATTCCTCATGAATGAAGAGACGAAAATCCTTAACAAGGATTTAGCAAACTGAATCCAGCAATATGTATAAAAGTAATACATCATGATTAAGTAGGGCTTATCTTAGAATGTAAGGTTAGTTTAACCTTCAAAAATCAATCACTGTAATTCATATTAACACAATGAAAAAGAAGAGCTGTATTATCATCTAAATAGAAAAAAAATATCTCACAAAATCAACATCCATTTATGATAAAAACTCTCAGCAAACTTGGAAGAAAAAAAGAACTCCCTTAACCTGATACGAAATGTTTTCAAAAAAATCTACATCACACTTAATGGTGAGATATTTAATGCCTTCCTCATAAGATTGAGAACAAGTAAGTATGTCTATTCTTACCAATTCTATTCAACATTTTAACGGAGGCAAGAGAATTAACAAGAGAAAAATAAAAGGCAGATTGGAAAAGAAGAAATAAAATTGTCTTTATTTACTGATAACATGATTATCTATGTAGAAAATCTTCAGGAATCTACAAAAAAGATACCAGAACTAATAATGAGTTCAGGAAGGTCACAGAATACAAGTTCAATATACAAAAATCAATTATATTTCTATATTTTTAGCAATAAAATTTAAAAATTAAAATGTTAAAATCTTAATGGGATTTTGATTGGGATTAAATTGATTCTATAGATTACTTTGAAGAAAATTGACATCTTTATCAACTTGAGTCTTTCAACCCATGAATGTGATCTAACCCTCCACATATGTGGATCTTCTTTAATATTTACCAATGATGTTTTACGGTTTCTGAGTATAACTCTTGGATACTGAATGAATATTAATTCCTAGAATTTTTTGTTTTCTAATACTATTGTAAACATTATCTTTCATTTCAACTTGCGTATAGCTAGATTATAAAAATTCAGTTGAATTTTGCAATATTTACTTTGTACCTAGCAATTTTACTAAATTGACTTAGTATCTTTGCTAGTGTGCACATATTTCTTTGAATTTTCGTATTTCTATGAATTTTCAATACAACCATGTTCTCTGCACATATTGATGGTTTCTTCCTTTATAATCTTTCTTTATACTGTTAAGCTCTTTTTCTTGCCTTATCACATTGGTTAGGACCACCACTATAGTGTTTTTGGTAGATAGCATTTATCATTTTAAGGAAGTTTCCTTCCATTTTAAGTTTTCTCAAAGTTTTTTTTCTTAAACCAAGAATAGATGTTAAATTTCATCAAATGCTTCTCCTGCATTTATAGCTAATGATCATATAATTATCTTGTTTTGCTCATGATGTATTATTCTTTTCGCATATTGCTGATTAAGATTGCTAGTATTTTGTTTACCATTTTTGAATCTACATTCATGAGTGAGATTTGCCTGAATTTTCCTTTCTTATATTGTCAGGCTTGGGCATCTAATTAATGCTTAAATTCGTAAAATTAGTTGAGGGAATGAGAGCTCTTTATTAATTCTCTGAAATAGCTTGTAACAGATTATTATGATTTTTTTTTAAATGTCTGAAACTCACTAGTGATGTCAACAGCTTTTAGTTCAATATGTAGGAAGGTTTCAATCTACACATTCAATTTCTTTCATGGTTATAGGATTGCTCAGGGTTTCTATTTCTTGAGTCAGATTTTCCTAAGAATGTGTCTGTCTCGTATAAAATTTCAAATTTAGTGACAAAAATTTTCAATAGTGTCCTCTTATTATTTGTTTCAATGTCTGTAGTCTCTGTATTTATATCACTATTTCATTCCTAATGTTGTTTATGCTTTCTCTCTTTTTTCTCGGTCAGTCTTACCAGTTTTATCGCCGTTATTAGTCTTTTCAGAGGACCAACTTCAGGTTATAATAATTTTCTTGCTTGTGTTTATTTACCGTTTTGTTAATTCTTACTTTTATCTTGATTAGTTCCTTTCCTACCTTTCTTGAGTTTATTTTGCTGACCTATTCCTAACTCCATAAAATAGATGCTTAGCTAATTAGTTTTATTTTTCTTTTTTTAACATAATGTTTTAGGCCTTAAATTTCTCAGCATTATTTAGCTCTATCCCCAAATTTTTGCTATGTGTTTTTATTATAGTTCAGTTCTTAATATTTTCTAATCTCCACTACATTTTCTTCTGTGATTCCCTGGTTTTTTTGAAAATGTGTTTCTGAATTTCTAAGTATATAGGGATGGAATGGGGGAGGGGGTTCTATTAACTTGTTATTATCAGAGAATGTAGTCAGTATGATTTTAATCCTTAAGAAGTGTATTGAAATTTGCTTTATGACCAAGTATATAGTCAATTTTTGTAAATGTTCTGTGTGTACTTGAAAAAAATGTGTTTTTGCAGTTTTGGGGTATGTCTATGGTGGCAATGAAAATGTGCCACTCAGGTCATAAGTATGTGCAAGTCAGCTCTCCTGCTGTGGGGAACATAGTTGACTGAAGCTCTAACAGCTATTTATTTGGATCCACCAACACATCTGTGTTGAGACCACTTTTTCTCTGGGCTGCTCCTGATTAATAACTGAGCATGTTGGGATATTAGCACAGATCCATTCCTGTGAGATACGAGACTCCTTTAATAGGCAACTTTGGCTCAAGGCCACCCCCACAGTTTGGACAAACCATTTGTAGGCACTGTAATCTGAAACTCTTCCTGATCATTTCTCCTTCCTTCTCCCATTCTTTCAGACCCGCATTGTAGTCAGAAGGTTCTCCCTGTCTACTCCTGCATCCTTCCCTTTATCCTTCAAGGGCAGTTTCCCTAGTAAGCCTCTGGCACATCTAATCCCAACTTGGCATCTGTTTCCTGAACTGACATAACGACATTTAGGTCAGTTGTATTAGATGTGTTCTTAAAATGTTCTATATCCTTTTGATGATTTTTTTTTTTTACTGTTTGTTCTACAAGTTACTGATTCTTTCTTCTTAGTAATTGCTAATTTTTGTTTAATATATTTGGAAAGTTATTTAATATATAAATTTAACACCAACATATCTTCCTGTTCAATGGAATTGCTTAACATCTCAAAGCGTCCCTCTTGTCTCTAGAAATACTTTTTGCCTTAAGTCTTTTAGCTTGATATTAAGATAACTAAACCCAGTACATAGTTTCTGGTACATCTTTTTCCATCCATTCACTTTCAAATTCTCTCTATATACGCTTGCTTAAGATACATTTCATATGAGAAGCATATGATTAGATTTTTAAAAAAAATTAATTCTGACATGCTCTGTATTTTAGGTGAGGCATTTATTTATATTTGTTATAATTATTATATTTCCAGGTCTAGAGCTATCATGTTTTTTGTTTTATTTCTCTTTTTCTCACAAGTCCATTTATCTTTCTATCCTATCTTGCCCTCTTTTAGATTGATTCATTTTTCTACTTTCATTTTTTTCCCCCCACTGGCTTAAGAGCTGTTTCTATGTGTGTTTTTTTCTAGAAATAGTAAAAAATAACTTACCAAAATCAAAGTTACTCAAAAATTTTACTCCTCTGAAAACTATAATTTCTGTTTACAACTTTCTGAACTTACAGCTATTATTTTTGTGTATTTTAATTCTATCAATTTTTCCTTTGAAATCCAAATCTGTTATTATTATTTCTTTATACACTTAATATTTCATCTATTTTTCACTTTCTCTGTGCTTTGTTCCCTCTTGCTTCTTATTCTTTCCATCAGGACTAATTTTTCTTCTGCCATGAGTAAAGTTTTGTTGGTACCAAATTTTGTTTTTGTATGTTTGAAATGACTTTTCCCCTTTCGCTATGGATACAGAATTGAAAATGGCAATAATTTTCTCTCAGCCCATTGAAGATATACATTATCTTTTGCTTTCTACCGCTGCTAATGAGTATAAAGTTGTCTGTTACTCCTTTAAAAATAATCTTTTCTCCCTCACTGCTTTAAGATTTATTTTTTATTTTTATTTTTTGTCTTTGGTGTTCTGCAATTTCACTGTGAGATAGATATATATATCTTGATTCTGTGGGTTAATGTATTTTATCAATCCTGAAAAATTTCAGCCCTTATGTCTTCAGATATTGTCTTTTCCCCATCCTCTTCCTCCTTTCATAGTGTGACCTTAATTTGATGTTTGTTAAAATTCTTGGTCTATCCTCCACATCTTTTTTCCTCATTCATATTTTTACTCTTTGTCTCTCTTTGCTGTATTTTGGAAATGTTTTTCAGGTCAGTCTTCCAGTATACTTATTCTCTTCACATGTGCTTATTCCACAAATCTGTCTATTGAGTTCTTTTTTCCTGGAAGTTCTTTTGATTCTTTTTCAAGATTTCTTGATCATTTTTTTATAGTTTCTTATTCTTATATATATTTTCATGCATTTTATTTTTATAAAACATATTAAACATGGTTGTTTTATAGTCTTCATCGTATTATTCCAGGATCTGAAAATCTTGTAGGTTTGTTCCAACTATTTGCTGCTCCTTGCTCTTAGTTCTCAGTGCCTTATTCCATTGTGTGTTTGATTTCTTTCTTTCTTTTTTCTTCTTTCTTTCCTTCCTTCCCTCCTTCTCTCTTTCTTTCATTTTCTCTCTCTCACCACTCCCTCTCTCCCCACTCACTCTCTGTCGTTTAACTTTAATCTGCTAATTTTCCTTGACATTTTGTATGTGGGAATACTTTGAGGTCCAGGATAAATTTGGCTTCATCTACAGAGGATTCACTTTTGCTTCTGCCAGGTACTGGAGGCATTACAAGTTCCTGGGATGACTCCAGTTAACATTCTCCGCTTAGGGTATTCAGACCGCCCGAAGAGCGTGGATTTTTTGCTGTAAACTATCATGTACAGCTTGTGGTTTGAATGTCTTGTAATTCCTGGCACTTGTGTCCTACACACAGAGACACAGACACATCACACACACACACACACGCACGCACGCACCACGCACACACCTTATTCTCGTCAGTGATAAGCTTGAGGCAGATGGTTTGCTTACAGTCTCCAGGAGTGGGAGGTGTTTCTAAATTAACCTTTACACTACACTACAGACAAAGCCTTTGGAAATGTGATCTTTATCCTGGAAGATCTACTACTAAGCTCCCCATCTTGGTTAGACCTAGGGTTTTAGTTCCTTTTTACAACCAATGAGGCCATAGATAGCAAAGTTCAAATTTACCAAATTCAGCAAATGCCCTTAGAGGGCTGTGCTCTACTTAACATATCTGAGCTCCACTTCACTCAACTCCTGAACCTAAGAATGCTTAACTTTTCTGCTCATTCACTGATGCTCTTAAAAAATTATTTTTAATCCCAAATTTTTAGTTGTGTTCAGTAAGTATATTGATTCACTTGCCATGTTTCAATAAATGAAATCAATTTTTAAAGAAAGAAAACACTCATGTTTTTTATTTCAATAGTCTCTATTTAAATAGTGCAGACATCCAGTATCCACTGAACATCCACCACAGTTTTTGTAGATTAATCATACTGTGTATTGGGAAAGTGCTTTTAACTTTTCAAATTGCTTTCACATGTATCTGTGGTTCTCAAGTAGGGTGGTACTGCCATTCAGGAGAGTTTTGAAAATTTGAAGGAGTTGTTTTGATTGTCATTATGAATGGGACCATTATCAGCATTTAGTGGGGAGCCAGGAATGCTGGACTCCTACAACGCCTAAGACGGTCCTGCCCAAAGGATAATTGTCCTGTGTCTCATGTGACTTTTGAATGTGTCCCTGGACATTGAAAGACTAAATGTCTGTGTTTTCTTTCCTATTCCCTTACCCCCTCTCATAACAAGGGATTATTTTTACACAGTATTTCTTTATAAGATTTAGCTCATTTGTGAGAATATCTTCTTTTCCATTTTCTCCACTTTGATAATCTTTAATTTGTCCTGGCACATTACTTTTACTTCAATTAAAATTGTATCCCTCTGTTTTTTACCGTATGCCAACAAGTCCAGTTTGTTATTACTTCTCCTAACATTAGTTTCATTGCGGTGAACTCCCCTACTCCTTATTTATCTTAAGTTTTAAATCCAAACTAACATGTTCGTTCTAACTTGTTGCTACCATCTTACTCTTTCACTGTGCCTTTCAGTGGATTCATGGCAAGGCATTTATAGATTGAACTAGATTTATAGATTGATCTAGAAATAGCATCAAATAACTTACCAAAATCAAAGTTACTCAGTGACTAAATGTACTACGAGGTGAGCAACCATAGATGATATATAAACAAACGTGTGTGGCTGTGTTCCAATAAAACTTTACTTACAAAAACGGGTGGTGGGCCAGATATAGCCAGGTGTTATAGTTAACCACACCTGCCATATGCAATGCTGCTTTTCAAAGCATTCCAGACAGACACACAACCAGAAAAATTATACTTAGTTATAATTCTCTTTCATATTTTTCTGTATTTCCCAAATTCTCTAACTTGTATTGTTACTTTTATGTATTACTTTTATATGTGTACATTTATTTATTTCACAACTTTTTATTTATTTTCTGGGGGAGGAGTAGTCCATAGTGCATGTGCATAGTTCCAGATTGAAAATACACAAAAGCTAAATTTTGAACGGTCTCCTTCCAACCTCTGTTCCAAGCCACCTATGTCTCCTCCCCACAGACAACCAGTGTTAATCTCCCAAAGACATGTGACCATACGCAGCCAAGTTAGCAAGGCCACTGTGGTGTATGACTCCAAGGGACACCATTTATATTGAGCTACTGACATGGAATACAATGGAATCACGTCTCCTGGAGTTGTGCGATGCAGTGTGACTTGACCAAAAAACATTTACTGAGTACATTAGTATACACTTACGAATATATGTAGATACATATGTGCATGCGTATAATTTCTACCGCCCCCTTTTCAAAACCAAGGATAGTATATTGTCCACACCACTCTACACCTTGACTTTTCTTCTACTTAATAACATATTTTGATACTCTTTTCATATCAGTTTATAAAATGTCCTCATTCTTTTTGATGATGGTGATGGTAGTGGTGGCGGTGGCGGTGATGGTGGCTGCTTACTAAGTCCTTTCTGTATGCCAGGCACTGCTCTAAGCACTTTGCATGTATCAGCTCTACAGTGCTCACAACACCCATGAGATAGACACAGAGAGGCCTGACCCAAACTGGCAGTTTATATGTTCTCACCCTCCGAGGTTAAAAAAGGATTTTTACCTGGTTCCTTCTAATACCCGTGTGGTATAGTGTAAAAACCTCCTCTCCATTCGGAGTTCTTCTTGCTGTAAGTATGATGCAAGGACCCAATAGCATTTTTTCCCTGATGGCTCCAGTTCTTCCCAGCACTGTTTCCTGATGCCGGCTTTCTCACACGTGAAAGTCTTCAATGATTTGGGCCTATTTCTGGACTTTATTTCATTGTCTGTCTGTCTGTGTAATAAAGTGCCAATGCCACATGGTTTTAATTCTTGGAGTTTTAATATCTGGTAGGATTTCATGTTCTCGTTAGTTTCCTTTCTCAGAACTATCCCAGATGTTCTTGACTTATTTTTTCCAAATTAATTATTTTTTACATTGTGGCAAAATTTACATTACATCAAATTAACCACTTAACCACGTTAAGTGTACAATTCAGAGATATTCAGTACGTTCATCTTATTGTGCTACCATCACCACTATTTCCAGAATCTATTTTTAAATCTATTTCCAGAACTTTTTTTTATCATCCCTAACTGAAACTCTGTACTCATTACACAATAACTCCTATTTTCCCTTCCCCCCAGCCCCTGGAATCACTATTCTACTTTCCATCTCTATGAATTTGACTATTCTAGGTACCTCATATAAATAGAATCGTACAGTATTTGCCTTTTTGAGTCTGGCACCTTTCACTTAACATAACGTCCTCAGAGTTCATCCCCATCATAGCCTGTCTCACTTCTTCATTTCTTTACACAGATGAATAAAATTCCATCATGCATCTCTGCCACCTTTTGTTTGTCCATTCATGTAGATGGCCACAGGGTCGTTTCCACCCTTCGGCTGTTGTAAATAATGCTGCTATGAACATGAGTGTACTTCATGTTAATTTCGAAATCAGTTTGTCCAAGTCCAAACCAGAAATCCTTCTATTGCTTTTATAATTACTCTTTACCCGTCTCCCCGCCACGCTTCCCCCATACACACACTTCCCAAGGGTCACTTTTATTTGGTTCAATCACAACATGCCCCAGATACATTGCTGGACTTTCCTTCCATCCCCGCAGAGCCGCCTGTGGTTTTGCCTGCCCAGCATTCCTTCCTCTCTTTCTAATAAAGCTGTCAAACTGCTCTCCAGTCTTCCTCTTGGAAAACCACCTCTCTTTTGCTCTCAACCTGCGACTCTAGCCACTGGCTTCAGGAGTTTGTTCTGAGGGGCTTTACCAGAACTCTCAATAGTAAATTGCTCTTCTTGTATGTACTTGCAGACCCCACCCTCCTCTAGCAAATGGAGCTGCCTGGGTGTCCCCAGATGTGTCTTGACTTCGTGCCTCCGGAAGGCCCTTCTTGCCTGTTGCTTCTTACACTGGCCCCTCTGGAAAGCTTTTCTGCTTGTCTTATGTCTGTAATTCTGGAGCTGCTGGCCTCCTTCCTCTGCCACTTAGCCCCTCCATCCTGTTTAAGAGCCATCTTTCACCCTGAACAAGCCCAATCATGTCTGATCTCTGAAGTTAAGCAGAGTCGAGCCTGGTTAGAACTTGGATGGGAGACTACCTAGGAAGACCAGGTGCTGTAGGTGTAAGAAATAAAAAATAAGGGATTGTAAACTGACAAGTTTCTTGCAATCTGTGAGGGCAACCAAGGGTTGCCTCGCCTAAAAAAAAAAAAAAAAAAAGAGCCATCTTTGCACTTGCCTGATTCACCTGTCAGTTGTACTCATGCCTCTCACCTCTCCATTACCCACAGCACGTAGTACACTGTTTTTCACATAGTAGGTGCTGATCTGAATTGGGTTAAACCAAGATCATCTTCTGCTGGCTTACACTCAAGGAAAGCAACCAAAGGCCTCCCACGCCAGCAGCAGAATCACAGGGGATTGTTACTGACATGTCCTGTTGGTGACCTGTGCCGTCTGGCACAGCCTGCTTCCCCTTAAGGTCCAGCTTTTCATTCTGATCCTGGTCACCTGCAGGGTTCTATGTGTCTTGGGTTCCTGTGCCTGAGTCACCACCTTCCCTGTCCAACTCTGTGATGAGTTCTGAACAGCAGGAGGCAGGGAGGCTGCAAATATGATCTCGTTCTTACTCAGCATACTGTGTGGAGGGCTCTTCACTTTTCGGTCCCAGTTCTCTTCCTGAAAAGTTCTTTGCAGACCGATTTTTCTGTGACCATGTGCATGTTTGTGTGTTTCATTGTATTTCTTGTCCATCTTAATCTTTCTCTTTGTCTTTATTTCTAAACATGTAAAGTTCACTTATTCAAAAAATGTTTACTAGGTATTTCCTTTGTGCTGGGCACATGCAGTGAACGAGACAGGCCAAATATCTACTCTCATGGATTTTACATCCTCATGGATGGGGGAAGGAAGCAGGCAATTAGCAAGGAAACATAAATTAGCACAGTAATTTCAGAGAGTGAGAAGTGCTAAGAAGAAGATAAAATAGGATAATGTGCTAGAAAATGATTTGGAGATAGGTGGAGAATATTTTAGACTTTGGTGATTCTGCTTCTTTCTTCTTAGAATTCAGCTTCCATGCTGTTAGGAGGCCCATCCTGCCACATGGAAAGACCCATATAGAGGATAATTGAGGCCCTCAGCTGAGCTCCCAGCAGGAAATAAATAAGGCAATGAATTAAAAAGCAATGGGTGGGGAGGCAACTTTAAAGGTAGGTCAGAAAAGGCATTTTCGAGGAGGTGGTATTTGAACTTAGATTTGGAAAGTAATAAGGAGATATCCATATAATGAGTGGAGAAAGAATATTCCAGGCTGAAGGAACAGCATATGCAAAGGGCCTGAGGAAGAAAATTGTTATTATTATTATTATTATTATTATTATTATTATTTTATTTTTTTAAAGAAATGGTAGAGGGTGATAGCATGATATAGGTTGGAAAAGCAGGCCATGAACAGGTCAGGTAAGGCCTTTTAGGTAATGCCAAAGGGGTTAAGAGCAGTGGGAAGCCACTGGAGGGATTCAGTTTGTGCTACGTAAAGACCTCTCAGGCTACAGAGGGGAACAGGTTCTGGGGGAGTGCCAGAGGGCAAGCTAGAGGAAGAGCTAGTCTATAAAGTGTATTCTCTTTACAAATATTTAACCTGCGAAAAAAGCCAACATACAAAAGGTACATTGGATGTGATTCAGATGTGGACACTCAACTCCAGAGAAGTCAAGTAACTTGAGCGATTTATATAGGACCGATCTAGAAGTCCCTGAGGGCTCAAGAATCAGATCAAGGGGACTGAGGGGGTGTGCAGCAAATGCCATTTAGTTTAATTCCCCCTATTTTGCTTCAGTCACCAGTTTGGTAAGAAAATTTCAACCATCTGCAAGTAATCCAAATGTCTTACTAACCTGCCTACCCCCCCCCCGAAACACACACACACACACAAAAAAAAAAAAAAAAGGAAAAGAATAACAGAAGCCAATTCCCGAGCTTGTACGCCTGCATTCTCCACAATCATTTCTCTGTATTACAGCTCTTGTCATTTTACATTATACATGAATAACTAATCAACCAAACACAAACCCACTGATGAAAAAAATGCATGTTGGATCTAGAATATGAGCAGGGTAAAGAGTAATATTAATTTCACTGGTAAATAACAAAATGAGAGCAAACATGAGAGATAGTAAGACGAGAATCGTGTTTCTGAACACTTCTCAGAAAGGAAATTTCACAAGAAACAAGTGAACGGGGAAGACTAGGATCAGGTTGACCATATTTAGAGGACACTGATGCCATTCTTTTTTCTTCTGGTATTCATAAGCATAAGGAACATCATCCTGAATCAACCAGCTGGCCATTTAAGCCACCATCTGTCTGTCTCACCCTGTTGGGCAATTCATATAATCTTCCACTATTTCCTAATGGACAGATAGGTGATAGTTTTAACCCACCAACCAAGTCTTATGCTTCTTGAACTTCCATGGTGTGTAGCCCCATGCTAGGTATGTGGTAGGTCACCAATAAATGCATCCTTCCACAAACTTAAATGAAGTCTGTCTCTGCCTGACATGTGTTTCTTGACCACTGAGGATGAACTCCTAATCTCTACTTCAAAGGAGTCTTCCAAAGCTTTCCTCCTCTTCCTCCTGGACTTCTTGGTGGCATCTGACAGTGTTGAGATGCTTCAATTGTCTTTTGTGACTCAGAACTTTCCTGGTTCTAATCTTTCTTCACTCATGGCCTCACCACTAGTGATTCCTTTTCCTCCTTCTGCACTTCCAAGTACATATTTCACAAACTCTGTTTTACTCTCTTGTCACTCTTCCCCACAAGAAATGAGCTGCGTCTCATTTTAAATCAATGTCTATATATATCAACATCTGTCACACTGTATGCAAAGTACCTGTTTATAGGCCTGTCTGTCCACGTAGACTTCAAGCTCCTCTTGGTGCTCCCAGTGCCTGGCACAGAGCTGACAGTAACTATATGTTCATTATGCACCAGCCTAAATGAGAAAATTCTGTCCTTCAAACTATTCTTGCAGGTAGATCAGGTAGAGAGTATTATCCTCATTTTATAGAGAGGACCCTGCACGAAGCTCAAGGAAGTTAAGCAAACATTGAAAATGTGATTCCTGGTACTGGCTACTGAGATTCTGTGTCTTCAGCACAATAATCATTCTGAGAGTGCCAATTGTAAAAGGACTGTCAAGTTCATCTCGATGCTGTGTAAATACTGGTGTCCAGCCCTTTTCCTGCTCTTCTGAACAGGCTTAAATTTGTCAGTGCCTCTCTTAAAATATAGCCTGCAGGACTAAGCATAAAACTGCATGTGGCCTGACCCGCCAGCACGCTCTGGGATTATTGCTTTCCTCCCTCCACACTCTGCTGTTCTATTAATAGAGCCTAAGATTGCATTAGGGTTCTCAACAGCCTCCTTGCGCTGTAGGTTCGTATCAAGCTTGTGATCAGCTAACCCCCGGGTCTTCCTCATGAACGTCTTCTGTCAAGCCAGGCCTCCCCATCAGCCACTGGGGCAATTGATTTTTTGAAGGCTCATGATTATCTATGACTCAGACTGGAAGGTACAAAACAAGGTCTTGTCCTTCTTTCTTGTGTGGCATCTGCTGAGTAGATGATGGGGCCTTGGGGGCCCGTTCAGAAGCCAGAAGCATGACTAGCCACTGTCGAGGAGGCCTGCAACATCATTCGATCCACAAAAGCAAGAGGATGCTGATGAAAATGGTTTGCTTCAAATTATTCTTATGTTCATTCTTTCTCCTTTTGGATCATGAACCCTTCTGAATCTTGTTCTAATTCTGGGTGTTTATACACAGAGCCTCTTGTTCCTCCCACCCATGGGCATAGCCACACTTTTATTTCTTAGGCCCCCTCCAAGAGGTATTATTTTTAGCATGAGTGTCCTACTCAGCAATTTGCTCTACAGTCTGTCCTCTATTGTCCCCGCATCTAATCTTTTCTCGTTTTCTTCTCCCGGGCTTTGTATGTCAATATTATGTTGATTTCAGCCTATCTGAATCTCCCCTTCACGGGTGACATTCCATCCTCCCTCTCCTCCCTTTCCTTTAATTAGTTTTCTCAGCCACTCGGAATTAGCATTTGGTAGTTGTAGAAACTGCAGTGTGGGCTATTGTGGTAGGTCTTGGTTTCAACCCCAGGAAAACTCTGGATCTGTGGGCCTTCGTTCTCAGAATACGAGAGCAGGGCCCTCAAGTCTGGAGTCTGGGGCCCCGAGGGGAGAGACGGCTTCTCTTTCCTCTGCCAGGAGAGGGAACTGAAATGCATGGGCGCAAGTAGGCGTTCCCACCAGCCACCAGAAGAGGGCGTCATACCCACAGTCCTCCAAAGTTGGAATTTCTCGTAGAAATAGATCTTGTCCGGGATGGCCTCCTGAAGACTCAAAGACAGGGTGGGATGACACTACAGCCATGCTATTATTGCTGCTTTAGCCACCTCTAATACTGTGTAAGTGATAAAAAACAAAGAATTTTGAAGAAGCGGACCCATCATTGGTCTAAACTAATGGGTGGGTTTGTGGGCCTGAGCTGTGAGCTTGTTACTGGCAGATTGGCAAGCTGATGGGAAGCTATGAGGCTAGGCAGTGGATATGACTATGAGAATGTTTGGAGTTCACAGATGTCACTTGCAGAGTGTGCAAGGGCACCTGGGTGGAGGGGCCCTGCATATTTCTAGCTATGACATTTAGGTTTCTGTTTGGCAAGGCAGGTCATGATGGAGATGGGGCAAGTTCCCAAGTGGGTGTAGAGGTGTCAGGGAAGGTGACGGTGGCACTGTGTCAACCATTTCCAGGTGGAGTTAAAAGGCATAGCCATTTTCTTTTGGGGGCCCCAGAACCTTTCATCAAGACTCAGTTGGTAACTGATTAAAAAAAGAAGAAATGGAAGATTAAGCCCAAGAGGCCAGAGGAGAAAATGTGTTCCAGGTGGAAAGGACTGTTACTCTATTAACACTGCCGGGTGTTCAGGCAGCCCACTGTTCTCCCACCCTCCCAGGCATCGCTGGGCGACGGCCAGGTCTAGGAAGCAAAGGGCTCCCTAACTGACAAGCAGTGAAGACGTTTAATAAAATATTTACTTACGTGTATAAGAATAATGATGACAGAATGATAAACAGCAGTTAAACAGCTTTAAGGTGCATGGGAGAGCAGCCCTGGGATATTTTTAATGAGAACGGTAACTTTCTGTTTAGTTCCTGAGGCTTATGTCTTGTGCCTACTGTACCGACACTCATAAGAGAGAGCCATGGTTGGGGAGGGGTCACACCAAGATGTCACAGAGGGTCCCCTGCAGGAAGTTGCCACCCAGATGGGCTGCAGCCAGCCTTACTCCCAACCCCAAGCTACTGACTACCTCTTGTAACTCTTGAAGATTAAAGATTTCTAATCCCTGTCCCCACCACACCTAGAAGGATCCTTGGCTGTGGTCATTCAGTGAATGATATTGATATTAATTAGGAGTCTGGCCTGTTCTTGTTCAGCTAGGCTTGTGGGCAGCATTTACCCTGGTTGGGTGTGACAATTCTGAGGTGGAGACAAGAAAGAGAAAGACAGAGGAGACAAAAGGGAGCAGAACTCTCCAACTACACACTGGGTTTTTAGTGTGAAAATGGAAAAAGAAAAAAGGAAAAGTTTTTATGTCCATTAGAGAGTTTTTACATTTCCCTCTCGTATGGAAAAAAAAAATAAAAACAAAATTTCTTATCATTTAAGTAAAAAAGACCTCAATGTCTCTAAATATATCAAACAATGTTTGAAAAATAGGGTTTCACTCTCTCAAACCTCATACCATCTGACATTTTTCATGTTTTTTTCCAAATATTTTATGCCTCCAGTTATGTCTCTGTTAGAAAGATACCACTTTGGCTTTCCCATATTATACACAGCTAGGACAGACTTAGGGTCCATAAGCACATGCTTATTTTCACTTTCCTGGAAGAAAACAAACTAACCCTGAATTTAAGAACATGCTCAGAAGTGATAATTCTTGAGGAAAGAAGCTATTTATTTAAGGGAAAAATACAAAAGGCCCATTCCTTTTGCACATGGAATTTATACTTGGTGGAATTTTCATGAATAAAAATTCACTAAATACTTTCTGGTAAAAATATTGTTTGCTTTTTTGGTACCAAGTCTGCCATGTCTGTTCTTAAGGGTAAGGCTTATAAGACTACGGGAGACAGATAAAGTGAACAGACTCGAATCAGCGAGGCACTTGGCACGGCAGTGAAACACAATACCAAAAAGTAAACAAAGAGCATTGTATGAAAAAGAGCAGGTTTAAATTAATCTTGCTTTTCCAATCTGAAAACATGCTCATGGTTGTTAGTAACTGAGCCAAGACATTTAAATCATATATATACTTTTATAGCTTGACAGTGACCTTTTATAAACTGTGCAGTGGGGATAAGAAGATGAGCAAAGAGATGCTCCAGAAAGAGCATTTTAGGTAATTAAACATGAAATGTGTTGCAATCTGATAACATTAATAATACGCAGTCACTACTTTATATTTAATATGCAATTCATTTGGCCAGTCTAACTAAAGCACTCTATAAATGTTAGCATATGAATCCTGTTGCAAACCTATAAAGTAAGCAGCTCTATTTTAATGCATTTTATAATATCTCTGTATTAGTCACCTATTCTGTGTAAACTTGGTAGCTTCAAACAAGTATTTATTATTTCACACAGTATCTGAGGGTCAGAAATCAGAAACGGCTTAGCTAAAAGGTCCTGGCTCAAGGTCTCTCATGAAGTTGTAGTTAAGACGTGGGCTGGGGTAGCTGTAATCTGAAGGCTAGGCTGGGGCTGGCAGGTCCATTTTTAAGGTGTCTAACTCACAATTCTGGCAAGTTAGTTGGGGCTGTTGACAGGACCTCTCCATCGGTCTACTTGAGTGTCTTTAGGACATGGCACCTGGCTTCCGCCAAACCGAGTGATCCAAGAGAGAAAGAGCAAGGTGGCCGCCACAGTGCCTTCTATGACCTAGCCTCGGTATTCACCCACTATTACTTCCTCTGTATTGTTTGTTTGTTTATTCTCATCAGTATGTTTTAAAATAATTGTGTTCAGCTTTGGTTGCACATTAGAATCGCTTAAAAGGTTTTAAAAAGGCCACGCCCAGACTGTCCCCCAGACCAGTTAAATCAGAATCTCATGGATATACCCAAGCATCAGTATTTTTTAAAGTTCCCAGGCATTACTACAGCCCTGCCACCCTGAACACGCCTGATCTCATCTGATCTTGGAAGCTAAGCAGGGTCGGGCCTGGTTAGTACTTGGATGGGAGACCACTTAGGAATACTAGGTGGTGTAGGCATTAAAAAAAATAAATTAAAAAAATTATTTAAAAAGATAATAATAAAGTTCCCAGGAAAAAGTACCGTATAGCTGCACTGACCTGCGTTTGCCTCAGTTGAGATAATTCCAATACTGCTTCACCCATAAAAGATTATTCGGAAGAAAATTATTTAGAAATCTTAGATGCCATGGTAGTCTAAGAAAAATATGCATTCAAAAGAGAAGGTATTAAAAGTGAAATGAAAGTAAGTTCCATTTCTGGTAGCATGGCAGACTGAATAACTTGAAAATCCTCCCATTACAAATCATCTATAAATACTGGGCAAAATGCAGTAAACACCCATCGAAACGTGCCAGAAGCAAAAGAGAGATGACAGCATGGTGAGCAAGTAAGCGGAGGTGGAGCTGGCTTCCGGCAGGTTTACTGGCCTTGAAAGCCTCAAGTCTGAGCATCCAGATGAAAAAGAGACTGTGGTTTGGGCCCATTAAAAGTGGGGAGATGGAACTGAGATTCCCCACATAAAACTGGAACCCTCAAAAGGATGAATCATTACAGAAATAATTCATTGGAAAAAAATCTTCCTAATGGCACAGGGAGACAAGAAAATTTGTTTTGGCATGAGCAGAAAGTGGAGAAAAATCTTTGCTGAGAATATGAAACTATCGCTCAAATTTTACGTAAATTTGGGGCTGGAATTTACCCTACCTGTAGGGTCCAGGATTCCCGAACTTGAAAAATAAAGATAAAAATACAAGCCCAACACCAAACTACAAAAAATACGTGGATACAATCCACCATAACCAAAATGTGGTAAAAACAGGAGTCCCAGGAACCTCAGACAACAGAACTATCAGACAGACTGTAAAATAAGTGAGTTAAAAATTACTGAAGACATAAAAGAATATTTGAAACCATGAGAAAATATCTTAACACCTTAAAAAAAGTAGATATGTAAGAGAACTAAAAAGAACTTCTAGAAATTATACATATAGTCATTGAAATGAAAAACTCATTGGATAAGTTACATAGCAGATTAGACATAGATGAAGAAAACACTGCAAATGGATCTGAGGAAATTGCCCAGGAAGCAGCACAGAGACAAAGTGAAGGAAAGTCTGAAAGATTCAGAATATGTTGCATAAAGAGAGAACATGCATTATACACCTGATGTAAGTATCAGAACGAGAGAATAGGGAAGATGCAAGGGAGACAGGACTTATAGAGATAAAGGCTGAAAAACTTCCAGATTTGTTTAAAAAAAAAAATCCTAAAATTTTGATGTACAATGAATCTTAAACCAGGTAAATGAAAAAGAAATTCATACCTAAATACAGCATAGTAAGAATGCAGGAAGCTAAAGACAAAAAGAAAAACCTTAAAACCAGAAAGAAAAGGCAAGTTACCTACAAAGGAATAACATTCAGACTGACAGCAAATGTCTCAACAATAAATAGAGAAACAAGAAGATATGACATTAAAAAACAGTGCAGAGAGTAAAATAACTTTCCGTATAGAAGCCTATATCCAGAGAAATCATCATTCAAGGCTGAGAGTGAAATAAAACAATTTTATACTAATGGAGAAAGCATGTCACTCACATAGCCTCCCTGAAAAAATTACTAAAGGATGTGTTTCAAGGAAAAGGGTTGGTACCTAGAAAAAAGGAATAGTATGCTAGAAACAAAGGTGAACAAATTAGTAAACATGGACAAACCTGAATGATAACTATATAAAACTAAAATGACAACAGTGATTACATTGAGGGGTATAAAAAACAGATGGGTCTGAAATAACGAGGAACAATAACATATAAAAGGGAGTATGTAACTGATGACTCATTTTTAGCATATGGTATAGTTTTAGAGGGGTTGAATCATGTACAGGTTGAAAATTGTAATCACTAAAAGAAATAGAACTTACAACTTCTAAATTAGTTAAAGAGGAAAGGAGAACAAAAAATTCTTGATCAACAGAAGAAAAAAGTAAAAAACCTTAGAGAAAGCAGAATAAATAAAAAGTGCAAAGTGGGAATGAAGACAAATTTGAAAATGTCAGAAATCAGTAGATTAATAGATTCTCTTACATGCTGCTTATACAAATTGGAATAACACTTTGACAAACAGTTTAGCATTATCTTGTAAAGTTTTACATTCACATATCTTATGTCTCAGGAATCACTCCATAGAGAAATTCTTACCCACATTTAGCAGAAGACAAGAATGTTCATCATAGCACCACTTGTAACAACAAAAAATTGGAACAACTTGAAAGCCTGTAACAGAATGGATAAACTAAACTGTGGCATAGTCATATAATGAAATACTATACAACTATGGAAAAGAATGAACTACACCCAGATGAACAATCTAGTTGAATCTTAGTAATACCATGTTAAGTGAAAAACATAAGCCTCAGAAATTTTTCATAAAATTTAAAAATATGCATGTGATAAAAATGTGATAAAACTTTTTAAAAAGAGAAAGAATAATGAATACAAGATTGAGATTGGTGGTTACTTCACATGGAAGAACAGGTAGGGTAAGAGCACATAGGTAGTTGTAAGTCATTGTTACTATTTTAGGTTTACAGGCATCCATAATACCAAAAAATAAAATAAGGCCATGAATATATCCAATGATGTCAGTGTGTTTATGATAGAGATTCTGATTAATATATTTTTGTGCCCACAAGTTACATTAAAAATATCAGCAATCACATTACATGTAAATGGACTAAACTTACTAGTCAGTCAAATAAATAAGTGAACAAGATTTGGTTATATGCTGTTTATAAGAGACTCATCTAAAACTTAAGACTTTTAAAAAAGCACCTGAATAAAACCAAAGAGAGAGGAAGAAAATAATATTAGATATATATTAATAATACACAATGTATTATGTTCTTATATATGGTATATATTCTTATGATATATGTTCTTATATATAATACTACATAAAAGCAAAAATTATTGAAACAAAAATAGTGTTTACCAAACTAAAAGCTGATTCTTTGAAAACACTAGTAAAAGTAAACACTAGTTAAAAATGGGAAATCTCTGGCACAACTGACCCAGAAAAGACAGGATACATATACAATAATATGTGGAATGAAAACAATAGACATTATACATAGATATAGCAGAGAAAATATATTAAGAAAATTATGAATAACATTTTAATAAATTGGAAAATATCAATGATATGGACAATTTCCTTGAAAAATCTAATGTGTAAAAACTGCCTCAAGAATATAAAACCTAAAGAGATCCACAGATATTAATGAAAGGGAACCAGCAGTTAAAAATCAACCTAGGAAATGTTTATTCCAGACCCAGACATTTTACCAGCAAATTTTACCAAACATTCAAGGAACACATAATTCCAATTTTATGCACACTGTTCCAGAAAATGGAAGAAAGAGCATTTACCAGTTCATTTTATGAGGTCAGTATAACCAGAAAAGACAATACAAGAAAAAAATTACAGTCAGATTGACTTATGGACATGGATATTAAAAAAAAATCCTACAATGAAATTAGATGTTGATCATTCATTCATTCATTCATTAGAGTCATTTAACAAATATTTATTGATAGTTCACTATGCGCCAAAGGGCACTGTGCTGATACATGGAGATCAGAAACTGATGGGAGCTTGTGGCTTGGTGGAGGAAGTGAGCAATAAAACAAATGAGCACACAGGGTAAGGTACATAGAAGACATTCTGGCTGGATAACAGTGCATACCAAGGGGATTTGACTTGGTCAAGAGAGGTTAAGGAAAGCTTTCTAGGCAAATTAGTGGTGTAAAAATGGGTGTGGGAAGAATGTTTAGGAGACTATTGCAGGGGCTCAAGTGGGAGATCTAGGATGTAGTTGCAGGAAAAATGAATTTGAGAGGTATTTAGGAAGACCTAAATGTCACATACCACACACCTTCATGATGGACTGCATATGGGAAGGGGTCAACCTGGAGAGGAGTCAACCATGTTTCTAGGATGGCAGGGATTCTGTTCACTGATAGAAACTTTAAAAAGGTTCAGATTTAGGGGAAATGAGCAAGGTTTTGGACATGCTGAGTTTGGGGGACCATTAGGCAGGCTAAGTGGAAATGTTGAACAGAAAGTTAACCAGAGCCTGGAGCTCTATGGGGTAGTCACATTGAAGATTTTGAGTGGTATCAACATGCAAGTCAGAGGAGCTCACCCAAAAAGGGTATGTAGCTGGGGGTGAGAATGAACAGCAATATTTAAAGGAAAAGCAGAGGAGAAAGAGTCAGGGCAAACACAAAAAAAGAGGCTAGGAGAGGTAGAAGGAAAACCAGAAGAATGTGGGCTTCAAGGGGGCCTGGGGTAGAATGAGCTACAAGAAAAAGATGTGTCCAACAGTGTCATGGGCTGTTGCGATTTTAAGAGGGTGGGGGACTGGCATCATGCATCTGGAATTCTCCTGACCCAGGGCCTACAATAAGTGAGTGAGCTGGAGAAGAAATGCATAAATAATAATAATAATAATAATAATAATAACAACAACAACAACAATAATAATAAGCTATTACAAATAACAGTGCAGAGGGGCAGCATGAGAGAATTTTTTTGGAGAGTGAAAGTCTCTGCATCTCGTTTATGGTGGTGCATTTGTCAACTCTATGCATTTGTCAAAACTCACAGAATTACAGACCATAAAGAATAAATGTTACTGCATATAAGTTAAAAATAAGTAAAAATAATGTAGTAATGGAGATTTAAGATCTAGCTCTCTCCCACTGACTTTGTAACTGCAGCACTAGCCCCTCTCAGGGTTTTAATTCAGTTCAGTATCAGCTTGTGTAGGTCTACATCAGGGAACATGGGCACCCCACTCTCGCCTTGTGAAGGACAGAATAAATATGCAGGCAGCAAAGCCAAAGGGCATTGGACTGATGGCCAGAACCTCTCTCAGGAACTGACTGGTGGGGGTGGGGTACAGCCTGGTGAGCTTAGCTCTTCTGGGACCTGGATGTGCAATGAGGGGTTTGGATCAGGAAAGGCCTTCCTGCCTCTGATGGTCTGTGGTTCTGTCATAGAATCCCAAACACAATCCAATTAGCTCTGTTGTCTGCTTTTGTTATTGAGAATAATCATAATAAACAATTACTGTAATAACTGCTCTTCAACACGAGACCCCAGATGATTTGGGAAGCAGTGTGAAGTTACAGAAAATGTTTAGGCTTGTGGTTTAAAACTTTAAAGTGCCTCCTAAAAATCATATGAAGTAATGACTGATAATAAGCATGACCCACATAGGTATGCAGTGAAAAAAGGACTTTTACATTTGTTGACTTCAGTCCCTTCTCTCACCCCATCAATCCTGTCAGGGAGGAATTATCCCAATTTAGGAGACAGGGAGACTAAGAGTCTGGTCACCCAAGGCTTTCAGCGGTGTTGAAAATTTCTCAATATTCCACTTTTCCAAGACCCACATGGATTTGGTACAGTTTTGGTGTTGAGTGTATTCAATTGTGTCCTAATCCTATGAGAATTAATGGAAGAGTGTTAATTGGGCATCAATTCATGCTGAACATTAATCTAAGTATTTGATGAACCACAACTTTATGTTGCCCCTCATGCCATATTAACTCAATTTATTGTAATTATTTAAAACAATAAGGATAATTGTATCCTTATTGTTTTAAATACCCCATAAATTGAAGCCAGCCTGAATTTGGCCAGTCTGAAATCTGCTGGAGAAGATGCCTTTAGGAAGCGACAAACATCTTTTTGTAGTTTTCAGTGCGGGAAGGGATGGATGAAGTCAGGATTTATTAAGCACCTACTGTGTGCCAGGACCTGTGCTGCACTACACGGCTCCTAAGGTGGTGGAGGTGAGCATGTCTTAAGCTACTCTCGGCTACCTCCCCAGAAGGTGGGGAGTCGGGTTATTTCAATCGCATGCATTTTACTATTTCGGTATACAAATAATAAAAATATAATGAACGAGTTGGAGAGGGGTTTCCTTTCATAACTACCCTTCCCAGCCACCCCAAAGACGCTCTAAAACTATTTTTCACTATATACAAAAATCTGCTTTGAACCCCAGTCATTTGACCTTGACCCCTAGAAACCTACTTTATTTTTTAAATGCTGCATGATTAACGCGGAAACCCTTTCTTCTGCACTTTCTCACCACTGGAATCGCGTCAGTTTCTCAAAGTTCCAAAATAACCTTTCCCGGGCACGGATTCGTACCTCTGCCGGGGAAGGGCGGGGAGCGGCGCAAGCCGTGCCGGTGTGGAGCGAGAGCCAAAGAGAACTTCCAGCGCGGAAGCAAAATAAAACTTGTGGCTGGTGTTTGTGCGAGAGGGTCTCCGCAATCCTGAAGGCGCCCGATCCTTGGGGGTCTTGGGTGCCGCCGGAGGAGCGCCAGGGTTTGGGTTTGATCTCGACGTCCTTGACCTAAATTTCTGTGCGGTGGCTGGAAAAAGGGCGCAAATCCGGGCGGGCGTCTGGTGCCATCCCCGGATCCCGGCGGCCGCTGCCGGCGAACTTGAATGGAGAGGCCGAACTAACGGGGGTGGGGGGCGTCTTCGCCCCAGCCCGACTGAGGATCCGCGGGTAGCTCGCCGCGCCGCCCCCTCCCCGGATCCACCCGCCCCCCGCAGCCCATGTGATCCAGGGCAGTCAGGGTGCGCTCCCCCACGCCCAGAGCCCCGCCGGCCCGGAGGCGGGGCCCCCTCAGGCCGCGGGGTTTGTGCACCGCCCCCGTGGGTCCAGCCGCGGGGGGCCGACTGTGTGCGCGCGGGCAGGCGGGGGCCGCACCGGGGTGCGTGACGTCACCGGCATTGGTTACACGACGTTCTAGAACTCCGCCCCACGTGCGCCCGGGAGGAGGGGGAGGAGGAGGAGGAGATGGGGGTGGGGAGGAGGAGGGGGAGAGGTGGGGATGGGCCGGGGGGGCGGGGACGGGGGGTGTGCGAGCAGCAGGGCTGAGCTAAGCCGAGCCCACGTGTGACGGCTCTCGCCGCTGCCCCGGCTCCGCCGCTCGCACAGAGATTCGGAGGAGCCCGGGCGGGGGGGAGGAGGAGGGGGAGGAGGGAGCGGGAGATCTCGGGGCTCGGAGCCGGCCGCCGCTCCGCTCCGATCGCTGTGGGGCTCGGTTTTTTGGGGGTGGGGGGGCGGGGGGGCTCAGATATGGAGGCAAATGGGAGCCAAGGCACCTCGGGCAGCGCCAACGACTCCCAGCACGACCCTGGGTAAGTTTCCAGCCGCTGCCCACCGCGCCGCCTCGGGCTCGCTCTCCTTGCAGCGGCGGGGACGGCGGTGCGCGGAGCCCGGCATCTCCCGCGCCCCCCGCCCCTCCCGCGCGCCCCCCCCGTGGAAGTTACACACCTTTGGATTGCATTTCGCCGTCACCTTCTCCCCCACCCCACCTCCCGGCTCTCGCTCGCTCGCTCCCCCCCGCTTTCCTTTTAGCTTTTGTAAGTTACACGTCAAAATGGCCGATCTGACATCGGTGCTCACTTCTGTTATGTTTTCTCCCTCTAGTAAAATGTTTATCGGTGGACTGAGCTGGCAGACCTCACCAGGTAAGGGAGGGAGGGGGGGACTCTTGAGTCCCCCCCTTCTTGGCTTCTTTATTGCTCTTTGTTATCCCGGTGTAGGAGCCCCCCCCCGCCATTGGCTCCCCACTTCTCCTGTGCAAGGTTATTTTTTTAAATAGCAAATCCTCTCCGAGCCCTCTACGCGACCTCTGTTGTCGAATTTCCCCCGCGTGTGCAAAAAATGCAAAAACAAAACAGAATAACAACAGAAAACTACTTTTGTTTTTTGTCCTTGATCAAAATTTGCATTGCTTTTTTTTTTTCCACACCTTCTCTCCCCCCCCCCCCTCTCTTTCTCTCTCTACAGATAGCCTTAGAGACTATTTTAGCAAATTTGGAGAAATTAGAGAATGTATGGTCATGAGAGATCCCACTACGAAACGCTCCAGGTAAACCATTCCCTTCTGGATTTTGTCTTTATTTTAGAACAAAGTTTAAGTGTTATTTTTGGAGGTGTCTTCGGAAGTAGCTAAGCGGATTTAGAATGGGGCTCAGGCATGTGGCTGGTTTCGAACGTCGCTCTATTCTACCCCCGCCCCCATAACCCCAAAGGTTATTGTAAATTGGGGCTCAAACTCTGGATACAGCGATACCCACCTCTCCGCTTTAAGTCATTTATTTCCCGGTCGCTTCTTTTTCTCCTGTTTAAAATGACATTTAGCTTCATTCACTTTCCACATAGTTTTTTTTTTTTTTTTTTTTTAATGTATGCTTCTCCACATTCCCAGCTTCCCAAACTCTTAAGCCCCTGTTAGAAAGCTGGATGAATCTCTCTCTTCTAAGTGCCGGGTTTTCTTCAAAATAAAACAAAGCGTTAAGAAAGAGCAGGAAGGAGGAGAGGAAACTGAGGTGGCGAAAGAGTGGAGACACCAGCTTTTTCCAAGTTACCTCCAGCCGCCCGGTCCCCGTTCCACTTCCCCTATTAACCTTGGTGTGTTTTCTTGCGAGGTGGAGGGCCGCAGACTCGAGGGGGTTTGGGAGAGAACCGTGGGCGGT
This sequence comes from Eidolon dupreanum, assembly GCA_028627145.1. Lineage (NCBI taxonomy): Eukaryota > Metazoa > Chordata > Mammalia > Chiroptera > Pteropodidae > Eidolon > Eidolon dupreanum. The sequence goes on along the minus strand of CM053506.1, from coordinate 84,959,855 downwards.
TTGGGGGCAACTTTTGCTCTCCATTCTGTGGTAGGGTTCACTCCTTGTTGCTTTCAGTGGTGTCACATTTTCTTGTTTGTTTTTTTCCCTCTTTGTCTCGTTTCAGAGGCTTCGGTTTCGTCACGTTCGCAGACCCAGCAAGTGTAGATAAAGTATTAGGTCAGCCCCACCATGAGTTAGATTCCAAGACGGTAGGTTGCTTTTCGTTGTTGTCGTTCACCCCTTTCCAGGACCGATCTGGGCATTGACAGCCTTATTTAAAGGGACAGTGCCTTCTTTTGCTTTTATGCTGAGAGCTGGGTACTTTTAAGCAGAGCTTGCGAGTTGGCTGTAAAGTTTGCTTCCATGGCAGGGTTTGGGGTTTTCTTTTTAGAGCCTGCCCCACAGCAGCTTCAGAAGCTGCCAAGCGTAGGCTTGGGGGAGGGCCTGGCTTGTTGGGGGAGGCTATTTTCCGGGCCAAGGGACCATGCAAAGAAACTCCACCACGGAGCAAGGGCAACTTTTCTTTGTCAGCTGAGCATAGCATGCATTGCCGACTGTGGCTGTGGGAACTGGCTTTCAGAGGGCACAGCCTGCTTCACTGGGGCAGACGGGCACTGAGATGGAAGGAGGCGAGGGGGCGCTAATCCCAGGTCCAGGCAACAGGTTCCTCTTGGGGCACTTTGAATTTAGAATGGGGTTTGAGAAGGAAAGGAGACTCTCCCAGGGTGTCCAGTGGGCGACTCCAGATGGCGTGAAATCAATCTAAGGCTGATAAGGCCTTGAATTTCAAAGTGATTTGTTTTTCCTTTTTTTTTTTTTTTTTCTCAGATCCTTTATTCTGAGTGGGGGTACTTTTATAGCATTAGAAGGTTTTAAAGCCAGGTGTTGAGGTGTGTATGTGTGTGGGGGGGAAGTCTCTAGGTAGAGGTCAGAAGAGGAAGGGAAGACAGTATCAGTATATAATACGTTTAATGGGGGTGCATAATGTTTTATTTAGATCCCTGTGTTAGCTCTGTTTTTTTCCTCCTTTCTCTTTATATCTTCTAGAATTTCCCCATAGTTTTTATACATCTGCCGAAGCAGGGGCCCTGAGGTGACATTGGGATGCTGTGTTGGGGTGCTTGAGACTTCACTTCTCTGTGGTGGGGTAGTAGGACAAAGCAAGGGATTGGGTCCTAGTTCCAGCTGCCCCCTATGAACTTGTGCAAGTTGTTCCCTGCCTTTGGGCCTATGTCCTCTTCTTTAAAATAAACAGAATGGACCTGAGGTGATCTTCGAAGTCTCTCTTGGCTTTAACATTGAATGGAAGAGAAGAAAAGAAAAACTTGGGCACCTTTGGTGCACCTGCATTGATTTTACAAATTTACTCTCTTTCTCTGATCAGAGGTCAGATGCATGGCCCCTACCCCCAAGAAAAGACCCCACACACTCTAAGTTGCTTTTTGTACTGGGTTTGTCATAGTCTCTGGTCTAGCCTTTTTGCACTTTTAAGTCATTTAATTTCAGGGATCTCTCTAGGGTGATAATGGATATTTGACGAATTTTTTTACTCTTTGACTTTTTAGCTAGACATTTTAGAAAGCTAGTAAAATTAAAGAGGACAAATATTTCAAGGCACATTTGAGAAATTATTAACTACCTCCTCTCCCCACCCTGGATAGGAGTAAATAGTATTTGGTTTCTAAGGTGGCTGGTGGGTCATATCCCTCAGTATCTGGTGCAAAGCCTGCAGTTTTTCCCTCCCTAATTGTTTGTAGACATGTTTTGGTCACTTATTTAGTATAACCTAGCTTTTGACTTTGTTTCAACGTTCAGTGCAGGAGGCAGAAGCGGTTGGTTTATTGACATGGAAACAGAGGATCTTGTTTACCGTTACCTTAAAAGCTTTGTTTAGGTAACGCCGTTCACATCCAAAATAGTACCCTTAGTCTTTTCCTAGAGGATTTGTAGCTACAGTAAGTAGAGCTGTATCTAACTAACTAATGTTTTAATTTTTGGTAGTTTTCTTTTTTGTTCGTTTTAAAAAAAAATAGTTGACAGGGATGTGCAAAAGGTTGGGATTTGCCATACTAATCTTGACCTGTTCTCTCCCTTAGAGATCTCAGCGTGTAAACTTTGCACACTGAAGAACTCTCATTGTGGTACAGCACGCTGTTATCACAACACACAATACAGGGATTCTGAATTGGCTTTGAGTTTTGTAATTTTAGACAATTTTTTTAGCACTCCATTCTCTTTTCTGCTCAGCACCCTGTCCAGCTCCTGGCCTCTCCCTCTACATGTCCCTCACCTTTTACCCAACAAACAAGATGACTTCTTATTGCAATTGTGTGCTGGTCAGCTAAAAAAAAAAAAAAAAAGACTTCGGGAGAGTGTTTATGAAAAGACATGTGTGTCTTACGTTCGGTCAACGGAATGGAAACCCACACCTGTTGTATTTCTCTCGTAGACAGCTCTAGTCAGTGCTGAATACACCTGTAGATGCGGTAATGTTAATCTCGATGAAAAGGTAGTTTCCTAGAACAGAGATTTCGGTCTCTTTTAGTGTTTGAAAAGTAATCTCTCATTTCTCAGGTGATCTTTAAAGGTAGAAAACAAACATGCTGCAGACTTTTGTTAGGTCTTTAAACTACCTTAATAAAAGCAGTACATTTTTGTATGTCTTGCCCGCTGGGATCCTAAGGGATGTTAAGTCTGTGGTGTGCCTTTCCCCCCTTTGTGCTTTTTCCCAAAGCATTACTCTGTTTTTTTTTTTTTTAACATGGCAGAACTGAAAACAAGGTTTAGTTACATTTTGAAAGGGGAAAATTTTAATATGAAAGCCATAGTCTATAAATAAATAACTTGTAGAAATATTCATGCCACTATCCGCAATGAATTTCACCCAAAGATTCATGACATTTAGAAATCTAATGAAAACCAACAATGGGAATATTTTTTGTTCCTTCCCTCCCCATGTTTTCTATCCAGCAACTTTCTCCCCCTTAAGTCAGCCTATTTAAATTCAAATGATTCAGTAGGAATTGTTTTGAATTTTAAAGCCAGCCCCTGATTGAGACTCTGTGTTCTGTGTCTAACCTAGGGTGGAGGATGTTTTTCCACTGGGATTTGGGGTTAGGGTAGGGGATACCCTAACTGTTACAATACTTTCTGACTTCTTTTTTTTCAGTAATTTTTCTTTTTAATCTCTCCCCACAATAGCCTTTCTTTTCTAATTTGGGTTTAGGTTGCTTATAGATTTTTTTTAACCCCTGTGATTTTAAAAATCCAGGTGGATTTAGCTCATGTGTTTCCTTTTACTTTAACTTATTACTATTATTTTTTAAGAACCAAATCAGGCAACATAATTTTTGACCCATACTTTTTTTGAGATATAACTACAGAAGGAACTATTTATTTATCTTAGGTAACTTTACTTTTGCAAAGATGCATGAATTAATTCAAGCAGAGTATTTTGTTGGATGTCTTTGGGGAGTTTTTGGATGTTGTTGATTTAAAAAATTTTTGGAATCCCTTTCCTCTCCTGTATTGTTGAGTTATCACTAGGGAGAAGTACCATCCAGTTCCTACTGCTGGAATATTCTTATATTTAATTTTCAGGATATGGTTTTTTTCAGTGATGATGTTTCCATCTTTTCTCCCAGCCATGCATTGCAAATTAGATGCTAGTACCATTTACTATTCAGTGTCTGTGGAAAAGAAGCCCTGGTCTGAGAGATCTGGTTTATTCACAGCATCACACATTGAAATACATGGTAGGACATTTCAGAAAGGCTAGCTATATTTATTACATTTTGAGAGGGACCAGTAAAGTTTGGGTCAAAGTTTTAAAAAAATTTTTGAGTTGCCTGAGAAGTTATTAAAAGCTGGGGTATAAGCCTGAGAAATGAGTGATTAATAATTAGGTGATTAATCATATATATATATATATTTTTTTTCCTCAAAGTACTGCAATTGAGTCCCACTTTTCCTTTTTTCTCAGATTGACCCCAAAGTTGCATTTCCTCGTCGAGCGCAACCCAAGGTAAGTAGGAGAAGCAGTAATAGGATTTTAGCACTCAGAGATGGTTGCCAAGGATTTCAAGTTTCAAACAGAGCACAGGCAATGAAGCATTGAAACCTGGTGCACACCGTTCCTTCGAGGTGATGGCCTGTGGCTGTGAGAGGCCAGGCTAGGTCACGTGCTCTGAGATAACCATGTGTCTGGAAGTTAGCCACCCTGAGGTGGGTTCTGAGCATCCAGCTGGGGCAGGACGCGTCTCATTCTTAATGGGAAGACACAGCTCTGTCTGTTGCAATATTTATGCAAGTGTTCTATTTATTTTTTAAGTATTACCAAGATCGTATCAGGAAAAGTTGGACATTTCCTTTTGACTCTTTTTGAAGGGTATTCTTTTGAGGCCTTACAATTGGGAGTTTATGGAGAGGAATAGAATTTAAGTAAACAGCTTGTCCTTTCCTGGAAAAACAACTTCTTAGACCTATGAAGCCCTAAATCTGACAGAGGAGGCAGTGAATGTCTTGGTTACAGGTTGGTTGGGTAAATCAGGGCACACTTGAAACCCACAGTGCTGCTGCTTTGTGCAAGTGCTGGTGCCTGGGTGGAGAAGTTCTGAAAATGTTGTAAGCTTGTTAGAGTGGTACTACAAGACTTGCTTAAAGGCTTGAGATAGGCCTTCACTTTTTTCAGAAGTGTGTCGCTAACGTAATTTTTACTGAGCTTGCCAGGTGTGGCTGTGGGAATACAGCTGCATACGTCTGAGATGAAATCTGAAGGGCTTATGGCTTATATGGTAAATATGCACTTTTTAATCATACTTTTTTCTTTCCTGTATAACATTGGAAGAAATACTTTATCTGTATTCTGTGGCCTTGGCATCCTTTTGAGGAAAGGGGAAAAGGTAAAGCTTCTGATTATAGATCATAAAAGGAAGGGCTGCGGCTTTAAGTAAATTCAGTTTCTTTCTTTAAGCACAGTCTCCCAGAAGTGGAACCTTGTAGTTGTGTAAAGGGAGAAATGGTTTTGCACATTAATGAAGAAAAAGTTGGCATTTGTGGATGATATTTTGAGAACTTCAGGTCTGAGTCTGCTGTACGATTCCCTTCCTCCCTCCCTCCTTTCTTTCTTTTTTCCTTTTTTCTTTTTTCCATGTGATTCTTCCGTTTTTTTCTTGCTCACCCGTTCCCCTTCTTTCCTTCCTTCCTTCCTTCCTTCCTTCCTTCCTTCCTTCCTTCCTTCCTTCCTTCCTTCCTTCCTTCCTTCCTTCCTCTCCTTCTCTCTTATTCTTTCAAGAAAACACAAATCTCTTAAGTAAATATAGTGAAATACTTTCTTAAGGCATTTTTTTCTAACGCTTAAGCAAATAATAAAAATTAATGAGCCAAAGAGGTTAGATTATTTCTGTATTGAGTACAAACTTTGAGACCGTCTTAACTGTTTAAAGGTTGTTTTCCAAACTCTGTGTGATCCTTGACATTTCAGAAGGCTCACAGAATGAGCAGTATTTCCTAGGTTTGGAAGAATTGCTGTTTCTTCCATAAGTGTGAATCTTCAAATTTCCAGGTTAGTCATTTGATCACCCAGAACTAGGATCAGATTACCCTAGAGGAAAACTGGAAAAACCCCTGATTTGGTCAAACCATGGGTTTGGCCTGTTTCCTCCTCCCACTTGTTTTTACCCCTCACCCCCACCCCCACCCCCACATTTTTTAAAAAAAACCGAGAAGACAGTATTTCATTTTAATACTCCGTCATTTGATTTTTCAGCAATACATTCGACGTGAAAATGAGACAGAATATTTTTCAAACTTGTCCAAGTGTGTACACACATATCCTCCCCATCACCCTAACCCCCACCCCCAACCCAGAGCCTGGGATATTTTAGGTGAATTGTCATACTTTTAGATGTGAACTAACAAGCCAGCCGGGGGAGGACGTCTTTCTATGGAATTCTAGGGATTTCATATCAGTACCTTACTTTTTACGATACACTTTACAAAGGACTTTCTGATTATCTCCATCTGAATCCCAGGTCCTGTGGCATTGAACAAATTACCTCCTCTCAGTCTCAGTTTGCTCATCTGTAGAATGGGAGTGATGACAGTATCTTCCTCAGAAGGTCGTTGCGAAGCATTAAAGAGCCTGGCATGGGGCGAGGGCCTCGTAACTCATCATCACCATCACCACCACCATTATCACTGTTGGTTTAATCATTATTATTGTTTTCAACCTTGACAGCCTGGCTTCAGATCCCGGCTGTGCCCTTCATTAGCTGTGTGAGTTTGAGCAAATTGTTGAAATTCCCTAAACCTCAGTTTCCCCATCTCATTGAGTGTTTACGTGGATTAAATAAATGAATAAAGGTAAAGTACTTTAAAAAAAAGACCTTGTGCCAGATAATACCTATGTGTTACCTGTTCTTTTTACTGTTATTTTTGTTAGGCTCTCACACCAATTTTGTGAGAGGTCTATGAATAATAATGATATTAATTGAATTTATGTGCCAGGCACTGTTGTGGGGACGTTATGTGTATTAACTCGTTTAGTGTTCACTAGGCCCTAAGAGGTGGGTAGTAGTGTCATCTCCATTTTATAGATGGGGACACCAAGGTGCAAATGTGTTGAGAAGAGGTGCAAGGGACCTGCCCAGGCATCCTGGCTCCAGATCTGGGCCCTCTGCCATGTGCTGTCCTCTGGGGGTATCACATTGTAACTCCTCTCTGTTATGGAAGGAGTAGTCATCTGGCTGTGAGGAGCAGAACCACAGCTAGCATCTCAGGACTTCGAAGTTCCATGGTTGGGTGATTTGCCCGAGCCCTGTGATGTCATTCCATTGTGTGACACTGTCTGGTAGTGTCTCTCCATCTGACCCCTCAGGGCATCCTTTCAGGTGGTTCTGGAGTTTCTCAACCCCAGTGAGACAGCTGGGGAATTGGGGTGTGTGGTGGTTGGGAGTTGGGCAGGGTGGGGAGAAAGTGCCTTCCTTGTCCATGGTTGTTTTCTGATGGAATTCGAGCCTGGCTGTGGGCATTTCAGACTGAAGTTAGTGTTGGAGGCCAAAACCTGGCTGGCAGGAGTATAGAACTTTAAGTCAAGCCTTATTTATTTATTGTTTATTTCCCTTCAGTAAAACTCCTGTGTGCGTGTGTGAGGGTCCCAGGGGCAAGGTGAACTGTGCCCCTCCTCGTGGACTGGGTGAGGAGCTTGTAAATGAAATGTCAGCGTGTGTTTCGGTTAAAATTCATTTCTCTGCTTTCTGGCTGTCTCTCCTTGCTAACACTCACCAGAGAAATATTCTGTGGAGGTGTTAAAACAAGACTAGTGGAAAGAAACGGTAACTTAACACGAAAGAAAATCCGTGGCAGTGAAGAACAGATTTCGTATTAGTACTGTCATAATATTCTTTAATGTATCATATAAATAAAAATCTGTTTTGACCAGAATTTTAATGAGCGACCGAAGGAAGGTTTTTGAATCCTGCAGTTCATTTATCTCCCTTTGCGATGTAAATGTTCACATCTCAAGTGAAATATAATGGGGCTTTATTAACTAGTCGAGGGGCGACTCTTTGGAGACTAGTGGCCGTTAATTAGTGGAGTACATTTTGATGAGAAGAAGATCGTTCTGTTCTGTATCTTTCTATTTCTCTGGATGATTATTTCATTCTGTGAAATATGTAAGAGTCCCCCCCCATCTTTTTAAAAATTAAAATGGTCATGCTACTCTACAAAGATGACTTAATTTGAAGCCGTTGGAGAAACGGAGATGATTGGGATCAATCATGTCATATCCTATCTTCCCTTTGGGCAGATGTGTTGGCTGCCTGGAAGAGTTTTGCTCAAGCTTGTGGGTTCTCTTTCTAGTGTGGAGAAACCAAGAGACTGCCTAGCGGCTCGTGGCAAGAATGAGTCTGGGCGTAACTCACCATCTGCCTTAATTATCCCTGTGTATAATAAAGCATTCCCCACTGCCCTCAGTTGCCATTTTCCTCCTTAAGTTTTAGAAGCCAGAATCTTATTGTTGATCAAAGGGGACCTATTTCCAGTTGCCTTAAGTTGCAGCTGGGTGACCATGGGTGAATCACTTAAGCCCTTCCGAGCCTCAGTTTCCTCCTCTTTAAAACAGTGTAGTGTCCGACCTGGAGCTGTTTTCAAGGTGAATGCAAAAAATCTTTGCCTTGAACCTTGCGCAAATGTCTGCTGATACTGTTAAGAGACTTATTTTTGTAGAATAAAAAAATTATGATGGTGAAAATGACTGAAGAAAAAATCTTAATTGGAATGTGAGCTCCTTGATGGCAGGGGGCTGTTGATGGTTGGCATTTGGCAACCGTTAAATGCATGCGTTGAACCCAGCCTGCCTTTTTCACAGTGGAGGCAGCTGACACCCAGGGAAGTTATGTCTGTTGCCCCAGGTCACACGGCTCAGTCGCGGCAAGGTTGAGCTGGAAGCGAGGTTTTCCCGTTCCCTGCAGGGTCGGTCCTCTGTTAGCAGGCGTCCAGATGGGTGCAGTGCAGCCTGAGCGTTTTACACGCTCACCTCCTGTTCCGGAGGAGCGGTTTCTTGGCAGCTTCTCAAGGGCGAGGGGTGAGTTTTTGGCATCTGGCCTTCCCCTGCTGCTGTGGGTCGGGTCATTCTAGCGTCTTGCCATCTTGGATGATCTGCAGCTGTCATCTCGGCAGCCACAGTTAACAGACCTGCGGTGGGTTTCTGGTTCCCAGCCGGGAGGTGATGGTGTGCCTGCAGCCCTCGTCCACATGGCGAGGACCCTGGGGGGTTAGTGGCTTAGCTTCTTTCTTGTCGGGAGCGTAGCTCTTTCCTGCCTTCCAGTCAGCAGCAGGTGTCAGCTCAGAAGGAGGGGCACCTCGTCCTACAAATGTCCTTTCCCTGGATTCTGCCTTTCCTCACATGCTTTCGTTTCAATGTTAAGGTCAGTCTCTTGTGTTCTATGTCAAATGTTTTTGGCAGACAAGTGAAACCTCTCTGTCTTCCCAGGAAGCGAAGAGGAGGAAGGCACCCTCTGAGGAACCAGCCGACCATCTTGGGTGCCCCTTGAGGCGGCATTTATTCTTCGTGTCCTATTTTGTATTTTTAAACCCTACCATTCTCCAGCTGAAAACCCCGAGAACACACAGTGAGATGTAGTTCATCACCTCTGCCCTCTTGTTTGGTCAGGTGTGTTCAGTTCATAAGAGCTTGTTCAATTGCTTTAATTGCAATTTTGGGGAGAACTTAGGACATCCTCCATGGTTTCCTGGTGCCCACTAAACAAAGTCTAAACTTCTTAGCCTGATAGGTAAGGTCCTTTAAAATCTGAACAGGGTGTGTGTTTGTGTGTTGGGGGGCAGGGCGGGAGGTCTTCTTCCAGCTTATTTCCCGACTCGTCTACCTTTTGCTGCCTTGAAACTGAGTGTCACCCTTCTCTGAATAGTTGTCATTTTGTGGATCCCTGTCTGCACTGCCTTTCCTTCTCTCTACTGTGCAAAACAGACCCCTCTTTCAAAGCCCAGCCTAATTGCTACCTTTTCTGCAGAGCTGTGCCTGGTCCCTCATGTAATACTTCTTTTTTTGGATTTCCACAGCACTTTACTTTTTCTTTGGTTATAGTCCTCCCCACAGTAATAAATTAGCAAAAGCTTATTGCTACACTCATTAGGCATTGTGCAAGTACTCATTCACTTATTCACCAGTCGTTACTGATTACCTACTCTGTGCCAGGTACTGTGTGTGGTTCTGCGTGTAGTGTGGAGAGTAAGACAAAGTCCCTGCCCTCTTGGAGCTTTCGCTCTAGTGGGGTAAATAAGCAATGAGCAAATGGATAAGTATATGACATGCTTGTAGGTGTGAAAACCAAGCGGGATAAGAATGATGGGAGGGGTAGGGATGGACCATATGTTTTCATATATTCAGTCGCCACTTTAAGTATTCAGTAATTGTTGAACGAGTTCCTTCTCAGCACCAGGGACTATGGTAGACACTTTGTTCTGAGTTTTATGATTATTTAGGTTCATGCCTTATTGCTTCCACTGGACAGTAAACCGTAAAGGCATAAACATATTTTACTAATAAACCCCCTTAGCTTTTAATAGTTCCCTTTTGCACACCTTGGATCTCCAATGAGATACAGTAAATGCAAAGTAACAGAGGAGACCTAGTTCTTGTCTTCAAGGGTCTTACCTCCATGTTGGTAGGAGGGGTGCTGCCTGCGTGCAGGAGAAGATGCACAGTAAGAGAAAGAGCATTTAGAGGAAGGAAGAATGGAGACAGCTTCTTGGAGGAGGTTCTCTTTGCCCCAGATCCTGAAGAGCAGGTAGGAAGGAAGAATGGCAGGAATGCAGTTCTTCCCACCAGAGTCTCAGAGAGATCAGGATGCACAGCTGTAGTGAAGGGTGTGTGCTGAGAATGCTCTGGGTGAGGCTTGGAGAGTCGGTTGTGAAAGGCCTTGACTGCCAGGCGAAGCAAATGAGTTTGTACTTGGCAGGTGCTGGGGAACCTGTTGTGTGAGTGCAGGATCACAGGGATGCTCCGTATGATACTCTGAGCTCTTCAGGACCAATTTAGAAGCTGGGGTCACTGATAGGACTGTGTCTGATGCAATTTCATGGAGAGCTTCTCACCCTGGACTTATGCCTTCAGTGAAATTCATACAGCGTTCTCTTTGGCTATGGGTCCTTCTTTGGGAGTGATCTTCTTGACAGATTCCACCCCAGCTCTTTGGGATATGTGGCAGCTACAGATAACTCTGTTCTCTTTTTTCTACCTTCTCCTTTCTTCTCTGCCTCCTTAACAAGGGGCTGTGATATAGACAAAAATCAAAAGCTCTATACTTTGTCCTTTTCCAAGCTGTGATCTTACCGTGTGTAGACAGATGTCATTTCTTGGTATGGAAATCACAGATTGTCTGTAGGACACCAACACATGTGCCCTGTGGCCCAAAGCCGCCTGACATGGGACTTCATAGGCAGTATCTGCTCGGGCTGCCTGGTGTGAGGTTTCAGAATCACAGCCTCTGCCTTCTGTGTGATATGAGAGGTGTAAGCAAGTGAGGTCTTGGGACCAAGCACCCTGTGGTACACTCTAGCAGTGGCCTAGGATCGTTGGTCCAGCTGGAGCAGGTATCCCACTGGGCCTCAAATACAGCAAGGTGTTCCCACTCTCCCTCTCTTTCAAGGATGGATAGCATCAAGCTCCCAACCACTGGGGAAGTTATTCTCAGAGTGGGTTTCTGGCTTCTATACTTCTTTGTTTTAGTTTTGAGATGTTGAATAATCAAAAAGAAAAATCCTAACTCAAAATAATGGCTGTTGCTTGTTGCGAGTCAGTGTGTTGGAGGCACCATACTAAGCCTCTATGTGTTTAGTCTCCTTGAATCCTTACAGCAGTCCTTTGTGGGTATCATCTCCATTTGACAGATGGGTAAATTGAGTTGTAGGGAGGGTAAGCAGCTTTCCTGGGGCCACAGAACCAGTAAATGTCAGGGTTGGCATTTGGACCAAAGCCTGTCAGAATCCTTAACCACTAAGCCCCCCTAACTCCAACACAAATGGGTAGATTTTAAGTTCTTGCGTTTTGTCCGACTGCTCTAAAATCCTCAGGTTGAGGAGTAGAATTTGTTAATAATCTGACGAAGAGGCTTCAGGTTAATTTCTGTTGCCTATTTTGTTAGAACCCATTCAGCATCGTTAAAGGCCATTTATCAGCTATGGAATTTCAGACAAACCACTTGATGGTTTTGTGCCTCCATTTTTTCATCTGTAAAATGGAGGTGTTAAACAGTACCTACGTCATAGAATTGTTAAGGGGATTAAATGAAGGACCTGGGGAGATATCTGCACTTAGTGGGTCCAGTGTAAGCATTAGTTATCTGCTACTGTCCCCAAAGGTTGCACTGCCCAGATCATTGGAGAACCTTAACTAGCTCATAGGTTGCTTGGTACTGTTGCTCCTTTCTGAGGGGTAATGGGAAGAACAGCATGTGTCAGTGGCTTGGCCTGCTCCTGGGGTTCTGGCTCTTGAAGGGGAGATGGCGTGCATCCTTTCTCTTGGGGATGCTCAGTGGGCATTGGGAATTCATTTCCTTTTCCATATCTGATGCCTGTTTTTGCTGCTTCTGAGAGTGAAGTCCTGGGGTGCATCTAGGGGACAGCTAAGACACCGCTGTGTGAAAGGTCTCCCCATGAGCCTTCTCTCTCCCAGTCCTGGTCTTTATCTGCCTGGGGGTAGTTCTACCAATGACTGATCTGAAAGCATCACATTCATTTATTTGTCACTGGCTGTGACAGGCAAGTTAATGCTAATGGATTCTTTTTTTAGCCTGTTGTCTGGGATGAGTTTCTCCCAAATGTCCTGAAATCTAAGGCATTAGGGGAATGTGTAACTTTTATGGTACGGGAGGATTTAAAAGACAAATAGGGTTTTGTGTGTAAGGGCCTTAAATTTAGGTTAGGGGTGACAGCCGCCAAGAAGGAGATGTTGGGCCAGTCCAGCGTCTTCTTTTTAAGAAATCCATTCAGAGCTCTAAATTGCTGTTTCTGTTTCAATTATGTGACAATTTCAAGGGTTTAGAAAAATCTAATAAAATGGTCTTGATGATGCATTCTGGGGAGAGAGTGCTTTAGAAGATCCAGGAGAATAAATTCCTCAGAGGTCAAGAGAGTCTCGTTCCTGCCACCTCAGGCCTTCTCTCGTCTGGGTTTTTACATTTTTATTGTTTTGAAGGGCAGAAAACAGTGTTGGAATGTATTCAGGGCTTCAGCGGTATCCTCTACTGAAATGAATTATTCTCTTTGGGCAATTGCAAATAGACGGGCCACTGCAATCACTAGCTTTTTTTTTTTTTTTTTTAAGCTAGCATGTTGTAATGACTTTCAGAGCATGGTTTGTGTGTGTGGTGATTTTGAATAAAGCACTGAAGAGAAGAAACTGGAGGAGGGGAAAGAGTGAGCAGAGAGGCCCTACAAAAGTTTTTCCTTTTCTCTAAATTAAAGCTTTTGATAATTTCCCAAAGAGCAGAAGTTTACAGTGGAAGCTGTCTTCCAGCTGCCTGCAGGAACAGAGTGCAGAAATACCTAGTGTAGCAAAATGTGATGCTGAGTGACATTAACGAGGTGACCTCTCTGGTTGGAAGGAGGGCCAAGGAACCCCTGAAGTAGCAGTTCTCATGCCTTGCTATCAGCCTACTTTCTTTCCTTCTGCATGTGTGTGGGGGCGCCTGTGTATTTGTGCATGCTCAGGCTTTGTTCCTGAGTCTTCCGGTGATAGTTTTCACACCAACCTCTGCTCAGTTTGCTGCAATATTCTCCATCTATTCCCACCTACTGAAAAGTAAAGTTTTAAATGGGGAAGCATTTTGTTTTACCTTCCGGGTACCTGCTGGAGCCTGGGTAGGTGGCATGTGAAGCTGAGATCACAGAGCTGGGGCCCTGTTGGAACACCAAAGCCAAAAGTGTGAAAAGTCAATATCCTCATCTCTGAAATGGATTCCAGGGAGGCAGGAAGAGAAACCTTTTGGCGCACAGCTTTTTCTCCCTTTTTTTAAAGGCCCTAGCCTGATAACGTTTCATATTGACGGTATAAATGAAACATAACAACAACGGCTTCTTCAATATTTTAGTGCCTTGGAGAGTATTCTGTATTTCTGTGTTGCTCTCGTGCAAGAATTTTCAGTTACTAAAGAAAAGATGCAACATTTCGGGTGGATAACCTGGTAAGGAAGTGAGAAACCTGGGTACTGCTGCTTTACTGGTTAGGACCTTGGGAGTACCTGGTTTACCCTGTTCCAGAAATGAAGCTGGTATCGTCCATCTTATTTTCCATCGTGGCATTAGAGTGAGCATTCTAAATGGTAATGCACAAGTGTTTAGAAACTGCGGTGAGATCTTAAGGAAAAAAGCTAGATGAGGACCTGGAGTAGGGTTGGTGGCTGGAACTATAGTGTGTATTTATTGATGCATGTCTTCTTTTCAACTCAGTTCCCTATGGGTTATCTCTCAAATATGTCATTTTTAAGCTAAAGTCAAACAAACAAACAAACAAACAGATAAAAATGTTTAAACTTACATACATAACACTTAATAAAAACCAACCAGTATATTCACTGTCTCTTCCACCTGGGGAAAAAGGACCAAATAAGGATGCTTGAACCTAGGAAAAAATTGGGCTGTGAATCTCCATAAGACTGCTACATGTATATGTTTCCTCTTCTGTTTTCAAAGCAGATAATTGGTTTTAGTAAGAACTTCTGACTTGATTAGGGGGCCCTTAGGAAATTAAAGTGTGTTTGAATTTCACAAGTATAATTTTAATTATACAAATTTTGCATTTTTCACTAGGGAGCCAGGTTCAGAACTTGTTTTCCTATACTAATAGGGGTAGTAAAACTGATTATGGCAGAATGCCTTACTTACATCGTTTTGAAAATAAAAATAAAATCCATGCATTTGATTGTTGTTTTTCCCTACAGTACACAGTGTTCAGGTTAAGTGTCCACATACGTCTCATAGCCTAAAAATGCTTTTTCACTGGATCCACACAACTGTAAAGCTGACTGACATAGTCTGGGGGGGACTTCATTATGAATTTTTCTGCTGTACCTCCTGAAAGAATTCAATTAAAGTTCTTTTGAGCACGAGTCCTGCCTGGGCGGCTTGTGTTTGGCATGCTGCCATGTTCGCATGTTGGGCTTGCTGTTATCACCACATCACCCTGTTTGTTCAAAGCCTGCGCATTCACAGCCTCAGCTCTCCTAGCTGCCCCTCTTCACGATCCCAGTGGGTTAGTGCACGAGGTACAGTGGAAACGGTCACCTGAGTTCTTCCCCAGGCTGTAAAGAGATGATGGCGAGAGGAGGATCAGACCTCTCTGGGTGTCCCAGGAGAAAGACTGATTGTGTTAATGGGAAATGACCATTTTTCAGGGCATCCAGACGAAACCCCACAGGTGTCGAGGAAGTGCTTTGTAGGTTTGAACTCAAGCATCCCCAAACATCTCTCCATGTGCAGGGGCTTTAAAATCTGCCTGGAGACCAGTTCCTCAGGCCTTCTGGGCTCTCATCTTAGATAGTGACATGAGAGCTTGAAAAGAACAATTGTTCGTGATAGAGAAATCATGAAACCAGCTTGTGAATGAGTTGGTGTCATGTAAGGGCCTGAAAATACGGGGAAAAAATGCTTCAAATGTAGGCTCTATTCCATTCCATCCCTCCCCTGCATTTAATCACTGACTTTATTATTTTTCTTACTTTCTATTGCGGTGGTGGTTATTATTCGACTTAGTGTTAAGAGCGTGGGCTCTAGAACTAGGTGATCTGCCACTTACTGGATGTGTGGCCTTGAGCAAGTTATCTAAATCATCTCTGCCGCAGTTTTGTCGTCTGTAAAACGGAGATAATAATGGTGTCTCCTTCATGGGTTTGCCGTGAGGGTTACGTGAGTTGACATGTAAAGTGCTTAGAAGGGTATCTGGCACACAGGAAGCACTGTGGATGTGTGAGTTATAGTGTTGTTAGGAAGAGTGGCATCCTATAGCAAGTTTGGCCAAATGCTGACCATATTCCTTAGTAGTTGGAGAATTTTTCTAAGTTCTAGAATCTACTGCCTTACATATTTTTTTTCATGTAATGAGGGAATACAAAAGAGTATATATGCACACGTGAATGTGTGTGGATGTGTGTGAATGTATACAACTTGGGTAGAATTGTGGTGTAATTTGGATTCAGACGTGAGTGTGCCCTAACAGATGAAGCATGTGGTTGATAGGAGCACAGCCTCTGGGCTCAGAGGGATCTGGTTTGAATCTTGGTGCTGCCACCACATCTGTGACCTCAGGAAGGTGTTTAAACCTTTCTGAGCTTCAATTCTGCAGCTAAATAATGGGGATAGTAGAGTTGTGGGTATGACATGAGACACCATAAATAAGGCACCTGGTGTATGGTTAACACTTAGAACATGTTAATTCCTTCCCCCATAACAACCTTTTTTTTTTTTTTTTTTGTATCTTGAAAATGAGAAAGATACAAGGTGTTCTGCTTTTTGCTGGAGAAGAGGCTACCTGAAATTAGCTAGTAAATCCTTAGTGACAGAGGAGTAGACAAAAGCAGACTAAGAAGGGGGTGTTGTTAGCCTTAATCTGCATGCATCAGGGCTGTTTTAGCATTTTACAAAACTCTAATTTCGAATTTTCAGCAGCAGGTAAATACTTGTATTTAGTCGGGAACCTCAGATGGTGTCCACAAGCCTTTCAAGGTGGATTTGTTCTTCCGAAGCTTGGTGGTGGTACCCGGAAGCACAGGGTTAGGTGGTAGAAGAGATTTAGGAGATGCTCCATTGGAGGAATAACTCCAAGGAAATGAAAGGTTCCGAGCTATGCGTGAGGACAGTTGGGAGGGAGGGAGGCCGTTGGGATGTGTGTTAAGTGTTGCCTTTTCAAAGTGACTTTTACTCGGAGACGTGGAATGTTAAGTTTTGATCCACCAACCTGTGAGCCCCATCGTGTGAGTGCAGTGAGTTTGGCAGAGTCACAGCCCAGCCATCGGCCTGGTGGGTCCCTGACCCTCAGACCTACTCTCAGGGTCAGGGAAGTCCCCAGACGCTGCAGCGCATCTGCAGCTTTTGTGTCCAGATCTCTTTGTTCCATTTGCAAATCAGTGTCCTCTACTTCATGTCTGTCGGGTGGAGTTTACCAGGTTTTGCCAGAGATGGGATATAATATGATGATAAGTGGATCCCGGGAAGGGATGGGGCGTGTGTGAATGTTAGTGTGTAGAGAATGGAAAGCGGTGGCCGGGAGGTGGGGAATAGTAGTAGATTACATTGACTAATTATAAGGAAAAAGCCATATTTGCTGCTTCATTAAGTGATCGCTAGGCTATGAAGCAGTTTATTGTAATTAATGCAGAAAGAGCAAATAAGTGTTGGATTTGGAGTGGAGGGTCTCCAGGCACCCCTCCCCACTTTGGTGCGATGCTCTGCGTTCACTGCCTCTTGATGATCCTTTGAAGAAGAGTCTGGGGGGGGGGGGGACACTGTCATCTGAAGAACTGAGGTGGAGTCTTTGACCAGTTTTCTGCTGGTTTATTTTGACAAATAAGGAGGACCTCTTGCCTGATCTCCCTTAGAATCTCCTGTGAGGGCTTTTATGTTTTCTAAGGATGGAGGAAGAGGGCCAAACCCATGCCATCATTGCTATTCTTGCCACAATCATTTTAATTTCAGTGCATGAAAGTGGCAGGCTACACAGCCAAGTCCATCGAGTTACGGGCCGTGTGGAGTTGTGATTGCTTTCCTTGATGATTTCTTGTTCAAATCAGCGGTGCTCTTAATTTTCCAGATGAAGTAAAAAGAAAATTGGCGACTGTCCTCCCGCCCTGTGTCTCTTCATCCCAGGTTTTCTGAGCATGACTCTGATTTGGAGGGTTAATATTAATTAGGAGCCAGTTTCGACCTCGGTTGCTTGATGAGGGAGCTTCAACTGTTGTGACAAATGGGGCTCCTTTTTGCCTGTGCCTGCTTTTTTTTTTTTTTCCCCTTGGTGAAAGTTTCTGGGTTTGAAAGCCAAAGGAATAAATATAGAGAGAAAGAGATGAGGGCTTGCCTCCTAAGGAAAAGCAGCAGATTCTCCTAGCTCTTCACACAGGTACACGATAAGAGATCAGGAGCATGGGGGTTCTGAGGAAGTTCTCTCTCCATCTGCCCACTCCCTCTTCCCCAGCAGTGTGGGGCCTTGACCAGCTTGCTGCCACTGATCATTGCCTCAGTTTCCCTCTCTGTAAGCGAAGGTAATTTCTTCAGCTTCCTCCCTCCCCTCCAAATAAATAAAAAGGCATGACTCATTTCTTTAGCTTCCGAATTGGGTTTCTTGAATTTCTCTGAGGCGAGTCCCCTGTGAGTACAGGTCACAGGGAGACACTTCATTTTGTGCTGAGGCTGCAGGTCCTTGCTTCTAAACCTTACCAGAGCTGACTCGGTCTTTTTGGAGAGGGTAGAAGAAAGGATGAGGACAGAGAAAGCCAGTGAGCTCCACGGTGCAGTTAGGGAACAGGCGCTAGAGAGGAAGTGGCCTGCTCTTTTCAGGTTGCATCATGTTAGGGATCTCTCTTTGGCCTCTGAGTTTGGATTGGTTTTCTTTTTGATGGGGTGATTGGGGCAGGAGGGAGGACAGCTGACCATGAGTGTGAATGTTCCAGGTATAGCAGGAGAGACCTGACTTCTAGTTCTTAGCTTGGTGCCAATTAGCTGAATGTGAACTTAGGCTAGTTGCCTTGTAGCTTCATGCCTTGGTTTCCCCTTCTGTAGACCGAGGAAAAATGAGGGAGTATGTGATGGGAAGCAGCAGTGCTTAGGGTTTGAGAGAATAGGCTTAGGAGGCAGGCAGTCTTAGAGTTTTATTTCTGGCCTAATAATTTCCTAGATGCGTGACCTTAGAAAGTTCACTTAACTTTGCTAGTCCTCAATTTCCCAGTCTGTGAAGTGGGGTGATATTATATAAGCATTTACCTTACAGGGGCGTTGGAAGGATTGCACGTGACAGTGTTCATAAACTGCTTAGTACAGTGCCTGGGGGCTGGTTAGTGCTTTATATACGGGAGCTGCTTTTACTGTTAAGAGCTAAATAGTGGCCTGACCGAAGTTTCCTGAGATGTTAGCCAAAGTGGAGCAGGAGGGACCAGATAGGAAAACATTTGAGCTGTACACATTGACTTTCTGATTTAGACAGAGCTTCCCACAGAGGGAGATTGGTGGTCAAGGAGCTAGGCCTGCCTGAAATGCTGAGTCTGGAGCTTAGATGAAGTGCCTCCGGTGGTGATTTGGCACTGTGGACAGAGGATCTCAGCCTGCACAGGATATGCGCCCTGGCTGCCCTGTGGGCCCTACAGAGCAGAGGGAGGTCGGAGGTGGGCCTGCCTGAATTCCCAAGCTGGAAGCTGCAGCTGCTCTGGCACCAGACAGCTTCATGGGGCTGGAGACGGGGTCTCCGCTTGGCTGACATCTTAGCCACTTCACTGTAAGAGAAGGGGAGGAGGGAGGAGAGGAGGACCAAGTGCCAAGTGATGTGGAGGCCCACATTAGATTTTGGAAACCCACGCCTGGTACTTTCTGAAATTCAAAAGCCTTGCTTGACTGAGGCAGGGCTGATCAAAGGCCATTGTGATTTCAGAATGTTCTTAAGTGTGTTTGGCAGACAAAGTTCTGTCTCTTGATTGCTTCCTCTCCCACTGTCCTGCCCTCTTTGGTGAGATGGTTTTAAGTCAGCACTAGCACCTGTTTCTTATGCAGCAGGAGTGTCTGAAGTGGGGGCAGGTCCTTGCCCTTTTCAGCCGCTGCTGACGTGGAGCTGTGGGTACCAGTGTCGTTTGGCCATTTGGCTCCTGTCAGCTACACCTTGGCTTCCTTTTCGGGGGGCAGGCCTGACTAGGTGTTGTGGGGGGGGAAAACCTTTAGGAGGTGTCATTATACTATTACTGTTATTCTGTTGCAAGAAGGGTGGGAAGAGGGAGCGTGGTTGAAAACATCTTCAGGGAGAAAGGGGGTATATTATGCAAAGAAGCCAACATAGGCCACATATTGGACAAAGTCACATAGGGTGCTCTCAGGTCCTGTAGAGATGAAAGACGTAGCCTTGGCCCTGTCCTCCGGGCGCTCCTAGGCTGGCAGGGAGGCTGGTGTATAAACAAGGCAGTGTGCTAGAGCAGGGGCAGTGGCCATGCTTGCCTGTACTGTGCCCAGGACGACACAGTGTAGCGGGCAGGGCAGGCTGAATCTTGAGATGGGAGATCCTGCAAGTCAAAGGAACTGTGGGAGCAATTAGGCAGCTTAGCTTTTGGGGTGTGTGGCAAATTTTTCCTGTGGGCCGGAGTGTACCGTGCTGAGGACGACGGGATGAAAGATTGATTGGCTCACCATGTAGCAAATGTCTGGAGCTCTGATCCGGAGCCAGGCCCAAAGCTGGGGAGCGGGGGTGCAGCTGTGATGAATATGATGTAGTCCCTGGGTTTGCATCTGGAAGGGGTCATGTTCATTAAACAACTTATTACAGGATCCATTATTGGAGAACGAATAATACACATGCTGCAAAAGCATGTAGGGTGTTTCAGGGAGCGTAACAGCGAAACCAGGTTTCCTGTAGGGTTTTGGGAAGGCTTCCTGAAGTACATTGGTGAATGTGAAGGGTGAATATAGGTGTGAACTTGGGGGAGGGAAGATCAGGGGCATTCCATGTGCTGGAATGCAGAGGGCAGGGAGAAGAGAGCTGAGGCTGGGCCGTGTGGTTTTCTTCTCCTAAGAAGGTGAAGGAACCCACTTAAGGGTTTAAGAAGGCATGGGAAATGATTACCTTCACATTTTGAATAGATTACTATGGCAGGCTGTATGGAAAATGGCTTGTGGGAGCCCCAGGCAGATGTGAGGGGATTGGTAAGTGGTCTGTGTGAGAGAGCATGGTGGTCTGGCTGAGTTCTTGGAGGTGAAGATGGAGATCAGTGGATGGATTTGAGGTGTGTTTGTGGATTAGAGCAGTAACTTGGTGATTCGGTTAGCTGAGTGAGAGGTGTTAAAGATCAGGCAAGTTTGGCTTGTCTTCTCTGTGAACAGAGCCCCACCTGCCACCTGGGGATGAGCCTGGCTAAGGGGGTTGAATTAAACTATTTGGCTGGAAATCTGCACACTTTTGGTGATGTGCCCCTATGGGTAAACTTTTTTTTTGAGTGTGCACTTGCATACTTGTTTATTTACAAATGTTATGTATGTACTACTGTATTAAAATACTATACCTCATATGTCATAGATAAATAATTAAATTAAAAAGGACGAGAAAGAAAAGCTAAACACAAAAGTTCTAGCCCTTTTCCCCAAAACCCTACTTAGGGGGCTGTAGCTTTAGGCCATGGGGAGCCTTTAATGAGCTTCAGGGTAGGGGCGGCCTGGTCGGGTGGGTGTTGGGGAAAGAGCACTCTGCACGCCAGAGGCCCTTGAATGAGTTCTGCACAACTCAGGGGCCCATGGGGAGGTGCCTGCATGGTCTTGTCACCACGTGTGGCCTGGTGAGTTGGGCATGAGACCGCAGTGTCATAACTCCCCAGGAGTGGTCGTGTCAATATCACAGGAGGTGTGTGAGGACTCCCTGGGGCTTGGTGATTGCTAGTCTGTGTGTGCTCATCCCATGGGAACATGTGGCCAGCCTCATTCCTCTATGGTCCGGGGGGTGCATGTCCTGTCTATCCAGAGGGCTAAAGGCCATGCTTGGCCGTGAAGAGCGGACTTTATATAGAGAGCATTGAATGAGGAATATGGATTCTGACTACTTGTAATACCATCCCTGCCAATTCTGAGCCCATCAGGGCCTCTCTTTGTCTGGTGGGTTGATATTAATACTTCCCTACTGAACTCCAAAGGCTGAAAACAGTACGGAGTGAATTGTTTTTATCTTTGTGATCCAAACGCTCCTCTGAGTTTCCTCTCTTGGTCCCTGCCAGCAAATTGGTATTGCTGCTCCCTCTGTGTGGCTGGGTTTTCAGAGGCTGATTCCGTTCCAGCCCACTCCATTTAGCTCTTCCTTCGAGCAGAACCCAAGCTAGGATCTCACCTTCCAGAGAGTGCTTTTAAAAAGCTTTGTTTCCCAGCAGACTGAATTTCAGTCTTTTCCCTGAGTGCAGCCGTGCTCGGCAGAGGGCTCCGAGCCGTTTTTACATGTGAGAGGTGAGCAAATCAAAGGTGAGCCCGTTCTACCTCAGTGAGGCCTTTTGTGTAAAAAGGACCTTCTAGAGTAAAGCAGTCAGGCTGACTGACAACTGCCAAAGCTACCCCGTGACAGACCTGCTCCGTGGGATAACTCTGAGAGAAACCAGGGCCAAGAGCAGACAAAAGGATGCCCAAAGCCCGAGCTGGAGAAGCCCGATAGAGATAAAACAACGTGGAAGCGTATCTTCAGTTTGAATGTGCGTGAAGCTAGGTCATAGTGGCTGACTGAGAACGTCGGCATTTACGATTCGTCTCTGCTTTGACTTCTCTGGCTTTATTTCCTTTGAGATCAAAGCAGGGAGACTAGAAGTTGCCACTCCTAGGTTCACTTTCAGACTATGTTGGTGTCCCTTGCTTTGTGACCTTGGGGTTTTGTGTCTTTGCTTGGGGTGCCTGGGGTTTACTTCATACACAAAGCACGAGGTATGCTGTGGCCTCAAAGTCAGAGGGGAGCTCTCGGAAATGCCCAGAAAGGACGTTGAGAGGACTGGAAAGCAGCTTGGAGAGCCAGTCCTGTGTTTTCCAAAGGACTGCCGATACCAGGAGTCTGGGAGTTTCTGTTTGTTAGTGTTGCTGCTCTTCTGAGGGGCCATCCTGAAGGCAGTTTAGTTTTGCACAGAGACAAGGGGCCGGCCTGAAGAATTCTTCCCCCTGCTGCATAATAAATCTGATACTTAAATTAGTGTGGGCCTCCTGAGCCGTAATTCTTGCCGAGGTGATAAAGAAGTGTGTGTGTGGCCGGCTTGTCTTTCAGGATTGGAGGATGTCGCTTTCTGTCAGATGAGTTTCCAGGTCTCAAAATCGATTTTTTATGACAGCTTCTCCCCCATTTCCCCAATTTCGTCTGTCTCCTCTTATGTTTCTTAGGAGTGGGAGGAGATAGAGGGTGGATAGAGGGGAAATATTTTAGCTTGTCTTTGGTTTTGCATATGTCGTTGTCACAGTAGGTAGACATTCCTTCAGAATCCTTCTGAAGGTTGTATAATTGAGTCTTTTACCTCAGCAACAAGATATTACTCACCTTCTCTAAATCGTTTACTTTATGCCCCGTGGAGGAAGGGAGAGGGCAAGACTTTTTTTTTTTTTTTTTTTTCAGGAAAATATGTCTATGGAAGAGGCTTGCTGTACTGGGCAATTGGGTAGCCAGCTATTAAAGTTTTAATAATTGAGAAGGCATCTGGGTCCCTCAGTGGAAGGCAGCAGCCCTTCTGGCAGAGATGAGTTTGCTTTTAAAATGACGTGTTCACCTTTAACTGCAAACGGCTGTGACAGGAGTCCTATTTAATTTTAAATTGCCCGTGTCCAGCAAATCTCTGTTACTCTTTGAACAATAAAATGTTTTTCATCTTCCTGCAGCTGTGTTCTCTGTGTGGGGGCTTGCCTTTTTTTGGGGGGGGAAGAGGGAGCTTGGGTACCCCTCCCCACTCCCCTTCTTTTCCCTTTCAGACTTGCCAGGATGTCTAGAAAGCACTGTTCTACTAGGTGTGGAATCTCCACCCGGAAACTCTGCAGAGAGGCTGGAAAGTTTATAAGCAGAGGCCGGGGGTGGGCGGGGGACGGGGGAGGGGGTCAGTAAGTAATGGTAGCCCCTGGGGCTGAAGTGCTTCCTCTGTGGGCAAACCCAGAAGTCGGTTTCTGTCCCTGACCCTTTCAAGAGCCCGTATCTTTTTCTCTCCGCTCCCACCCCCCAACTTCAGGGGGCTTGATTTGTCTCTGATAATCAGAAACAGATTTTGGCTCCTGATCCATTATAGATGTGTTTGAGATGGATGCCAAGCCTTAAGCCACTTAAAGAGCATGTGAAAATATATTTAGATACAAAAGAAAGAAAGGAAGAGAGAAAGGAAAGAAATAGGCTCTTTCAGATCCCCCCCACCCCCCAAAAATCCTGAAATGACTGCTCACGACAGCAACAAGAAACCCAATCTAGGCCCTGAAAAAACATGGAAAGAGAAGATTTGGCTCCAGAATTAGCAAAATTGGTGAAGGATGTTAAAAGGGTGGAGGATACGTGGTTGCCCTGGAAGTAGGGTCTTGGGGGGTTGCTTTCCCAGAGTCTCAGGCTCCCAGTGGAGGTGGCAGGTTGGTGGGGACACACGAGAACTTTCACATTGTATCCAGCGGAACTTTTTCTTTTCAGGATACCCCTGAGTTAGGAAATATCGATTGCTCTGTATTTGTAAACAATCATTAAAGGGACGTGGTGCCAACAAAAATAGCCAACTTTCGGCGATTAAAGTGTGTGAGGGGAGGCTCGCAACAGGGAAGCCCACTGCTTGTTGCTCCGGATCAGCATGGCCCAAGATCTGTTTTCCTTTTAAATTCTGAAAAGGGGCCCGCAGAGTTGAGCAAGGTCCCGAGTGTTGGTTTCTTTTCATCCTCCTTGAATTTTTTTTTTTTCCTTCTTTAATGAAAGTGCCCAGTTGGCCCCACTGGCTCTCCACCCTGTGTGGTTGCCCTGGTGACGCCTGGCTGCGGAGGTTCCAAGGTGGCCCTCCTTTCAGCTGTCCTTAAGTCTCACTCCTGTGTTTGTCCGCCCCCCACCTCCCACCCCCAGCGTTTGCAGTTCAGCTGCTGGCCCAGAACTCCCACTCATGTGTCTCTCACTCCAAACAAAAAATAAACCTGTGTGCTCTATGTATTTTAGGGGTGTGTATGTGTGTTTTTGTCTTGACAAGTTTGTTGCCTATAGCTGTGCAGCCACAGCTGGCTTCGAAATCTGGAAAATATGTTTTTTTAAAAAAAGCGAATTGTGGGTAAGGCTTGGAAGTAGGAGGAGATGAGGTAGTGTAGTTTGACTAATCACGCATAAAACACTGACCCCAGTTTTTTAAGAAAGCATTTAATTAAAACATTGTAGAAGACAGCTATTGAGAAGAAGAAAGTTTTTAAGTTGCAGATTCCTGTTTATCTCAGTGCAGGTATTTTTTTTTTTTGTCACCATGGAGACCAAAAGCGTGGCGCTTAATGATGCCATCTTCTTCCGCCACTGGGGGAGGCCTGACCCAAGCTCAGAGGCAGATGCCGGGGGATGGGAGAAGAGCGGTTAAGATGGATTCTCTTGTGTCTTCGGCCAGTTAGAATTAAAACTGCCTTTTTTGCCTCTGGAGGCGAGTTGGTAACAATTTATTGAAGCTACTGAGTTGAGTAGTGATCAGTTCTTGGATTTGCTTTCGCCTCAACCCCTCCCTCTCTTTTCTGGAAGCTTCAGAGGAGGAAGGGAGGTTTCTGTGCATGGATCAGCTTCAGTGTCTCAGAAGTTTCTTTCCGACTTTTAAAAAATGCTTTGCATCCTCAGCTGGGACTTGCTTTTTCAGATAACGATTCCTCAACATGGTTGTTGGAGCCAAGCACAGAGGGTTGCTGGAGGGCCTTGAACATACTCTATTTTCAAGGTTAGGGAGCAACAGACTTTCAGGGGAGGCAAGTAACCAGGGAGGGAGAGTTGCTTGAGTTCAAGGACACTGTTTTTTTCCCTTCCTAGGAAGAAAGCCTTTGTTTTTGTTTTCTTTTGCTCTCTTCTCTCTCTTCTTCCAACTTCTTAGAGTAAATAGATTGGCAAATGGGCTAAAACCAACTAATGAACAAATAAAGAAGTTTTCAGTGGACACAGACAAGGCTGTGTTTGGGGGCCAGTTTGCATTTCTACATTTTCACAGAGACCCACGTTCTCCTATCTCAGTGCTGCTTCTGGTACTTGAAAATCAGGAGAAAAAAAAGATTGGGATGGGGAGTGAGTATGAAACTTTTCAGGACTGGGTGAGGGGAAATATGCATAGCTGTGTGTTGTTGTTGTTAGCTACCTTCAATAAAAGTCCTTTGTAGAAGGCCTGGGCACTTAGAGTTGCGCCTGGGAAGCTTGTGTTCTCTGTAGTTGTTTTGATTTCTGTGGTATAGAACTGAACATTTAAAAACAGTTACAGGAACATCTCCTCAAAGCGGTATTCCTGAGAATTTCTGTGTAAATGGAACCCTATTTTCCCAGCAAGCATCATTATATTTTTAGAAATGTTTTCTTTGCTCATTGCCCATCAGTTAGCTAGGCTCCTAGCACTTTGTGTCATGTCGTTCTGCTTTCCTAAACAGGTGTTTGGATGGATGAGGGGTTATAGTAAGAAAAAAATACTGAAGGATACTTTTTGTCACACGAATCAATACTCTTTCATCCTACGTGGATGCAGTGGGAGTGGGGACGAATCTGTTTTCTTTCCCTGCCTTCCTGATGAGGGCAAGAAAAGGGTCATGCTGTTCATATTAGCCAGCTAGCTTCCCCTCCCTCTCCCCTTTCTTTCCTTTTTTTCCTCTTTTCTTTTGACTGATACCAACTCTTTGTCCCGTTTCCTGGATTTTGAGAGTAATTTCATGTGGGCCAACAGAACTGGTGGCTGTAGTTTCATTTGTTCTTTTTTGGCATTAAGGGAACAACTTACAAATAGATTAAAAAACATTTTTTTTTTTTTTTTTTAGATTGAGCACAGATTTTAAATGTGTGTGGGGGAAAACTCTGAAGGTGGTTGCTGGTGATTTTTTACTCCCTCTCCTCAAAGCTGTGTGCCCTTGCGTTTTCCTCGAGGGTCGGTCGGTAATAACTGCTGGCCTAAATCAGTGTCTTTGAGAATCATTGATTCACTAATTGCTCATAATTGAGTCCTGGCTTCCCCCTCCTGCTGAGAGCACTTTTGTTTTCCGCTATTCTGCAAGGAATTGGACTGATTTCTGGAGTGTTTAAGAGGTACCCTATAAAAGAGTTTGGCATGCCACCGTTGCTAGTTGTGCTTCCCAGAGGTGACCATGCCACTGGTATCCGGGCTCCATAAACAAGGGGTTGCCAGTGACCTTTCCCAAGGTTGCTTGTTTGATAGAGAGTGTATTCCCCAGCCAAGCGTGTGGCCTCAACTTAATTTGTTCCTTTCCTGAGGCAAAATGACCTCCCAGTAAACTTGTCCCCCTTTTTATAGTGAACAAACAGAATGAGGAAAGGTGTGTGCTAGTAGAGTGCAGGCAGCATTGGGAGGAGACACCAGTAGCCTCTCATTAAAATTCCAAGGTGGGGTTAGGTTTATTATGAAGTGCAGGGTCCTACAGGTTAGAATGTAATGCCCTGGGAACAAAGCGGAGGCCAAGAGGGGGGCTGCTGAGGGAGAAACAGTGCGGAGATTTTGAAGCAACATTTCTCTTGGTGTTGAGAATTGGAAAAAAAAAAAAAAGCAACTGTATTTGCTTCATATTCATGGTCTCTGTAGTACTCTGTAAATAAGTGATCTCCAAAAGCTCTTTTCTTTTCTTTTTGGCTAAATCTTCATAATAAGACCCTTCCCAAGGGCCTCATGAGGAGCCTAAGAATGCCTCTTTGCAATGTTAGTGTAGGAAATTAGGGCAGCCCAGAGAAAAGGAAGCACGAATCTGTGACCCTTGGTGAACGAACATCCAGCCCCACGGGGCCATGCTGAGTGTCTTAGGCAAGTGAGTTTGGAGGCCCCGCTGTACCTGAGTTTGGTACCATGTGGTTTGTTGGTCTGCCATCCCTTCCACTGATCTTCTAGGCCAGCCTTAGGAAAGGGGTGTGGCGAGGACAGGAGAGCACTTTAGAGACGATTTTCAGATGGAGGACCGCCTGTGTATATGGCCCTGTCCTGACATGTCCCCAGACCCAGGGTCTTGAGTGTTGATTCTCCCGGGACTCGGCTGGCCGCACACTTCTATTCTTTAGTTGTTGGTTTGTGTTTTGTGTTTGATGTCCGTCTTCGCTTTGGGCATCCAAACACAGGCGGGCACCAGGGCTTTAGTGGGTTACTTCTCAGCTTTTCTGCTGGTAACTGGGGCGTTGGAAAGCCCTTTCCTTGTCTCGTTTAAACTTTCACAATTGTACATGGCCAGCCCGAGCTCTTAGCCCCACTTTTGTAAGTTATAAGCAGTCAGTGGGTTCTATTCGCAGGCCCTGCCCAGAGGCACGGTATAGGTTTCAGCAGGTTGTAAGTGGACCCGGAGTCCTGAGCTCACCCTGCCCTGTAGCAGGTCAGAGAGCACCCACTGACAATGCCTTGTGTGAAAGGAGTATGAGGATGGTGCTGGGCCAGTATCCTTCCTTAAGGGACCCTATAGATGAGACAGCGCCCCTTCTGAAAACAGCAGTGGGGCCAGTGTGGAAGAGCTGGCTCAAGGTGCTGACTCAGGGTGGTACTAGCAGCGGCAGGAGGAGCCAGGAGTGGATTTGGGGTTTTCCCCATCCCTCTGTAGTGGGACGTTTGGGAGAAGACAGGCTATGTGGTATGGTAGATAGGGCTGGTTCTTACAGACAGTTCTGGGGTTGAATCCTGGCTGTGTGACTTGTTACGTAACCTGTCTAAGTCTTGTGTGTCATCTGTAAAATGAGCGTAATAAGACTTGCCTGGTGACTGTGGGGACACATACACCTTCTGTAGAGCACTTGGCATAATACTTGGCATCTAGTAGGTGCTTACTCAGCCCCAGTTGTTCAGCCAGCCTGGATCCAGCTGCTTTTGTTGGGACGCAGAGGAGGTTGTGTGGTCACCTGGCCTTACACCAGTCTGTTAATTTTGTTGATTTGGATCAAGGAGCCACAGTGTGCTGTTTAGGCTTACAGGCTCTGGAAAGTTAGTTGTGCCCTCGTCTCTTCTCTGTAAAATCTACCCCCTTCGTATCCCCTAGGGGTTTGCCAAATTGAGGGTTAACCTCTCTGTCGATTGGACGTAGTCCCGGCTTCTCGTGGGTCGTCCTCCTTTCCCTTGGACTCCCTGTCCGAGAGTGCCTGGCATCAGAGACTGAGGGGAGTTTTCTCTGATCAGTGCAGACCCTCAGCTTGCAGCTGACGCTGGACCTCAGCTTCCAGATCATAGGTGACTTCAGTTAGGTTTCTCATTCTTGCTTGATGTAGTGGGGTGGTGGGAGGAGTGCAGGCCACGGGAAGATTGTGAATATGAATGTTAATTACTTTCAGTGCTTTAGCCCAGGGTTTCTCTGCCTTGGCACTGTTGACATTTTGGGCTGGATAATTTATTGTTGTTGGTGTGGAGGGTGGGGATGAGGAAATGGAGGTGCGGTGGCAGTGCATTGTTCACATCGTAAGAGGCTTTAACAGCACCCTGGCCTCTACCACTAGATGCCAGTGGCACCCCTTCCCCAGTTGTGACAACAGAAATGTCCCCAGACATTGCCAAAGGTCTCCTGGGGGCACAGTCTCCCCTGATTGAGAACCACTGGTCTACCCCGCACAGGTGGCTTCTGTATAGGAGGATGGGGACAGGTTTGTATGTGCTCTGAGGCTCTGCTCTGTGTGGGTGGGAACCTGGACAGTGAAATATTCATGGGATCCAAGATCAGGAAGGCACCCAGAGAAGTCACTTGTACTGGTCGTGGCCCCTGACAGTCCTCTCTGTGGTCCAGTGAAAGGGCAGGGAGAAAGATGTTTCCCCAGGCTACCCTCTCTGTGGAGCTTTTCACAGCGTGGAGCTTCTTTTTGAGGAGTGACTTTGTTCTCAGGGGCCCTTGGCAGTCCCGTGTTTCAGGCCTCGGCACTCAGTTACAAGCTCATGGGTTTGATCTGCTCTCACATCCTCTGCACACGCGAATTGGTCACTCAGAGGAACAGGCTTGTGCACGAAATGGACTTTTATTTGAAATGAATTCATTTGAAAATGCCGTTTCTTCCCAGAACTCCGCTGGCCCCTCTTCTCTTTCATTCCTTCTCTACCGTCTGTAAGACAAGCCTTGCAGGGGCCGTCTGGTGAGATTGGTTGGCCAGGGCTTTTCCTAGGCTCTGATTAAAGGCAAATTATCAAATGGAAGTTGGATGTTGCTGCCGTGCTTGTAAAAAAGTCAGTTGTGTGCCATAAAATCCATCACAGCTCCCTTGGTGAGGAGGAGGGTGGGGAAATACTTAGCGATGTTGGTTTAGTTTTCAATGGTTTGGCCTCCATGCCTGGAGCAAGGCAGCCTGTCTGCACAGTGGATCACAATCCTGTTTGCTAGCTCTCAGTACATGAGTGAGGAGAAGCTTGCTAACTTGATTGCTGGGAAGCTCAGAGACAAGGCCTGGGTGTTGCCAGCAAGTTGCCAAGCAATAACTTTAAGATCTTGAACTTGGGGGAATTGGATGGCTTTATGGGGCTGGAAGTGGGGCCCATGATGTCTTGGTGACTTGTACCTCCGGTTTATTTAGAACAAAAGATGCCAGTTGGAGCGGGTTTGAGGAGCCTGGGCTTGCAGAGGCCGTATAGCATAGTGTTTGAGAACACAGACACAGGAACCAGAATCCCTGGCCAGGTTTAACGATGGGACTCTGGGCAAGGTATTTAATCTATCTGTGCCTCAGTTTCCTCATCTTTAAATGAGGATGAGAGTTCTAATTC
Organism: Eidolon dupreanum; assembly: GCA_028627145.1. Lineage (NCBI taxonomy): Eukaryota > Metazoa > Chordata > Mammalia > Chiroptera > Pteropodidae > Eidolon > Eidolon dupreanum. The sequence continues at coordinate 84,929,772 of CM053506.1, read as the reverse complement.
CTCCTTGGGGGTGGTTTACTGGAATTAATGCAAGAACTGAGCCTAGAGCCTGGTAAGGAATAAGGAAGTCACTCTTACTGTATTATTAGTAGTTTATGTTATTCTGGAATGGATGGTTAATCTTGCTTCTGAAGTTTTACGACAGTGGTTCTCACACTTTATTGTGCAGAAAAATCACATGCCCTTCCCTGGACGGGTTGGAATTGCGGTCTCAGCCACAGGGCCCAGGAATCTGTGTTTAATGCCCCAGGTAGTTCTGGGTCCACAGAGAACTTTGTGATTCCACAATGGCAACATTTATCAGGTTCTCAAGGAATAAGGGTCCTTGTGCCATCACGACGCCCTTCTCTACCTCGGATTATCTGAGAACAGTTCTGCCCACTCAGGATTGCCTGGTTCGGGCCCTGGGTGGGCTTGGTGGGTGTGGATGGCTGCGAGCCGCTCACCTCCGTCCGTGTGTCAGGTTCTGCCTGCGCCGTCCGTGGGCTGGGCCAGCACCAACGGCAGTGGGATGACGGCAGAATCGTCTGCTTCGGCCTGCAGAGCGTCTCTGTTCCTGGCTTAGCCAGCGTCCCACACCCGGCTCTCACTTTGCAGGCGAGAGCTGCAGGCCTGTTTTGCAGGTTGTGCTGTTTCAGTGGGTAACTGGTATGTGTGTGTGCATGCGTGCAAAAGCAAACATCAAAATGTTTGGGGAGTGTTTTAGGAAAATAGCAAGGAGCAGATTGCCAAGATTTGCTTATATGTTTCTTTTTTTTCCTTTTTGCTGTGTACATGTGTGATCAGCATCCTAGAGCGTTTTGGCTTTTCTTACCCCAACTGTTCTTTCTTACAGCGGAGAGGATACAATTCAGCACCAATAATACTGAGCAATAAATAACCTGGAGAAGATGAATAGCCTTGTGTGGTGGTAAATTAAAGTTGATTTATTGCACATAATATATACAGGTGCTCCTAATGTAATTAAGCAGCGAGGCTTTTAATGCTGCAGAATCTGAAAGAAGACCCAAGAAAATTGGGTCTTAATAAGGCTTATTGAAATAACAGCTAAACATGCTGCTTAGTACCATTAGGGGATGTTGAAAGATGGATCGACTCCGCTGCTTTTTCTTATGTGTGGAGATGACACACCTGACCCGTTCTCAGCAGGGCTTGCACTGGAATTGTTTTCCCTGCTCCAGGACTGGGCCGTGTTGAGCTGCCTACGCGCTCTGTCCTCACCCCTCTGTGACCAGCAGTCAGGAGGCTGCCTGTTGAACGGGCGTTTTCTGGGTGAAGGGAAAGGGAGCTGAGGAGTATGGAACTCATGACCTGGCCTCATTAGCACCCTGTGCTAATAATGGCCAGGCAACAGAGGGCTGGTTCATGGAGTAAATTTACTGATAGGTCCTTCGACATGGACCGGGCACTGTCTGGCGATGGAGAGACAAGGATGGGAATAAAGCAAAACAGCCCCCATCTTCAAAAGGGCCGGTGGGCAAGGCCAGCATGTAAGTGCGCGATGGCAGAGACAGTGGGGAAGGCTGTGATGGAGACAGAGACGAGAGAATAGGGGAGGGGATGAATTCACAGAGACGTGCATATGTGGAGAATGGGTTGGGGGCTGGGAAGGCCCTGGGGGGCACTGTGAGTGCAGGGCAGAGCCATCTGAAAGGTGACTGGTGGGTGGGGTCAGGGCTTGGGTGGGAGAGGACACTGGATAGGTTGTTTGGGGGCAAGAGCAGGACAGATTTTGCATTTCAAACCAAGATACAGAGCCTGTACCTAAAATTATTCTGGAATCCTGGAGGCTTGTGAGCTACTGCAAGATCAAATTCATATTTAGAAAGAAAATGCTTGGCAGCATTGTGGGTCTTGGATTGAGGGAGACCAGCTAGCTAAGAGAATAGAGCGTGGATGAGAGCAAGGGCTGAATGGGTATGAAGAGACAGGAGTGAAGTTGAAATCTACCCTAGGCCTGAGACCTGGTGTCTTTAGGGGTGTAGGGCAGAGAGGGGTTACCAGGAGAGAGCGTAAGCGTGAGCTGGCGCTGGTATAAGAGCCCCCTGTGGTACTTGTTAGAAACAGGTGGGGGGTTTCTCACCTCTAAGATCTCCCATTGCTGGTGTCCCCGAGGCATGCTGAGGTCCTGCAGAGGTGGCTCTAAGGTTCCCTGGGAGCCAGTAGCTTATCCCACAAAGAATGCTGGGAGAGGAAAGAGCCCATGTGGGGCCAGGAAGCATGAAAGAGTTCCTGCAGACTCTCTGTGATTGCCTTAGGAGCTTTAGTTTTTTTTTTTTGGGGGGGGGGCTGTCAGTTTTTAGGAAGCTGAAGGACTTGCAAATATACCCACACACGCTAAGAAACGGACCCTTTCTCATAGATGGGCCCTGCTTTAAGAAAACTCACACAAAAACTTGACTTCTGAAACAAGCGAAGTCGAGGAGAGAGAATTATTTCCAGTACCAGGGGCTTCAGAATAAGATCCTTTTACGTAATGAACTGATCTTGCAAACCAAAAAATAAAATTCTGCTTTCTTGGTAGAGAGCTTCTATTGTAAAACAGGACGTTTGAACAATGTACTGCTTATGCTGCACAAGTTTACCCCCCAAAAAAGTGTCTACTTAGGCAGCGGTATTGAGAGCCACTCCTGGGCGCCAGAGCCACAGGTGAGGCTGGGCAGAAGGGACCCAGGGCTCTACTGTTGGAAGGACGTTAACATGAAATGTGCTGCTTCAGGCTTGGAGTGTGGAATCACCGAGGGGTATGTGCAGGGCACATTCCAGCTCCTGGACCCAGGCGGCTACTGGGCTGAGCTCCTGGACCATCGGAGCCCGATGGTGGAGCCCTTCCTTCTGCCTCTGGCTCCTCCCAGAGCTGAGACAGTGCTCGGCTGTACCTTGTCCTTACTTGGTTATTTACAGAATTAGAAAAGCCTCAAATATCTGATCATTATTTTTTCCTGGATATATAGTATGTCCTTTGACTATATAATCAGTGCTTCTATTATAATTTTTAAAAAGGAATACAGGATGTTAGATGTCATAGGTGGATAGGCAATGCATGTTTACTTTTTCTGAGGATTGTTCAGGGAGACTGAAAACAAGTGCCTGTGTCACTCTCAAGTGTTTGCCTGTCTGTGGTTTTGTGTCTCCCCAGTGGTGTGGAATTGGGGGTAGACGGGGCCTTGTAGATGTCCTAGTGAAGGCTTCCTGAGCCTGGCTTGTTTTCCACAGGTAGAGTGAATCCTATAGTTGGGAGCATTGAGCTCCTACCAGGACCAAATTGAATATTCGTGTGACTGTTTTATTCCAGCACATGGGAAGAGATCCGGCGTCGTCTTTGTCATAAATCTTGCCCCACTGTTTGCGCTGGTACAGCACTCCAGTTGGGTGCTGCTTAAGCATCTGGCTTCGCGTTTCACTGGCGAGTGCAGGGGGCTGTGGTAGATGAGTGAGTCAGGGCGTGACCCTGTTGGGGTGGGCTTTGTGGGAGGAGGTGGACATGAGTTTGTCCTTGGGCAGTTTGGCCATCCTGCTGATATTCCTGAGTGTGCCACACAAAGACCAGCTCCAGGGGCTTCCTGCCGTGATGAAGGTAAAGAAATGAACTTGATTGGTAAAATCTGAGGGCACTACCAACTGTGGGGTGGGTGTGGCCCTTCTCCTTCCCTGCCTCTCACACAGCCCTTCACGACGAGTCCTCTCGTCTTCAAACCATCTTACTACCACAGCCACAAGTCAGTGGATCCCTTCTTTGTGCTCCCGAAGGACTTGGCTAACAAGGAGACATTTGTTCGTTCATTTCTTCATTCATTATTCATGCAACTAGTGGTAATTAGCATTTAGTAATGTGGTTTCTGGGGGTAGTTGAGTTGTGTTCATTCACTGAACAAACATTTGTTGATTCCCTGCTCTGAGCTGGGTGGAGGGCATACAGCGAGGGTTTTAGAGATGAGGGAAGGGCCCCTTTTGCCCTTGAGTGTGCAGTGTGGGAAGGCAGGTAATTAACAAGTGTGGGTGCTAAATCTATAGGTGAAGGATGCTCAAGGTGTTATAGGACCTTGGAGGGGGTGGAGAAGTCATTGTTGACTTCACAGAGGAAGTGAGGTTTGACTTTGGCCTTGAAGAGTGAACGGGAGATAACTGAGGTGGGGGAAAGTGCTCACCCTTCAGGGCCCTGGGGCTAGGGGAGGGTTTGTTTGCATGATGGACTGTCCTGCGTCTTTCTGTCCCTCCTTCCCTCCTCAAGCCTCCATCACTCAGGGAAATTAATCTGGGGTTCTGCTGCCCTGCCTGTTTAGTAAGAGAACCCGCAGTCGGAGAGGAGGGGAGAGAAGGGTGCTGGTGAGTCATCCAGGTTCCCGGCTAAAAGGAGAGCAAACTTCAAAGCCTAGGGCATATCAAAGATGAATTGTGTCACACCCACTCAGTGTTTTACACAAATAAGACCTAATTTCTGGCTCTGCCACAAAAAGTTGGTCTGCTTTGGGGAGAGGTTTTTTCTTTTTCTTCTGCAAGTGAGGTAGGTTGAGAAGCATCATTGAAAGAAATGGGCTAAGTTGGTATTAAAATGGTGGGGTGTGATGTTGGTGCCTTTCTTTTACAAACTCTATTTTTCTTTGTTCTAGCCAGTGTTTTATTACTGATATGAATCACTGAGGGGCTTGGAGGGAGAGAGGAAAGGGTTTCTGTATAAGCAGCTGTCTTGCTGAGCCAGTCTACAAAGTGGTTTTATAGCTAAAGTATTTGTTCTTGCTTTAAAATGCCAAAACAGCACCGTCATTTCCTCAGCTAAAAGAAGGGTCTTTGAGTATATGGGGGGGCCTTCTCTCCTCCCATCACGAACTTTTGTTAATGGAGAGAGGACAAAATTCCAAAGAAGTTTCTTTGAACTGGTGGATTCTAAGATAATCTCAAGCTGAGAGGACAAAAATTTTCTGTAAGAAGTTTGAATTACCAGTTCATGTAACCTTCCTCTTTTTTGCCCTACCACAAATTCTGGTAAAAAAATAATAATAATCCTCTCTGGTCATCACAGCTGGCTACATGCTTAATGTTTGTGTGTAGATATTTCATTTTCTTTTTTATGCAAGATTTCATCTTTGCATGATCTGAGATAGTTGGTTGCCCCGAGATTATTAATAAATTGAGATGGTTAATGGTGTGTGACTCAGAACATATATTTAAAAACAAGTTGGAATAAGAAATAGGTCTTTTACCAAATTAATTTTTTGTTAGGCTCCTCTTGAGCCTTTTTTGTTTGAAACCTGCTTGCTTTTTAATGTTCATATATGCCCGATTGCAATTAACATAAATTACTTTTAAATACCAGTTAGTTGCTGTGGAGAGAGGCCAGGGTTGTGGCTGCTTACGGAAGGTTAAGAGGTTTGGTCATTGTCTAGGTTTTTATCTCACTGTAGATCAAATTCTGTTCCTTTTAGAGGCTGGCATATTGTGTCAAAGCTTGCTTTCTTTGATGGTGAGAAGCACTAAGTCTTTGCCCTGAGTGCCAGGACATTTTTTTTTTACCAAGAAAGAATAAATAATCATAAAATGTTTGTTTAAGAACTAGTTATATTAAATGCAATGTGGTATCTTAGATTGGCTTCTGGAACAAAGGACAGCAGTGGAAAAACTGATGAAATCCCCCCAAAACCTGTAGTTTTTAGTTAACAGCATTGAACCAATGTTCATATCTTAGTTTGATAAGTATATCATGGTTATGTAAGATAACAACATCAGAGGAAGCTATGGCTGAAGGGTAGAGGGGAACTCTTTTAAACTATGTTTGCATTTCTTCTGTCATTCTAAAATTATTTCAAAATAAGTCTTTCAAAAAAAGGTAATACATTTGAGGTATTTCTCTTTTGACTTGGTTGAGATTATATTTGACTTATGTGAGTTCAAAGTGATCTATCTCTAAGGAGGGAAAATTATTCCGTTACTGCTTTGGAAACTGGGAAAACTAAGGCTTGAGAGTAGCCAGCGAGCCCTTCACTCTTGGTTTGTGCTGCCTTTCATGCCATTCATCCCCTTCTCCATCCAGCGCCATAGCAAATCCCTCTCTGCATGTGTACCCTTCTGAAAACTTGTGGCCAGCATCTCTCTCCTTCTAATTCCATTGGAATGCATTGCCTGAGATGGATAACTGGCATCTTGTGACATCCTGTCCTTGTCATGGAAGGAGCTGGTAATTGGATTTTTTATGCTGTCTCGTTCACTCAATCCATGTGTGTTAACTTTTACTCTAGCAGCCAGATTGGAAGCTTCCTGAGAGTTGAAATTTTGTCTTGCTTTTTTTTTTTTTTTTTAGAATTTACTTTAAAAATTTTCCCATTATGCAGCAATGCATGTTCATAATAAAATTAAACTTTAGAGAATTTATAGCATCCCAAATAAAAGTTCCCCATAGGACCACCTACCCTGCCATTATCATTGTTAAGAAGTCAGAATATATTCTTTCGTATTCTGTCTGTGTGTACTACAAATATGTATTACGACTTACAAATATAACATCATATTATACATATCACTTTTCAGTCTGCTTTTCTCAGTTAACAAAATCCCTTTGCATGGCTGTGCATATGGGGACTGTGTCTATCTTTTTTTTTGTATACCCCATATTGACCAGCACATTGCAAGGTGCGTTGTAAACATGCAGTAGGTATGTATGTATGTATGTATTATTATTATTATTATTATTGTTTGCATTATTATATTAAATCACGTCATGATTCAGAACACATGGTAAACGTGTGCTCAGATGAAAGGACACAAGGGGATGCAGGGGTGGTTTACAATACAGCTTTGTTTTTGCTGGGAGCATCGTTACCTGCTCAGTACCTGGGATCAGCTTCCTTGCACAGATAGAGCATTGGACTTTCAGGAGATGGAGCTGACATATGTGCTAGGAGAGTGAGTTGAGAGAGGGAACAGTAGAAGCTGAGTCCCAAACCTCCTGGCTTGGTGGAAGCAGAGATGGCAGTGTAGGGGTTGATTCTTGGGACTTCAGGAAGATGGCTTGAGGTAGGGGAGAGGGTCTAAGGGGGTGTGTAAGGTGGGAAAGGGGACCAGTGTGAGCAGGGGCAGGACAACATCTGGCTACCAGTAACTTTTGGGACTTCCTGGAGCAGAGGGGAAAATAGTGATACAGAGAAAATTTTGCTAGATCGAAGGGTGAATTGAGCAGAGGAGGACTAGGAATTTGTTGGCGTTACTGGGGTAGGGGAGGGTGAGCCCTGTGAAGAGTTCTTGATGAAGGAACCCATTTCCATTAGTAATGTTCCACGAGAGAAGCTTATAGAAGGAAGCTGAGTGTTGCCTGTAAGACAGTGTGCTCATGGGGTTGGAGACAGTCTGTCTCAGACTGTTGGGTCCTAGTAAGTCTCAGGAAGCTCTCATATCTTCTCTGGAAGAGGTATGGCCAGGAATGGAGATCTTCCCTGTTAGGAAAAACACCCCTAAGCACTATCTGCACTGTTACAACCCCAAAGTATGCTGTGGATGCAGAGATTTTTCAAGAGCAGATCTTACTTTGAGGGATGAATATTCATTGCCCTGTTGGCTTTGCATCTCCTCGGTAGAATTTTGACTTGACTCAAGGGAAAAGAGTGGTAGCAGGTATTGGGAGCACTTACCAAGTAAATTCCTTTAGAAAGAATGAGAGGTCCCAGAGGAAAAGTGGTCTCCCCAAGAGAAGAGACACTTACTTTGAGTTTAGTTTATTACCACCCCCATGTATAAAATATTGCAAAGATACAAAAACATGTGAAAAGCACATGTGAAGAATGAACAATAAAATGAATACCTGTATATGTATATTCACCACATGGCTTAGAAGTAGAATATTACCGGTAGTCCCTTCCACACCCTTGTGTGTTTCTTCTCAGTTTTAAGCCCAGCCACCCACCCTGTGTCGATTTGTCTGCTTTTCACCCTTATAAGAATACTTTGTTTCATCAAGCTTGATGTCTACAGCATTCATCCCTGTTGCAAGGAGCCTTATAAGGAATAATTGCCCTCCCTATAGGTAAATAATTTTAAATGCACGTAGGTCAGATATAATCTCAACCAAACCAAAAGGAGTACCTCACATATACCCTTTTTGAAAGACTTATTTTGAAATAATTTTAGAATGACAGAAGAAATGGAAAGATAGTTTAAGAGTTCCCCTCTACCCTTCAGTCATAGCTTCCCCTGATGTTAATATCTTACATAACCACGATATCCAACTAAGAAATGAGCATGGGTTCACTTCTGTTAACTAAACTACAGATTTTTTTGGATTTTACTAGTTTTCCCACTGCTGTCCTTTCTCTGTTCCAGGAGCCAACCTAGGATACCACGTTGCATTTGCTCTTAGCGCTGTATGGCGTTCACTGTAGCAATGGGTCTTCTCTCCTTTTAATGGACATTTGAGCTTTTGATTTGTTTTTTGTCTGTTCAGCATTGCTGTGACTATACTTGTGCTTATCTCCTGGTGTGTATATGTGAGAGTTCATCAGAATGTACATCTGGGAGTGGAATTGCTGAGTCACAGTGTCTGTACAACTTAAGTTCAGTGGAAGTTGTGTTGTGAAGATCCCTCTCCTGTTGCAGTTGTACCACTAGTAGTAAGTATGCAGGAGTTCTCGTTGCTCCGTATTCTCAGCAGCAGTTGGTGTTATCAGACTTTTGAATTTTTGCCAATCTTGTGGTACCTTGTTATGGTTTTAATTTGCATGTCCCTGATCAGTAATGAAGTTGGACATCACTTCTTTATTGCTGTTTTCTTGCCTTGCGGCAGAGTCTGACATAATTTTTCATGTATGGTGGGAATTTGGGGAGCATCTGTTAGCTCAAGACACATTTCTTAGGTTCTGGGTATCGTGTTTGGAGAACGCAGCTGATACCTGTTGACCCTTTATTTTATGAAGAGCCCCTGGATGACAGACAGCAAGCCAGGCTTTTCCACGTGCGCTAGGAGCATATTGTTTCTTTTAAGGTACACAGGGAAATAAAGTCCCCGAGGCGTTTGGTGGCAGCACATCCTGGGCAAGGGAGTGGCTTTGGGGAGGCACTAGGAATAGCTTCAGGCAAACATCAGTGACAGAAGTGGTGATTGACCGGCTTTCCTGTGAAGGAGAAGAGAGTGGGGGCGTACTTCTAGTGTAGAGAGGAGAAGGAAAAGGGACCAGGCTCTTGGGGTGGTCAGAGGTCCAGAAAGGGTGGGCAGGATTGCTGGAGGACAAGCGTCCCCATTGGGGATTCATGAGGCTCTTCCTAAATCTGTTTGAGGGACCCTTTGGCCAGGGAGGACCTTGCCCATGGGTGTGGTGTCTGTCAGAGGGCAGTCTGTTTTACTGCATGTTCAGTTGAATGCTTTCATGTGAAAATAGACCTTTGATGTTCTGGAAAATGAGAAAGAAAATCTGCTTTAACACCTGGGGGAGAGAAGCTGCCTATGGAAAAAAAACAAAACAAAACAAAAAAAACAATGTTCTGTTATGAAAGAACGGAATTGCACAGCTCGGCATATGCTGGGTTGGTTGTTCTAGTAACCCCCACGAGGAGGATTGCAGGACAAAACATAGGCTTCCAGTCCCAAGTGAAAGCATGTTTACAGACGCAGTGTTAAGGGGGATACGTACAGGAGGCTGGCATTGTATTGAGATTATACATGCAAAGGTGTAAATCTCACCTTTGTAGTGTGGACAGGTTGAGGGAGGGAAGAGGGGAAAACAGTATTAGTTGATTTTGTTTGGTGGGATAGTGAGTGTTTTAAAAATGCTTGTATTCTCACTGTATAAAAAAATGTCTTCACTAAAAATGAGCCCAGACTGGGCAGTCTGTTATTTTATTAAACCACCCAGAATGCCTGTCAGTTCATTCATTCATTGAGTTTCTAACATGATGGGCACTTTGAGGAAGAAGACCCTAGTTCCTCCTTTCAAGAAGCTTACAAACTTTGTGTGGGGTATGAGAGTGTAAATACCCATGATTGCTAGAGTAATGGGTGTCATGCAAGGTGGCACCCGGGTCATTGCTAATGCTGGGGACAAGAGTGCAGGCTCTCGTTGGGGGCTTTGGGAAGACCTCTGGGAGGAGGTGGACTTGAGGAAGCTCCTGAAGCCTGAAAGGATGTGAATAAGTAGAGGGAGGAGGGACGGCAAACAGGAGGAAGGCGGGCTTAATCCAAGGGGGAGAGGTCATTAAAGACTCATCGACTGTCAGGATAAGTGGTAACTGTTCCCAGTTCACCCACGGTTCCTGCTGAGCACTCGCCTTTGTCAGCAGGTGGAGGCCTTTTTGATTAGGTCCTCTTCGAGCATGTGACGAAAGCTTTGGACCCTCCTGAAAAACACGGTCACATACACCCTCGCTTAGAACCGCAAGAGGCCGCCACACAGAGGGCTGTGCCTGCAGTTTCAAAGGACTCCCTGCCGCCCATCCTCAGGGAGTCCCAGTTCAGGGTAACAAACATGTATTGGGCACCTACTGTGTGCTGGGTATTTTGTGGGGCTTTGGGGATACAGCAGGAATAGGTAAGCTGGGTCTTCTCTCACAGGGAGCTTTCAGTCTGTGGGGAAGGACAAACCCTGAAGAGGCAGTTCCAAGCCTGAAGAGGCAGTTACAAGCAGGAGTGTTATTACGGGACAGCCTGGGTGTTGGGCAGAGAGTCATAAGTGGCCTTATCCTCTAGGAAAGGATCCCACGGTTAGGATCGAGAGCTGGGATGTGTGGGGGTTGGGGCGCACCAAAGAGTCCTTGGGTGTGTGTGGCACATCTTCTCATTGCTCATTGTCTGGCCAGAGCAAGCCCCTCCGTGTGGGTCTCGGAGAAAGCCAGGTGTCTCTGAGGCCTCTGGCCTGGAGGATGAGGATGAGAGCAGTATTGTTTTCTAGGCCTTTGTTCTTAGCAACACACGCTCACCTAGAGTCGTGTTCTTCCAAACAAACAGCTTTCAGGAAGAGTTAATAAATTAGTCTTCAGGGAAAAGAATCTGCGGCAGTGCCAGCGAGGCCTTCAGCAGCCCGGGCCAGGGACTTGGCTAATGTAGGCAAACACACGGTGATAATTGCGTGTTGTTGCTGACGAGGTTTTGGGCAGCTGGCTCTATGCCGCAGACGTCAGGCCCTCCTCGTTGTTAGCGTGCGGCTCGGTTCAGGAAGGGGAAGGCAGCCAGTGGGTGTTAAATCTGCCCCCCACAACTGCTCCATCTTATAGACGAGGAATCTGACACACAGGTGGGAGACTGACTTGCTCAAGTCAGAGCTGCTATTCCATGGAGGCTGGGGTTGCATATTCCGCTTCTTTTCTATCATTTAGGTGGCCTTCCCTTGATCCCCCTCTTCCAGGTCTTTATAAATGGGTAGCATGACCCACACGGTAGTATAAAAGGCTCTGTGAACCATCACTTCCAAGTGGAAGAGCATTTCCAAACATCTGCTCTATCTATATTTAAAGAGGATATGATGCTAATATTGTATTAAGGCCTAGATACACTCATTCATTTAACAGATAATTTGCTGAATGTCTGCTGTGTGAGTAAAACCAACAGGGATCCCAACCTGGAAGCCTGGCTCTTGCGTTCCTGGGGTGGGGGCCGGGGCTGGGGAAGCAACAGTGGCCTCTGGGGAGACCACGTCAGGTCCCACCCATTCCTCTGCCTGATGAGGAAGAGCTTATCTAGCTGCCTCTTGTGTTTTCATGCTGCCTGTCCCTGACCACCCACAGGCCTTCTGGGGCTTGGTGTTCACTACTATGTACAGAGAATAGCCCTTCCTGCCTGCCGATAGAGAGAGAGAGAGAGAGAGAGAGAGAGATTAATTTCTAATGAGATCTGCTTCTTAAAAAGTTAGACTTACCCAACAAATGACCTTAACAGTGGTTGATTAGAAGAATAGAGTTCTTGGGGTGCCTCCATAGTGTAATGGTTAGCACATCTGCTTTACATGCAAGAAGGTCCTGGGTTCGCACCCCAGGTGGAGCCCAGACCATACCCTGGGTACACCAGGCCCCAGCCCCAGGTATGCCCAGGTACATGCCAGGAGCGTGTGGGAAGAGATGCCGCGCCTTCAAAGATCCAGTTCTTAAGGGGAGACAGCGACATCCGTAGGTCAGGGTTGGAAGTAGGGGGTGGGAAATTAAAGAGGGGGAGGGGGAAAAGAAGAATGGAGTTCTGTCTGCCTATGTCCCGTTTAGCGACATCTTCCCCCACCTTGTTTTTCTCCCACCCCTCAGCTGTAGATCTGGAAGTTTTGGTCAAGGTCCTGCAGCAGTCTCGAATGAAGATGAGATTGGAGAAGTCAAGTGGGACACAGTTGTTTGTCCTAAATGAATGGGCATGGCAGGAAGATTCTGTTGACCCCTCACGTTCCCAGGACCTGGGGGCACCTGGTGACAGATGGATACATTGCCCTTCTTTTTTTGCTCATAACTGTTAAAATGCTTTGCTGCCAGTCTTCCTGTTTTTATTTTTTTTTTATTTTTTGGTGTACACAGCTGTGATTTGCTTTACGAAAATATGGTATAAGGATTCCTGCCCACTCCCCCACCCCCGTTTTTTAAAAGCAAGCTAATAGACTAAATAATTATTTGGTTCTTGGATTCATTGGGGTCCTTTAGGGAATCCCTGGTACGTTTATATGTGGACTTAGTCTTTAATCAGTAAATACCCATAGTTTTTGAGGAACATTTTGAGCTTCTGATGCCTGCTTATTCCTTAGGCCTTCCAACGTTTTCTAAATCCTCAGGCTTCTTTTCTGTTTCCTTAACGTTCTCTACCCTCTGTGAGGGTTAACTTTGTGTGTTGACTTGGCTAGGCTATGGTGCCCAGCATTTTTGTCCAACACTAGTCTAGATATTGCTTTAAAGGAACTTGTAGATGTAGTTACATTTATAGTCAGTTAACTTTAAGTAAAGCAGGTTACCGTCTATTATGTGGGTGGGCCTCATCTAATCAGTTGAAGGCCTTAAGAGCAAAGACTGAGGTTTCTGGAGGAAGAAAGAATTCTGCTTCATACTGCAACATAGAAAACCCTCTGTGAGTTTCTGGGCTCCTGGTCTGCCCTGCAGACTTTGGACTTAAGACTGCAACATCCATTCTTACTGATTATCCAGCTTGCTGGCCTGCCTTATGAATTTCAGACTTGCCTACTCCCAAAATTGTATGCCAGTTCCTTGAAATAAATCTCTCTCTCTTTGTCTCTCTTTCTATAATATCATATATATCTCCTGTTGATTCTTTTCCTCTGGAAGACCCTGACTAATGCACCCCCTGTCAGAGTAATTGCTTGCTTAATTGTCTTTTTCTCCTTGTTGGAGCATAAGCTACATGAGAGTAGGGACAGTGTCTGTCTTGTTCAGTCCTCTATTTCTTTTTTTTTTTTTCAGCACGCTATTTTAAGTGCCTTAAGTAGTGCCTGACATGTAGAAGATGGTCGGTAAATATACGTAGAAGAATGAATGGAGGTGTCTGTGCTCATTAAATGAATGAAAGGATCTGCATTCACTGAGAGGCAGTAGGTTTTTGCCTTTGTGATCAGACAGACCTGGGTTGTAGTCCTGGCTCCACCATCTCTTAGCTGTTGGATCACAAGTTCCTTGTTTGTAACAGAGGGGGAAGAATATCTGTTCCCCAAGCGGTTGTAAGGATTCGATGAGATGATGTGTCTGGAATGTAGTAGCTGTGAGCCAGAGTAAACCAACAGTAAAATCTACTACTGTTAGCACCACCACCATCATCATTTTCCAAGGTTGTTTCAAGGATTCAGTGAGATGATGCATATAACATCCCTAGCACATAATCGAAGGTCATAAGTACTGGTTTTCTTCTAAGTACCAAGCTCTTTCATGTGCATATTTTCACTAAATTTAATTTCTGTTTAAATCCTGTGAAACAATTTTACTTGTCTCATGTTAATGATGAGGAAACTGAAACCTACAGCTGAGTTAAATGACTTACCTAAAATTCAGTGGGCAAATTTTTATTGTGTGCCTACTTAATGGTTGAGACTCACACTTACATTGGTTCACCTCCTATTCCTGTTCTCTCTTCTTCGGCATATTGCTTTAGGAGGCCTGTGTTAATTTTTGACCCTGTTTTTTTGCTGACTCCGCCATTTCATTACTATCAGCTTTTGCTTGGTATGAGTAGGCATCCACTTCCCTGTGGGTTTGTATGGCTTTTTAGTCATCCCCAAACTGAAAAGTGGGTTGTTTTTCTTCCAGAAGGTCCTTTACGAGTTGGGCTCTGGGAGTGGGAATGAGGATTCCCATGGAAACAGCATAAAAAATAATGCTTCAGTCCTTAGGGCAGCCCATAAGGCTGAAAGAAGACAGTCCTTTTGAGGCCCGAGTCTTCCTGAACGTTCAGCTGATGTAATAGGAACTGGGCAACTCTAGCCTGTTGCAGTGGGCGTGGGGTGGGAGGTTGGGGGAGGAAGGATCCTCTCCGCGCCCTGACTGCAGCATTGTCGGATGGGGTGAAGGTGGCCATCAAACTCAGGGAATCCCTTGAGCCTTACCACAGGTAAGCTCGCAGACTCCTCGGCACTTCTTTTTTTCCTTGAGGTGATCTCCAGGGACTGAGCCTGCTCACACCTCCTCTGCCACCACCACCACTGCCTACTCACCTCTGGGAGTTCTTCCGTGAGACTTGCTCCTCAGGAGGGCACATCCACTTAGTTCGCACCTCCATATTGTTCTTGAGCCATTTTTTTTGTTTTGTTTTGTTTTCTGGTAGGTTTAATTGTTAATTATTGCAGGCTCTAGCAGGGGGAAATTTTAGCGATGGCAGAGACTGGGGTACGATTGGGCTGTTTTATTGGTCTCATAGTATTATTGAGGGAGCGGAAACTGAGCTAAATGACTTGTCTACGGTCACCTGCGATCACCTGGCAGGTTCCCCAAGGTGAGGGCTGCCTATATTTCCATCACTGGGTGGTGGAGCTCACATCCTCAGCTGTTTGCCTGTGTGATCCTTAGGTGGGACTGAGTCTTCCTGGGAATGTCAAGCCAGGTTTTCTGTGGACTGGAGAAAACCTTTGAAAAGAATGTTAATGCCCTTTAATAAGTTAAAATGCATTGCACAGAACCTTTTTGAATATAAGTGAGTCTGTAGATCATCTGTTTTGAGGGGCTTACATCACAGAGAATTTTATCCACAAGTTTGGGGTCAATTTTAGCCTCAAGTTTGTGAGTGCATGTCTCTTACTAGCCAGAAGCTGTGTTCAGAGCAAGCCCTTCTTACTTGAATCACAAGATCACTAGGGATTACCCCTGGTGCCAGTTTATTCTGAAATTGCTTTGGGCCTTTTGACAGTTTATATTTCTCTACCAGTCAGCTTCCAGGAGGGGCTTGCAATATAAGTGGCTTCAAACCTCTATTGGCCACTTGTTTTAGATCCTTACCATGAGGAAAAATGTATAATAAAACATGAATATACTGGGGGGGAATTTGTACACGTTATACATATTGCATGTGTGTGTATGTGTATGGCATTGCAAGAAAAGTGTGTGCTATAAATATTAGGAAATGTTTGCACAAATAAACGTAGATTTAGTCTCTGTGACTTGATCGTCCTTGAGGGGAATTCCTTCTCAGAAAAGCAGGTGTCGGCTCCAGATGGTCACGTGTCAGTTCCCTGAGATCTGAGCTCAGGAAGGAGCAGTTAGGGAAGGGGAGGCAGGGAGGGCTTTGCTGGGGAGTCTCGCTGCATGACAGCCAGAGTGGAGGGGAAAGTAAGTCACGACTCGGTGGCAGAAGGGTTCTTGAGGCCAGAGTTAAGTGCCATTAGTAATTAGTAGACTCGGGAGCAGGCTTGCCTGCCAGGAGACGCAGGCCGTTGGTCTCTGTCCACCAGGCTTCAGCCTTTCTTCTTGCAGAAGGTGAGGGTGGGGGAGGCGGTGTGCAGAGGGTGAAGGGTTGGGCTTTAGTGAGTGAAGGAACTAGCATTTGCATGCTGGTTCTCATCTGGAAGGAGGTCAGAAGTCGGACAGGACCGGAAGTTGGGGTGGGAGAGGGAGAGCCAACCCTTGGTACTATTTCTGTCCTCCCTTCTGGTCCAGCAGGCCTGCCTGGACCTGCATCCCACTTCTGCATCATGGGCTATGAGTCGTATGCTACCTCCTGAGGAACAGCTGCTGGGGTTGGTCAGGGGCAGTTGGTACATTGCTCGGCTTCCAGAGTCGAGCTGGAGCAGAGCAGCGAGAGTGACCACAGGTCTGAGAGCAGAGCTCAGTGGAGAGGCTGGGACTCTGCAGACCTGTCCTCTTGTATCTGAAACACAGGAAGGGACCTGTCTTCTTCCCCCAAGTGAAGGGTTAGGGGCACTCTGCTTCTTCATTAGGCCTCAGTTTATCCACTAGTATAACAGGGATATTAATGAATGTTCCACCTGGACGCTGTGCAGATCGAGGCCGGACAAGGAGAGGCTCAGAAACCTTCGAGGGTGATGTGGCACCACTGAAAAGAGCTTTGTCATCAGACCCGAGTTCAGATCCTTTTCTGCCTCTTAAAACTACCTGGGGATCCTGAGTGAGTTGCAAGTTGCCTCAGTTTTCTGATCAACGTGAAAGGAAAAATAAAATGTTTTGAATAGAATGGTGATGCCAGCTTGGCAGTGCTATGAGGACTCCATGTCTTTCTGTGTAACATGTCAAGTTCCTGTGGTGCCTGGAGCACAGGAGGTTCTCAGTACGTGGTGGCCCTTGTTATTGTTATTGTTATTTCATTGTTATTGTGGTGATAGTGAAGTCTGGAAAATTGGGCTCTCAGGCCCATCTTGCTGGCAGCTGGTGCCAGGGAGCTCTTGGCGTTCGGTGAAACTATAGGAGGATTTGGCCACTGAGACCAGTCGTGGGCGTGTGTGACGCATCACGTCTGTGGTGACCTCTGAGCAGATGATAAAGGGGTGCTGGGCCCTTGAACAGCTTGGGGATGGATGTGTTTCTTTGCCAGGAGCAGGGTTCCTTGGGTTTTGAAATCCCATTTTGCAAAGGACAAGATAAAAGAGGGAAATCATAGCAGCTCCACATGCAATAAGAAACCCATTACTATTCTCGGAGGTTCTAGGAGGTCCCTGAAAGGGACCCGAACTGGGACCCTACCTCCTGAGGGTTGGTGGTATTATGATGCCTTTGGCTCACAAGCCTGAGGAATGCTGGAGGAGAGAATTCAGGACAGGGTAGCATTTTTGATATCTGCTTTCTCCAGAGACAAATCACCATGTTCATGTCTGGAAAGGCAGCTTTTGAGTTCAGGTGGGAGTGGGGCACAGTGGTAGCAGCTGTGCCCTCAGCCAGGGCACTGGGTGTGCTGGTGGACAGGCTCCTGGTTTTGCTGTCAAGAGTCATTGGGAGCGCCATGTCTGGGAGACATGAACTACATTCTTTTATAGCTTCTTAGTACCTGCAGGCAACTTTGCCAGGAGGAAAGTGCCTTAAATCTGAAGCCTGTGTCAAGTTATGCAGCAATTCTTGGCGTATGGTCTACACCAGGGATCTTCAGCTCCCGGACCATGGACCAGCACCGGTCCATGGCCTGTTAGGAACTGGGCCGCAGAGCAGGAGGTGAGTGGCGGGGTGAGTGAGTGAAGAAGCTTCATGTGTCTTTGCAGCTGCTCCCCAGTGCTAGCATCACCGCCTCAGCTCCACTTCAGCTCATCAGGCATTAGAATCTCGTAGGAGCACTGGTCCCTGGTGTCAAAAAGGTTGGGGACCGCTGCTTTATGTGCCCTTCCCAGTTTTTCTTTTTCAGACTACCAAGTAGAGGAAACCTAGTATGGTGGTGATTTTGGGGCTCAGGGTGGGTGCTGACCTCTGGAGTCCAGGCCACAGGTTCCCGGGGGCCCAGGGTGGGAAGGCCCCCCCCCAGAGAGGCCCCCGACGGGGATAAAACGCTGAGCTGGAGTTTCAAGGCAGGCCAGCATCATAACCTTTAAAAGAGCAAACCCTTCAGTCTTGAGATTATAAATTGACCCTAAATGGAAAGTGACCCTTTCATATTTCAGGTTGCGTGTGAAAAGAGAAAAAAAATTCTATGAAGATGCCTGGGCTGTTCTTCGCAGGTTTGGAGGGCACCGTAACTTTTAACTTGACTCTCTTCTCTGCTCTTTGAACACGCAGGATTTCGTATCTTCATATGAATTCATGGACCTTTTTGGATCCTCCTTCTCTCCAGCACAGGTTTCCAGGCACCATCTTAGTTCCAAAGAGGGGTTAAGCGTTCCCTCTTGCAAAGGTGGGCGTTCCTTTCCTCTAGGTCTGCAGCAAGTTTAAACACAATGGGTTTGGGAAAGTGCTTGGTCATACAGTGCGCATTCAAAATGGGTCTGTCTGGCCTTCTTTGGTCTCCTCTCCTAGCATAAAACACATCCAGGCCTGGGGGAACGGTGAAGCAATAGTCTAAATCTGCCTTCATTCCCTGGTTTAGTTACCACTGCCTTTTGACAAAAGAATTACTTTCTCTTCCTGGTTTTGAATCAAGGACCTTTTGTGTATTTACTGAAATGTGATAAATGCTAGTCTCTAGAAACCAGCTGCCCCTTATGGCTGGGGGCAGCATTTTTAACACCTGGCAGTTTGCATTTCAATATGGTAGCTTAAAAGACACACACAATAAAAACAAAACCCAGCTCAAAACAGTGATCATTCTTGGCTGCCTAGAGGGAAACATGGTAAGGGAGGCCTCAGAGTGCCCTGGTGCGGGCGCACGGGCACGCAGACAGGCAGGCAGGAGGGCAGGCGGGTGGATGGCCAGGCAGGCAGGCAGGCAGGCAGTGGAAAGTGACTGCTCAAGGAAGTGCCTGCTTGTGAGGTGAGGTCTCTTTTCCTTAAATTCAGCCTGGTTGAGGTCTGTCGCTGCCTTCCATGTGCCGTGCACAGTGCGAGGTGCTGGAGCCTCAGACGTGGGGTACACAGGGCTTCTGCCCTTGAAGAGCTCACATGTAGTTGGAAGTTGGAAGTTGGACGAGCAGGTAGCTGTAGGACAGGGCACTTAAGAGGCACAAAGGATGGCCACGGTGGTGGGTCCACTGGGGCTGGTCTGGGTTACCTCCCAGAGAAGGTGGTGCCCGCATTGGTTTTGAAAGATGGTGGATTCATTTGCTAGGGCTGCCATAACAAAGCGCTACAGGTAGGGCGGTTTAAAATTTATAGTCTCACAGTCTGGAGACCGGAAGTCTGATCTCATAGTGTCAGTGGGGTTAGTTCCACGTGGGGGCTAAGACGGGGGGACCTGTCCTAGGTACCTCTCCTTAGCTTGATCATCTTTTCCCTGTATCTTCCTCTTCTCTTCCCTCTGTATGTGTATGTGTGTACATGTGTCTGTCCAAATTTTCTCCTCTTTAAGCACACTATTAGTACAGTATTAGGGCCCATCCTGATGATCCCATTTTAACTTAATTACCTCTTTAAAGGCCCTATCTCCAAATGGGTACCTTTTGAGATGCTGGGGGGTTAGGACCTCAACCTGTGAATTTTTGGGGGTGAGGGGAGACACACAGTTCAGCTCACAGCAGCTGGTAGGAGTTTTCCAGGGAGATGGGGTAGTCGTGGAGCGGGCTTTCCTGCCAAAGGCAGTAGTAGGTTCACAGCTACTGAGGAGAGAAATAGGACTGTGTGTTTTGGGAGCTGCTTGCGTTTTAGGCTATGTGAATTAGGCAATGGCAAGAGATAGACAAGGGAAAATACAGGAGTCACATTGTATCCATCTGGAGCCGAAGAGTTTGGACTCTGATTTTAGAGCCTTGTAGCCCAAAGAGTGATCTCTGAACTGCTAACAGGAGCTGGGAGCCCCAATGAAATGCAGAATCTCAGGCCCCACTCTAGACCTGCTTAGTCAGCACCTGTGTTTTAATAAGATCCCCAAGGAATTTGTGTGCACATTCAAGTTTGGGAAGCCCTGCCCTAGAGCAGTGGTTCTCAGCCGTGGTTGTCTGGAACAACCTTAAAAAATTCTGGTTTACTTGATTTGGGATGTGACCTGGGCTTTTTTTTTTTTTTTTTCCTTTTTGAAGCTCCGCAGGTGATTCTAATTGCTGCTAGGAATGAGAACCACTGTTTTGGGCGGTGGGGAGCCGTGGGGAGTTTAAACAGGGTGTGGTTGTGGGATAGAAGGGCCAGAAACTGCCGCTGTCCTCTCTTTGCTGAGAGTGGGAGCTCATCATTGGCTTTGGCTCCAAAAGGACCCCTTTCTAGCCCAGTGACTGTCCTACTCCCTTATGCCTAGGGCAGGACAGAAGAGTGAGGGACAAAACCCAGGCCCAGCTCACCTGCCTGCCACAGGGGATCCTGACTTGAATGTGACTCAGTCGTCTCAAGGACCCTGGGTGGCATCTGACCTCACTGCCCCCACCATGATGGGGATCGCATGGAGATGAGCCTCTAATGGAGGAGGTGGGGCAGACGTGCAGGAGAAGATTTCCCAACTAGATTTTCTGGAAATGCTATTCTTATTTCCCATAGCAGCACTGAAGGCTTCTTGAAGGCGAGCTCACTCCTTGAAAAAGATGCTTTTCACGGCTGTTGCATGTACCCGATAAGCTCTCGAAAGCCCACTGGTGATAAAGGTGATCTAGAGAAAACAAACATCAGTGAAAAAGCAAACAGACCCAAACACCCAAACAGCGTTTATCCCAGTTTAGCGGTGAGACTTGGATTAGGCAGGTCACATGGCCCACAACTTTCCTTCAATCCTTAGGAGACTTATTCCGTGGAAATCTTTTTCGGCAGCTTTGCAATTTTGATTTTCAGTTAATTAGATTTGTGCTGTTTGGGAGACTTGGTTAATGCATTTCACCCCACAGAGCTAATTTGCCTCTCTCTAAATGAGGTCTTTGGTATGGCGGAGGGTGTACACGGGATATGTGACTATAGACTCACATGGGGGTATTGAGAGGCCTTGAGACAGTAAACAGGAGAGGGCTTTGAAATCACCATTTGTCATCATTATCATTATTATGGAATATCTGAAATCCCGCCGAGTGGATAGAGGTGCTCTTCAGAGAAAGGGCATCACGTGGCTACACAGTGGCCTTGTTACCCGCCTCTCGAAATCCAACCTGATGACCTGTCGTATTGTCAACTCTGGGTTATAATGTTAACGAGAAGGGAAATCTTTTTGGAGAGTAGTGGATAATACAGAGTAAAGTAGTGGATAATACAGACTAATAAATCTACAATCCCCAAACCTCTTAGAACTGAGAGGGACCTGAGGCATTATCTCAGACAGTCCCTCATTTTACAAGCCCAGAGGGGAGAGGCTGAGGGTCATTCCTTTTGAGTTTGGAAAAGCATATGCTTCTCTTTTTTTTCCACATGTATTTGTCTTTCTTCTCCCCCTTGTCTGTGGATGGACCTGAAGAAGGGAGGGAGGGAGGTTAATCTGACTGTGTGGATATTTGAGAGGCAGTGTAGGAACTGAGTGACAGCTTAGAGTCCAGTTTTATGGATCCATCGCAAATTCTGTCCTTTGTTCCCTTTCTCCTGTGTCAGAGATTATAGACTGCTTGTTAGTGATATGACACCAGGAATCATAATTTAATAATTTACATCCTGCCGATCTTCTCAAAAGGCTTTGAGGCAGCAAAAAAAGGAAGGGGACCTAGGTAGATCAAATCAGGCTGTTTGGTTTAGATTCCCTTTGCTCTCCCCTCTGCCGTCTCTGATTGGTGGGAAGTGGATTGACTGTTGGAATGCTGCTCATCAGTGGGTGGGGTGTGCACTCGATTAGTCATGCCTGTCAAGGCAGGCGATTGTGGTGGTGGTGGTGGTGGTGGTGATGTGCTTGCTCTCCATTGCCATTCTTGGCCTCTGCCACCAACTGAGATTCTGATGTGTAGAGAATCCTATTCTAGGCATTTTGAAAAAATAAAGCGACATAACCTCTGCCCGTGGGGGAAATTACAGTCTCATCAGGGAGACAGAATGTATGCATAGAGGACTTAGTGCCTAAAGAATCTCAACAATCTCAATTAGCATTATTAGCATAATTTAGTAATAACTGCCCTCTAACACTGTATCACATTTTATAGTTTTGAGACATGGAGTGGATAGAACAGAAATGAACTTGTCTGGCAGATAAAGAAGTCAGAACTCTGAGATAGGGACTTATTTCCTGAGGCCATGCAGCTGGTAAACACAGAGCCCAAGGTACTCATGGGCACTGGAGCTCTGGTCCTGACCATGAATCTCAGGAAAGGTTTAAAGTAGGATGTGGAAGGTGGGAAAAGGTGGACATGCCTGGGAATGGGCAGGGAAGACTGTGAAGATGAGATAGGAGGTCCAGTGAGGGTTTTCACTGCTGGTGGGTGGCCATCTCCTCTGGTTGTTCTTTTATTGGAGCGTTTTTCTTATTCTAGATTCTTCACTGGTGGTGAGTCTTCCTCTCGACACGTGTTCTGAATGATAGTCTGAGTGCTCTTGCCTTACTTCTAAGGATATGACTGGGCCTTGGCCTTGGGGAACAGCTCTGGTTTCATTTTCTTGACCTGTGCAGTTCAGAGAGGGCAGCTGTGTTATCATGGAAAACTTGGAGTGGGCCAGCGAACTTGGGGGTCTGACTCTGGTTGGAGTGCTGTTCATGAGAAGTTTGAATGGAGGAGGATGTGGGGACCTTCTGTCTGAAATCAGGTTGAAAAGGTGTCTGTTGGGGTTTAGGTTTGCAGGGGCTGTGGGGGTGGTGGGTGAAGGTGGCCAGATGTCAAAGCACTTAAAACATTTCCCAGAATCCAGGTCTTAAAGAAAAGGGTGTGTCTGTCTGACTTGCAAGTTTCCCCTTTTCTATTTTCTTGTGTTGTTTTGCCTTTTAAGTGCAAAGAAGATGACGCACAGCAGGAACATCTGTGCTCCTTAGGATTCTGTGGCTGATTTGTTAAATGTAAATTCCTAATGTAGGCTATGGAACTGGTGAAGGAGAGAAGCAGGGCGGCTGGCTGAGGAAACATCTCTCCACTCGGCATCGAGTGGGACACGTGGCTCCAGGGCCAGCCTTGAAGAAGGCAAGACCAAGGCCGAGTTCTCCATGTCTGTTTCCTCAGCCTTGGCCTCCGACTTGGGGAGTGCGGGCCCTGGACGGACAATGCTTGTGCCCACGGCAGAGAGGGCATGGGAGCCGTGGCCTTGGTGTTGCCTTCTTCCAAGCTTTAGTAAGAGGAGGAAGCTGGTGATTATCCAGAAGAGGGGCCTTCTGGCTGGTGGCTGAGATAATTCCTTGGATGGTTGTGAAGAAGGTGTTCAGAAATATGCAAAACCTGTGCTGTCACTGGCGATTGGGGACCTTTGTTAGAATTTTTAAGGCCGATTGGTTATCTAGTCCATCCCTTCACCTCATATCGCGGAAACCGAGACTCAGAGAGGTGCCAAGACTGTCTCGAGATCACACAGTGGTTTGGTGGTGCAGTCAGGACAGAAAGCGAACATTTAGATTCCCACCAAAAGTACCATATTTCCTCAGTTCAAGCTGCATTTTTGTTCACATTTGCACTTAAAAATCAGGATGCATCTTACAAATGGATGGCACGGTGTCAGAATAGTGACCCTTACCATCCCCACGGATTCAATCAGTTAGGGTAGAGACTGTTTATCAAGAGCTTGCTTTATGAGTGGTAGTGTGCAAATTGCTCTGGACAAGTCTGCTCAACTTAATCCTAAACAAGGCCCAACTCTATTGAATAGAGGTTTTTTTACACCCATTTCCAATGAGAACAAAATGCCTCAGTTCTGCTCCATGCACCCTGCCCGTCAGTGTGGAGTGGGATTCCAGCCCCGGTTATGCATCTTCTGGGTGCCTCCTTTTGAGGGAGGGGGGATGGCTCCGCTCTCAGACCTCATTAGTGTTCAGTGCCAGCCTCAAATGGGTTGTGATGAGGTGAGTCCTCCGGCCCCTCCCTGCCAGGTCTTTCCCTGTACACCTTTCCGCTCTCAGCTTCTCTGGAATGAGAACGCTTTCTTCCTTCAAGTGGTCACCAGGCTGCCGACTGCGAGTTTTCCGGACGCTCGCTGCTGAACTATATTTCAATCGAAAGAAACACAATTACTCTCTGAGACTTGAGGGCAATTGTGAACACTTGCAGTCTGCCTTTTTGTTCAATACTTGCTTGGAGTGTCTTTCTTGAGAGGATTGGAAAGCCATCTTTGGGTGGAGAAGCATCTGTACAATGTTGTCTCTATTGCTTGGACAGGGATGGTCATCTTTCACCTCTCGCGGGGAGCGGGGAGAGTTATTTTTATTTAGGCGTTAATGTTGGGACTTGAATCAGGGGTGAGGTGAGAGCTCGCTTCTTTCAGGTGCAAGCCAATTTGTAGAAAGGTAGCTGAGGGGATTGTTAGGAATGCGGGGCTGTTCATTGAGTCCTGGAGGGAGAGGACCCAAGGGGCACCAGCTGTCAGATGTTCCTCGCCAGTGTGCAAAGTGCTCGGAGGCACTGTTTTAAGACAGTTGGGAGGGTCAGAGGTTCCTACCCTTAGAGTCTCATCAAAAAGCTAAGTGATGCCCAAAGGGAATGAATAAGTCTTGCAGAATTCTGAGTCCCAAGCTTTTCTCTTTCCTTTCTTCTCATTGAAATAGGCAGTGTGTAGATGGATGCCTGTACCCCCATCATAAGGTGCAGAGAGAAAGAAATGCTAAGCAGACTCTTGCTGTCTTTGTAACCAAGTGGGGGTATCTTGCCGGGGTGGCCCAGTGGGGGAAAAGGAAGGGACATAGGGGCATGAAGGGCTTTGACAGCTGTCTGAGCCCTATAGTCATTCCATAGAAATGGGAAAGGGACAGCTAAGCATCCCCCACCTCACCTGCTCCCTGCCACAGTGTCCTGCTTCCATCGGGGTCCCCTTCGTTCCCTCTGCGGCTCCTCTAGCCCTTCTGACTCTTCACCATCCACCTGGACCTAGTAAGGACATTCCACCGGTTCTCTTATCCTGGTCTGTATTGGGGAGCCATAGAACTGGACTTGGGGAGGTGGCTCTAGCTGCTTTCCATTGACTCAGGGTACCCCGAAGCCTCTTAACATGGCTTGACTAGACAGGCTGGGCAGAGTGACCAGGAAGGAGCCTCTTATTTAAGCCGCTGAGACTGCTGTGTTCGCTCCCGTGGCTTCCAGGACTAATCACTCTGTTATTACTGTGCACCAGTAAGCAGATAGCAGCGGTCATTATCAACACTCTGAGAGCTGCCATTCGCCTCGCTTTGGCAAGGTGACTCAGAACATTAGATCAGAATTCGAGAAGAAGAGAAAAAACTGTCTGAGGAAGCCCCCACCCCACCCTCCGGTGATCTGCTGGCACTCTGGTACTCCAGAATACTGCTTACAGAAATATTGCCAGCTCCTCTGGAGGCAGAGAGCTCTGTTATACCAGAATTCATTCTGTGCTTTCTCCTGGACTGGGCCCGCAGACCTCCCCGCAGCCGAGGGGCTGATTTGTTTTCTGGCTTGTGTCTGCTCCCCTGTGGAGCCATCGGATTTGTGCTACAGCAGCAAGTGGGGAGAGGAGGTGAGCTGGAAAGCGAGATGTGGTCATGGGTGTGTGTGGGGGGAGGGCCGTGCTGTTGGCTGTTCTTATTTGTCAGTTTTGGGAAACAGCCTCCAGAGAAATCCTTTGGCGTGAGACTGGGAAACTTGGCCCTAATTTGAAATGTTAAGCTCCATGAGGGTAGAGCAGGCCCTGTCTTGTTCACAGCTGTACCTACAGTCCCTAGAGCAGAGCTCAGGAAGTAGTTATGAAAGCGGAATTCAGGAAGGGGTCCAGGGTGCTGTATCCATGAAGCAGGGAGCTCATGCCAGCTCCTTCTGCCTCAAGGACGGGAGGGAGATGTACCTTGTCCTGTCTATTTGGGTGTCTTCTGTACTTTCTGCTCAGAGTTTGGCCTGCAGAGTCCATTTAGAAGAACTTATTTATTCTTGTTTCAGGAAAGGGTGAGAAAAGTGTTTGTTCCCATCATCAAAGTGGAAATTTAAGTCGATGACAATGGAAACTATTTCTGGCCATTCACACACTAGGAGGAGAAGGGAGTGGGTTGGCTCAACCAGTGTGGAAGAATTCAGGCACTGTAAATTTTAAGGGTGAAATAACAGCATGGCAATAAAACTCCCCCGAGGAAACATAAACCAACCCTTAATCAAACTTCAATGGCAAACCACGTACCTTACCGTTCACTCCACATCACTGGCAGTCTGGGGTTGCGCTGGGCTGTTGGAGTGAGGTGCCACCCATAGAACTTTGCATAACAAGGGAGCAGTATTGGGTTTTCTTCCTTCTCCAGGCACCTGGTCTCCTTCAAACCCTGCCCTTTGTTTTCAAGCTGGAAAACCCAGTTGTGGATTAGTTTGACACCTGGAGGCTTTCCAGGTGAAAATGTAGGGGACTCACAGCAGGGAGCAAAGCCCATTTGGGAGATCTGTGCTGAGTTGAGAAACAAGCAGCTAATTAAAATACTCTGATGAGGGTAGTAGGGATGTATGAAGTAAAATGGACCACGTGTTGGTGGGTGGTTACCTTTGTGGTTATTTGCAAATGTCCATAATAAAAAGTCATAAATACATGAAGCTGACCCCAAGATTTGCCCTTGGGCATCAGTCACTTCCTAGTCTCAGAGGTATTTCTGTTTCCTCATTTGTTCTACACAGACTGAGTCACAAATCCTTTTGGGAAATGGGAAAAAAACGTGAGACAGACTTGTCAGGGTTTTGGCAGAGATCATTACTCTGTCCTGTGGACTTAGGGAGATCCTAGTCTGAGAAAAGCAGTTTGGGTTTTCCCTGCTCCTAATGTTGACAGAACTCGGTAATGTCCAGGGAAATGGCAGAGGCCTGCTGGATACCTGGTGGACGCTCCCAGAGATCCAGGTCTAGTTCCAGTGGAGGCCTTAGGTACAGTCCCAGCAGCCTTCGGGGGGCGTGTCCCTCCTTGTCACCAGGGACCCCTTCTTTGCTGGCAGTGCCAAGGCTCAGGTTCCCGTAGGGGCTGCGATGTCCACGTGGGCACAGCTATGCTGCTTCAACTGCCTGGAGGGTCGGTTGTTGAAGCCAGCACCTTGTGACCTCAACAGGAGGGACTTCTCCTGGTTGCCAGGATAGGCAGAGCGAGAGGGATGGGAGTAGCTGAACGTTCTGCCACTGTAGGGGTCAGGAGAGGCCTTCCAGGTGGACCATGTGGTGCCTGTTTATAGCAGAAAAACTCGCTAATATGAAATGATTTCTAGGCTTTGAATCTTTGCATGAATTCATCATTTACTCATAGCCCTCATTTGTTCTGCTCTGTGATGACCATTCTTCCTACAGGTTCCCGTGAAATGATTTTTTTTTTTTTTTTTTTTTTTGTGGTGATGGCTTGATTTACCAGGTAATTATTTTGTAGCTATTATGTTGGGGCAGGATGTTAGGAGACAGTAAAAGGAGGAAGAGGGAGTCATTGTCCTAAAGGAACTTGAGGTTTTGTGGGTGGAGTCTCGGGTAAATGGTGGCCAGTGAACTTCAATCACTAAGTGGTTCTACGAGTTGTCCTCTGCCTGGTCAGTGACGTTCCCCTGTGCCACTTCCTTTTTAGTCCTTGGCCTCTCAGTTCTTAGGGAATTAGCAGGTAAGTGGGAGAAGAGCTACTGCCATCCCTGAGATGGCTGTTGCCCCTGCCCCGTGGACGCTGGGTCTGTGTTGTCACCCTGAAATAATTCCTCTTCTGCCCTGGCTTCAGGCTAGTATTTTGTTTCAGTTGGCTTTGTTTTACTAGGAAAGTAATGACCATTTCAGAATGGATGGTTATAGGCGATTCCTCATGAGTCGGCAGAGACCAGCCCCATTCCAAGCTGGACTTTCACCTCCTCCAGTTTCTCCTGGTTTCCCTTTTTAGTAAATCTAGTGTCAGCCCTGTGGCTCAGAAGGGTGGGTGTCAGGTGCTGTCCCCACCTCTGTGACGCACTGCTAGGTCTTCTCAGACGTGCTTTCTGAGCTGCCGGGGCAGGGACTGGTTCCGGGTCACATGCGCCTGACCGGTGTACTTTTCCAACCGGCTCTAACCTGGAGGAGGGAGGGAAAGATGGGGGAGAAAGAGGCGGGCTGTGTGGCTTAGGTTCTAGGGCTGTTACAGTAGTCACTTTGTCATTCGGTACATCAGAAAGTGGCCTCTAGAAAAGGGGCCTCCATGAGACCTTGACTGCGACAAGTGTGGGCTGTGTCTGGCACTAATGGCTGTCCTTAGCAGTGTTTAAGGGTGAGTGGGTGTCCCACTTCAGCTTGCAGTGGCTGTCCGTCTTTTTTACCCCCTCTGCTGCCTGAGTTGGCATCATCATCATTTCTGACCATTGGCACAGTCTTCCAGCTGGACACCTCCTTCCTCTCTTCCTCTTTACTGTCCCTTTACAAGGCGCCCCCCCCCCAGGGGGATTTTATGAAAATGCAAATCTGATTGGTGTGGGTTCTTCAATGGGGCTTACATACGGAGTATGAGCTGATTCTGGCCTTATTGTTGGGCCTCTCCTCTTGTCGCCCCTGCACACTCATCTCAGGTCGCATGCTATAACTTGTTGCTGTTCCTGATCGTTCTCTGAGGGTTCCAACCTCACCACCTTTGCATCTGCCTCAGGCCCCGGGGAGGGTGTTGAGGATGAGTGAAGATGGATTCTTTATAATATAGGTACATGCACCTGCTACCTATCTGTAATCAGAAACATCTAAAGCCAAACCTGTCTAGCCCAAGGGCTCTGGATAAGGGATCATGAGCCTATATTTATTGGTTCAAGCTAGCCTCTTCCCACTAGACAGTAAGGGTGTTGGACTATGTCCTAGTTGACATTTTTGTGTTTCCTTAGGGTCTTCAAGAGTAACTGGCACCGTTAGAATAAATACCCAGTAAGAATTTGTTGGATGAATGGGTAATAATAGCTCTTATTAACACTTATTTAGTACTCACTGTGTGCCAGGCTTCGATCCAAATGCATTACTTATTCTCACCCATTTAATCTTCACAACACCCCTATTAAGAGAGTACTCATTTTATCCCTGTTTCATAGATGGGAAAATTGAGGCAGCCACTAGTAACTTGCCCAGGATGGCATGGCTAGGAAGTGGAGAGGTGGGATTTGAATTTGAGTAGCCTGATTTTTAACCACTGGATAGTTCTGCCTCCATGGACGCACACAAGTGTTGTGCTGAGCAGTGAGGCAAAGTTGTAGAAGGTGGAAGCAATTTGAAGGACTGTGCCTGGCTCCACTGCCATGTTTGTGCTTCCTTGCTGTCACAGAGCTGGAATAGTACCACTCATCCCCAGAGCATTTTCTGATAGGGTAATAAAATGATTGGATATGGGAGTCAAAAAGAAGAAAATCGCCATGGTCATTGAGTGTTTTACTGAGTGCCAAATGGAAAGCGGCATTTATAGACACAGACCATCCACAGTAATAACTATTTTCGCAATCATCTTGTCAGATGACAAACCTAAAGCCTAGCGAGGCAAAGTGACTTGCCCGAGGTTACATAGCCATTGTACATCGCAGGGACTCAAATCTGATACCCTTCAGTGGGTGCCTTTACTTTTTCTCAGGGAGGTACCTGCGGATGAGGGCTGAGTCCTTGTATGGGTTTTAGCCCAGACAGTGGAAACTCTGTCCTTGGTTGGTTAGCTTGCTGGCTGACCATGTGACTTGTGAATTGGTATCAGACAAACTTTTAGAACAAGGTGTTCCACTTAACACATACCCTCCCTGTGGCATCAAGGGCGAGTGCAGTGTCAGGGGGGCCCACATCTAGTCTCTGAGCTTCGTGCAGGCAGAACTGAGGATTCCAACAGTTAGAGTGGTGGCTGCTTTTACAGTCATGTCAGAAAAACTGAGTCACTCTGACATTCCCCTGAGGTCACTGACTGATGGAGTTATGCTGGGGAGGCCCTAGTTTGTGAATAAATCCAGGTAAGGGGGACCTGTAGCACAGGCTCACCTTTTAGCCCAGGACCGGAAATTTACTTTTGGCTGCTTGTGTACCCAAGGGTCCGTTGCCGGGCCTCTGAATCCAGTCTCTTTCGATACTTCTTTCCCTCTCTACCTGGGAGAGTTGAACTGCTTGTTCCAGGAATGGAAGATGTAAATCTTTCCTCTCCACCCCTTAGAATTTTTTTTCTTTACTAATTTTCTTTGTTAATTTAATTAATTTTAATTGCCTATTTTTCTCAGCAAAGTTACTGTTCTTAAAGCAAAATACACTAGGCTCAAAGGTAATGTAAGTGCTTCTTGATGATAAAATCTCCCAAAATACCAATGTCAGATTCTCTCCCCTTCCTTCCTTCCCTCCCTCCTTCTCTTTCTCTCTCTGTCCACCCATCTTCCTAGCTGTCTACTGTATTTCTCTCCTTCTAAGCTTTCCAATGTAAATGTACATACAGAGATAACTCTGTGTGTGTGTGTGTGTGTGTGTGTGTGTGTGTATTTTAGTTAAAATTAAAGACTTTATTAGAGCAGTTTAGGTGTACAGTAGAATTAAGAGGAAGGTGCAGAGATTTCCCATACACCCCTTGCCCCCACACATACAAAATCTCCCCCTTTATCAACATCCTGCACCAGAGTGGTACATTTGTTACAAATGATGAACCTACACTGAAACATTATAATCACCCGAAGTCCATAGTTTACATTAGTGTTCACTCTTGGTGGTGTGCGTTCTGTGGGTTTGGACGAATGTATAATGACACGTACCCACCATTATAATATCCTGCAGAGTATTTTCACTGTCCTAAAAATCCTCTGTGCTCTACCTGTTCATCCCCGCCCCACTTCCCTGCCTGGCAACTACTGATCTTTTTATTGTCTCCATAGTGTTGCCTTTCTGGAATGTCACGTAATTGGAATCATACAGTATGGTAGACTTCTCACATTGGCTTCTTTCACTTAGTCATATGCACATTGGCTTCTTTCACTTAGTCTTAAAAAAATTAGATCACATTACTGTATGCACAGTTTTCTGTCTTGCTTTGAATGCCATTTTCACCACAGGTACACCCTTCAACCTCACCATTTTCAGTGGCAGCAGAATGCCCTGTTGTATAAATATAACCTCATTTAACTAATCCTCTGTGGTCGTACAGCTGGGTGGCTCAGCTTTGCCTGTGTAAACAGTGTGACAGTGAACATCCTTGATAGCCTTTTTGTTGTTGTTGTTTAACCCACTTGTTTGATTATTGCCTGAGGAGACATTCCTCTATGTGGAATGCTGGGTTAAAGTGTGTGTATTGTGTGTGTGTTGTGTGTGTATGTGTGTGACAGAGAGCTTTTAATACATTTTGCCAGATTATAAGAATGAATTTTAGTTATTTTGCTGATTCCTCAGTCAGTTGGCTTCGGGGCTGTCTGATAGGAATATAAACCCATGTAAATATTTGTGAATGATAAAGGAGGTGGATTTCTCATAGGCAGAGTGGAAGGAAAGACAGCAGTCAGTGTGTGCCCAGAGACTGCTGTTGGTGGTACCTCTAGAAATGAGATACCTGAGGAGATGGGTGTTACCTCATCTGGCAAGGAAAATGCGTTCCAGGGGCTTATTTGAATTTCTCCCTGCAAAACAGCTCTACATTTTGTAGAAATAGGATTATTAGAAGAGGTTTTCAGCACCTCCAACTACATTTGGAAAAAGCTGTATTTCCTTTGGCTTGGTGGTAAAAGACAAGTAAATACGTTTTTTAAAAAACAGGTAAATGGTAATATTTTGCATGCCCAGAAGTGTGTTCTGTCCTTTAAACTCAGTGCATTCAACACTAAATTATTTGATTCCTTCTAACAATGCCCCTATGTGGGAGGCTTGTATAAACTTCCATTAAGGGCGGACAACATGGTAAACCCAGGCTCTGAAATGTGTAATTTCTTACCCAATCTGGGTGGGCCATAAACCCATAGGGGTGGTTGACTGGGGAGTAAGTGTAGGTGTGTGTGGAGGGGGGTCACTGAGGGTATACAGAGGTTTCTCAAAGACTTATTTACATGAGTTAGTGAAAAAAGGGTTTGTCCAGCGTCCCTCTTTCCTGCTTACCTTGTCCGTGTTTGAGTCCCTTGTGGGAAGCTGATGTGCACAGTGAATTCGTCTCAGCCAGCAGGCTGTTGAAAGCATAATCAAATCAGAACCCTGGTTTTCTGAGTTACGTAATTTTGCAGAACCGACACAGAGGCTCCTGGGAAAAGCTGCCTGTCCTCCTGTTAATTTTAAGGTCCATTTATAAAATTAGAAGCTGTGTTGAGCAGTTGAATATGAAATGGAACTTGCCTATTAAAGGTTTTTTAAAATTTTTTTGGCCAGATAGCCTTATTTAACCTTTCTGTGTCTCAGGGGTTGGTGGCCTTGGCCTATGTGCCTTCATGGAAAAAGTTCTAAAAATAGCTCCTATTCGTTGTTGAATAATGACTCGGGAGGGTGGATGGTAGAGTTTCCAACTTCTTTCAGTCAGCAGACTGGACGAGGATGGCCAGTGCACAGAAAAGCTGTAGGCTTGAGCATTCAGTACTACTGTGGTTGTTGGTGCCTCTGGGTTTGGTGACTGTTACATACAGCACGCCTGTGTCCCTTGATTGCCTTCCCGTTCCCCACTTTTATTCCCAAAAGCCTCTAACTAATTCCTGACTTGCAAACAGGTAAATGATACCTGCATGATTCAGATCCTCGTAAGATTTTTGTGTCAGGTGTTCCTTATCCACAAGACCTAGGAGCCCTTTTGTCCCTATCCTAGCAGGGTATGAAGGACATGCGTAGTTTAAAACACACTTGGGTACCCTTCATTCTGTTTCAAGGCAACATCATAATGTGGTAGAAGGAGCACTGGCCAGGGGCTGGACCCTGGAGTTCAGGTTTCTAGTGCACGTGACCTTGAATAAGACTTTGATTTTTGTTCTTGGTAGAATGAGGGATAGGATTATATTCCTTTCCTAACTCAAAGAGGTTTTGTTCCCTTGTGTCTCGAAGCAGTTTCAACTAAATAATGAAATGATCTTGAACACACTGTTCATTCTTCTGGTCTGTGTTTCCATGAGGTTTCTTGATGAACCCTGAACCAAATGCAGACTCTTTCTTCTTTCAGGCTTTTGAGCTGAGGAATGGGCAGGCTGAGTGGGTAGGAACTTGGGTTTCCAGTAGCTTCTTCTGTAGGAGGGTTGAAATGTTAAGAAAGGGCATACGTGAGATGAATAGACCGTCACCCTCCTATGGGTAAGCCATGTGGGGGCCAGTCATTCAGATGGCTCTAGCCACCTCTGTGTGAGACCCGAAAGGTCTTAGAGATGCATCTGTGTAGTAGAGATGAGAGCATGGAAGCTCCAGAGATTCTTGAAGGCCTGTTTCACGTGACCGCCTAGTGCGTGACCTTCCTTTGTATTTGCCTACCTCAGTGTCCTAGGTTTCTCAGGGGCTGTCTTAGAGCAGTGAAGGCATATCAGCTACCCTAAGGATCTGACTGATTACAGAGAAAAAGGTTTATTTGGTAATTTTCTCCATTTTGTAAATTTATACTAGTAAAGCATTTAGGTAAGATTGTCCCACTAGAAGGCTACATGCTCAGACAATATCACCCCTGCTCTTTATAGCATTACCTTTTCCTGAGTTGCTTTTAATGTCACAACCTTGATTTAAAAATTATATTCAAAAAATGTCAGTGAGGCCATTTTTACATCACCTATTGTATTCTTCTCTTATTGCTAAGTGAGAAAATTTTGTGGAAATTTAGTAATAAGAAAAGTCTGGTTCTCTCTGAGAAACCGATAAGCTTTTCTTTTTTTGATAAAGAAAATTCTGTAACTGGTCATGTTGCCCTTTTTTTTAGCTGGGCCACCAGGAAGCTTAGTGACAGATGTGAAGAGTCACCGGCCTCATTACTGGTGCATTAAAAGTATCCCCTTTTTGTGGGCTGGATTTTCTTTAATTTTAATGTTATTTTTTTTATATCTGTTGTTGTTAGTCATCTCTGAGCCTTTGTGCAAAGAGATGGGTTAAGAATATTTTAAAAACAAACATGCAAAAAATAAAAGAGGATTACAAGAATGTTATGCTGTTAGAAAAACGCAAAAACTTTCAGAGAGAGAGAGACAGACTGACTGACTGACTGAGACTGGCCGACTGATCAGTGTAATATTTAAGAGCGTGGATTCAGGAGCCAGATTGCCAAAGCTCGAATCTTAGATTTATTGTTTGGCTGAACAAATTATTTAACTTCTCTGTTCCTCAGTTTACTGATCTGCAAAATGGGGATGATAATATCACAATCAACTATAAGTTACTTGTTTGGCCCAGTGGCAGTGAGGGCTTCACTCCAGTCTGTCACCTTGGAAGTTCACTCTGCTCTTCTGTGCCTCAGTTTCCATGTCATACCCTGAGGTCTGTTCCGCCCCACTGTTAGTTACCTTCCAGGAAAAAAAGATTCTATCTCCTCCTTGCCTGCTCCCACCCCCACACGGTGGCCACTCAGTGGGTATTTTCGGCACATGTGGATGGTTGGAGATTTAAGTCTCTGCTCTTCTGCCTTGTGTGTTTCTTCTGAGTTTGAAATAAGATACCCGAAGTAAGAGTGGGTTTAGAAAGTCAAAAGTACCCTCAAATGGAAAGGTTTTTGATTCCTCTTTCTTCCCTACTCTTTGACAGCGGCAAAATGCTCGATAAAATCTGAGAGTTGGATGAAATGAAACAGTGCATCAGGGTCCCCTGCCATCTGGGTAGGTGGTGATTAAAAATGGCCAGCCTCACGCTTTGTGGGGAGGGCTGTCTGGGGCGGCACTCAAGGTGAGTGTGTAAAGGGGCTTGGCTTTAGGGGTGGGCCGAGGACTGCTGGGCAGCTGGGGAACATCTTTGAAAGCAGCACTCCCCAAGATCTCATTAAAATGTTTCCTCCGATGGATGGAGCTGGAGCAAAAGCGTTTGGGAAGAGAAACAAGCTAAGGCTGGTAGGAGACACTGAACTATGAATTTAGGGGCAATTAAAGCAGAAAGACTTGAGCATGTGATTTTTTTTTTTCTTAAACAGTGCCCTGTAGTTATCCACCTTTATTCTTGGTGGTTAATTTAAAACAAGCATAATCTTTGTCTAGTAGCCTGGTGCCAGAGTTGCATGTATTTATTTTCGTGACTGTTCGTTTGCATTGCCCAGGGACCCATCAGTGCCAGAATATGTTCCTCTGGTCATATTTTGGCTCTGTTGATGTTTTCTGGTACCCCTCACCCCACCCTCTACCCAGTCCTTGAGAAATCAGCCAGCATGAATCTGTAGATTTTCCTTTGAAGTGGATAATGTAATAACTGGTCTATGTCATCCTAGCAACAGTGGGACATGCTAGAATCCTGGTCCTGTACCTGCCTTGCAGTCCTCACGAGACTGAAAGGAGAGAGCTGGCCCACCACCCTGCCTGCCTTTAGATCAGTCACCTCCTAAACCGGATGAAAGCGTCAAATCTGTGCTAAAAGACCCCAGGAAATGGTGGGACAGCCTATTGTCCATTTGGATTTTTCTCAGCCTTTACACTGTGAGAGAAGGTCTTATTGAATTCAGCTCAGAGCCCTCAGTCCATCTTCCCCTGAATTGTCCAGCTTGAAGGTGGAACACAGTATTATACTTAAGAGGCAAATATATTTTTAAATTAATTAATAGCCAGTGATGTCAAGGCCTGCAAACTACAGCCCATGGGTCAAATCCGGCCCATCACCTATTTTTATAAATAAAGTCTTATTGGAATTGAGCCATACTCACTCACTTGTGTCATTTATGATTGACTTCCTGCTATGGCAGCAGAGTTGAGTAGTTCCGGCAAAGACTCTAAGGGATTTACTATCTGGCCCTTTATGGAAAAAGTTTGCTGACTGTTGACGTATGTAATGAGCACCTACTGTGTCCCAGGAACTGTTTGAAGCACTGGGGATGCAGCAGTGAACTTAACAAAGCCCTGGCGGTGAAACATGAACAGATACAGATGTAATATGTCAATTTGTGATAAGTGCTATGAAAAAATAAAGCAGAGTAAGGGCAGAGGGACTGAGATGGGGAGGAGAGTGCTGTTTTAGATATGGCTGTCAGGCAAGACCTTTATTGGGAGATGCCATTTGTGTGGATGGCCTTATGAGTGCTCTCTGGGGACAGTGCACAGAGATGGCAGAGGCCTAGAGGCAGAAGCTTGCTTGTGTGAGGATTAGCAGGGAGAGCCTTGTGGGCTGAGTTAGGGGCTGGCTAGCAGAAGGAGCCAGGGATGAGTAGGAAGGGAGACCAGTTCATGTAAAACTCTGGTAAGGACACGGACATTTATTCTTCATGCAAGGGGAAGCCGTGGTAGGGTTATAAGCACAGGATTGACAGGAGACGGCCTGTATCTTAGAAGTACCAGCAGATGCTGTGTGGCATGGAGACAACAGAGGAACAAAGGTGAAAGCCAGGTGGCCAGTTTAGGAGGCTGCTGTAGTTGTCCAAGGACCAGGTGGTGGTGAGGCGGTGGTGAGAAGTGGTTCCATTCCAGGTAGGTCTTGAAGGTAGAGCTTGTGGGATTTGCTGAAAACTGGGATGTGGGAAAAGGAGAGTCAAGAGTAAGGCCAAGGGCTTTGGCCTGAGCAAAGCCCGTTTCCTCTGACGGGGAGGACGGGCAGGAACGGCTTCAGAGGTGAAATCAGCGTTTGGAAACCTTTCCACTTTGGGTGCATCTTAAAATTAATGCATATATTGAACACAGTGGCATTTCTTTTTTCCTGTAAAAGCTGACAGTAATCAGTGTTGCTTCTTATGGTTGTTTTGACATACCGGCATTGAGAAAATATTGTAGGAACCATCTGTTGAGCTCTCAATGTGCCAGAAGCCAGAATCTGAACGAGTTATCTATTGCCGAGTAACAAATTATCCCAGAATTTAGCATCTTAAAATAGCAGACATTATCTCACAGAGTATCTGAGGGTCCAGAAGCTGAAATGGGATTAGCTGGGTAGTTCTGGCTCGGGGCACTCACAATGTTGAAGTCAGGCAGCCGTTCAGGTCTGCCGCCACCTGGAGGCTTGAGTGGGGCCGGGGGGTCAGCTTTCGGGTCCACACGCAGGGTTGTTGGCCTGAGGCCTCAGTTCCTCCACGTGGGGATCTCTCCAGAGGTGCATGAGAGCCCTCATAGTACTGCAGCCAGCTTCCTCCCAACCTTAACAACCAAAGTTTCTTTCAGCTTTTAAAATGATCCTTTCAGCTTGGCTTTTTAACCTAGATTTCCAGATGAGGAAACTGAGGCTCAGGAAGATCGGTTACACAGAAGCCAACAATTAGATCAGGACTCTATCTCTGGTAAGGCAGACTCCAACCTCAGTTTCTTTTCTAAGGCCCCACAGAGCTGCTCATGTTTTTCCAATGCTGTGATCTAGGATTGACGCCAGGAACCTCTTCGGGGTCATTATGTTTCACTTCAAGTGTTCGATGGTGTTGTGTGGTCCATGCTAATAATCACGGCTTAAAAAAATTAATCATCTTGTTGTCTTTGAGACTCGTTTTGTCTTCAGCCCCTACTCTCCACCCTGTCGACTTCAGTTTCTTTCCTGGCTGGGGCGTCTCAAAGGCTGGGCTGTGTCCTCTGGGAAGGCGCCTGCCTTTGTGTCACGGGCTAGCCGTGGCGCTCAGGGGCAGCAAAAATCCCTGGTGGCTGTTCCTGTGGTGGCTGCCCCCTTGGCAACAAGTGGCTGGTGTTGGCATGACTCTGAGTCCTTGGCTGGGCAGTGACGTGGGTTAGGGGGTCCTACTTTTCATGTCATGCATTGGTCTGTTGCCAAGAGAAAACTGGCTCCTCCTTTCTACAAGTAATGGTTATTAATGTTTTTTTTCCAAATTAGAAAATGAATGCCTACTCCTTACAGAAGATTTAAAATATATAGAAAAGTGTAAAAAAGAAGATTCATAAACCCACTACTTAAAGATAACTAATGTTTTGGTATATTATTGTTTTTGTGAGTATGTGTATAGTTAAAAACAGAACTGGAAGAAATCCAGAATTGGAATCATACCACGGTTGTGTGTGTGTGTGTGTGTGTGTGTGTGTGCGCATTTCTGTATTCAACTTTTTTCATTTAATAGTGCTCTGTAATAATTTTCACATGTGCATCAGGTTGTTGTAAAAACATAATTTCTTTTCGCTGTATAACATTCCATCATCTCGATGTAAAATACAGATATATTTTAAATATGTCTTATTGCCAAGAACAAGATCTGTAGGATGTAATTTCAAACCACACAGGATAGCACAGGATAGAGCAGAAAAAAGATGCTACTTGAAGTTAAAGGGCTTCAGAATTACTTAAATTCTGAGCCTCAGTTTTCTTATCTATAACATGGGAACAATACTATGTACCTTATAGTTGGCAGAATTAAATGAGAAAATGCCTGTACAAAGCTTTCATAAACTGCAAGTTTTGTGATTTTTATGAAAGACCCTGGTTCTGTTTCTTCCGTATCAGTTGTCTGGATGTCCCACACTCATGCCTTGGGAATCATGGATTTTGAAGTTTCTTTGCTCTGAGTATCATCTCGTCTTTAGCAGATGCATTAAAGGATATTGTGTTGGTCAAGGAGATGGTTTATGCTATTGGATGGATGGCAGTCTGTTTGACAGAGAGCTGAGGGTGGCGGAGGTGACTCCAGGAAGTTTTGATGACGGAGGGGAGAGAGCCCTTTCCTGACAGGGTTTTGGGAGCTGCAGGCAGTGGTTGTGTGAGGGGTGCTTTCTACAGTGATGAACATCCTGTGACTGTCCATTGCCTTGGACGGTGCCGGTGGTTCTCTAAAAGGGGCAGTGGCAGTGGGTATGTGAGTCTTGAGTTAAGAAAAATGAGGAAGAAGTGAGAGCTTGTCTCAGCTCTCTGTGTGGTTGAAGGAGCACATCAGAATGTACGCACAGTGACGGCACTGGACCACTTTGTTTATTTTGATCCTTTTATCCATTTCCGCATTGAAGGTAGACTTGTTGAGATGAAGACCCTCTCTTGTCCTGTTTGCGCCGCATTCTCAACACCTATGAAGAATGCTGTTCTTTATGTGGTAGGTGCTCAGTAAATGAGTGTCAAATGAATGGCTGAGGCAAGGAAGACGTCCAAAGAAAAAATGACCAGCCAGACCAGAGACTCTTGAGGTGAGGTGCCAAAGGTTTGAGCACAGACACAGGTGTCCTGGTTAGTTACCCTGGCTTTTTTTGGCTCTTGAGACGAGGGGGGAGACGAGCCCCACCCTGCAGACGGTGGGAGCATGTGATAATATATATGCTGACTGCTGTCCACGGGGCCTGGCAGGGAGTAATGGGAGACTCAATCTTTCGGCAAGCAGAGGAGGCCCTGGGGAAAGGCAGGGAAGACGCGCTGGTCACACAGCCACAGCAGCGCCTCTGCAGTTCATTGGCGGTGAAATATGGGGCACGTGGCCTTTCCATGCCCATATTTCTATTCAGGTGTCCATGAGAGCATAAATAAAGACTAAGTGGCTTGGCAGGCCCCACAAAGACTTGTTGCTCCCAGTTGCTTGGGGACCCTGGAGGCTGCATAACTCAGAGCCGGGCCGCTGCCTTGAGCAGTGGGCTGGCGCGAATCCACTGACCCAGGGCCGCCATCTCCGCCTTTAGGCCTCTCCTTCCTGCTGGTGCAGAAACCTCTCTTCCTCATTTTGGCCCCCGGTATGGCTTTTTGTTCAAGGCTGCGGTTTCAGGGCACCTAATTGAGTTCTACCACAAGGCAGATAATGTGGGATGAGCAGTTCACGTGGCGACTTCCTTTGCTCCCTCAAACCTTCCTACTGTCACCTCCAGGAGGCCTGAGAGTGGGGATCGGGGAGAGAGACCTGCCCCACCACTTCCCTTTGTCTTCCTTGTCTCCTTTGCAAGAAGAGTCCTTTATTTGTTCTTTTAATGCATCTGGCCTCTCAAGATCCTTTCCAGATCAATTTGGCTTGTCAGGGGTGCCAGGCTTAAGTTTTCTGGCTTCTAAAGAAGAGGAGAAAGGCGGGAGTGTATGTCGGGGGGGACTGGGGATCAGACTTTCCCTCTCTTTGTGGCTTTCAGAAGAAAATCATGCATGTTAAAATAAATGATGCAAATATCTGTATTTTATGTATCAAAGAGACAAATAGCATAAATGCAGATTATAGGGTATTCCTTAGAACTGTCCATCACACAAGCGCTCCTGGGAAAGGCAGGCAGGCACAGCCGGTTCTGTTGAGCGGTGGCTTTGCTTTGGGGTAGCCTCCAGGGGGTCGGCATATTTGGGTCATTGTCTCCTGGATTGATTCAGGATCATCTTCAAAGCCAGCTAGTGTTCCAAGTGTTTCATCTTAACATTACACACTTACAAAAGTAAAAGCCATTTCCACTCACTTGTATGACCAGCCTTCAGCTTCTGCCTCCACTTGTGCAATTATTTCTCTCCTGGTTTAAGATTGAAATGGCAGATCTGGTGTGCACGGGCCCTGCTGTCATGAGTTAGGTCTGTGGTGGAGAGGGGTCAAATACGGTTGCTCAGTGTTTGCCCTTTACAGTCTGCCTTGATGCCAATATGTCCATCTTTCCTTCCCAAGAAAGATTCTTCATGTAGGTGTTTGAGGATGTGAACTGTGGCCTTCCTATGCTTAGAGTTATGCTGGAGCTGCTTCTGTCTTCCATCATTGGCTGCCCATCGCCAGTTGGGGGCCTTTGAATCTCGTCCCTCCTGGAGCCTTTTCCAGCTTTCCATTGTCTGGCCTCAGTGTGTGCTCCCTCCCAGCCATGGTCTCGTGGGAAGCAGTTTCTCAGCTGAGAGTGCTTCCCTAAGGTCCCCTGTGTGGTGGCCTTCCAAGAGTCCCCACAATAATTGGGATACTACTCTTTAAAGTCATAGACCTGCCTGAAACTGGGTAGTCACGTGAGGTACAGCAAGAGTCTCGGGACACAGTCGCCCTAAGTCCAAGCCCATCCTGGCATGTTGACCTTGAGTGATAACAACCAACATTTCTTGACCATTTATTTGTTGTGGGCTGGCTCACCCTAACTCCACGTGCCATTTAGTCCTCACGACAACCCTGTAGGAAAGCTTTCATTCTTCCCACACTTTATGAGGCTTATCAAGGCCCAGATTCACGCAGCCGGAAGTGGTGGACCGTTGTCCAGACCCATGGAGTCTGCCTCCAGATCTCACACCCTCAAAACCACTGCACTGCGCCACGCTAACTGGTGTGCTGTGACTTACAACATGACCAGAGGTTTGCCCTCTGAGCCTCTGTCTCCCTCTCTGTGAAATGGAGATACGATGTCAACACTGCAGGCTTCTTTTGAGGATGCAATGAGGTGAAATGTCATGGCTCAGTCCCTGGAACCGAGGAGGAGCCCAGCAAATGTTAGTTCCTTTCTTTTGTTTATGGGGACGAGGAGTGGGGTATGAGAAACAGAGAGACATTCATGTCCTGCGTGGCAACCTTAGTGGTGAGAAAGGCAGGACCAGAAAGGGAAAGCACAGGGGATCCCCACCGCTGTGGCCAGGCCATTTTACCATAGAGATCTTCCCAGCTTGGGCCTGCTGCATTCTGGGGCGTGGTGTGGGCGGCGGGACGCTGCTTCCTAGAGAGGAATGTGTGGGAGGAAATGTTGGCAGGTAGACACTGGAATCTCATCGTGGTGGAGGTTGAGTGTTTGTCCTTTTGACTCTGGGGTAGGCTTGGAAGTGGGCCCTGGAGAGTGAGCATGTGCCCCTCTCCGGAGATGTCCAGTGTGCCAATGCGTTCATCAGCATGGGAAGCCTCAGACTTTCCATCTTGGGCTGCTGCGCCTCGGCAGTCGTCCTGCCACCCTGCCAGGAGGGAGCCTCAGCAGGAGTAGGGTCCATCTCTGGACCTGGATTTGCTTTGCTCTGTAAATGTTCTGTTCTGTCCCAGAGGGTGCCCAGGTGGGAGTAAAACACTGAGAAATTTTGGTGCTGCCTCAGGGGAGTGTGCTGTTCCAGTCCTGGTCTGAGAAAGTTGTTTGGCTTTTTTTCCCAGCCTTCTTTGTCCTTCTAGAACATAGACTTTGCAGGAAGGCAGAGAGAGGATTCCCACTTAGAACCAAGGTGGGTCAGGGAACGGCGGTCAAGTCAGGACAGAGTCTGGAAGGACAGGTAAACCAGGGAAAGAAGCCAGGACCCTTGGCTTAGTGGGATCCCAGCATCACTTGGAAGCCTGTTAAAAATGTAGAAGCTCAGAATCCTCGCCCGTTCCTCCAGACCTTGGAGTCCTTGGAGTAGGAATCTGTATCTTACCAGCCTCCCCGGGTGATTCCTGTGCACAGGAAAGTCCAAGAAGACCTGACTTCGACTTTCTTTGGAGCTGTGAGAACTAGGAATATACCCTTCCACATACCTACATTAAGAAAATAAAACAATAATTATGTTTTTAAAAGATCGAAATTCGTTCAGTGAAACTATGATGGAGAAAAACAAAATGAAACAAAGCACCACTCGGTGCCTGAGTGAGAGATGGAGTTGGGTGCTTCCTGGCTTAGGACATCCTCACACCCTCACCTCTCTGGGGGCCTGCACCATCTAAGGCCAGGACGCCATCTGTCTGTCTGTGCTTCTCAGTTCTCTTTCCCTGGTACATGATGGCGATGATGTGACTTTTGGGGACAGTGCATGTAGCAAGTGGAAGCTATGTGTGGATGGATAGTAGCTTTGTTGACTTCTTTTGCTTTTCTCGCTTTATTTTTATGGATAATGGTAAAGTCACCGCTTGTGGGCACTGCCACAGATAATAGAAAAAAGCTCTTTGAAAAGAGCTTTATCTGCTTACAAAGTACTTAGAATTGAAGACCTCCAGGGATCTACCTCTGTCCCTCTTCTTTCTCTTCCCCTTTCTTCTCTTCCTGTTCCCTCTCTTCTCACTCTCTCCCTCCCAGTCCTCTTTCTCTTTTTTTTTTTTCATTCAAACTTGCAGTGGAACGGAGTGAGCTACAGTA
This sequence comes from Eidolon dupreanum, assembly GCA_028627145.1. Lineage (NCBI taxonomy): Eukaryota > Metazoa > Chordata > Mammalia > Chiroptera > Pteropodidae > Eidolon > Eidolon dupreanum. The sequence continues at coordinate 84,886,910 of CM053506.1, read as the reverse complement.
TTGCCCTATTTTCAGCTGATTTGCATGTTAGAGAGCAGAGTAATTGGTGTTTAACCAGAACAAAAGAGGATCTGTTTTCTAAAAGAAAAAGAATTTTTGAAGTAGACCCTATTGCATCTACTGCTTTTGTCTTTCCTCTCATTAAGAATTGAATAGGATGGCCCCTTAATGAGGATGTGGGAGATACTGCTTTGGTTGTGGTGCTTTTGAGCTAATTGGTTTGAAAATTATATTTGATGTGTATGTGAGGGATGTTGGCAAAACACCTCGTTGGGACATGGACTTCCTGTCTCCATATCAGTGGGAGAATTGGGCAGTAAGAGGTGGTGTGGAAGCTCAGTTTACCTTCTGAGTTGAATGCTTTGATGGGCCACCCTGAGATTCTGATCTTTCTCCAAACCTTATGGTTCCTCTCTGTCCTCTGGGATCAAAGGAAGCACCTGGGTATTGTCCAGGGGAGACTTGTAGGGCAAAGTTCAGTAGGAACTTCCTTGGCTGATGTTTAACTTCTAGTGAAGCAAAGTCTTAGTAGTTTGAGATATTTTAGTGAAAACGTAAAGTTGGAAAATGATTTTTTCCCTTGGTCGGAGAGAGAAAATCTAAATCTGGACTAGGAAATTGGCAGCGTGTCAGGTGAAAACCTCCAGATTGTCCATTCTTTATTTTATGTGCTTTGTCAACTCATACAGTTATGTTCTCTTCCTCCTGGAGTCTACCAGCATCTGTTGGCATATAGTTTTGTGAAAATGGAGTGAACTTTTTAAGACTTCCAGTAATGTTTCAGTGATCACAAAAATATCTTTAAAAATTAAAGAAGTAAAATATACTCTATAAACTTTGAAGATTGAAGAGAATGAGTTATAATCACATCTCTCTAGTGTATTACCCAGTCTTTTGCCATTACAATTCTTAAACACACACACATATACATTTTGAAATGATCATAGAATAATACTGATTACTTTGGGAGTTATGTTTAGGCAAATATTTATTTAATAATACCAGAGTTCTGTAACTTTGATATCTTTTTTGAGGTCACCTAAATTTGCAAAAATTTATTCCCCCTCATTTTCATTAGGAAATAACTTAAAACTTACAGGAAAGTTTTTAAGCATAAATGTGAAACAACCATACATCCTCCACTCAATCAATCCTTTGTCACTGTTCTACCCCTGCCCCCATGCTCTGAGAGTTGCACTCTCTTCCTCTATAGAGACATATTCTTTTCCCTGAGTTTTTTTTTTGGAATAACTGCATATATCATGACCCTTCACTCCTAAATCCATCTGTGTTCCTATGAATGGAGATGTTCCCTTACAGAACTAGTATAGTAATAAACTTCAGGAAATTTAACATTGACACAGTGCTTTTTTGTAATCTACCATTCTTACTCCAGTTTGTCAGTTGCCCAAATATGTCCTTTATAGAATTCTTTTTTCCTCAAGTGCAGGGTATAATGCAGGATCAGGTATTACATTTAGTTTTTTAATGTCTCTTTAATCTGGAATATTTCCACAGCCTTTCTTTGTATTTTATGACATTGGCATTTATAAAGAATATAACCCCATTTTTTCCAAGAGAGCATTCTTGCTAATATTTTCTTATGATTAGATTCAAGTTCTGCATTCTTGGCCAGGATACTACATAAATGTTTTTGTATCCTTCTCAGGGTGTCACATCTGGAGGTACTTGATGTCCGTCTACCCCTCTTTGCTGATGTTAATTTTGATCACTTGTTCAAGGTGGTGTTTGGTTTTCTCCACTATCTAGTCATTATGTTTTGCCTTGTGACTGACTAGTAAGCAGTGTGTGAGGAAAACTCTTTTACGACTATGCTTCTCATTAAAATTTCTATTTTGAGTTAGCATTTACTGATGATTTTTGCCTGATTCTATGTCTGGCAAAATTCCTACACTCCCTCCATGTTTACCAGTTGGCACCTAGCGTTTTACAGTAAGAGAGCATCCTTCCTTGTCTGCCATTCATTTGTTAATCAATTTACTATAGGTGTGGACTCATGGACTCTTGTTTTATCAATGGCTTGTAATTCATTACTGTACCTTCATTATTTTGGTGCTCAGATTGTCTCAGATTTGGCCAGTGGGAGACCCTTCATTCTGGTTTCTTAGAATATGCACCTCAACATTTTTTTTTTTTGAGTACTTTTTTACTTTCTGTTACAAGATACTCCAGGCTCATCTTGTGTCTAGCTCTCCCCATCCCTGGAGTTAGTCATTTCTCCAAGGAGATGCTTTCTTTTGCTGGGGAATGGATTTAGATATCTGAGCGCTAGGTATATTCATTACTACTTTGCTCATTATTACTGGGATGTCTGCCTCTCAGTCATTTCAGTGGAGCGATCTAGGAAATACATGAGTGTCAATATACATATGTACACACATGTATACACATGTTCATATGGATAGACAGATGTGTATGCACATACATAACACCGTCCCTTCAGTTCCAGGCCATCTGCACATTGTTCTTTCTTGCTTCCCTCATTCCATTTTGTGTGGCCCTTCTTCCATGGTGAGAACCCCGACCCTCAACATCAGCAGCACATTAATAGTTAGCTCAATCCTGTAGTATATCTAAAATAGAACCAGAATGGCTTGTCCATACCACTGCATAAAACGAACCTATTAAAAAGGGTTCAGGATTTGTTGGCGATACTCTCCTCCCACTTTACCCTCCCCAATTCAAAACTTGAGGCTATCTGGTCAAATACTGTCCCTAAGTTAGTTGGAATAGATCTGCCCCCTGCCTCACCTACCCTTCATTGTGGTTATGGTTTGCTTCCATTTTCAGATTTTTCTCCCCTTTTTTCCTTCCTTGTTAATTGAATTTTATTTACTATGTGGGACATTTACATGTGTTTAAAAGTGTCCTTCTGCTATATCCCTCCCACCTCGACTCCCAAGCTCTGAGAGGTCACCAATGTCTTTGTTTTCTGGTTTGTCTTGTATTTTTGTAAAGATAAACAGATGTTTGTATATTTTCTTATTTCTTCTTTTTTTTCTTAAATAGAAGGTAGCAAAGTATATTTTTCGAGGCATCTTATTATTTTTAAAGTTAACTAAAGTCCATAACTCCTTCCACATTTCTCAGTTTTTTTTTTTTTTACTACCCTTTTGTATTCCAGGATCCCATTAGGATACCACATTACATTCAGTAATCCTGTCTCCTAGGCTTCCTTTGGCTGTGTCTTAGTTTTTTAAATATATGGGTAGTGGATGGAGGAGAGGGAGAAAAAGGAAGATCAAAGGCGATAAATGACAAACATTAGGTCCATATCCCCAAATGTTATTTATTTCCTTCCCGTTTTTTTGCCATATTCTCATGCTACATGTATTATTATTAATACTTTTCTTTATATTGACACTTTTTTTGACCATAAGGACATTTTCTAAGAAAAGTTTACATCACTACCATAAATTGTCTCACTGTTACTTGTCCACTTGTATTTCCTGAGAGTTGCATAAAAATTACAAATTTTTGAAGTTTAAAAAGTTTAGTAAGTAAAGTAACTCCTAATATTTATTCTTAACAAGACTTGAAACATGTAAATAATAATACACAGTTTTGGGGGTCTAATTTTTTTCTTTTTTTAAATGACAGCCTTATTGAGATATAATTCACATACTGTACAAAGGTCTAATTTTTCTTAATGAAGATATAAACACATTGATCCAACCTATTGATCTATTATGTGCAAGAAATTGAGGCTGGGCTTTTCAGAGGAATTTGAGAAAGAGCTGTATCTCATAGGGAAATAAAATGAAGACATGAATAACTGTAGTCTAGCTGAATGACTCTTAAAACCAAGGATTCCTTCTTTTCTTGTTGTCATTGTCATTGTTGTTTGAACCATTAATTAAACATTTTAACAAGCATCTAATTTATAAAAAATGTAAACAATAAAAAAGTGGTACAGAATAAATAGATGTGTGTGTGCACGCACTTTATATTTACTCTGGTTATCTTTAAGATGGTGTCTGGAAGATTCTGGGCCACATCTTAGCCATATCAAATCCATCCCTGTGATGCTTCTGTCTTTGTCATGGAGTTCCAAATGGAAAAATTGCCAGCATGTTACTGTCACAGATTTCTTAAGTAAGCAGCCAGTGGTCAGTACTCCTATTCACCGTTGTTCCTGGAAATGACAGTCCTGGCCCTTCCTGCTTGTCCTTAAGTTGCCATAGATAGTAACGATGTGACAGGATCTGGACTTGCATTCTAGAAAGGAAGTGGGAATTAATGGAGTACTTCAGAGTGTACCATCTTATCAACATTTGAATAATGAGAACTTTATTTCAGAATAGCTCTTTAAAAATGATCTTCACCATTCTTCTTCTTATTTTTTAAATAATGAATGCAACATTATAACAGCGCTTTTCGAATTCTAAAAAAAGAAAAGGAAAATTTTTACCCACCATCTTCCCTGAGGTGCCTTGCTTCCCATCCCTGTCCCCATGTGTACACCCACTTGTGTGGGTGTTATTATAATGCAGGCGTACAGTCCTCTGTCCTCCTGTTCCCACTTAGCATTACACATGTTGTACTCCATTGGCTCTTTATAAAAATATATTTTTATTTTTTAAAAAAGTTTATTACCCTCTGGCTCTTTTATTGGAGTTGTTCTGTCTTAGGATTTGTGAATGGGATGGTCATTGGTCACCTCTCTGGGGTTTCCACCCTAGGAAGCAGAGAGGTGGGATTTCATCCTGGGTCTCTCTCAGCAGAGTGGGTTTGTCTCTAGGTTCCCTACATTACCTGCTGCAGTGGAGTAAGCTGGAACAGATGTTATCAGTTCCTCCTCAAGCTGTCTAAGCAATCCTCAGTGTTTTTCAGGACTTCGGGGTTCCACAGGTGTAACTGTTCCTTCTTCCTTCATTTGCGGAACCAACAGTCATAGGCCTTGCCTTGTGCCATGCCCTGGGCCATCTGTGAGGATACAGCAGTGAGTGAGAAAAGTGCGTTTGGTTTCTGCCTTGTTGGTGCTCACGGTTCGTTTGCAGGATGTATGTAAAGTTCTCTGTGCTTTGCTGCATATCCAGCCCTTTCTGTCCAACTCATGGACGCTCACATTTCAGTAGCAGGGGGAGGAGCTGACATTGTAGGAAGAACCTAGGTTCTGCTCTGCCTTCCTAAATGCTAAGTTCTTAGCATGCTTCGGTACTTTACTAGTGGCACAAGCGACTTGCGGCATGTCTCACGATGGCTCAGACACACATGTGGTGCCAAGTGTGAGGACTGTTAGACGAGAAGGCTGAGACAGGAGAGTCCGGGGAGATGGGCCACCAGTGATGGACACCTGAGCTGCCCAGCACTGGACTAGAGACCACCCCTCAGCTCAGGAATTCAAATGCTCAAATCACTTTTGTACCCAGAGAAGAGGACCTGTGGGAGGATGGTGGCTTAAGTTGATATGCTCTCCTCCCCAAGTTATATCCCCTGTAGGGTATTCTTGCTTCTTAGCTTTCAGCTACACCTGAATTAGGAAGGATCTGATACTGTTTACAGTTGTGCCTATTAACTCTCCCAGCTATACCTTTTATCTCAAATTATGGACTAAAAAGTCTTTGTCTCTAGTCAAAGGCTTTGAGTCCTAGCTAGCAGGCTAAGGAGCTATTGGGGGCACTTAGAAGCCTACTTGAAGTTTCTGAAGTAAGAATATTCTTGGGCTGGCTCTCCATCAGGTCCCTGGATGGCCACTCTTTTCCTCTGTCCTTGGTTGAGAGACCTGGGCTTGATGGGTCCAGGCGGTTGACCCTGAGCCTCCCCCCTCCTACTGTTGGGCTTCCCCTCTGTCCACCATCCTCTCCCTTGTGTGTGTGTGTGTGTGTGTGTGTGCGTGCACATGTGCCCACCAGCATCTGAGCATATCTGGAGAATGAAAACTCACAGGAAGAACAAGGAAACTCAGAGGTTCTACATTTGGCACAGTTCGGGGAGTAAAGTTTAAGTTTTCTTCTTAACATTATGAGCAATCCTGAGAGTGATAAAAGAAATATTGGGAAGCTCTCAGTATTTGAGTTCATTCTATATATTGGGGGAAGAAAAAAGAAGAGGAAAATGAAACATTTGAATCACTTGCTTTAGAAGTGTGAATTGTGTACATTTTTTCTAAGTACCAAGTATCAGAAAACAATAACATAAATAGAGAAATAGATTACCTTTTATTAATTTTATTACAATAGTCAATTGGTACACATGTGTGCTTGTGTTCTAGCCTGTCTGTTTTATACTCCAGGAATAACAAAAAGTAAAAACACTGGTCAAAGTGAGCTTATCAAGCAGATAGACTAGAAATTATTCTACTTGAGCCTTTTAAAGCTAATTTTAGGATATATATACATATATTTTGACTGCATCCTTCTTTGCTGCTCTTCTGGAAAAATAAAAGTACATCTAGTGACTCTAGTAGGTGTCATCTGAATGGATTCTTGCTGACTGATGCCATGTAAATTATAAATGAACCATATGGAACCACTTTATACTAAGTAACTTGTGTGTTTCAATGATAGTTATTTAGATTGTAATCTTCTCAAAATCTGTTGTTAATGACTGGTGTGTTTTCACCTGAGGTTGTTAATGCTCCAAAGCCTGTTGTTAACAGTGCTGTGCGTGTTTGTGTGCGTGTGTGCGTGTGTGTGTGTTCATAGAAAGATATTACTGTGAACCATATTTCATGGTCTTATAGCTTTTTTTTTTTTTTTTTTTTTTTTGCCTTAGAGTCCAGACACAGTGCTCTGAAATAGCCATTTTAGGGATTATGTATATTTGCCCTAAATGAATGCCAATTTTCATTTTGTCCAAGGAAGGGATGTGTGTGTAAACACATGGAGTATTGGTTGGAACCGCCATGTGATTGGCATTTGGAGACTGCCCATTGCTTCAGGATGAAGTCCAAATGCCTCAGCACTGCTAGAAGGCATGCTGTTATCCGGTGCCCCTCTCGAGCATCATCACTTGTCCTTCTCACACTCTACTGTACTGAGCTGCTGGAAGTTTTCTGGTCCCTCTGGCTTTGATGCTTCTGTGTCTTTGCTAATGGGGCTCCTTGTCCTGGAATGCTCTTGCCTCCATCTTGCTTATTCAGCTGAAGCATCACCTTGTCCATGAGCTTCTTTTACCCTGTCTCTGTTCTCCTCTTGTGCTTCTTTCTGTCAACACTCACAGTACTCTTTAGACTTTTTGTTCACCCACTGTATCATATGCCTTTCAGAAGGGGATAATTGAAAAGATTTACAGAGGTGTAGACAGAGTTAAAGATCCAATGAGGAATGATGAAGCACCCTGGGATTCTCAGCAATGCTAAGCAGTTACTGACTCTTGATTCAAAGGGGCAAGAGGAGGGAGCAGTTACTGGAATGAAGCTGTGGGAAGGGGCTCCTGGATAGGAGCTATAGTAGAGGAAGAGGAATGAGGCGCAGCAAACAGGGATGGGCCATACCTGGCTTCTCTTTCTCTCCATCTTCTCCTGACAGTGTCTTCTATTGGTCAAACCCAACCAGAAGCCAGAGAGAAGGGAGCCTAGGAGACCCATTTTATAGTGATCAGTCTTCGCAGGCACTGAACAGAGAGGAAAAGAGCATATAATGGTTCTGGAGGGTCAAACAGAGAATAACCAGCCCACTTGTGGGAATATAATCTCAGTGAGAGTACTAGCCACATCTTGTTCATTTCATATTCCCAGGGTCTTCTACAGTGATGTGCTGGGCCTGGGGCTTTGTTCCCTTCCCCAGTCTCCATCAGCACCTCCCAGCCACCACAAATAAATATACCATCTAAGCAATAACAGTGCTTCTTCTGTAGCTTCAGGACAAATCCTCACCTGCTTTCCCTTCCCACTTAGGAGGTTGCTGCTCCTAAGTCCCTTCTATCTCTAAATTCTGGAGCTGCCACTGATCTAGCTCCATGCTTGACCTAAGGTTTGTTTGTGTTCAACATATACTTGTTGATGGAATGAATGAATGAATGAGTGAATGGCTAGATGAGCGAGTGAGACAGTGAATGAATGAGAGGATGTGTGAAGAAACACCGAGGAGATGGTGTGAGGTGGGGTGTCTTCTCTTTGTATGCCTTCCAAATTCACATAAGTAGGAATATAAGTCTTAGGAGGGTAGGGATTTCTTGTGTGCTATTTACTGTTACGTACCTGGCACAGGGCCTGCACATAGTAGGCACTCTAATTTTTGTCAGATGAAGGAATCTGGATGCTCATTCACAAACCTGACTAGTTTCTTCTCCAATGGGCTGCTCTCTGAGGTGCACCGGAGTATGAAGTCTTGGGCCATCATCTCTCTTTTGGAACCTAAGGCCACGAAGTAGAGGTGTCTACGGCTGCCTTTCCTATTTATTCTCTTGATTTCTGGAATTTAGCTGTGTGAATAGAGGGTTCCAAATTTACTTTTCTTGTTTTGCAGGAGAAGTAGGGGAAAAACTAGGACTTTAAGACTTTAGTGGAAAAGAGAATGGAGGCAGATGAAAAGGGGGCTCCTGGTAATGGTGGCTGGAACCCTCGTTCCTAACGTGAGCCAATTTGGGTGGCCTTGCTCAGTGCAAGGCAGCCAGGTGTCTCTTCTTGATCTTCCAGTTTCACATGGGTCTGTAATTTTAAGAGGAAATTTTGAGGGACCCTGGGTGAGAGGCAAAGGGGCCGGGTCAGTGGATAAATGTTGGCTAATCCCTGAGTAACGCTCACCTTGCAAAAGCTGTCCTCGGACTAGATTTTGCTTCTCGAAATAGTCGTTTTCGTGTGTTCAAGCTTCTTGGTCTTTTGCTGTGGGGATTTAATTTGGATGGGATCCCTTAGGTCACTAGTTTGCTCTGACTGGGAGCTTCTCCTATGGCTCTACACAAGAATTTTACAGGGTGATGTTAAGGATCAGGGCGTGGAAAGCAGGAAATTAGTAATGACTGGACTGGGTGAGGGCGACTCTTATAATTTTAAAGAAATGCTTAAAAATTAATTGGTTCTCTGCTCCGAAGCTTTATTCTGCTGAAGCCAGAAAGAAAAGTCAAGATGGAGAATTTCCCACTGTGACGCCTTTTATTTCTGCAAAGTTGAGTCATTTAATGATGGTTGGAATATCAACAGGCCCCTGGCCCATCGTTCCCCAGACAGCTCCCTCCCGTTGATGTGCTCCCTTCTGGGGAAGAACACATTTCTTTCCTTTAGTATCCTGGCAACTCAAGAAGAGTCTGAGCTCCTGTGTGTCCCAGACCGTTATTAGACATTTGCTGGCCAAGATGAGTGTGAGTTTCAGCCTTTACATGCTGCTCCTGTTTAAGTCATCCTTGGACCAACTCCAGGGTGGATGGAGCAGGAGCAGGTGCGGATGTGCCTTCAATGCTGGATGGAGGCATGTTGGTTGATTTGACGTGATTCTGAAGTGTAGGGCTTTCTTGGGGTTGTCCCAAGGACCTTTGCGTCCTGGAGGACCTCAAGGAGTATATGGCTAATGGTAGACTCAGTGCACTGATGCACAGTTAGGGAAAACTAGAGAAGCACCGCAGGGATTCTTAAGTAAAACACCGTTATTTACGAGGTACGTGGAGATGGAGGATGGGGCAAGCGATGTGGTCATTCTTCCTGTAGAGGCATTTGCTGAACCAGGAACCAAAATATCTATTTCCTGTCAAAGGTCTTTGAATTAAAAAGCTTTCAGTAGATTGGAGACTTACTCTAATTATTTTTTTTTCTGGGTCCCAGGGTATTTAGAGGAACTTATGACCTGGTCTTGTTGTTTCCTCATTAACAATCAGTTTTGGATGGTACCAGGGTTGGGCTGACCTATTAAATCTTTTTTCCTTCTTTGATAAATAGTTAAGTCTATAGCAGGGGTTGGCAAGCTTTTTTTGTGTGTGTAAAGGGAACAGACAATAAATATTTTAGACTTTGTGGGTCAAAAAGCAATAGTGAGGATGTTATATAAGTTCTTATATAACAAGAGAGAAAACAAATTTATACAGATATTTTACTGATATAAATGTAATAACAATAATTGAGTATAATTTTTTATAATACAGGTTTACTAATAAGAATGGATATGATTTTGGGGGGTGATAACATTTTGCTGACTTAGAATTCAACGTTATTGTTTTCTATTATCAAATCAATCATGAATGTTTATTTATAAAAACCTTTTGTAGTTTACAGATTATATAAATACAGGCGGGAGACCAGATTTGACCCACAGGCTGTAGTTTGCCAACCCTTGGTCAATAGCATAAATCTGGTGATCTTAAGTTTTGGGGTGGAAAGCCTGAGGACATGGAACAGCCCAGGATTTCATGCTGGCCTTATTTCAGTGCCTGGAAGATGATGTGTGGATGCCATAATACTGGGATTTTATTTATTTATTCAGTAAAGAGTGACAGAGAAGCTAGGCACTGGAAATAGAGAAGTGAACAACATGATTAAGGCCACTGCCCTTGGAAAGCTTATGTTTTAACTGACATTTAATTGGAGAGACAATAAACAAATGAATAGGTATAAAATACAATTCCAGGTCGTGGTGATTGAAGACATGGGGTAAGGGGATATAAGTAATGCTGGGAGAAGTGTTTAAGGGACGCCCCCCGCCCCCACGAGGTATTTGGATAGAGATCTGAACTAAGGGGTCGGGGGAAGGAGCACCAAAACTTTGGGTGAGGCAACAGGAAATGTGGAGGTCCGGAGGCAGGAGCAAGCTTGTGAGTAGGAACCAGCAGGAAGTGTGGAGTGGTGGGAGTGGAGCAGGTCTAATCCGAAGGGCTGGGTGATGAGTTTGAAGAGAGAAGCAGGGGCCAGGTAAGGAGAACCTTGAAGTCCATGAAAAGGAGATTGTGATAGGACTTTATTAAAGGATTTGAGCTGGAGAATGATGTGATATGGTTAGCTGCTGAGCCAAGAGTAGATTCTAGAAAACAAGACTGGAAGTGATTTTGTGGGGCCACAAAACAGAGTATTGAAAATAGAGATAGTCTGGAAAACGTGGAGTCTGTGGTTAGTATATATTTAACAGTTTCTTATGTGTCATAAGTCAGCACCCTTTTGGTTTCAAATGACCTCACTCATACACGGTCAAGGAGAAGAGGGAATATATTGGCCCATGTAACTCTTAAGTCCAGGAGTTTTCCCGGGTTTGTCACAGTTGTTTCCATGGGCTTAAATGATGCCATCATGGCTTGCTCCCTCTGTCCCTCATCTCTCCGCTCTCCTTCCCTCTGTGGGTTGGCCTGATTCACTCCTTTTGAAGATAAATCTTTTCCATGAGTTAGACAAGATGGCCATCAGGATCTCAAATTCAAGTATTAACTTGGCAATTCTAATTCAGAAATATTACTGCTTTCTTTCAGCATCTGAATGTCACTTTCAGGGAAGTTCACTGATTGGCCTTACTTAGGTCACATAACTTGCCCTTGGCCCAGTGATTGACAGTCCCATTAGAACTGCATGGGGTGAAGGAGGTTTGCTTCCCCAAAGGTAGGGGTGCTGAGCAGAGAAAACTGTATTCATGATACAATGATCTGTTTCCTTTCGTCTCCCGTATTTTCCTCTTCCTGGGGCCTTTCCGTTGGGGAACATGCCAAAACTCAAGTGAAACCTATGTCATTACCTTCAAAATGTAGCCTCATGAAGAAAGTAGCATCACATGACATTTCTTGGTTACCATTATTCAGACTGCATCATTCTCTTTCTCCGAGGGCTGCACCCAAACCCTTCTCTTGTTCTGATGATGCTCTCTTGGGAAGCAGTGGGGCAGGTGGGACCTGCTGGGTTCTAGGTTCTGGTCTGTCTCTAAGTAGCTCTGTAACCCCAGATAGGCCATTTAACCTTTTTTGAGACTTACTTCCCTTAGCTTCATGTTACTCACTTGCTGTGTGCCTTGACTAAGATATCCACCAAGTGCTTTGTGAGATGTAAAATACCATTTTGGTGATAGCTGTTAATGGTGTTTTCTAATCCCTTGCTTAGAAGATAAAGAGTGACGAGGGAATGAAAAGTGTTATGTTTTCATTCTGACCTTGTTACCCACACATACCTGCCTAGCTTGTTTTGATACTTTTACTCCCTGGCTGGACTTTTAAGCAGATATCCTTGGGTGGGGATGTTGGCACAGAAGCACCTCAGATTGACAAGATGTGTGTTTTTTTTTGTCAGCCACAAGTGGTCTTAGCAATTTGACATAGACATAATTTTAGATATAGAGGAAAGGACAGCTTGTTCCGTATCGATAAGATTTCAGCAAGATTCAAAAGAAGAAAATATAAAGCTTAATGCATTACTGTGTAATGCCTTGGTTCCTAGTTCCTTAATTAGGCCTGTGGTTTAAGCAGAGTGCACCGTCTCAATACACAGATGGTTTTTATGTAAAATTTTTTTTTCAAATGTTAATTTCCAATGACTGATGTTCTCTGCCTAAATCATTTTCCATTGTTTGTATTTGATAAGAACTGTATTTGAACTGCTCCTTTATAAGTTGGAGTCTTTTGTAATGGGATTTAACTTAGTGGTTTTACAGGTGTATGAAAATGTTAAGCTGTGTATTGTACTTGAGAGTTTGAAAATTCTTAGTTGCAGCTAATTTAAGAAATAAAAATTAAACAGGTGATTAGCAGCTGCTTTCGGTTTTGAATGTTCTCGCTTTGGGGTTTTGTGTTTGCTTATTCGTGTGCAAATTGGTATGGTTATTTTGGAGTGGGTGAGATGCGCCAGCAGCGCACCTCCCGGCCAGCTGCCCGCCTCATTCAGCGGACCCTGCCCCAGTTCTCCAGGCGGATTTGTTCCCCGCCAGCATTCTCAGCGCTTGTTCTCTCCCTAATGATTCAGGCCTTACTGAGAGAAAACAAAGCAGGCCTGCCTGGCCCTGGTTCTCCTTGAGGACAGCCTCGTTCATTGCCACAAAGGCTGCCCCCCCCCCCCCCGCCGCCGCCCCTTGCAGAGGACTTGCCTCTTGAAGCAGCCAAGAATGGCAGACCCAAGCGGTTGCACTCCTGCCGCCTGGTTAGAGTTCTGAACTGGTCTCCTGAGGAACGGCTTCTGGTGGCTTTAGGCTCCTGGACTCGAAGGCCTCCGGAGTCGGGGTCTGCAGCTGGTGGGAAGAATGTTAGGAAGTGGGTGGCTTGGAGAGGACTGGTTAAGGACTCTGGGCTTCAGAGCTGGAGTCAGCCCGCCCAGTCGCGCTCGGGCCGTGCGCGGGACCCCCACTCTCTCCTGCTCAGCCCCAGACCCTGTGCTTCCCTGGCACGGGTGGGTCGTGCTCGCTCAGCCCCATCAGTACCCCTGCCAGGGCAAGGGGAGCTTTGCGCAGGCCGCTGCTGCTTACTTATTAACGATGACGCCAGCGGGAGCTGCGCCACCAGCTCCCTTTCCAGCCCTTTGTGGCCGCATCCTGTTCACTCAAAGGTGAAATCACGACCTGTCGGACTCGATTTTTCAGTTGAGGGGCTTTTGTGTGTGTCTTTCTTTATCCACTAAGAGGCTTGTGTTTTCATTCACAAAGATTCGATCAGTAAATATGGAGAGAAAATGCTCAAGGGAGAAATGCTTGCTGTCCAGATTAATAAATTAATCTTTTTTTTTTTTTTTTTTTTTTGAATGAGCCAAAGGCACTTTACTGTTTCTCTTGACTGAATCTGTTTGGCCTTACCTTTGACCTTGGTTGACTTAATAACTCAGCCTGTCCATCCTCATCTCCTATTTGGGGTCAACTGGTCATAGTGGTACTTTCTTGGTTCTTCCTGGAGTGGTACTTTCATGTACTCCCCCCTCCCCAAGAGATAGTTGGGGGCCCCAAGAGATAATTGGGGGAAACTGCTGTTCCAGGGTCCCACAACTTGCAGGGCTTGGCTTCAAAGGGGGTTACAAGGCTCCCCAGTTGTAGACCTTGGCAACTATCTGCCCTGAAGAAAAATAGCAGTGGAAAATTGAGGGTAAAGGGAAGACGAGAAAGCCTTTGTGGGCTTTTCTATTTCCTTCCTTCCTTCTTTTCTTTCTTTCTTTCTTTCTTTTTTTTTTCTGGATAGCATTTTGTACCCGTAAAACCAGAATGACTCCTTCAGGCATTTTTCTCCAGGACAGTTCCAGTCATGGGCTGAACCTGGCTTTTCTGAAGACTGCAGGTGATGTTTAAGGTTAAGTGCTTGCAGGTAATGCGTTTAACGGCTCAAGTCTGTAGTTGGAGCCTCATTGACTACAGTCTGCCTTTTCTTGGAATCTTAGAGCTAGTCTCCATATGGGGGTGTTTGTTTCTCTAAATTTTTTTTTTAATTGTTGAAATAAGAATGTAATCATGGCCAGGATCTCTTTCAGAATTTAGAGGTGGTCTACCCTGCCCGTGAAAGAAGGCATTTCTGTTACAGAATTTTCAGATGCTGTTCCTATGATAGCTTCTCCAACAGGGAGAGGTGGCATTACCTAGGAGTCAAGAACTGGGGTTCTGTATTCAGACAGACCTTTATCTGGGGTTGGGCCTACTGCCTTGAGGGCAGGGCTGGGCTGGCCTCATTCACCCTTCTCCGCTCAGCCATACTGCCTGGTTAATACTGGTTGCATGATTAATTTGCATAAATGAGTTTGAGCCTTCCGCTGTGTCACTAACCAACCATGTGGCCTTAGGCAGGTCATTTAACTGCTTGAAGTCTCAGTTTAACCTCAGTTTCCTCATCTGCACAATGGCGCAATTAGTATTCACATTATCATTGTTGAGGGCGTTGTCTTGTGGCACTTGCTGTGTTGTGATAGGCTTATTAATGATAGCTGCCTGCAGCAACACCTGTGTCCCACAAACTTAACATTGGAAGAAACTAGCAGACATGGAAGAATATAGACAACGGAGATTCCTTTTATACAAGTTCAAAAATAGGCAAAACTAATTGTGGCTAAACTCGAAGGAAAAGCAGGATAATAGTTAACCTTTGAGTAAGGAGTGAAGAGGATGGGATTAGGAAAAGGGAAATTTAATTTTTGTTTCTGAAACTGGCTTATAGGTATATGGATATTGATCGTATTGTCTTTATAGTGTGCATATACGCTATATCTATATCTATATCTATATCTATATCTATATCTATATCTGTTCAATAGCATTTAAAGAAAAAAGTTATCACAGGTCTGGTATATATAGTAGAGTCAGTAACTATTAATTGCACTTGTTATTGGTCGCAGAATTGACAAGCAATAAGACTCCAGTAATGCTCAGGTACTAGGCTGCCTTGTATGGTTGTTCAGGTGGTTCATTGAACAGCTTTCTGATCAACTATGGGCTGAAAGTCAAGTTTTGCTTTGAGGCGAGGCTGTGTCTATAGTAGCCTCTTTTTCTAATTCGCACAGAGTTGTCTTAATACTAGTAGTTATCCTAGAAAGGCATCACTTATGTACAAGGATCTTTACATAGGTGAGGTTGGATTGGGTTGAGCAACATAGGGGTATATCAGAAGGTGAATATAAGATGTGGGATCCTGATCATTAGAGTTTGGAGGGAACCTTTCATTAGGTCAGAACTCTCATTGTGCAAATGAATGGGCCCAGGGAGGATGAAAGACTAAAAGGTCACATAGTGATTCCATGAATACAAGAAGCACAAGGCTGGAGGAAAATAATTTTAGGTCAAATAAAAGACGTACTGATTTCTATAGCATTCCTGACAGTGGACTAGGAGTTACTATCCCTGAAGTGTTGTGCATGTTGAAATGTAAACATGCTCAAGAGGAGTGTAGATAAATCCAAGGATGATACATCACTAGGATCCTTTGAGGAGTGTTTCTAATCCTTTGAGACTGGTTCTACGGAGGACGACCCTGTTCACCCACATAAGCCCCCCAGTCCCACCGTCCATCAGAACTTGGGTAGGAGAGGGGACTGCTCTTCAGATCAGGTTGACAGGTAGTCCTGCCATCTTAGTGGCAGTGGCCCCTCGTTTCTCTGGTCATTCCTGGAGAAAGATTTGGCTTTTTATTTACCTTCTTCAGTTCTAGGAAGCCCTGAGATCCCGTTGCTTGGGTTGGGAGGTGGGGTAAATCTCTGTGAGAGCCTCCTAGTTAAAAGCTGTTCAGGTCCCCAGTGTGGCAAATCTTTGTTCTGACTAGGAATTCAGCTACAAGGAAGATGAAATGGGCTGATCATTAAGTGCATGGGCCTAGGAGTCAGAAGGACAAGGGCTCCAAATCTAGCTACCAGCTAGATTTTGTAATTCTAGGCAGGGGCTTACGTTCCCGAGCCTCAGTTTCTTCATCTGTAGAATGGACCTCCCAATACTGCCTCTCCCAAGGGTATACGAATGAGCTCTCCAGAAAAACTGGTAGTGGCATTATTAACATTAATTGATGGCAGGGATAGATGGGGGAATTGTACCTGCCATCCCATGGCTATAGCCAGCCAGTGATACCCTAGGCCACAGGGTCCCACCCCTAGGAAATCCCAGTTGTCATCCTCAAGCCATGCTGGGCCCTTGAGGATTCTGACGCCGTTTCTTCTGCAGTTGACTTACTCTGCTTTCTTTTGCACTGAATATAGTTTTCAGTTTCCTTTTATTGTTCTCCTAGCCTGTCAGCCCCTATGTTAAGCTGCTCACCCCATGTAACGTCACTCAGCACTTGTATTTGTGACCGAGGGTAGTCTGGGAACTTCCTCACAGATAACTCAGGGAGCCTGGCCCTCCATCTTATCTCTAAGGATGTCCCAGGGTTCAGCACCAGAGAAGTGCCATAAACATGGTTTTCTAGAAGGTTTTTTGCCCTCCTGTGTAGTGAGGAAATGGACGCTTGAAGCAAGTAAAGAGATCCTGGAGGCTGGACCACGTTTCGTTGGGATGGGGCTTCAGAAGCCCGGTGCCTGTAGCCATGTGAAGCAAGGCAGGGATCTTCCATTGACTGAAGTTTTAGGATTTAGAGAAGGAGCTGGGCTGCTGTCACATGCTGGAGCTTACATGTTTAATTTGTATATTGGAGGGATTTGTCTCATTTCATGAAGGATTTGAGTGCAACAGTTCAAACTTTTTCTCTTTAACAGTTTTGCTTTTTCCTAACTTTTTTTCTGAGCCTCTCATCTCCAGGAGAGCTGCTCAGCTGTGGGTTGAAGGTCTCTCCCCTGCTGGAGTTGGCCTCATTGAGGAGAAAGACAAGGGCTGAGCAGAAGGTGGCCTGGGGATCAGCAACAGGAATACTTGTTCAGGGGCTCTGACCTGCCGAGCTGACTTGTCCCTTGTCCCTGAATCTCCCCCAGCCTGTTGGGGCCACAGGATCCCAACTAGTTTAATCTGGTAGCAGTTAGTTTGGTGCTGTTTCTAGACATTCGTGTGAACCCATGAAGAGAAAATGTTAAAACTAACCTTTATGCCCATGGAGTGATTATTCTCTGGTTTCTTAGTTCTCTTAAATTTTTA
The DNA here is from genome assembly GCA_028627145.1 of Eidolon dupreanum. Lineage (NCBI taxonomy): Eukaryota > Metazoa > Chordata > Mammalia > Chiroptera > Pteropodidae > Eidolon > Eidolon dupreanum. The sequence goes on along the minus strand of CM053506.1, from coordinate 84,869,535 downwards.
AAATATCTTATTGCTTCCACAGAAGAAAAATTTTAGAATACAGGATAAGCGAATATAACATTCTCTTCCCTATTAAAACTTAAATTAAGACAGAACCAGAGGCCAAGACAAGTGTCTTCTCTTTCTCTTCATTTGGTGATATAATTGACCCTTCATCCCTCCACAGGACTTAATATTCATTCAGCAGAGGCTAATTACAGGGTGCGAAGGTACTGCACGGTTTAAGGTGAAGATGCACATTTCTATGTGAACTGCTTAATTCTGACAGTTTATAACTTGTCTATAAAATTTGCTACGGATTTTAACAAGTGGAATATTAACTGTGTGTGTGTGTGGTGGTGGAGGTCTGGAGTATCTCCCATTTCGCTTCCCATATGAAGGGAGCTTGTCTGCACCCAATGGGGTATATGTTGTGAACAGTGAGTCAACTTTCTGAACCCCAAGTTGGAACACATGGCCTAACATAAGATCCCTCCCCGTGTCAATTTATTTATATATGTATGTGGTCAGCCTTACAAAGGTGGAACAGCGCAATTCCATTTTTTTATGTAGTTTGCGAATGATCTTTGCTGAAAATAAAAATATGTTAAATCTGAGCTCTCCTGGAAAAGCCAGAATATTTTTTCTCTGGTGTGGGGATAATTGGCTGCTAGGAAGGGCGTAGATCTTGGTGACTCGTGGTCCTGACATTATCTTCTAGAACTGAGCGCATTCTTACCTCTCGCTGAGTGCCAGATCTGCACGCATGGCCCTTGGAACCACATGGAACCCACTGGTGGCAGGATCTTTGTAAACAAAGTGAGGTTGACTTTCAACCATCAGAAAATGAACGTGGAAACCAAACTGTAATTTGTAGAAGTGTAGTTGTGCTCAGACATGTAAATTAAATGTAAATTTCCATTTTTATTTAAATCTTGCTGTGTAATAGTGTTGGGTATGGGAAGTCTTTGCTTGTGTTTAGGGGAACTGCGGGCTTCACTTCCTAAACCGAGGATCCTTTGGGTTTTTTGAGAAAGAAAGCTCACTGAATGAGCTGGAAAGGGAGATGGTGAAGTAAGTCGTCTCTAGTTACCCTGCCCACTGTGGAAATTAATATCTGACCCAGTTCTGTTCACCCTGTGAGTTTATGGCTTGCATAAGTGGCTGTTGTAATGATCCATCGCCTGTTGCAACTACATTCGCTGGGAATTTTATTTTATAGTTTTGAAGCTTTAGTCCATAAATCTTTTGAACTTGAGGTTTTGAGTTAAAGGAGCCATGTGCTTCTAGGGGGAAAAAAAAGTGCCACGTTTATTTTTCACACCTGTTAGTCTGTCTTCCCTTCATTTTTTTTCTTTCTGTACATGCCACCCTCTGATAGTTCCTTCTGGGAAAAGATTAATACTAAAGTGTTAGCCCTCGTGTAATACCACTCATAGAATATTTGTATTAAAAATATCTGGAGAGGGCAGTGTTTAGCCCAAGTGCATGAATTATAATTATAAAGTTTCCGTTTAAAAATGAAGCTCTTGGGTATTACTGGTGCGAATGTAAAATAGTGCAGCTGCAATGGAAACAGTATGGCAGTTCCTCAAAAAATTAAACTTAGAATCACTATATGATCCAGCAATTCCACATCTGGTTATATACCCATAAGAATAGAAAGCAAGGACTTGAACAGATATTTATACACCCGTGTTCATAGTAGCATTATTCACAATAGCCAGAAGGTGGAAACAATCCAAATGTCCATTGACAGATGAATGGATAAACAAAATATGTATGCATATAATGGAGTATTATTCAGCCTTAAAAAGGAAGAACGTTCTGACCTGTTGCTACCACATGGATGAATCGTGAAGGCATTATGCTAACGAAATAAGCCAGTCACAAAAGGAGAAACAGCCTATGGTTCCTCTTAGGTGAGGTTCCTAGTGTAGTCAGATCCATAGAGACAAAGTAGAAGGGTGATTTTAAGTCATGTATATTTTATCACACATCCTTGCAGAATAAATAAATGAAGGCTGATGGGAAGCCCTGTGTGGGTGGGGCTGTTGTCTCTCTGAGACCCGGGCAGGTGAGAGGCTGCTCTCTAGATGTCCTTTGAAAACACAGTATTGCTCAGGCTCCTGTATCGAGATTAGCCAGCTAATGCAGACCCCCTGTCCCAGGCTTCCTCACCATGTGGGGGTCCATCCCCGTGCTGACCTGCATTTCCTCCTAGGTGGGGTTTGGGAGCAGATGCAGCTCCCACCTGAAACCTGTGTTCTTGATCGCTTTCTGTAATAATTATTGTGTTCTATTTTAAGCCACTTCTCTGCATTTGGTAACCGTCTGGGATTCTGTTTTGTTAACTCTCTACGTGAGACACAATAAAAGAACAGAAAGACCTTGTGTAGGTGGCATGGTGCTGAAGGCTCTGCTGGCTGGGTTTGGAGTCACGGTCCCCCCGGCTCCTGCCCCATGCAGCAGGAGACTGGATTCCTTTTGGGTGAAGACTGAGAAAAGGCGAGGCTTAAAAATAAAAGAAAATACATATTTCCCCCCTGCTCTGGAAAGGCGCTTGGCTCCATCACAGCAGGTGGCCGAGGAACTCAATCTGTGGAAGGCATCAGCGCTTTCAGCGCAATCAAAGTTAAGTGCAGAAATTTAATTAAACAGCATCAAGGATGGCAGAAACTTTGTAAAGCTGCAGTGCATTGTCAAATTCAACAATTATTTCAAGGAACACAATCCACAGATGGCGTCTAATTGATAAATTAAGGCTCTGCTTCTCTAATGGGCTTGCATTTAAGCCCGTTTTCCACCCATACAATAACCATCACCTCCTTCACCCCTGCAGGAAAAAAACCTCATCATGCTCCCAACAACTGTAGAATGGGGTCTTGTATATTCGATGTGAAAGGCCTTTGGTCCCTTTCACTGTGACCCCAAAGCTCCCATCTGGGATTGAATCTTGCCCTTAAAATCATAGGATTTCTTTGGGCCCATGTGACCCTTCTGTTCCAATAACCCAAGCATATTGCTTAGAGATGCCTGGGCTGGCTATCTTGCTGTCTGTCTGTCTATCTTCCCTTTCTCTCTCTCTCTCTCTCTCTCTCTCTCTCTCTCTCTCTCTCTCTCTATCGCTCTATCACTCATCGCTCTGTCTCTGTCTGTCTGTCTGTCTATCTATCTATCTTTCCTTTTTAGTATTATGGGTTTTATCCTTCACAGTATAGGATTTTGCCCAAAAGAAAAGTCTCAACTTATTCTTAAAAAAAAAAAAAAAAAAAAAAGAGAAAGAACCTCTGTTTTTAAGACCTTATGGTACTTCCTGTTTGTTAACAGTATATACCCAACTTATTTTTATTTCGTAAGAAAATATTTGCTGTCTCTAAAGATCTTGCCGTGTTCAGAGGAATATATCCTGTGCTAGGACTTAATTTAAAAAATAATCTGAAGGTCTTGAATGTTTATTAGAACTTCATGTTGCAGATGAAAAAAAATTGAGGCACAGTGGTTTTATATACCTGGGGACTAATTTCATAAAATCATGCGTTTAGAGGTGGAGGGGAGGCTTTTGAGGACATCTGGGCTACCTGCATTAAATGGTTATTTTATTTGTTCATTCGTTCCACCAATAGATATGCATTAGGTGCCTACTAGTGTTTTTCTATATGCATTAGGTGCCTACTAGTGTTTTTCTAGGGGGAAATTTTTGGGTGAAGGAAGATACTTTTGCCTGCATGGAGCCTACAGGAAATTATGAGGGAGAGACACTGAAATAATCCCACAAATAGATACATCAGTGTAACTTGTGATAAATGCTCTGGGGGAAGAGCATAGTACAAGGGCATCTGTTGGGAGGCATCCAGGACTGACTTAGCATGAATGGAGTTAGGTCAGAAGGGGTGGAAAGAGCCTTCCGGGCAGAGTCGGGAATAGCCTGCCCAAAAGCTCAGTGTACTAGAAGAGCTGAAAGAAGCCCGTGGAGGGAGGAAATGGTGTGAGACTGGCTGAAGATGAGCAAATGGAGGCGTCGTAGTCGTGGAGCAGTGAGACTTCTCATGTTGCCTGTGGTGTCAGAGCTTCACACAACCATCTTTCAGTTTAAAATTTTCTTTGTGGTTGTATCTCAGCAACTTCTATAGTGCCTGGCATGTAATAGAGTCTCCATAAATACTTGTTGAGTGAATGACTAAATCCTTCCGACGTTGGATATTATTTTCCTGACCTTGTAGTTGAGAAACAGAGACTGACAGGGTGTAAATCTATTTGCCTGAGGTCCCCACTTTCTGGTAGGGTTGGTCTCAGTGCCGAAGTCTGACTCCCCACCTGGGTCCTTCTCTTCTCTCCCTTCCCCTAAAAATGAACCGTCTGACCACCTCCCTACTCTAAGTGTTTCTGTCTCTCCAAAGAAAGAAGAAATAAGAAAACAACCATAACTTTTATTTTCATAAACATTGAAGTTAGTGGTGAAGAGGGCCATATTTGAAACACAATCTTTGCAAAAGCAGAAGCACAGCATCTGAGGCTTAACCAAGTAACCTTGGCTTTGTTCTTGCTTCCTACTCCGATACTCCATTTGTCCGAGACCAGGAAAGCAGAGGGGAGGGATGAGGCGTGGGGGACAGCCAATGAACAGATCATATTTACTTATTTGTTTATTTACAAAGAATAATTGTGGGAATTGCTGCGGCAGAACTCTTTCTAATTGCCTTTTTTTTTTTTTTTGACACTGTGATAGCGTGGGTGGCTTTTGAAATTATGTAGTTTATGGAGGCGAGGGTTCTGTTCCTGGGACACCAGATGATGTAGTTGAATGGCTGTTGGCTGTTTATTTGCTAGTCTGTCGTTACCAACACAGTGTTCTTGAGTTCAGTGGCACAACAGTGTTTTATCCCCCTCCTCCCCCATATCTAAATATATCCAACTAGTCAATCAGACTTGGCAGCCGTCAGGGCTGTGACTGTCAGATTGAGTTTGCTTTGGATCCTCTGAGCTCTTGGCTTGTTTTCCAAGCTCCAACGCACATTTGAATAGTGATATCAACATTAGACTTGCAAACGTGCACCCAGGTAGGGGCTTGTAGGGTAAGAGTGAGGCAGCATTTTGTTATGAAAAGACATTTCCTTCTCCACTATCATTTGTAGTGCAGAGACAAAGCCACGCAGAGGGGAATGGCTTTACGCTCCGTGAGCAAGATGTGTGGGTGTGTTTTCCTGAATCGTGATTTTTTTAAGTTGTATGAGGAGTGAAAACTAGAAACCGGTGGCTGGAGGGAACTACTCTGTGTGTAGTAGCTGGGAGTGGGGGAGTGGCTGGAAGAGGAAGAGGGTGATGCAGACATAGTTTGGGGCATGTTTATAGGGCATTTCAAGGAGGACTGGTCACTGTGATGATGTTGCTTTACTGAGAAGTCTTGGTCCTCGAGGAGGCCTTGGGTCCTGGTGACCTGCCCCACCAGGCTCAGAACAGCCCCTGTCCCCAGTGCTGCCTCGAACTTCTCTTGTAACCTGGGAACTGCAGGACCCAGCTCCTGGGTGCCTCCTTGGAGGCTTGTTAAACGGGATGGGTGGAAAGCAAATCAGAAGATTTTAAATCCCTGCCTAAAACAGGTCTTGTGTTCTCCAGGGAGCAGCCTTTTGTAAATAAATGGCCTGAGAGCTCAGCTTTTGAGTTGCTTATCTACAGAGAAGCTTCACTCTGGGAGAGGGTGAGGGTCCCCATTGCATAGGCCTGTGCAGGAGGCACCTGTGTCCCTGCCAGCCCACCCTCTTCCAGCTGAACGGAGTCATGAAGGCTGGGTGGGAGGTAGAGTGTGCAGCAAGTTCTCCTCCAGTGATGGGGAACCACAGTTGACTTGGTGGGGTTTATGGGCCTTAGGTAGTAGGTTCAGGGAGGGAGAGGTTACGACAGTTCACAAGGTTGGGCATCAGGAACATAGGAGGATGTTAGATACAGACTCTGCCCTCAGGCAGCTCCCAGAATACAGAAAACACAGACCTGCAAATGAATAAATGAGAACAGTGCTTCTCAAACTGTGGCTTGGGGATGCCTGGGCATCCCTAAGACCTTTTCAAGGAGTCTGTGCTGTCAATGGTTTTTTTTTTTTTTTCATAACAACTCCAAGAATTTATTTGCCTTTTTCTTCTCATCCTTCCATGAATGTATAATAGAATTTTCAGAGGCTTCATGGCGTGTGTCGATACCATTGTTCTGATAGCTCATGGGTTGTGTGTATTCCTTTAAAAATGTTTTAATTTCTAATATAGCAAACATTGGTAGATTAAACACATATAAACAAAAGCTCTTGAATGTTCCTTGCTTTTTAAGAGTATTAAGTTGTCATGACACCACAAAGTTTAGAATCACTGAATTAGAATATAGGCAGGTAAGTGGCAAGTTGTTATGTTACTAGGTGCTGAGGTGGCTCTAGGGGTAGATAGATGGCAGGTGATGCCAGGTGGCCTGGGAAGGGGATTATCAGGGAAGGCTTTCAAGAGGATTTGTTTTCTTACTTGGGTTTTGAAGGGTGAATAAGAGTTTGCCTGTAGACTATAGTCTACCTATAGATAGATAAGGAAAGGAAAAAGCATTCTAGAAAGAAGGAGCAGCATGTCTGAAGGAACTGGGATGTAAGACATTATGGCTTGTCGGCCTTTCCTCACCAGTCTGTGGGGCAGAAACAGTTTTAGACTGTCCATACTGTGGCATTTTCTCTACTAGTGATTTCCAAACTAGGCTGCGCCTCAGAATCACTTACTGGGCTTTATGGAAATACTGATGAAAATCCAGGCCTGCTTTTGAATCTTTTGATTGGTTTCTGGTGGCAGGGATGACCAGATGTTCTTTGTACCGTTTTTAGTTATTTTGTCAAGAGTGACATCACAGTTGTCCCTGCAGGAAGTAGCCTAGGTCATATCACACTGTTGGCTCTGTCACAGAGATGCAGCAAGTGTCACGGGTCATGTACATTCCCTCCTCACCTCAGCCACAACCTACAGCCAGGAAACAGATGAGAATGAAGCTTAATGGGGGGGAGGGGGGTCAGTTCAGGGACTAGGCATTCTGAGACCTGTTTGCCTTTTGCTGCTGAGCAGTGTGACCTTGAGAAGGGTTTTATATCTCTTAGCCTGTCTATTCCCCTAGGAATAAAGCATGTTGTACAGACCTTATTTAATAGACACGTCTGAATCTGCCAGTTGAAAGGACCCTCGCGTTGATGAATAGTTCATTCTGGTTTTGTTCTTAGAACGTATTAACATGAAGCATGCTACCTTCTCGGCTCTCTTGGTTTTGCAAAGGAAGATATTGAAAGGTTCAGATTAACAATTTAGACAACTTCTGAACCACCAAGGACGAGAAAAGAGGGGCCCACAGCTCCTGACACTTAGTCTGTGTCAGGTGCTGATCTGTGGGGTTTTGTGAGTGATCTCATTAAATGGTCACACTAGTTCTGTGAGTAGGTGCTATCACCCCATTTTGTAGATGAAGAAAGAGGCACAGACAGGTTACCTTAATTTGCCCAAGGCCACACGGAATCCAGGCATTCAGGCTTTATGTCGTTCAGTGCCCCTGGGGAGGAGGGGGCCAGAGTCTAGAGTTGTCCAGAGGAGAAAAGAACCAGAGTAACCACCACTCTTTCTTAATAAGGATGGAAGACAGAATGAAGGGCACAGGAATAAAGTATCACTAACCAGACTGGTAAATCAATAGACTAATTAAAAATCAAACACCTTAAAACTCTGTTGCTGGGTTAATTGTAAACCAACATTGAAACGTTAAAACTCACCAAGCCCATGGGTTTGAATTATTAACCGAGCGAGTTAATTTCAAGCCATCAGGCCAGGTAACTGTGAAAGCTGCTCTTAGAGGAAGGGGAGTCCGTGTGCCTTCCTTTCCTACCCAGGCCTGGCCTGTCTTGGTGCTCAAAGTTTTGTCATTGTTGCTGCAGCTGTCATTTTTAATGGAAATATGTTAAACGTTTAGGCAGACCTCACAAATTCAGATATATTGTGGGAAAGGACAGTTCGAATCAAGGATGGGTTGGATCACATATATCTTTCCAAACAGAAGAAATGTCATTTCATTTTGCAGTAAAAAGGAGTCCCTGGGGAAGAAAGGACCCTTTTTAAAGTCTTTTAGGCTTCCAGTGTTGGACCCGAGGTTGATGTCCCACCTGCCACCTCCATTGCTCTTTGTTGTCATTTCTGCAGACAGAGACTAAAGTCCCTGTGGTCTATGTCATTAAGATTCAGCGTTAAGACAGTCTGCTCTGTGATGAGACCCCTGTATATTCAGTGGTGGATAAGTAACCAAGAGATGTTTCTGTTAGGTTTCATTTTAAATAGAGAGAGATCCTGTTAGACCTCCTTTGATTAAAGACAAAAAAACTTTGATTGTAGTTAAAAGTCATCAGCAGCCAGCTTCCTCTATTTCGCTTCTGTGAGCTGTATTTCTGATCTGTCTGGGGTCATGGATCACATTGGGAAACGTTTGGGACCCTTTACCCACAGAACTGCTTATTGCCACCGTCAAAGGGAGCTTCGCACAGAGGGTTGGGACCCAAGGATCCCCTCACTAAGAGAAGAAACTGTGTGGCGACATCACAAAACAGCTGGACTTTAAGGATAGTAATAGTTTCTCCCTTTTACTTACACAGCATTCTATTTTTTCCAGAGTTCTTTACAAGACGGTTTTGTCTGACCCTCATGAGAATCCTGTAGTTGCTATTTTATATATGGCACATGCCAGTGGACGTGGTAACTTCCCTGACTATTGCTGTTTTCTTGTTAATTTGCTAAATGGGCTTTAAAAAGGGATATAAATGTAAATTTCAGCCCCAGGAAATAGTCTTATTTCAAACGCTTCTGATTAGTTAATTAAAAAACAGCATTAAAACGCTACCCCAGCCACAAACGTGGCAAATGAGTAATGTTTGTTCCATTTAGACAGTTGACAGGGTAAAATTACGAGATTGGTTGGTGATTATAAAAAACACAAAATACTTTTGACTCCAACTTGGACATTTACAGAAAGGAGAGACTTGGACAGGTTGTTTATTTAGAACATCTATTATTGCTTCTGCCCCACTCCTCCGATTCCAAAAACTTGGGGACATTTTGGATTACCACAAGAACTAAGTAAAATTTTCTCTAACTATACTATTTGCCATTTAGGGATGACTGCTGTTAGCGTTTTGTTGTTATTATTTTTCATGGGATGGTTTTGCTATCTACATGGTATTGTGACTTATAAGTATACTTTATTTTACCAAAGCCTACTGTTGAATAGTTAGCTTGTTAATCATTTATTATAATTACGAATTACGCTGTGATGAACATGCTTGTATGTGACGTCTCATCAACATCTTCGATTGCCTTCTTATAACATGTACCTAGAAGTGGAATTTTGAGATTAAAGTTTTGGATATTTTAAAGGAGATTACATATTTATATGTGCATATATATATATATATATATATGTACACACACATACACAACATGTAATTATGTAAATAATCTTAAATATCCATAATGTGTACTTTACATGTGTGTAAAGCCTCCTTATAAAAAATATTTTTATCTTAATTGACCCTATAAAGAGGATGGTGCAACTTTATAACCCTCACCAGGAGTTTGAGAAATTAACTTAATTTTCAAAAATGAACTGGTTTTTATAAAAAGGATACGTGTTTATGGTAAACATTTTTATTTGTACTGCAGGGTAAGGCTTAATGTTTAAAAGACCAGTGTTTCTTGGCTCAGCCTGGACTGAATTTATTCTTCAAACTTACCCGTTCTTTGGTATAGTTTGGCAGAGCTTTCTCTTTATAGTTTGTTTGCTTACCTACTTATCTTAACAGGCTGACCTACCCACCTGCCTATCTTACTGGGTTAACATTTATCTAAGTTTGAGGATGGAAATAGCTCTCCTCTGAATCAGAACTTTCAGTGTGACCAGTTCATGAAGCCGCCTGCACAGACGTGGGAAGTGGGGAGAGCAGAAGGCTCTTCACTGTCCTTTTTACCCACCGGGTCGATAAATGCGGCCAATTTGGAAAATTTTCAATAGCATAAAAATGAAAAATAAATGTCCCTGAAATCTCACCGCACAAAGATGATCATGGTCAGTCAATACACTGATCTGTTTCTTTTCCTTTTCCTTTTTTTTTTTTTTTTTGAGGGGTGGAAGTGGGGGGATAGTACATACAGATAAACAGAAATTCGAAAAGTCAGCTGTGTCTGTTTTCTGTTTGTTTAATTATACAAAGAATTGATGAGTACTTTCTGTTGTAAAAATAAACTTTACAGAGGGCACCTGACCACGTCCCTTTCTAGAAGAAACAATAGAGGAGGAGTATTCACCTCTGTGGACCCTTTCTCCAAAGGGGATGTTTAGCTCCAGCAGGAAGCTGAATTTCTTGGCCTCGAGCCCTGGTGTCTCACGGCACGATTTGAAAGTCACCACTCGAATAAGAACGAGGACATTTTATTTTTCCCTATCAAGGGGCATTGATGTTATTGATTGCAAAAATAAATTCAAAATAATGAAAGTAAAGGGCACCTGGATTTAGAATCACTGAGCGTTAGACCTGTCAGGGACCTTGGAGATCATCTCGTTTCACCCTCTCATTTTACAGATGATAAAACTGAGGCCCAATAATCATTAATTAAGTGCTTTGTCCCAGTCAGAAACGGAACTGAAACTTCAGGGTTCCGGTTTGTGCCTTTCTTCTTTTTAAATGAAGTTGTTGATCTACTTTTAAAAACAAGAACCACGGCCAAGTGGTTCAGTTACAGAGAACTGAATCCACTCCTGTCTAGTTTAAGCAGAAAGGAATTTGTTGGAGGGCATGAAAATGCTTACAGAAATCATTAAATGATCTAGAAAGACCTCTAGGTTGTACTTTCAGAAACGAGTCTCAGAGCCACACAGCAGATCTGGTACTCTTAGTAGCTGATGCCTCTTCTGTCACCCAGTAACCACACGACAAACTGGGAAGCTGACATTACACTGCTGGGTTCAGAACCATGGCCGCGCTGCCGGATCAGGAAGCACCATTATTTCTGCTGTCATGCCATGATCTTCGTCAGCAGAATAGCTTCTCCGTGAGGAGCCAGCCGAGACACAGGGTACTACTGCAGAATAGCCAGATGCCTCCATGGCAGTGCTGCCAGAGCAAACAGTGGAAGCATAGAATCCACTACTCCTTCCACACCTAGCTGCAAGGGAGTCTGAATTAGGAATTCTCAATTTTCTAGTTCCCACGTAACAGAAAGGCATGTGCGGGGCGGGGATGAGGGGGGAGGTTGGAATGGATGATGGACACCAATTTACCGTGTCTCCTCAGCAATTTATGAAACAGATAAAATGATAAGAAACATGCTTGAGTTCAACGTTATGGTCATGGAAGGTAGACTAGCAGAGAAGCAAAAAACAAAAGCGAGAACAGCAAAGGAATCGTACAAAATATAAAGAAAGAAGCTATATGCAGAAACACATTGTCATGAGGTGGCAGTACTACCTTGTATTGTTGTAGTTATTTGAAGTTATATTGCATTTTTGCAACTGTGGCCATTAGTGGTGTGTGGTAATTTAGTACTTGATGTGACTAGCATTAATTTCAGGCCCACATTCAGCCTGAGAATTGAAGGTTTCCCATCCAGCTCTTGAACTCGTATCCTGATGTTTGTCACTAAAACTTTTAACTTCCTAAATATATTTTCTGCCCCTTTTCTGGTGTTATTCCCTTTATATTATTGAGAATCCCTACATTCATTCCCTCTCAATAAAGAAAACCACTTGGCAATAATTCTGTGCACAGATGACATTTGGGAAGTGGTTTAGGCGAGATGGCAGACAGAAAGTCCTGCATGCCGTTGGAATGATCATCTTAGTTTCCATATTTTAAGTATCTCCACTAGATCTTCATGTCACTCCCGAAAATTCTCCATTCAGATCGAACGTCACTTTACTATTCTTGGTAATTGCCAGCTTCCTGGTGTGGCAGCTGAGTGCCTAGTGTTTACACAGCCCCAAGTTTAGATTTGGCTGGGTTAATATGGTAAGATTTATTCAAGGATATCCAGCATGATTAAATTGAAAATGAGACTTATGGGAGAAGAAGGAAGGGTGAAATAGATAGTAAAAAACTCAGAGAGCGGGTAACATGAAGCCAATTTAAGTCCCTGGCAACAGATGATCAGCAACCTTCTCAGGCTTTGAGCTGGTCAGGTAGGTCCGTACTTCTGAGTGGCTACTTGTGGAAGATTCTGCTTGGTGGTATAGAGCCAGGAGCAGGAGAGGAAAGCTAAGATATGATTCTGTCTCTAGAGGAGTTTCGTTTTCTATTCAGGTGGCTAAGCCCTGGTAGAAAACAATTTCTGAGCATGTACAAATGGTGATGGAATACAGGATTGTGTGCCAGGTGACGTAGTAGATTTCTGAGCAGCTGTGGAGGCCAGGGATTTATGGTGTGGGGAGGAAGGCCGTGAAGCCAGGCAAGGCTTCTTGCAGTAGCTGAGGTTTGAAAAAAGACTTGAAAGGAGAAATGGACCAGACTGGGGGAGAATTAGGGGATGCTGTCTTAGTTTTGGTTTTTGTTCCCAGTCCAAGTGCCTTCGACAAGGGTTTGGGAGCTCCCCTTGGCCATCAAGAAAGCAGTTAGGGCCATTGTCCCTTGAGTTCGCTTTTCCTTGAGTGGTAGTGGAAGCATCTGCTGACCATGAGTGACATCTTCTGGACAGGCCTCTCCTCATCTGGAATACCACCTGGGCTCCTAGTTGTCTTCAGTTATCTCCTTGCACGTCTGACTTCCTAGGCATGGGCCGTCTCTGCTTTGTGTATTCTAAAGGTGAATGGCTTGGTGTTGATGGCATCCCATGCTCTGTGCATTCGTACGTGTGGCTGGAGGACAATGGAATTAGGGAGAGCTACATAGATGTCAGGACTGTTTTTGAAGTGGGTTAGTTAGTTTTTGGCTCCATTAGGTGTCTGGGCAAGTAACTTAACATCTGGGAGCCTCAATTTCCTGAGCTGTAAAATAGGGATAATGATGAGCCTTAGTTCATAGGATTGTTAGGAGGATTAAATGAAGTAATGCACACAAAATGCTTAGCATGGAGCTGGACTCATGACGCACACTCAGTAAATGGCACCCCTCATCGCTCCTGCCATTGTTTCTGTTCATTTGACCTTTACAGCCTGGGGAGGGGTCGGGACTCTCGACACCTGCCTAAACAGGAACCCAGTTCTGAATTCCTGATCCCAGCACTCACAGCCCAGACGTGACAGCCTTTCTCTCTGCTCTCTGCTTTCTTTCCCTCTCTGCTTTCCTTCTGCTTTTCTTCATTGAATGCTCCCATTCCCTTCCCGCCCGTCTTCCTCCATTTACTGAACCTGGAATTTGTTTCCAATATTTTCTGTGTGCTTGACAAAAAGTGACACCCAGTTATTGCCTTCTTGGTGGGGAAGATAAGATGTACCATGTATTGCGTTCAGAAGTGGTAGTGTGGACGGATGGTGAGGCCGGTAGGCTTTTTTGGGGCTGTAGTGCCTGGGCTCAGGTTCTGGTGCTACCCTTTACATCTCTGTTTCTCAGTTTATTTTACCTGTGAAATGGGAGATAATGATAGTTCTTATCTTATGGGATTGTGGTAAGAATGAAATATATCAGTTTGTGTCAAGAATGAAATGTATCAGTTTGTGTCAGGTGCTTACAACAATGCCCAACCACAGACTGAGGGCCCAGAGATGTTAACTAGTCATACTGATGACGAAAATGTGAGGATGTAGCATTGTCACACCTCCTACATTAGACTCCTGTAAGGACTTGAAGGCAGTGTGTGTAAGTCATGCCCAGCAAGATAAAGGCACGGAGACCACTCTGAGTGGATGTGTTTGGGCTCCCCCCGGGATACAGCAGTCTGCTGGGTGTGGGGAGCTAGTGCAGGGTGCAGATGGGAGGTACGTTTAGAGATGAGGGGTGGCTTTGCCCCCCCTTCCCCTTCTTTCTCCCTTCCACATTGGTGGCCCTTAGAGCTGAAGGATGCCCGTTCCCACAACAAAGGCACACCAAGGCCCCATTGCTCGTTCTTGCTCTGGCCTGCTGCCGAGCCAGGCTGTCCTGCCTTCACACTTGCACTCACCTGCCTGCTTTAATTAGATGATGTGTGGTTTCCCTTATCTTCCAGAGAGGAGATTTTTCTTTTCCGGTGTTGGCTACCAACGCCAATGTGGGATTAGAGTGTGTACTCCCGTTTCTCCCCCAGGCTCTGTTAGAAGGTGTCTGAGGTAGAAAAATCACATTTGTGCAAGTGGTGGGTGAGTCGTTTGGCGAGTCCATGAGACTGATACCTCCAGTGGCCTTTCTGGTATACAAAGCACTTTCACATAAAATGTGATTTTATCCATATAACAGCATTGCAAAATACAGAGAATATTATCCCATTTCATTGATGGGGAAACTAAGGCTTCCGGAGGTGGAGTGTGTGGCTCAGGGTCAAACAGCCGGCCAGTGGTGGAGCCAGCTGCCCAGTCCAGATTTAGTTCACTGCTCTCTCCTCCAGGTCATGCCATGGTCTACTTAGACTCAGTTTTCAATAAGGCTTTATTCTTGGTTCTGTTCACTTCAGCAGCTGTGTTTTGAGTGTGTTAGTTGCTATGGCACAGCACAACACAGCACAACATAGCACAATACAACACAACAGCACAACAACACAACACAACACTACACCACCATACGACATGGTTTTTTTCACTCGCCAGCACTTAGACCCCTTCCCCTAGGTGGGGAGTCGCTGAAGCTGCAGAGTCAGGGTGTGTGAGATCTCTACCTCTCCGTGACCCTGGAATCTGTCCCTGGAGAAACTTTTGTTAGATGAATTCACTGGTCATCTAATTTTTAGCTTCTGATTTTTAATTCTCCTTAAGTTTTAGACAGGAGAAATAAAATCTCTGAGACCTATCATTGTCTTCCTAACTCTCTTTGAAGAGTGGTCTGTTTATGTGTAGCTGATAGGTTAAACATTAACATTCCAGAAACTGTCTTAATCTTTTGGGAAAATGTGGCCTCTCAGTTGTTTTCCATAATCAAGAATTTCTGCCTTTTGCCTTACAACAGGCCTTGCTGCTAAAACCTACACGTGAGGGAGATTCTGCCCTTCCCTCAACTACCTCCCATCCCCAGGGGAAGCACGTGGACATTCTGGGTGCCATTTTGACCCATAAGTGCCTTTTTTTAAAGGTGCTGGGGATAGAGTCAGGAAAGGAAGGAGTGACCCAAGTCTGAGCTCAGGTACTAGTCCGATAATCGCTAACTCTGACTTGCATCAGGGCATCCAGTTCTCTGTGGTGTTTGCTCGGAAATGCTCCTACATTGTTACATCACCCTCTTGGTGCGTCACAGTGGCTGGCTCCTGAGATGGAATTCTGTGCTGGCGAAAGAGCAGGGACTCTGGGGCTGTGGCCAGGTGAACACGGCCCCCGTACAATCCAGTCCAGCAAATGTTTGTGGAGAGCCTACCGTGCTGAGGGTTTCAGGCCTATTCATCTTGGTGGCAACTTGCCCTGTGAAAGTAGTCATCTCACTATAAGTACTTCAGATATATTTGACTGCAAGTCTATTTCTCTGGATTCTGAAAATGGCAGAATTTGGAAAGAAATGCCTTCATTTCTTTTCCTGCTTTCTATCTCCTAAAAAAATAGAAAGCTAATTTGTTTAGATGAATCGGGCAAAGAGGCTAGAACTAGATAAAGATGCGAGGGTGTCTTCTCACTCATCCCACCTCGCAGACTGAGGCATGAAAGGAATATCTTCCTTAGTTCTTTTCTTAGTTTCGTACTTAGCCCTTCAAGTTTAGGAGTGTCGGCATGTCAGGCTTTGAGTGCGGCTCCCTTGGAGAGAAGGTTCTGGAATGAGCTCGCCTCCCAGGAAGAAGGAAGATCTCACCCCAAACCGAATGCCCCTCTTTCTGACTCTGCTATGACTTTGCAGCAAGTGAGATGGTAAAATGAGTGGACACTACATTATTCTCCCACTGCGTGGGCCCACAGTGTTACCTGCAGTGAGTAGCTGGGCTTCTTTCACGGGTTGAATGTCACCGTGATGAACTGCTGGCCGACACCCTGACGTTCCTCCAATGGGGTTCAGCCTCATGTGCTCCCTCTTGCTTTCAGCCATTCTCACATTTTCTGCAGACCCATCCCAAGCATTTATTTCACTCTTGATCTTCCCAGCAGATATACCCACCTCCACACTCTTCAGAACAAAACCCGACACCCTCACCCACGCGTTTGTTTTCTCGTGTGGCTTTGCTCGCAGTTCACCCCACTTCTAGCTTGTAGGTGTTCAGATTTTGAGAATAATGGAGAAAGGCCACCACCCATCTCGATGGCTAAATCTGCTTACCCCAAACCGTTCTCTGCCTCAAAGTTCAGTTTTCCCTCCTGCCCATCGAGGGCGGGGGAGATGTCCAGTCTCTCCCTGTTACTTTACAGAAGGGTGTCTTTATTCAATTTGACTGTTGCTATTATGTGGTGAAGCATTCAATAAAAGTCGTGATTTATGAAATGTGTGTGGCTGTGGTTATTTTTCATTTTCTTTCTTTTTCCTTTTTTTTTCGTTTTTCTTTTTGCTTTGTCATCTATCAGGGAGAGAAAAGCCAAGCCTGATAATTTCTTGGCACATCCTGTGTTCACTTAAGAATGTCAGCTGTCGGCCTGTCAGGAAGTTATTTCTCAGATTGGTTTCTCCCTCCTTTTACCCCTCCTCACAGTCCCCTTTTTAAACAGGCAGAGGCCCTGCTCCGTCCTGCAGGCTGGCGATAAGGGGCTGGCTGGATGCTGTGGGGAGAGGAACGTAGCCCCTGGCGTGGCCCATGGCCTCGTACCCTCCGCAGCGGCTGTGTATCCAGCACCCTGTCGGCTCTTGATTGCTTAATAGGAAGAGGCAGGCAGGATCCTTTCAGGAGGTTTCCAGAATTTTCTTTGTTCTTGAAAACAGCACCTCCAAGCCTCTTAGTTTTTTTGGCCTGGCCACTTTAGAAACTCTTTCTTTTTCTTCTCTTTTCTTTCTTTCTTTCTTTCTTTCTTTCTTTCTTTCTTTCTTTCTTTCTTTCTTTCTTTCTTTCTTTCTTTTTTGGTCATTTTCTTTTCTGTAAAGTGTGTGCGTGTTAGATAAAAGGTTCTTGAATAGAGGGCCTCGCATGTTGGGTATTGGCTGCTGAAAATAGGCTAATTGGAGATAGAGGCAAGTTGTCACAAAGGTGCCTGTGGTAGGGGAATGGAGAGGAGGACAGCCTCCAGTAAATGCCAGGTTGACTTTTTCCACCTCTCTCCGCCTTCTGCTTTTATTATTAGCTGTTTGCCGAAATGCATCCGGTCTTTGTGGATTTGTGGAGCCCGACAATAGCATTAACCAGGTTGTGCCCTGCATCTTAAGCACCTGGTTAAGACTTTATTCTGTGTCTGGAAATATTTCATGCTGAGCCCCCAGAATGTGCATAAATAAGTCTTTAACCCACAGTGGGTGGCTGGCGAGGGACTGAAGAAAGCTGGCCTGCTGAACTTGAACAGAGCTTGTACCCCTCAGTTTCAAAACAGCAGCTTCTGAGGCAAAGTCATCCAGGCTCTTGTCTTGGTTGGGAGTGGCGCTGGCCATTGCCAGCCGGGCAGACACTGGGAAGACCCACATCTTTCTGGCCCCCTAAAAGAGTGAAGTGGGAGCAAGCTGAGATGCGTGTGGACACTCACCAGGTGGACAGGCACAGGATCTAGCCAGCATGGGTGGGCAAAACATGGTGGCCTAAGCAGTTAGTCCCATGAAGCCCCCACCTAGCAAATAAAGGTTTTGCTTTCTAGTTGCTTACAATTTAAGGGAGATTCTGCTTTTGTGAGCGCCCTGGATCCTTTGAATTTGAACATTCTGTCACCCCAAGGTTAACTGGTTGCTAGTCACATACCTACTACTGCCATGTGTTGTCTGTTACCTCATTTCTAGTCTTGCTACCATCATATGTCACGACTCCTCATCTAGCTTCATTGTGACTTTCTCTCTAGCTTCCCCCCACTCCAAACTCACACGCACTCTGCTCCTGACTCCCAGGGCGTCTGCAGTGGTCCTCTGCCTGGAATTCCAGCCTCCTCTCACACAGGTCTTCGTGCACCCGTGCGCTAGGGAGCACGCTCCTGAGCCCCTCTGTACGCGGATCTTCCCTCTCCAGGCTTCTGGAATAATCTCCCTTTCTTCTGTCTAGAAAATCCACCCATTTTCAGAGGGTCTTCTCAGATATCTCTACCCCCTGCCTTAAGCCTCTCCTGCTTTTTTCCTTTTACCCTGGCAATGACACCTCTCTCCTTTCAACCCCGCAGCCCTTTGCTGCTTGCTTTTTGGCTGGTTACCATATCATTTCTACTGGTCCTTGTGCATGTCGCATGCGCCCCACTAGAGGCTTAGCCATGGAGGGCAAGGACTACTGACGTCACTGCTGTCCAGTAGAACTTCTGTAGCAAAGGAAGTGTATTTGCTGTGCTGTCCAATATATGTGGCAAAAGAGCATTTAAAATGCGGCTAGTGCAACGTAGGAGCTGAATTGTTAATGACGCTTAATTTTAATGTAAGTTTTAGGAGCCACAAGTGGCTAGTAGCTGTCGTTTTGGGACACTGAGCCTGTGTATCTTGCTTATCTTGATATTTTCAAAAGCCCTTGCGCTGTGCTCTGCACATAAGACAAGCCTCATAAGGAATGAGGAAGGAAACGAAAATCACTTGGGTATATAGTTATATTAGCTGTGTGTTCTTTGCCTATTTTCCATGCAATTTGATTTTTAAGTTAGATTCAATAGACTGTATACTTGAGCACCACCAATGCTTTGGGGGATAGAAAGATGAATAAATATGGTCTCTTCCTACAAGGAACTTGAACCTGGTGGGTAAATATCTAGTGATAATGGGAAGCAGAATGAAACAAAGTGCCACCGTTCAGGAACAAGTTACATCCTGTGCGGGTGTAGAGAAAGGAGACACGGTGACTGGAGAGAGATGTGGGAATGCCTTAGAATGTTCATTCATTAACTCAGCAAATATTTATTGAATATCACTTACAACTGGGTACTGGGAATATATCTAAGAACGAAACAGACAAAATTCCTGACCTCATGAGGTTTACTTTCTGTTGGGAGGGAGATGGATGATAAAATAAGTAAATCATGGAATGTGTTAAGAGATAAGCTGGGAGACAGTCTAAGGCGTGCTGAGGGTTGGGGTGGGTTTGCAGTTTTTAAATAGGTCGGTCACAGGAGGCCTATGGGAGAAGGTGACATTTGCGCAAAGACGTTTGGACTGAGGTAGGAAGGTTTGGAGACTCATGATAGGGGGATAAAAATGCCGAAGGATACTCCTGAGTGAGGGGCAGCTTGAATGAAGGACTGTGGGGAGTGGAAGTGCGGACGCTGGTCAGAGCAGCTGGGCCTGGAGTGTCGAGGGACGAACAGGAGGCGAGGAGGGCTGCAGAGGCAGTTTGGAACCTAGAAACAAAGGTTGAAACCTTGAAATCTGTGACGATGGTTTTCGGTGTCTTTGCAGATGTCCTGTCTCCGTGATTAAAACATCAGCCGCCTACCCCCACCTCGAGGACAGTGATCCCAGTTATTATTTCTCATTTCTCTTCCCATGAGGTTTCATTCCAAGTAACTGCTCAGAAATTGTGTTGATTAAGGGACTAGGTCTTTCCTCTGGATTAATTGTACCACTGGCTCTTACTTCATTTCGAAGTGTCTCTTAGTATAGGCCAAGTACTCTGCAGGGTCCCAGGTGGCTCAGTCCTTGTGTTTTAACACATTGTTTTGACCTGGGTCATCTTTGGGACACAAAAAAGGTTTAGGGGCACGAGGCCTGTGAGCAACAGCAACAGAGTGGAAGATAAAGCAGGCCTTTAGACGAACAGGATGTGGGGCCAGGGAGAGGAATGCCGCATTTCCCAGCAGGTCTGGAGACCAGAGACTTGCTGGCTGGATAGGTAGAGTTGCCCTGAGCTACAGATGCTGTTGAGAGAACAGCTGTGCAAGATGATCATAGTTTCAGATGTATCCTGAGTATTAAGAATCCAGAATTCACACAGGAAGAAGACCAGTGCCTTTGGTCAAGGACAAGAAAGGGCTTTTAAAACAGATTGCTTATCAGCCTGTTTTAAGGTGGCTGCTTGGAACTACTGATATGTACAGTGATAAATGTATTAGATGTATTAGGTGTCACTGCCTGGGGAAATACTGATATTTCTCTCTAGGAAAAAACAAAACAAAACAAAACAAAACTGACTTTTTAGACTTCTGCTTTTCTAAAGGCAAAGTTGACCACAGCAAGCAGAGGGCGGTGTGCCTTGGGGCAGTTATCATGTTCATGGGTATATCTCAGCGCCAGTTGCCATCAGCAGTAAGGTTTTCCCGCAAATGAATACTTGCTGCTAACCACAGACTGCCAAGTCACTCCAGGGCTTGGCACACCGTTGGGCCTGTCTGAGAGCGTTGCTCATGTGGCAGCTTGGAGTTTACTGAGCAGCTTGGAGTTTACTGAGATCCGTCCTGGGAAGTGTGTGGCTGAGGTCTGGACCCAGTGACGTTGAAAACCGATTCCTTCTTACCTTCCTAAACATCTTTGTTGTTGGGCACCATTGACCATTCATTCCCTTCTATTTGAAATGCCCCAGCTTCAGTGTTATAGTTATCATTGCTCTGTAACAAATTACCCCCAAATTTAGCAGCTTAAAGCAAACGTTTTATTGTGCTCGGGGAATATTCCTGGGTCAGGAGTTCGAACAGGGCACAGCAGAGACAACCGGTTTCTGCTTCACCGTGTTCAGGGCTTCCTCGGTTGGGAAGACTTGAAATTTTGACGGTAACTTGATGGCAAAGGACCGGAGCCACTGAAGGCTTATTCACTCGTATGTCTGGTGCCCAGGCCAGGGATGGCTTGAAGAATGGAGTTGCAACATGTGATCCGTCCATGTAGACGGGCTTCTTTACAACATGGCAGCTTCAGGGTAGTTGGACTTCCTACCCAGTGGCTCAGGGCTCCAAGTAAGAGTGTTCTAGAGAAAAGCTGGATCCAGCCTTGGAAGTCACACGCCGTCCTTTCTGCAGTACTGTGTTGGTTGAACCAGTCACCAGCTTACTGTTACTCAGGGGAAGGGGCATGAAACAATGGGCCATGTGCCACAGTTGGTAAAGCAGGTTTTTTTCCTCTGGCTTCTCTCCTGGTTCTTTGGCTGTAGTTCTGAGTTATCAAAAGATGTTGGGATTTCTCCTGAAGTTGTCCTTGTTCCTGCTTTTACTCTACCCTTGCATGTCATCCACATGCATGATTTTACTGACCACCTAGACATTGGTGAATTCAGTCTGGGTCATCTGTCCTGATCTTTCTCCTGAGTTCCAGAACAGACACACAAGTTGTCTCACGGGCACTGCACATTTAGCATACCCAAACCGAACACGTTTATGGTTCCTCTGCAAACCTGCTTCTTCTGCATTCCTTATCTCAGATGGTGACACCACCATTGACTCAGCCACCTAGTAAACTCAGAACTACTTCCTTTTCCCTCATCTTTTCATCTGGCCATTTACCCAGATGATTTTGTCTCCTACTGTCTCTTAAATCTCTTCCTGCTTTGCTGTGCAAGAGATCCTTACTTTAGTTCAGTGTTCCTTCATCTTGGACTATTATGATAAGCTTCTAACTGTTTCACAGTCTCTACAGAGTGACTTATCTAAAACACAAGGCTGGCCATGTTGTTTTTCTGCTTAAAATTACTGACCTCTTGTTTTGAGGATGCAGTCCAGTCTCCTTGGTTATGGTCTGTAAGACTCTTTGTGATCTTATCCTTACCTCCATCCTTATCTTCCAAACAACCCTCTTTTCCACTTGGTTTCTAGCAGTGCCAGACTTTAGTGCCTGAAACAAACAATGGTATTTCATGCCACTTTGACTCTTCCTTCCCCTCTTTCATGTCTTCCTGGAAAACTCCTGCTCATCCTTTAAAACCCTACAGTAATCTGCTCTTTGAAGCCTTCTCTGATTCTCTAGACAGAGTTCATCATATTTCTCTAGATTTTGTACACTCTTTTCATTGTGTGTTCTCATCAGGCTCCTGTGAGATCTTTAAAGGCAGAGAACTAAATCTTTTAGTTTGAGCTTCTATAGCCTGATGGGGACTAGGAAGTCATTAATATGTGTTGTCACATGGCATTAATCAGGGGCAGTTGATACAGATCCTGGACATTGTCCCTGAATCTGGATTGACAGGGTTTTTAGGCCCCTCCTTATGTAACTCATCCTTTCAAGTGGTTTCTTATCAAGAGTCACCAATTGTCTTTTTTATATATAAAGAGGCCCGTACCAAATCACCAGCTGTGTTTGTCCAAATAGGAGGGGAAGGTTGGTCTGACTCAGACCAACGGGGACCTTTCCGTTGCAGTACTATGTCTGTGTGCTTTGTGGCTCTGGAACAGAACTTGGCCAGCTCTTCTTCTTAGGAACGAGGCCTTTCATCTCCTTAGTGCTTATGCCAGCTTAGCAACAAGGAGTACAGGAATTACCCACAGGGAAAGAGGAGACAAAGAGGATGCCCTCAGGACTTTCGGTCATCCACAAACTGGATGATTCAGAGCAGGGACTATTCTTTCACTCATTTGTTCAGCCCATATTTAGTGAGTGCCTACTGTGTACCAGGCATTCTTTCAGAGGCTAGGAATACAGTGGTGAACAGAACAGAAGTTCTTAATTTTAAGAAGCTTCCATTCTGGGAGGTGAATGATCACTACTCTCCCTTAGGAGGCTTCTGTTCTGGGGGTGTCCTCACCACGTCTGATCTGGCTGTGAGTCCCTAGCTCAGTACTTCGTGCTTAGCAGGCAGTGAACAAATGTTTGTGGAGGAAATAAAGGAGTGTTGTTGGACAAATAAGGTTTAACTGGGCATTTTTTTTTTCTCTTTGAGGGAAGGGAACTCGATTTTATTAAGTACTTGCCAGGTGCAGGGCAATTTCCCATAGAAGATCCTGGTCTTCCAGGCAGAAGTGCCCTTCAGAGAGCCCGTGCGTCATTTGCTGGGCTGTGTGGCTGATTCGACAGCCCTCCAGAGTGAACTACGAAATGAGCCCTCCACGTTTCGGCTGACAGCTACGGGTCCCCAGTTGCCTCTTTGCCTCAATAAACATCCAGCCCAGACCAGTTAGCTGGGTTGGGCGCGTTGGGGAACATATCTTTTTTTTCTCTCTTTTCCATTGTTTGGTGGCCTAGTACAAGTGTTTTAAATAGAACAGACATCATGGCTATAAAACATCTGTAACACTGCACGTTTAGTAAAGTTCCTGGCGGCCTGAGGTCTGTTTGATTGGTGATGTTTTTGCTGCAACTGTTGTTTCATTTTCCCCCCATTTTTCCCTCTGGAAAATAAAGTTTTCTTTTATGTGACGATTTATAGAAATCTGTTCCTGGCATGAGGAGAACACGGACATGTTAGGATATTAGTGTAGCAGAGAAATACTACCTCTGAGGCAAGGGGCAGCTTTATCTTTTTCAGAGAATGGCCTTCCTCATGTGGAATAGTCTGTCACTCTTTGTAGGGTAAGGGGCTGCCTAGGTTGAGGTAGATAAAGACACTGCTTTGCATTAGGTAGCATCCGTTTTGCTGGAGCATCTTCCACCCTTGAAATACCGTGGTGGCCCAGTACCACTGCCCAGGGTGGGCTGATTCAGACTGGCGTCCAAGAAATCTGAGGGAAGTAGAACTGATAATAATTAGTCATTAAATTTATGGAGTGTGCGTCATGCCTTTTCCAAGTGCTTTTCCTTCTGGTAGTTAGTTTGTGGAGCAGGCAGGGAAGTTTGATCTCCATTTGCGGACAAATAGATAGAGGTGAAGTCACTGGTGGGGAAGGAAGGGTGGTGGGGAAGAGAGAGAGGAACCGTGTACCTGTCATTCAGCCCTGTGCTAAGCACATTTTATGTGTTAGCTCTTTCAGTACAATTTTGCAGGAGGAGAAACTTAAGTTCAGAGATATTCAGTTACTTGCCAGGGCCACCTAGTATGTGTGTGACAGAATTGAGATTCCTAGGTTCCTCCTCTTTCTGTTCTGTCACTTGGCCTGTTCAGCGTGCTGGGATTGGAACCTGGAATTTCCAAATCCGCTGCTCTTTTCAAGCCTTCAAGGCCCTCTTGGATTTAGAAAGATCTCTCTCCGTCTCTTGAGAGAGGTGACACATTTAATAAAAGGTGGAGAGACTTGCTCACGATTCTCCTGGCTTCCCTTTTTCACTGCAAACACTTTTTTGGGTCCCCCCTTTTCCCTCAAAGGAAGTTCCTTGTGGTGGATGGCAGAGGGCCAGACCAGCACATGCTGGTGGGGGGGGGGGGGATGGAATTTGACCTTTTTTTCTTTCGACAGATAAAATTTATGACCTAGCAGATGGCTAAGTGTGTTTCCCAAGACCCCAAACCAAGGGTGCAAGGTGCTTATCTCTCCTCATGGCGTTCCCTGCCTGCCCTGCCTGCCCTGCCTTCCCTCGCAGCCATCCCCTCGTTTCTGGAACAGTTGACTGACAGCGCAGGGAGGGACTTGCTGATGAGGGAGCTGACCCCAGGCCACACGCCACTCACTAGGACTCGGGTCTAGTACCTTCCTCTGGTTCCCGCTTTTCTTGCCACTCTTGCCTGTGCCTCCTTGCCAACATTGAAGCATTAAGGTGACCCGGCGCCCCGACAGCGGCCCTGCTTTTCTCTTTAACGGCCTGATTGAAGAGTTTTGGAAGTTGCCGATGCCTCCCTGGCTGGCCTTATCTGCCCAGCTCTCTCCTCCTTGTATTCCATTGACACCTTGTGCTGCAGTCTCTTCGATACACTTGCAGTCCTTCGACCAACATTGGAGATGATACAGCCTGTGCTGGGGAGGCCCTTCCTGGCTGCCCCCTGCCAACCTTCGAGCCTCAAGTCATGCCCAGCCCTGTACTTCCAAGCCCCATCATGCTGTATACTAACAGAACTTCTTACTTGACTGTCAGCACCTTTGGAACACAGACCAGGTCTCATTCCACTTTACATCCACAGAGCCTAGCACAGTCTTCAAAACACATTCAGTGAGAGAATGAATGAATGAGTATGGCTTGCTGCCAGACACGTACCTTCTTTTGACCGCTTGATCTTCATCCTTGCTCTTTTGGGATTCAGCAAGCATTTTTTGAGCACCTACTATGTACCAAGCACTTTTACATACTTATCTCTCATGATGCTTGTAGCAGCTCTATGACATAAAGGTATTGACCCCCCCCCCCCACTTTACACATGACTCACCTGACATTACACAGCTAGAGAAGTGGCTAAGCTGGGACTCAGTCCCAGGCCTCTCCATTCTTCTGTGGCTTTTTTCCCTGATCAGCATGGTAATAATGAAAAAATATCTCTGCTTTGTTGAGGTCTCCATTCCCCCACCTTTTCTCCCTTAAGATGGCAGAGCTGCTTCTTACAGAGCCCTGATTGCACATTAGAATCTTCTGGGAAATGTTTGAAAAATACTGATGACCGGGCCTCACCATGGACCAATGAAATCAGGATCCCTGAAGGCTGGCCCCGTGTCAGTAGGTTTTAATGACTCCCCAGGTGATTCTAAGTTGCAGCCGGGACTGAGTGTCGTTGCACTATGGGAGTGTCGTTGCACTATGGGAGTGTCGTGAACCTGCAGCCTGGCTCAGCTCCATGGATTAGGTGAAACTTGCTCATCAAGAACTGATTGCCATGTGCATCTAAAATATGTTAATGAAGGTAATCAAGGCTAAGGGTTAAGGCTGCCATTTCGTTCTTTTCATAAAATCAACTGGAGGGTTTGGGGGATGGAATGCCTAGGCTTCAGAGCCTGCCTACCGGTAAAGTTTTTCTCCTTTCTCTCCTAAGAAGAGCTGTTTAGTTGTTGCTGAGGACAGTGGGCCTCATCTCTCAGGTGGCTCCCAGGTTACCAGAGGAATAGGTTCTAGAAGTCCTCTGCTGGGCAGTCTTCCCTAGGATACGGTCCCCCGCCTTGCTGCCCCGAAGCTTGCTTTTCCTTAACCAAGGGCCTGTACTCCCGCCCATCCTTTGTGACATGGCTTCCAGCCCAGCCCTTGAGGTTTCCTTACGTCATGTGGAGGATGCAGAGTCCTTCCAAGATGGCAGGTAAAAGAGTGGGTATTTAGTTTTGGTTCCCAGGAACTTTGAAGCGCTTAACTTCGTTATAGAAACCATCTCTCTGGTAGCTGCTACTCAGAAATGTTTTAGGAAAAGAGCAGTTTGGAGGGTAGGAGGGGATGCTCTGAAGTCATCACCACAGCTGTGCATTAGTCAGCCGAGGCCGGCACATGGCTGGCTCTGGTTACCTGGACCACAGCACCTCTCAGCTTGGACAGAGGCACTGGGGAGGCTCAAGCCAGGGGGAGAAGCTCTCAGGAAGGTTTGGGTTAGAGGCATAGGCTCAGGCGTTGTTTTTTTTAGTGCCTCCTATGGGTTATGTTCTTGGAGTAATAATTTCACATTTGCTGTTTCAGTTTGTGTTAGTCAGAGCAGGGCTTCATGCCCTGTATTTCAAAGGAGGAACATGAGGCCCAGAACTGTTAGGAGACTTGACCCAGCCTCATCTGACCAACCAGTTATTTAGTGTGTCTCAGTATACAGACATGGGCTTGAAAATGCAAACCAGGTAGATAAAGAGAAGATATTTTAAACTTCTTGTTGTTCTTTCATTTGGATCATTTCTGTATGGCAGAATCACCTTGGACCTATGCTTTGGCCAGGGGACCCAAGACCATCCTTGTTACCATTTCTAAGGACTAACTCCTCATCATGAGTCATCCTCTGCGTCTTCAGAAGAATTCCAGCCTGAGTGGGCGAACTGGGTGCCCAAGGCTGAAGTGACAAGCACAGATAGAAGGAACTGAGTTCACACCAGCCCGCCATCCTTCTTTCCCAACTCTTCTTGAGGTTTATTAAGAATCTGCTTTTGCTGCCTTTCCCTTTGGGAGTGGGCGGGTGGGGATGACTTGAAAGGCACATCTTTCGGATACAGCAATGCACAGCTTCCTGGCACATCGAGCCACAGTAAAGGGTACTTGATTTCAGTTAATACCACTGCTATAAAAGATTATGGGTTTTAATTGCATCTACGTATGTATTGGTCATCATTTGAACACTGGGGTCTTCCGCATAGTGAGTACAGCTCACTCTGTGGTGAATATTGGGTGGGGGGAGCTCTGAGCAGAATGGAGTGATGGAAAAATTACCTGTGAATGCAGAGCAGCTCGGTGCCTGTGATTGGGTTGATGACCAGGCAGCCAAGCCACCTCGCTCAGTATCAGTTGATGCGTGGGTCACGATCCTTAATTTCCTGTGCTTTCCAAGACAGCACTCCATCTCTGCACCTTTTCTGTTACCTCCCCCAGCCCCCAGTCTGAATGGCACAGTCTAGGATATTACTCTCTGATACCAATCTGTGGACAGGTCAGCCTTGCCGGCTGCAGCTTTTCCCCCAAGGGTAAAAGGAAGTAGTATTTTTTAAATTAGCCTGGGAGGGAGCCAGGGAGAGGGCTCTGAGGATGGGGAGTTTGAGCTCCTAGCTGGAGCATCCCGATCATTTCACCACAAGCACACCTTCCCCTTTAGGTGAGTTACTGTTATTTTAACCAGAGGTAATGTTGTAACCTGACTAGGTCGGATAATTGTGTGTAAATTATATTCTAGCCCCACATAGAGGAAGGCTATTTTTTCCTTGCAATTTTAAAGCTGTTTAGAGGGATTGCCAATTGTAGCCTGAACCCTAATGCTTTCTGGCTAATGGCTCTAGATGGGGAAGGAGCGTTCTGAGAAACATTTGGGGTTAGATTTATAATTAGTTTCCTCTGGAATTAAATTAATTTCTGAAATGGCAATATCAGATATCGTTTCGCCTTTGTCCAGTGGTCAGCCGTGGATGAATCGAGGCACGCAGAATTAGCTGGCAGATGAAGCGGTGGGGAGCACACTGTCTTGAACACTTGGGTTTATTTTAAGCCCTTTTTGTATTCAGACTCCACTTTTAGGGATCTTTTTGGTCTGTCATTTAAGAAAAAGCTTTATTGATACAATTTACCCATTTAGAGTATATAGTTCAGTGGTTTTTAGTGTATACATGGTTGTGTGCACCCATCACCACAGTCAATTTTAGAGCATTTTTGTCACCTCAAGAAGAAACCCCATACCCTTTAGCCATCACCGCCCTTCCTCTCCCCCAGCCCTAAGTAACCACTAATCTATGGATTTCCTATTATGAACTTCCCCGTGAATGGAATCATATACTA
Source organism: Eidolon dupreanum (assembly GCA_028627145.1). NCBI lineage: Eukaryota > Metazoa > Chordata > Mammalia > Chiroptera > Pteropodidae > Eidolon > Eidolon dupreanum. Next base: position 84,841,223 of record CM053506.1, on the reverse strand, counting down.
TGTGATCTGTTACCACTGGCTTCTTTCACTTAGTGTATCGTTGTCAAGGTTCAGCTATATTGGGGTGTATATCAGTACTCTATTCCATTTTTGCGGCTGAATAATATTCCGTTATGCAGATATGTCACATTTAACTTACCCATTCATCCATTGATGGACATTTGGGTTGTTCCACTTTTTGACTATTATGAATGATGCTGCTGTGAACATTTTGTGTAAAAGGTCTTAGGTAAACATGTGTGAATTTCTCTTGAGCATCTACTAGGAGTAGAATTGTTGGCTCATCTGGTAACTGTTGAATCGTTGGAAGAATTGCCAGACTGTTTTCCAAATCCGCTGAACTGTCGCACATTTTTACCAGCAGTGTCCAGCCTGTCCTTTTTGCCTCTTTGCTTCAGAATTGAAAAGGGCAGTCAGACTTGCTTCTCAGCTGTGCCTTCTTTTCCAATTGTGCCTTTCTGCTGCAAAGAAAGAAGATGACCCAGTTGCAAATGAAGGTGTAGGAGACTTCACTGAATAGAAGGGGCAAGATTTTGACGCTCCATTTTTGTCACTACCGGTGCTGTGTGACTTTGGACGCTTAACGTGTCTGAGCTTCAGTTTCCTTGACTGTGGAAGAGCAACAGAAACCTGCCTGGGGTAGATCGAGGCCTAAGTAAGGCAGCTCATGAGGAGGGCACAGTCCAGGGCTTGCCCACAGTGGGCCCATGGTGCAGGCAGAGCCTCAGCCTGAAGGAGACACAGGTACCAGGGCTTTCAATAGGGGAAAAAGACCTTTCTCAGTCTCTTGGATCTTATTAGGTAGGAACCTGTTCATACGTAAACTCTGGCCCCACTTTTATGATATGTTTTATCAGAGAAGCTTAAATTCTTGGGCAGCATTCAGGTTGCTCCTCCTTACAGTTTGCCTTGCTCTCCCTACCCCCTCACCTCCCACCAGGTATCACCTTACCTTTTGAGGCAGAGACTTGTCCCTGTGGCCCGAGTCATCATGGGCAAGTAGTGACAAGTTTGGATTGTTACATGCGTAGGGATGACCTTCTCCTGCTCAAGATTGATGGAGAGCTTCCAAGTGGTCTCTCACTCCACTGTCACCAGGAAAAGGTGAGACCAGGGCCGTGGTGTCCTCGGGTCTCTCCCAGGTAGGTCCTGGTATTAGTTTTCAAGGGCTGCCATAGCAAATTACCTCATGGTGGGCGCCGTAAGCAGCAGAAATGTGTTCTCTCACAGTTCTAGAGTCTAGGAGTCTGAACTCTAGTTGTTGGCAGGGAAAAAACTGTCTTCTGCCTCTTTCTAGCTTCTAGTAGCTGCTGGAAGTTCTTGGTGTTTTTGGTTTGTAGACACATCACTCCAGTTTCTGCCTCCATCTTCCCATGACCTTCTTCTTTGTGTTCCCTCTCTTCCTAAGGATACCAGCCATTGGATTTAGGGCTAATTCTATCTATATCCAGGATGCTTTTATCTCAAGATCCTTTACTAATTATATCTGCAAGGACCATATTTTCAGATATGATCACATTCTGAGGTTCTAGGTGGACATGAATTGGGTGGGGGATGGGGTCTTGTCGACCTACTACATATGATTCTAGAAACATTTGGAGAAGTTCCCCAGTATCTGACCTGTGTTCTGGTTGTGTATGCTAAGTGAGTTTCGTGACTGGCTTCAGATGTGATGGTGCTGGTGCTGGTAGCAACAAAGTAGTTTAGGGGGAGGAGGGAAGGATGAAAAAAGTTCTGGGAGAGCTTAGGAATTTTAGAGGGTAGGCCCCTTAGAAGAAACAGCCTAGGGAATGGGGCTTTAGAATTTAAGATTTCGGTGGCCTTAGTCAGCCCTGATAGAGCCTCCTTGTCATACAAAAATCGGGCTTAATTCTCAAATGCAAAGTGACATAGGAGAACTGAAGTGTTGCCGATAGGACACGGTTTCATCCCAGCTTCTGAAGAACAAAGGGCTCACCAAATTCAGACTCTGGGATGAAATCGTGTGGTATCTGCCAGCTTATCAGTTCTCCCTTGTCACCGCTTCAGCTTTAACTATCATGTGACATCCCTCTGGGACTTGATTTTTCCATCTGTGTCAAGGGTGGTGGTGGACAGTGGGTTTGCAAGAGCCCTCCCGGGGCTGGCACGCTAACATTTTTCCTGGGTTGTTCCACCTTGGGGTCCCCACAGATGAGAGAGCATCTGTCAACGAGCCTGTGATCCCGGGCAGTGAAGATGGCTCGTATTTCTTTCACGAAAGAGAATTTGAACTCTTATTAGGAACATGATGCTGGCAAGAACTGACTTAATTTCTCCAGGCCTTTCTCATACCCATTTAAGGCTCTCTAGAGTCATTTCCTGCCTTTCCACGCATTTGTCAGGATTAAGAAATATTTGTTGTTGTTTTCTTCTGTGACAACTAATATCTTTGGACCAATGCTGTTGGATCTAAGTTTTCTCCTTCAATCTCATTCTCAAGTGTAATTTCTCTTTTCATCCCCCACCTTCTCAGTTCAACACAGACGCACACACACACCTGCTTTATCCTATTTTATAAAAATACAACTGGTGGCCCCACTCCGAATGATCATTTTCCGATGGCAACACATTTTTTAAAAGAGAATTTTTGAAACAACAACAAAAAAAGCCAGCTCTCTGGCTTTTAGAGGCCGGAAGGTGGAGTGTTCTTTGCAGCTCCAGTTAGCAGCTGGCTTTGGCCAGTTCTTCTGTGTAAACAGCAATTTTCTGAACTGGAATGGTGCTGGGGTTTTCTTTGTGGAGCCAAGAGGTTTGTGGAGAGCAGCGATGTTTAGTTAAATTACTGGTCTACATGCAAAACTTTGCAGCAACGAGTTGTGAGAGTCTGAATACTCCCCACTCCCCTATGTGTGTGTCACAAACGCACGTGTGTGCGCGCACACACACACACTCCGCTTCCCAGAGTGCTGCCTTAAACCACAAAAGGAGAGCATCTGTTGAGGGAGGGGGCTCTCCCCCAAGTGGCACAATGCTCTTGGTGGGTATCTAGTGTCTCTAAGAGTAGAAAGCATTCACATATCAAAGTGTTTTCTGCAACCGCTCCACCAAAAACTCTAAGCAAAGGAAATTTAAGATTCAGTTTCTTAATGGATTTAGGCTGAGCTCTCTCTGGAGCAGATGGGTGGCTCTCTCCATTGTGGCGCACTGTGGGGGCCGAGCCGGCTGGCTGAGCATCGTGGCGTGCAGTGGCGGGCTTCCCTGTAGCTTGTGTGGTTAAGTACTGTGTCGGCGTGAAGCCTGTGGGTTAGGAAACAGTTAGTTACCCGCCGGGCCTAACACAGGAAGAAAACACAGGTGGCTCTCTGCACTGTGGGTGGAGAGGATTTTTTATCATGCAGAGACTGTAGAGCTGGGGGGCCATGGGCGGACTTGAACTACTCACTGTGTCCAAGCTGAGAAGAGGGTTAAAGTTGTGGGAGTATCGGAAGGTTCCTGAGGCAAATAGAAGCCGAGACTCAAGCATTGGGAATAAAGTTACTCTCAAACACACACGTGTGAGTGGGCATACACACACACGCGCACGCATGCAGACACCTACACAGAAACCTTGATAACATCAACGGGAATCTGAGGACCTCCAGTCAGCCCCCCTGAGAGCCTGGACACAGCATCCCAGTGTGCCCCCTTATTGCCCTGCCCTCCTCAGTAGCCATGGAGATGGAAGGGAAATGGAGGGGAGAAAATGTGATTCTGGAGTCCTCTGCCTGCTTCCTGAGTTCCTCTCCAGAATGCAAATCTTCGAGCAGTCCACAGTCCATTCAGCAGTGGTGCCATCTGGATTCTGGAAGTAAATCACTCCCATTTCTCCCAGCTCACTCCAGGTGGGAGAGGTCACCATGCAGACTCAGAGCCTCCCCCCCGCCAAGCCACGGTGTTCCCAGCCACGGTGCTCCCCTTTCCTGCAGCCCAGACGTTGGCGAGCGGCTAACCAAGTGTCACACATCTTCGCAGTGGCATTTTCACATTTGGAAGGCTTTGGTTAAACTGGTTTCCTTTTAGTGTTTGTTGACGAGTGAGATCCATCACTGTATCTGAGCTGCTTCCTGCAGAGGATGTTTTAGTAACTCGGATGCTTTGGCTCATTGTCTGGGGCCTGGGATTTCTCATCCTTCTTTTTTAAAAAAAGTGTTTAAATACTTTTTGAGACTGTGTAGATTTATAGCTGGGCGTCTGCCCCAGTGTTTAGGGCTGTGTCTTGGCACGTTTACGGTGATGGGGCAATGGTAGAGGGTGTAAGAGGGGATCTTTTCATTTAAGCCGTTACTGGGGAATGCATATTCTGTTGACTTCTGTTATTTGGAATGAAGACACGTTGGTCGTTTAATTCTCTGTGTCCATGTGAACATTTGGAGTATAAATAAGGCCTGCTCCATACCCATCTGGCTCTGAACAATGTGTAAATGAGACCATGGGGTTCATTTTTCTAGAATGCCTCTCCAGAGTTTCTTTAAGTCAAGAACTCCACTTGTGCATGTTTGTAGCTCACATTAGTGTTTCTTTATAGATATTTAATTAGTTGGCTGGGGTAAAAAAAATAGGCATGAAAAGTCTAAAATGAAACTGTTGGGAGTCTTTGCCTATCTGAAATCACATAGAGATGCAGGAGAGTGTTTTTGAAATTATAGTGGAAGAGACTGGGAGCAATAAGAGTAGATTTTTCAAAGCTTTTTGTATAAGGTATCTTTGTGCTGAATGTTTATTATAAACTCGAAGGGTGAATTTAGCAATCAAGTTTGGATTCAGTTACAGTGACCATTTATTTAGCATCTACCAGGTGTCTCACTAGACACTTTGGCATATGTTATTTAATTCAGTCCTAAGAGGAACCTTGTGTGGTCGACTAATTATTACATTTCCATTTCATAATGGATTAAATTCCTTATTATATTAGATTGTAAGCTCCAGCACCTAGCACTTGATATATCTGTTGAATGAATACATTAGGAAAGTTAGGTTAGTAAAATTTGGCGATTAGTGAGTGTAGGGAGAGATTTAAAACTGGAGAGGGGCTGATGGAGTTTCACCTCAGAGGTGACCTTGATCCACCAGGGAGATCAAGGAATGCATAAGAGAAAGATGGACAATAAGGAGCAGAATTAGATGCCCACCATTTAACAAGAGGTTCTTGGATCTTGGTGTTGTGGACACTGGTTGGGATCTTCCTAGAATGTTCTCGTGTACATGATCTCATCTAACCTCCCATTAATCCGAAAGAGACAAAAACAGTAAATCACAGCTTTAAACACATGTGCAAACCACTGCATGGCTCTCACAGCCAACAGGAAGTCGCGAGGACGGTGTCCTCTTAAAATAGTTCAGGAAGTCCACTATTTCAAAGGGTATTCCAGCTGGGACTCAGTCAGCGGGTTGCAGTGGTACACGTCCCCTCTGGGAGCTGCTAAGCTAAAGCGTGAGCTCCTCGAAGCCTGGGAGCTGCCTTTGTCGTGGCCATCGTACTTACAGATTCATGAGAGTTCGGGATTAGGTGGGACTTAGAACTCTGGTCCAGGACTTTGCTGTGCAGAGGACAGAACCCAGACCTCAGGATGAGTCCAGCTCAGGGTCACACCCAGACTGAGACATAGGAGCGGATTTCCAGTGCCTTTTATACTCCTCAGCACAGCCTACCAGTACTCACTGTGCCCCCAGGTGTTGCTCAGCTGAGGCTCTTCTGTTGGGGGCAGGTTGACTGGTTCTTCTCTCTCAGCAAATGTGTCAGGAGGCTTGGTGATGACAGTGGTCCAGGCAGCCATGGCCTCATACTTCGGTATCCTGTATCGAATTATAAAAGACATATGTGACTTTGTGGGTTTTTTATGTTCCAAGATATGTCTCATCCTTTATTTTTGGGTTTCAGTCATACTTTTCTTCTCATCAAACATTTCTCCCTAGCTTTACAGAGGTATAATTGACAAATAAAATTTCAAGGTAAAGTGTACAACATTATAATTTGGTATATGTAAATATTGTGACAAGATTCCTCCCATTGAGTTAAGACATTGAGCTTTTATTATATGCAGCCATACTGGTGAGACCTGTACCACCGAGTTTTTAATTTTTTTATTTGACATTAAAAAAATGCAGAGCCTAAACTCAGTCTTCAGAATAAAACTTCTTCTTTTTTTTTCCTTTTTGGCTCTTACATGCAAGATTTTTGATTTCTGCTCTGAACAGTTTGTGTCATTGAGCTTCCTTCTTCCTTTGCTTTGGAACTGATGAAGTTCTAAAATGTGGCAACACACATTCGTTTTCGTAGACATCAAACATTTGTGGGTTCTGGATGCCAGTTCTGTTTTTGCCATTTCAAGGGGTGTCGAGAGGAATGAGGAGCTGTCACTGCCTGGGGGAGAAAGTCAGGAAGTCAAGATTATCAGTGACTTTAGCACTAGGTGGGAAGTAGTGAGTTCTGTGAAAGGTGGATGGGTACAGTGTTAGGGGTATTCAGAAGAGGGAAGAACGGATTCTGGATGGTGCAACTATAGAGATATTTTGCATTTTGGAGAAGGTCGTTGGATCTGGGATGATGGTCGTAACTTGCCATAGAAGATTTTGGTATGAAGAGGCATTTCAAAGAAAAGGACCTATGTGGACAAAGGTGTGGAGACCTAGGAATTAGCTGGGCTTGACTGAGTGTAGGGTGAATCAAGGTGAGTCATGAGAAATCATGATGGGAAGGAAGACTAGGGACTGGAGGGTGGCCCTTGTGTGTGAGGTCAATGTCTGGCTTGTTGGCAGACATACACCAGTGCCCAGAACAACTCAGTGTAGACAGTCCACACATATTTTTGAGTTAATGTGTGATTTGCTTATTGACAAATTTTATGGTTACTTTTCTGGGCAGCGGATTTTTATGTACATAGTTCTGTTTTGTTTATGTTTCTTAGGTTTCAATAGCCTTGACACACGACTTTTCTCTCTGTGCTAGTATATCAGAATAAAGCTGTGCATTATGTCCAAAGAGGTTCTGAAGTCCACTCTGGGTCTGTATGAAACTCGAGCCTTTAGGTTGTGGCTTGAAGGCCTAAGATATCCAGAGTGACTGTCTCCAGCATCCTCGGACATCCGAAGGCCCCACTCTGCGTAGCTTGTCTCTCTAAAATTGCCTTCCTAGAGAAATGTGGAGAGTGGCTTGTTTCTTCAGATAACCTGGTTAACCCATGTCTTTTTCTTGCCGTTTCTTGCAGATGGTCACAAGAACAAAGAAAATATTTGTAGGCGGATTATCTGCGAACACGGTGGTGGAAGATGTAAAGCAATATTTTGAGCAGTTTGGCAAGGTAAGCAGTGCATGGGTTGGAGAGCACATACCTGATCAGTTCGTAGAAGAGGCTGTCATAGTGACCACCTTTGCCACAGCCATGTCCTCAAGAACCTTGTCCTTGAACTTGGCCGTCAAGATTTAAGTGGAATTCAGCGGGAGCTGCGACGGAAGAACCCGGCTTGTGGTTGGTATGGCGCCCCACGTGCCTGCAGGAGCAGACAGAGTGGTCTTTGAGTGTGGTAGTGTTGGCATTTGCTGGCCATGTGGGGCCTGGGCTGGGAGCTGGCGGTGGCAGCGACTGGAGAGGGATGTGGGACTGAGTCACAGGACAGGAGCTCCCACAGAAGCTGCTAGAGGCCTGCGAGACCATGCTGGGCTTCGTCCTGTACCTTTCTGGATAGTGCATTGGAGAGGAGTTCCCCTGGGGCCCTTTGCAGCTAAACCCACCCCTGTCAAATGTCCAAGGAAACTTGGAAGGATGCTGGGCCTCTACCTGTCAGAATGTCTGTGAGACAGCAGTAAAATTATCCCCTGGGCTCTGCTGCTGGAATAAGCTGAGCAGCACTGAATGCCCCAGATCAGTCAGGAAACTGACTATGAGAGTGTGTGCGTGTGCACACCAGACAGACAGAGTCAGACAGAGACAGACAGACGAAATATGTAATCAGGGGTGATGTGCTTAATTCAGCCTCTTTCTAGTTGGTAGGGGAAGATAGTGCCTCCTTGGAGAGTGGGTTCTTGAGGATGACACAGTCCTTAGGTGAGCGTGTTGCTTTATGGCAGCTTGTAGGGGGCAAATGGGGAACAGATCCTTGTTGGCTCTTATGTCCCAGGAGGCTGGCAGGTGAGTGGCTGAGCTGACTTGCTTTCTGCATCTTTCAGTAGTTGTAGACATTGTCCTGGGAGCCAAGTGTGGAACAGTTCCCCTCGCAGAGGTCTATACACCCCCCATCTGAGGGGCTGACGTAACAGAGGGCTGTATCCTATAAAAGACCCTACACCTGTTCTAAGCTTTGTCACTTATTCCCCTCACCTTCATGACAGCTGTCACTCTTTTCTTGGGTGACACAAAGGCACTGCACCCACTGCCCAGTCTGAAGGTTCTGTGCTTTATTTGCCTGAGGCAATCGACAGCTATGACCCTATTCCAGGTGTGTCCAGTTGTGAGCTACCGTCGAGGAAGAGTGCCCTGACCTCTGTTTAGCCTCAAAATGGAGATTTCTTTTGGTCTCTGGTATTAATCAATTTCTGCATGGATGAGAGACCATGTGACCAAGAGAAACTGGCCTCCTCCAGCCCACCCTTGCATTCAGAACGGCACTTAACTGCCCTTCCAGGTCAGCTGTCTGTGAAAGACGTCTTCCCCACGGCACCATCTGCATTGCCAGTTGCGGGCTGCTTCATTCCGGCCAGTTCTAAAGAAGAGCTGAGTGTGTTGGTGATCCTGTACGTTATTGTACTTCACTTTGAGATGGATTTAAAGCACCAAGGGGGAATTTGTCCATTGCCCAGCCTCATCCTGCCTAGGGAGAGAGATTGGAAATAATTAAATGAGACAAGTCCAGCTCGCATAATAGAAGGCTCGGGAGTGTGAGCCCTCTTTGCTACGATTCCACCTTTGAAACAGGGCCGGGGGTAGTGTTTGCAAACATCAGGTGGGATTTTTTTTTTTTTTCAAGCCACAACCTGCCTTGGAATCTCATGGGCCTATTTGTGGGTGTCAGGGAAGTTGATGCTGCCCAGATGGGCTGCTGGCGTATTCCAGACAGGCTCGTACTTGTCACGTCTCTGCACATTCCCAACTCTTGGTTTCTCTCTTTCTCTCTCTTTCTCTCTGTCTTTCTGTCGTTTTTCATTAACACTCACAGTTGCAACCGAGTCTGCCAACAGTGGGAGGCTCTGCAAGCTTTGGCCAGGCTCATGGCAGCAACCATGACTGCCCTGAGCACAGTTGTCCTCTTGTCTGGGAGGCAGTCACGGTCCATCTTCCCTGGCATGGCCCTCACTGGGTCTGAGGCCATTCAGTTAATTTTGCAGTAACATTGGTGGATTCCGGCAGGATGGGTAAACTTATCAAAGGTTTCATTAAAGGAGTAAAGAAGCTTTTGAATGTATCAAAACCGTAATACTCTCTGTGCTCATGTTTTAGGAGCTTGTTTCATGCATATGCTCTGTATATTTTCTGGGTCTGTCTTTAGAATAGCTCTTTGCTCTTTTGGCTGGTGGCTAGTGTTATGTTTGTGTCCCCTTGGGCAGGGCCCACCACCTCTCAGGATTCTGGTATAATTCAGTTGAATCCAGAATGATCAAAGGAGGGGAGACTGCTGCTGGGCATTAGAAGCAAAGAGTAAATCCAGCAACCTTGAAACAAAGTAACAGATAAACTGGCAAACTGACTCTATCCTTCATAGTTTATATTCTGGTTGAAGTAGACAGAACACATGCACACTTACATGCACACACGCATGCACACATGCATACATGAAGTATATTCACACACATGCACACATTCTTGACTCTGTAAAGTGGTTTGGGGCTCTTTTCAGTTGGTTTATTGCAAATCGGTGAGGTGTAATTTTATTATTATTTAGTGACTGCATACTAAGTGTTGGGTACTGGGCCAGGCCATTGACTTCTATTATCTCATTTAATTCTTCTCTGGATGGCTGAAGGGGATATTGCCCATTTTGTAGATTGTTAAATTTTTGACTCAGGTTCCATAGCCCCCTGAAAGAGAGAGTGAGATGAAGACTCCCCCTCTAGGCCACATTCCTGGCCACATTCCACCTGCTGATAGATCCACAGCATGGACTTAGGGTGAGGAGGAGGCACAGGAGAGGGAAAGATCATGCCCCCTTCACGTGCCCTGGGACGGGGCTGCGAACCTGGACATACGTCGCCTCGTTTCATCTGCACAGCAGATTTTGCTATCATCATTCCCTTTGACAAAGGTGGACAGTAAGGGTCAGGGGGGTTAAGTCTTGGCTAAGGTCACCTAGGTAAGGCAGTATAACAGCCAGAATTCACACATACTCTCCTCTTCCTCCTAGTCTAGAACTTCGCGTCCTTCTACGATCTCCTTTCAGGGTTTGCCATCCTCTTTTTAGGTTTCCCTTACTTTCGTTCCTCTCTCTTCCCATCTTGCCTGAGGTGGCAGCTGCTTCAGCTGTTTATTTCAGGTGGCAATCAAGATGGGTAAGACTGCTATCATGGGGCCGAGCTAAGGGGTTTAAATATGTCATTACCGTAAGTGGAGTGGGTGCAGAGTGACACACAGAGAGCTTTAAATAACTCAAATTGGAGGTTTGTCAACCCTTTTGTGCTTTTCTCCCACCTTTCTCCCAGGTTAGGGGTGTCATTACTTGTTTATATTTAAGGTGAGATCATGAAGTATGGCCATTAGCATAAGGACTCTGCTAACTCGAATGGCTGTCCTTACCCCCTGGTGTTGTCATTGGAATGAGGTAAACTAGAAGGTATGCCAAGCCCTCATGCTTGGTCTGACTATGTAGTGACCCCGCTGTGATACCTGAACAGGCCATTTCTCTCCTGGCATAGGTTTCTCATCTCTGTCACAGCTACTCTCTTCTGCTGCTGTATTGAGAAAGCAGCCATAGCAAACAATTGGGTGTGACCGTGTTCCAATAAAAGGTATATTTACAAATATAGATGGGGGGCCACATTTGGCTCATGGGCCATAGTTTGCCAACCCCTGGATTAGATTATTTCTAAGGTTGGTTTCAAGCTTGAAAATGTCATAATTTAGAAAGTATTTAAATACACATATATAAGTGGTCAGTTAGATAGCTATCTAAGTTATCTATGGACTATAATCAAAATAAGATATGAGTAGTAATGAGCATGATATAATAAGCAAAATGGTCATAATTGTGGTAAAGATAATTTCTGGACTTTAAGCTGAAGCTTCTATTTGGGAAGAGCTACTATTTATAAACTAGAATCTTTATCCTATGAGTAAGATCCAGCAAAAGTGTAGAGTATTTCCAACTCCCTATTACGTGTCCTGGATCTAAATTAATGAAGACTCAGAATTTGAAAAGTTCACATTTTACTGTGAAGATTTTTTGAGTTGATGTTTCTGCATTAGAGGGAAGTGTGCTTTGTGCTAAGCTTTTTAACGCATTTTAAAATTTGATTCTCAAGGCTGTCAAGCAAGACAGATGGGATAGCTGTCATGTAGGTGACAAAACTGATGTTGAGAAAGGTCCTTAAGTTGTCCAGGATCACACGCCCCAGGCTGGGTAGAGCCTGGATAATCACTCATTTTTGCACAATCTAGCCCTTACCTCTTTTTGCTATTTATAAACCTCCCACTTTATCGTTGAGCAGCCCAGCACTCAGAAGAAGCAGGTTTGTTCATTTGTCAAGAATGCTGATACACAGTAATTTATTTTACTGCTTCCGGTTTCCTGGTGGACATTATCTGTGCTCATGATTTCATACATACGGGAATGATGTATATAGACTATTCCAAAAAATGGCACATAAACGATGCTCTAGATATGCACATACAGCCCAGACAATCCATCGGCCTGTCCTCCACTGCTCTCCTCATGTCACCATCCGGAATAGCCCAGCTTGGTAATTAAAAAGCACTGGGATCAAAGAAAGTCCATGTGTATAGATTTCTTCTTTCTCCCCTTTAGGCCCCTCCTTCAAATACCAGTTTCTTAAATTCTCACTTATGGGATTTTGGAGATCAAAAAGAGGCCTTTAAATGTAATGAATTCTCGGCTTCGTCCCGGATGGAGCCGTTCTGCACCTTTCAGCTGTTCACCTCGATGATAGGGCTGCTCAGTGCCGAGCTCGCTAGGTAATTCTCACTTTATATAACTCCTGTGAAAGCAAAGCAGCCCGCATCTGGAGGCTTCCAATTATACTTCACATGGTGAACTGTGTAATTAGTTTGGAAGACTTACGCTTAGTCATTGGTTTATCCTAATCGGCTTTGGCTTTCCCCACCAACAAAGTGAGCTTATTTTGCTAAGCTGAAACGACTCTGCACCCTTTGTTCCAGCCTTTTATTGTCTCATTCCTTTCATTCTGTTTTACTGCCAAAGTTCTGTTTCATTAGGCCTACAAGTCATTTCCAATTCAGTGGGCTGCTACAATCCGGCCTTTATCACTAGGCTGCCCTGGTTCCCATGTCCCTTCTGGGCCAGTGCCCGAATTTGCGGTTTGACATGAGGGCTTTAACCCCTTCCTCGGCCAGCCCCTCAGTGCTGTGGATGGGAAAATGAGGCCTTCAAGGAAACCGTTTGGAAAGTTACAGCTCTTTAGTTCTCATCAAAGGGGAGCTCTGTGGAAATGAGGTGAATAGAGTCCTTCGAGTCTTTTTGTTGGATTTGGGGTTCTGTGTGGGCCTGTAAAAGTTAACTTGACCTACAGAGAATTGTGCATGAAAGCCTTTTTCGGGGGAAAAAATGAAAATGAATGAATTGGCTTTTAATATAATGAGATCTTCTTATTTGTTGCACTTGTGTGTGGGATTGTCGGCGAGCTTGCTCTGGGAAGTGTTTGACACCTATTATTTTCAGCTCCAGGTTTTATGTGCAGGTACAATGGTGGCGTCCCTGGCCGCTGCTCAGATACCCCTTTTTGATACTGTATGTGTGAGGAGAGTAAGATCTAGAATAAAAATATTACAAAGCCTTTGATATTTGAAAAGCAAGAGATTTGTGAGAAAATAAATAAGCAGGTTACCATATTCCTGAGTGGACTGTGATCCTGAGGTAAAATTTTATTGCTTCCAAATGTGTGTTGTAGATAAATGGAGCTTCGTGCGGTGCTGTTCGGTGGTTTCTACAGGTGGACCGACAGGAGAGTGGTCGCTGGGCCTGGGCCTCATCTGTCATCTGCTCGCCTGTGCTCTGGAGAGCCTCGATGTTCTTCAGGCCTTGAGTTATAACTGTAGAGTAGATCAGGAAGGACCGTTTGCCTCTCCCCTTCCGGGCCCAGCCTGGCTGAAGGTTACTTCTGTGTTTAAATTTTCTTCCTGTAATAGCCCAGAACAAGGCCAGCACTGTCCTCATGTTTTATTAATTCTCTGTCTGGTTTGTGTCAGTCTCTCCCTTCGGAAGTGTGTCATACGGGGGAGGGGACTTTATTTGCCCTCTGACCCCTGGCAGAGCTGCTGAGTGCAAAAAGTCACAAGTTAGCAAACAGTAGAATCCTGCCTCATCTGTCTCCCTCAGCCTCCTAAGCCAGGTGGCAGCAAGCAGACAAAGCAGTTACGCACAAGTAATATGATCCTTGGGTTTTGCAGGTAAACCCTCTTGCCAAACAACTTTGTATTTTCTGGTGAACTTTTTCCTCCATAGACCGACTTCTGCTGCAGTGGACGGAGTCGAGTTAGAAGTAGACAGAGCACCCCAACCTCACTACTCCTAAATACTTTTTTTTTTTTTTGCTTAAAAAAAGGAGCTCTTGAAATAGATTAGTGGGTTTCTAGGAAAACTTCCATTTCCCTTTTAGTGTATAAAATACAGCCAGCTGTTGTTGGGCACACGCATCAGACATTATTATTGTTCTGTTAACAGTGTTTTTAAAAATACAAGTAGGAAAAATAGGATGCCTTCTGGGGAGCAAGCTGGGAAAACTTTGAAATTACGCGAATCAAATGCCATGTTTGAATACATAGTAGGTAGGGGAACAGGGCCCCAACTTTCTGGCTTTGCTGTTTAACTGTATTTCCCAGTATGGTTTAGCTTTATTTAATTTTTCTAGGGGGCCATGAAGAGGAAGGCAGGGGAGCCCTTGGGCAGGAAGCAGTTAATGAGCCTGAGAGAGGAGGGAGAGAAGGGGCTTAGAGCACATACACCAGCTCACCTTCTCAAAGCCCTCCTGGCAGCCTCTGAGGACATCACTTACAATGGAGTTGTTTGCATGAGAAAGAAACCCTTTCTCCCTCTGGTTGTTCTTCAGTGAGGACAGAAAACGTCTGAGAAATCGTGGTTCAAGCTTGTGCCAGTGGGTGCAAGGAGTGGTTGGTTCTTAGGGAAGAGAAAGCTCAGTTCATTTAGACTTGGCATAGAAATCGAATTCCATTGTTTTGTGGAGTGAACATTGATATGGAGATTCTTGCCCGCCCCTCACCTCGTCAATAGGACACCCTATTACATGGGTCGTGTATGCTTTTCTTTTTTCTTTTTTCTTCTTCTCTTTTTTCCCCCTTCTTTTGTCCTCTGAGAATTAGTCTCTCTGTAGAATGGCCGGATTTGTCAAGTTACCACCCCCTAAATTTTTACAGCTCTGTAGATTCAGACTTGGTATTTGTGAGGTAGCTAAAAGTGGGCTGCCAATCGCTACTTTATTTACATTCGAAGCCATAAGAGTGAGAGCCCCAGAAAAATGTTAATATGCAGGAAGAAGCAGAAGGGTTGAGTTTCTGACTGTTGCTAACCTCACCGCTGCCTTTAAAACCAATCATGAGGCACACGGCTGATATTTAATAGCTTTTAGCTGATTATTTTTCTTCTCCTCCTCTTTCTTTTCTATCCAAGTTGACCTGGGTGTACTTGAGCGGAAATGAAGTCATCCAAATGCTGAATTAGAATAATCACAGGCCTCCAAGAATGAAATGGAAGCAGAGATTAAATGGTAGAGGGAAAGCTGGCATTAATAAGCACCAGGAAAACTTTGCATAAAATAAATAGGAGATTTGATAGGTTGAATTTGTATATGCATTTTTCTCCACTTAGTTTTGTCTTCTTAGAGTCGAGTTACAGGCAAAGTGGGATTTGATTTGCGTCAAGTCCACATACCTTCTGCAGCCTGGGTGATAGTCCTTTCTTTTTCGTGGGACGTTTGTGTGACCAGGATGTTTCCAGGATGGAAGAATCCGGGTGGAGGGGCCCTTACTGTGAAAGGTTGATGATTACTTGTTGCAAGTGTGGGGGCAGGAGGCAGATGGAGGACAGCACACAGCAGGCAAACAATAAACATTATGGACAGATTCCTCATATTAGGGAGAAAACCTGGGCAAGGAAAAAGTAGAGTGAGTAACTGCCCTGATTTGCCTAGGACTAAAGGGTTTCCAGGAACTCGGTCCTGCCAATTACCTTAAATAAAGGGAGGTGGGAAAAGTTGAGACACTTGGCCAGAAACCCTAAAATGGATGAAACCTTCTTTGACCACTTCCAGGCAGATTTAAATACTCCTTCCTGCGTGTTACAGAGCACTTACTTCATACATATTTACAATTTGTTTTTCTGATTTAACTCAGCCACTGGGGGCAAGAGCCAGCATAGGACCTGCACACGCACAGGCCAGCGAGTGTTAACCGAGCAGGACAGACAGATGGACCTGCAGTCTTGGGGCAGGGGCCGCTCATTATTGATTTGGAGTGTAGGACCACTTCGGGCTCTTATTTGGGCTCCAACTTGGGGATTATATCTATGTCTCTTGAAAGTAAAAATTTCTGCCCCGCGTGGTGAAAAGCGAGCTTCTTGTAGTTAAAGAGCAAAATAAGGATTTAATTAGATTTTGAAACCCAGCAGAGTGGTTTGTTTACAGGAAGTTGCTTTTAGGTGGCCTGTCGTAGAAGATGTAATTTGTGGAATCGGATTAGTTGTAAATTAGAGATTTTTGGTTGTTGAGGTCACTCATAGTCTTTTATAATTGGTGGCAGAGGTAAATATTTTCAGACTTGCTTATCGTAGAGTGTTAGTGTTTGGGAAGAAAAAACAACTTAAGGTGCTTTTTACTTAGAGTATGAGAGTATGGTTGACGATCGGAGGAAGTGTTCCTGCTCTGATTCCCAGCTTTCCTGGGAGATGGCAGAGGGTTGGGCAAGTACCAGGGAGGTGAAAGTGCTGGAGTTTGCGAGGGAGCTTGCCGACTCTCTGATGTGGAAACAGATATTTCTGTTTTTATCTTTTAAGAAGACTGCCCCATTTCCTTTATTGATAGATATGTTTTAGTGGCCAAAGGAGGATTTATTGCTAGCATAGTTCTCCATTCTTACTAAGTTGGCATCTTATGTTCAGTTTCAGAGATTCCTGTTTGCCCAGACCTTTCATGGATCTAGTCTTATTACTGTCTCAACAGTTCTGTGATGTAGGAGGATTATCCTCATTTTAAAGTTAGGAAAGGAAGACTGGGAGAGCAGACTTGACTTGCTCAGGACTCCTCAGCCAGGTAGCAGTGGGCCCCAGGTGCTGGTCCTGACCCCTGGTGAGAAGTCTGGGTGCTGGGAGCAGTTTGTTGCTTTGCCGGAGCTGTTCACGCTGGGGCTGCCTCTCTCAGACATAGGGGTGCCATGACCAGCAGTGTGCAGAGCCACATGATTGACGTGGCATATTTTCCAGGAAGCTAGCTGGCTGCGGCTTCATGGTTGTTTAAAACTTATTATATCAGGACACATATTATGGCACAGAATACAAAGTTTATGCAATCGTTTCAAAAAATCATGACATTTAGAAACATTTCAGGATAGCTGCTGGCTACGTTGGCCTGTCTGTGGTCATCCCGGGCTGTCCGTGATTTACTTGACCGTTAGGAATACTTGGGTGGAAACATTGAGAATCACCACCTTCTAGGCTAGAGGTTGGTATACTTCTTTTCCTAAGGGCTAGACAGTAACCGTTTTCAGTTTTGTGGCCCAGATGGTCTCTCGCCACCTCGCATCCCTGCCATTGCAGCAGGACAGCAGCCATAGACAGTATGAAAATTAAACACTGTGGTTGCGTTCCAATAAAATTTTATTTACAAAATGGTTGTGACTGTGTTCTGATAAAACTTTATTTACAAAAATCACAAGGCTTTTGGATGTGGCCCTCAGCCATAGTGTCCTCATCCCCTGGATTAGCATATCACTTAGTATGAGGGCATGGATTTTTTTTTATACTCTGGTGTCAAATCCAGCTTATGTATTTACTAAGTCTGAAAACTTGGGCAGGCCATTTAACTTCTTTCTACCTCATTTTCTTTATCTGCAGAATGAGGGTGAGGATTGAACTCACTACACAGGATTGTTGTGACAGTTTAATTAACTAATGCGTATATGTAGTTGATCCTTGAAGAACATGAGTTTTAACTGTGCAGGTTCACTTATACGTGGATATTTTTCAATAAATGTACAGTTGGCTCTCTGTATCCCTGGGTTTCACATCCTTGGATTCAACTAGCCATGGATTGAAAAGGGTATTTTTGATCTGCATCTGGGGATCCACAGATGTGGAAGACCGACTGTATGCATTGTTCTACACCATTTTATATAAGGGACGTTAGCATCCGTGGATTTGGGTATCTGCTGGGTTCCTGGAACTAGTTCCCCCGTGGATACTGAAGGACGACTGTAAAGTTTTTGAGGAGTCAAAAATTATACACAGATTTTTGACTGCTGGGGAGGTCATGGTCAGCACCTCTACCCCGTGCATTGTTCAAGGGTCAACTGTAGTTCTTAGCATCCTGCTAGAAACAGAGTAAATGCTTAATAAATACTAGAAACATTAGCTGTTGTTATTTTCATCCTCTGAGACCCAGATTCAACCTTTGGAGTTGCCTCTCCAGCCGAATCCAGCAGTACTCACCCCCCCACCCTCCTTTCCCCCTCCCCACACACCCACACATATATACACACACACTCCACAAGCTCTACCATCTTTTCCATCTGTCCTTTGGGTGGGCTTACCACTCAATTCTTCTACCCACCTTGGATCTTCTCAGATTTAAGATGACGATTCAGTTTTGTGTAGCTTTCGAAAGCATATATACCTCAGGTTTAATCCAGCTGCTCTGATACTTCCAGTTTGTACAATTGACTCCAGGTTCCTCTGGCTTTGATGGAGAACTGATGTGGACCAAAAGAGAATTCTTCTGATTAGACCTAGCTGATGAACTTGTTTGAATAATTAAACTTTTTTGGGGGGGAGGTTAAGGGATACTGTCTGGAAACTGTCCCAATATTATTTATCTTATGTTTATACATTTATATATATTGATCCACTAATCTGTTTATTGCATTTATTTAGCTTCTTGGGAGAGCTTTTTACATCCTCATTTAAGTTTTCTTCCCCTTTCCTTTACATATGATTCTAATAAACTTGGTTTTCTGGTTTTTGAATTTATAGCAAATATTAAGTGGTGGGAAGATGTTAATAAACTCAGTGTAAAGCAGGAGGGAAGAAAACCTATAAAAACAAAAAGACTTTGATCTTAAAGAGTACTATGTGTTTAGGACCATTTAGTACAGGGGAACAGCCATCCTTCCTCATTAGGTCCAGAAGGCATCTCGTGTACAGCCTTATGCATCGTTCATTGGTCATTGATTCATCACCAGATCTTGATTATCTTCTGAATGCCAGGCACTGAACTCGGAGTCAAGGGCACATCAGTGAATGAAACAGACAGGATCCCTGCTTACTTGTAGCTTAAGTTTTAGGATGGAGTCAGGGAAGACCAGCCAAGGGCAAACAAGTAAGTAATAAAAATAATTACAAATTGTCTTAAAGACAGCAAACCAGGACGTGAGAGAATCCATAGTGGGAGTATTAAAGAGGGAATCTTGGTTTATCAGGGAAAATTCAAGTCCGTATAGCCTCATTGCCCCGAGAAGACTATAAATTGCACCAAGATGGGGCTGGTCCTGCTTATTCACTGTATAGCACCAGGACTGGCCCAATGCCTGGGCCATAGTTGGCGCTCAGTAAATAGTGGCAAATGAATGGACCCTCTGTACCAGAGAGCAGGGCTGTGCCAGTCATTGGAGGAGTTTCAAACGGTAAATTATTTTTCTTTTTAAAAATGGGGCTTTAAGAGAATATATTCAGTTATCTGAAGTATTTCCTTATGTGGAACACATTATTCCCCTGAAGCCCAGGATAAATGAACTATTTCCACCCTGAAGTGAAAGCTTACTAGAACTAAGCGCTGTCGGGGCAGGGTGGAGCTAGTTGGCATGGCCTTTGCTGGAGCAGGCACAGTCTCAGGCAAATCTTGGTGTATTGGGTAGACACAGAAGAGACCACGAGAGGCGGGTAAAAATGGGGTATATGCTTCTTGTGTTTCATCTTCTCTGCTCTTCTGTCTTTGGTCTAAGAAAAGCAGGACCTGCAGAGTGGGAGGTAGCAAGCTGGGTCTGTGGTTTTTGGAAGCCATTGGAAGTATTCATTTGTCTTGGCTCATAGATGTATGGATCTTCCTGGTTTGGGGACACTAGGTGGGCACCAAGTGGGCAAACTTGCCATTTGGTGATCAGTCAGGCTGAGGAATGAATATGGGTCCAGCCACATTAAGCCAAAGCACAAACATCTCTGATGTTGGGAAATCTGGCTGTGGACAGAGAGAACTCATTTGTGGGTATGGTTTTTTCCTTCTTGAAAGAACAGAGGGATGCTATCAACATTTATTGCCAGGTTCTTGGGAATTGTCTGGGTTGCATGGGATGAAGTTGAAGGATTCCGGACTTTGGAATCAGGTAGACCTAAGCTTGAGTTTAGGTGCCATGATTTGCTGTTAGTGTTGTGACCTTGTGCTGCTGATTTCACTGTCCTGAGCCTCGTTTCTTGTCTATTAAGTGGAGATACAATTCTGTTTACAGGGGATTCGTGAGAATTAAAAGAGACGTTTGCCCAGTGTCTATTATGCAGGTGCTCAATAATAGTCTCCCTTTCCTTCATAGTCATTCATTCATTCATTCATTCATTCTCTCTTGCTTTCTCTCTCTCCCTCTCTCACTTGTGGGCTCTCTTGTGTGCTCTCTTCTCTCCCAACCCCCACCCCACATTCTCATTCTGTCTCTCTCTCTCTGTCTCTCTGTCTCTCTCTGTCTCTCTCTGTCTCTCTCTGTCTCTCTCTGTCTCTCTCTCTCTCTCTCTCCTTCTCTCTCTCAGGTGTTTGAAGTCCCAAACTGCTGAATTCCACCAGGTTCATCCCTCACCTATAAACTCCCTACCTGAACCAGCATGATGTACAACTTCCTTTATGCCAAATGGGTGGTTTTGAATTTTGAAGGGACTAGTTTCATGGTCCCTCCCAGTCTCTGCCCCCATCCCTCTGGAACCATGCGACATATCCTGAGCCACAGAAGTCCTGCGCCTAAGATCTTGCTAGATTTAACCCAGCTGGAACTATTGCCGGGGGAGGCCGAGAGGAGGATTTGGCTTTTTTTCTTTTTATGCTAATGAGTGAATATGGCAAGGAGTCACAATATTTTCTTTCCAGGCAAAGAAATGTTGTAGTAGGAGAAACAGCATGCAGGAGAAGCAAATGTGATCTTTCTGGATTCTCTCAAGGGAGGAATAGGACAAATTGTCAGCTTCTGTTGAGAAGATAATGCTCTCACTATGATAAATGCCAAGTTTCTATTGAAAACCACCATCTTAATGGTGGCGTCCCCAAGTACTCGGTACATGCCTGGCAGCAGAGGCCGTCGATGCAAGAGAGCAGATATTTGTAGGGGATTTGTTTGCTTGCAATGAGAAATCAGTTTAAAGCAAATGAAACCGTGCATTAAAAATGTTCTTTTAAGGCAGCTTTATAGAGCTAACTGGAGTGCTCCAGCGCGGCCTGCACTTAAAACACACCTATGGGGAGACTTCCACCCTCAATAAATATTTCTTGCATCTGACTCAGATTAAAGGAGCACATGGGACTGGAAAGTCGCCTAAAATAATTTCCCCTCCCATAGGAAGTAGCCGCTGTAATTCACTTGCAAGTTATTTCAAAAGGCCTGTTTGATAGAAATTTCTGCCTTCTCATGGACTGGGATTTTTCTAGAACTGTATGTAACGTCGCTTCTCGACAAGCATGTCAGGTCATCTTTAACTGAATGCCACACCCTTGCAGAGCTTCTCAGATTTTGGTTGCCTTTTGAGGGGTGCCTTATGCTAATTCCTTTCAGCCTCTTCAGAATAGCTGGGCTGCCTCCTAGGCCTGTGCTCAGGCAGACCTTTGGGTGAGTGGGGGAGTTCCTGCAGGGCTGGACAATGCCTTGAGGCGCTCTAAGGATGGAGCGCCTGGCTGGCTGGCTGGGGACCGTGGGGCCAGCTGGAGTGGGGGGAGGAAGGTCTCCTTCCTTGTTGAAAGGCCGTAAGGTGGTTATGCCCATCTGGCCATCCGTCCACTCAGTGACCCAATTCATGAGTGCCTGCTCGGTGTTAGGCACTATGCTGGGGTCATGGAGATCAGGGAGGCAGGACAGCTGCCTGCCAGGGGCATATAGTCAAAGAGTGGACATGCCGGTAAACAGATTTGCAGTGCAGTGAGGGGGGGCCAGGGGCATGCCAACCATCACTGATGGGTGGCCGTGGTAGTGGCTGCTGTCGAGTTCTTCCTCTGTGCTTCTCATGCTTCACATCTGCCATCTTGCCTATTCCTCCCTGTGGCTTTTGACAATGGGTCGTGCCTTCATCTGCCTCAGCGCCAGCCTGAGGGTTGACCTGGAAGAGGTGCTTGACAGACTTTTATTCTGGGCCTGGAGGAAGCCCACAGTGTGTTTTGTCCCTGCATGTAACAGCTTTGTCTGTGCCCACTTTGGAAAGAACCAGTGGAGAATGCTCACTTCAGTAGACCTTGGAAGAGTGAGTATGACTTTGTCATCAGCTGGAGAGCAGGGAGGGAGGCAGATTTCAAGTTGGTTGCCTGCATTCACCTTGCTCAAATGTATTAACTGCTGAGGGTACGCCCCAGAATTTTAAAGACTCCTCTTCTTGCCAAGTTCAGAGTTCTTCTCTGAGATCTTACCTTTCAACTCCACCAGAAGCTATAGGCCAAGTTAGTTGGTTTGACCCATGCATGGGCAGGGCAGTGGACACTATGTTTTCAGTGCCAGAGAACCTCAGAGAACATTAGTCACGTTGTCTCAGGTATATTCAGTCTCATTACTGCCTCTCAGATGTATTAAACCTGGGCCCTGCTACTGAATGGATTTCGTAGTTCAAGGAAATTGACAAAGATGACTTCTCAGATGCACGTAGGACAAAATGATAGTTGAAATTAGTAGTTTTCTGCAAAACCCATAACTTGTAATTACTGGAGTGAAAATTTGTAAAAAGTATTCCAAATCAAATGTGTTCATTCTAGATACCTTTTAAAAAAAAGGGAACAAAAGGAAGTAGCACTTACTTTCTTTATGTGTTGAGGCCTCCTAGTCTCTAGGGATCATGGAATCACAGTTTCTCATTCATATTCTCATTCCTAGCACCTTGCCCATGGGGAGCAGGGGTTGACAAACTGATCATAAAGGGCTAGATAGCAAAATATTTAAAAATGAACAGGACAAACAAACAGAGACTCATAGACATGGACAATGAACTAGTGGTTACCAGAAGGGAGGGGGAAAATAAAAAAATAAAATTAAAAAAATATATATTTTACACTCTGTGGGCCATATGGTCTCTGCTGCAGCTTCTCAGTTCTGTCATTGTACTGTGTAAGCAGCCATAGACAATATATGAATGAGCAAACGTGGCAGTGTTCCAACAAAACTTTATTTACAGAAACAGGCAGTGGGCTGGATTTGTGGTCTGTAAGTTGCTGTCCCCTTGCTGTAGGCATTCCCAGGCCCCAACTTGAGTTTGAAAGAAAGGAATGATTTCATAGGACTAAGGATATTTTTAGGGTCAGTCATAAACTGATTTGGAGCAGGCACACATGTACTTATTTGAAAGAAACATGCTTTTATTGTAGACATGCGTCAGAAAGGCCACACATTGTGTGGTCTCGTGCTGCCCCTCTCGTCCATTTGGAAAAGGATTTCAAAGTAGCTGCAAACATGCAGCCAACTAGAGAGAGCAGAGCGTACAAGGAGCATTATGGTGGACAGGTGAGGCGTGGTCCTGACATCCTGCTGCTCCTTGGGTGATCGGGTGCCGCTGCTCTGTGACAGGTGCTTTGTGTGGCTGTGGCTGTGGCAGCCACAGCTAGAAGACTCCACCAGAGAATGTGTGTGCAAAGGCTTGCTTGTTACGCACCACTTGCCCAACCACATTCCCAAACGTGGAAGGCCAAACTGGAAACTTTTGTGCAGTGGATGCTTTACTCAGCTAACTCACATCCATGAGCCGAGAATTTGGTTATAATCACTTTTTAAAAGAAGAAAAAAACCCAGATCCACGTGGATTAATTTGCACTCCTTAGGTCTGTAAAGACCCAGTGACATTGATGTGTTGTTGAAAATGTGGAAATTAACACTTGGAAATTTTTATATAAAACCTGCATTGAAATTTCAGCTAAACATTCACACACTAAAAAGAGCTATATATTTATACCTGAAAAACTCAATTTGATGCAAACTGCTTATTTCTCCATTGTGGTCACGTGGACTGAGGTTCTTAGTATGAAATGTAATTTACACAAATTAGTCCAAGGCAGGTAGAGTGTGAAATTAAATTGATGCCTTGATTTCTGTATTCTCTAGTAAGTGTTTCTCTGAAAATTTGTTATTTCTATCCTAGGAACTTTGAAGCATGGGGTTATTTTTTTCTAACAGAGCAAAGTTCTTATTGGTTAAGGGCATGAAACAACCTTAATTACAGGCTAAAGAGGCATGTTTCATTTTGTTTTGTGGTTAAATATTAGAGTAAGCCCAAAATTGGGCTCCTAGTAGATGTAGAAAACTTAGAATTCAGCATGTCTATTAAATTTTTTAACTATCTGGACCAAACCGTTTAATTTCTTTGGCTGTGACTAGAACAGCCTGGGGCTCTTAGCCATGTAGACATGGAAGGGATGTTGGACACTCTTTTAGAGATAAGAAAATTGAAGCTTAAGAGTGACATTGGGACCTTGGTCACTTCTCCCACGACACCCTGGGACCCGACTGTGCTCTGCTGCCACAGCCCAGCTGCTCTCTTTCTCTGAGGACCATTGTTAGTACCTGGTGTTCTCAACCCAGTGACTGTAGCAAGAATGAGTCAAGTGTGGAGTGTCCTGGTTCAACTTTGAGAATCCAAGAAGAAGGAAAATTACCATGTGTTTAGAAATGATTCCTAAAGCCAGCTGAGGGGCCACGTTAGAACATTTTAACACAGGCCAATATCATTTGACTTCACCTCCTCAGCAGAATGTCAACCTCCAGGACTAAACCCATCCAGGGAGTCCTTGAGTGGCTCGTAATCACCCTCAGCTAAAAAGGAGTCAGGTTGCACTTCCAGGGTGTAGCATGGCTGTGGTTGCATTTTATTGGCAGCTTTCTTCTAGGCCCCCCCTCAAAATGGTAGATCTGGGTCCGCCCTGCCAACTTTGGAGTGAATCATTTTCACCCATTAACTATCAGCTGATGTTCGGGGTGCTCTCATGATTTTTGTCATTTATTTGTCATAAATACCACCCATGGTAGCATGGGTGGTATTTATCTCTCTCATCCCCACTCACCCCCTTTTCAGAGCCTTTGTCTCCATCTGAGTCAGCATGACATAGTTTGAAAATTGCCCGTTTGCCTTTTAATGATGATTAATGTCCATAGCCATGTTTCAAATTTAGGATCTCTTGAAGAGTCTCGGAGATGGTTACCAAGGGCAACCTGCGGAGGGAGCTGATCGTGCAGAGCTCTGTGCTTCTCCTGAGTTAGATGCCTCTTCAATTTCTCCGTCTTCCCTCCAGCACCTTGGGGACCCTTCTTGGGTTTTTGGCATAAGAAGCTGAGTTGGAGCAGATGGGCGGGCTCCGATCTGGCGAGCTTAACCTGTCCTCTTGGTCACTTTTGGTTAGAGCTTCACCATGGGATATCTGGAAGGGTCACTCCTGCTTGCCCCTCCCTCCCTGCCCCCAAATCAGGGAGGCCAATGAGGAGCTAAATTTCCTCCACAGCAGGTGCCCGTCATCTATCTGAAGATAGTTGCCAACATCTGGTACAATTGCCTCCGCAAACACAGTAACAAGGCGGCCTGCAGTTCAATCGCAGAGCGAGCATCGCTGCTTAATGATAACAAGCTGTTGGCCTCCCCTCTGAGATGAATCCATCTCACAGATGTTTGTCTAGTTTTGGCAATCGTATCGCACTGTAGCTTTGGTGATTATGCTCAACTGGAGACTATTACAATAAAAGAAGTTTGAACTTGTTCCATTTTTACATCCCACCCCCTTCTCCCCTGTTCTGAGGTATAATTTATATCAATGGCTGTAATATGGGTTCCATTACAGAGGCCTCTTTACTTTTTATGATGTTGGTGGAGCTGCAGCTTATAGCCTGCTTCCTCTACAGGTTAATGTGTTTTAGCTACATCAGCGCTTTTAATGTCCTCACTTAATGGCCCCGTGGCAGTCCTTCTTGCACTCTGTCGAAGCACATGTGGACACAGAGGTCATGTGATTACTCTGCCTTGATATCTCCAACTGTAGACTGCTGTGGCTCATGTGTGTATGTAGGGAGTGAACATGTTTCATGAGAGAGGCTTGGTGTACATACAGGACAGTGAGTGGGTGGAAAGGAGAGGTGTTCCCTTGAATGTAAAGCAGTAAGAGACAAGGCCTGGGCACATAGAACCTTCTAGAATTCCCTTAGCCTTCCTCTCTCCTCTCCCTCTTCCCCATTCATTTGTCTTCCCCTCCTACTTCCTAAGAAGGCACATTATACTTTTATTAAAACAAAATACATTATAAAGTGAATTTAAAGAAAACAAAATAAATAAAAATCACAAAGTTGGTGAAATGGCACATGGAGGTCCGTCAGGCAGTTGCTGCTGCAATGTTCAATATTTTGGGCTTTAGTATTACACAGTGGTTTAATATTTAATGTTGTTTAATATTAGGTTTTTTATATTATAGCTTTATATGGGAAAGTTGGAAGTAACTATCAACCCATTCAAATTATATTTGGTGGTAGTCAATCCTAAGTATTTTTAATAACAACTATCATTCATTGGGTCTTTGCTGTGTACTAGCCATTATGCTGATTGCTTTATTAACATATAAATATATAACTCTTACAGTACCCCTGGCAGGTAGGTATTCTTAATATCTGTTGTTACAGATGAGAAAAATGAGGCTCAGGGCAGGAAGGTACGTGCTCAGTAGCACAAAGCTGCCGAGGGGCAGAGGAAGCACTTTGTCCAGGGCCAGCGAACTCCAATCCTATGCTCATTCTCTAGTCGTCATTGTCATTAAATTTGCTTGCTGCCTGAATTGATGTCATGGAAAAATCTGTCCATCCAAGATGTGGTGCATTATATAAATCAGTACACGATAAGTCACCATCATCATTTGACATTTAAGCCTTTTTTCATTTTAATTTGGATATTACTTTGTCAAAGATTAGGAAACGTAATGTTAGCAAGGTGTTATTTTTGACAGTGGGCTTACAAATGGGTGAGTCAGCCTGACTGTGGATGTATCATTGGTGGCAGGACACCACGTGTATCTTTCCTTGGCTAGAAATAGATATTGGTGTCTGTGCTGGTGACACATCAGGAGGCCCTGGACAAGTGCACTGGGCACTTGTGTAGGAGGAACTTTTTATGAGGCACCGGGGACAGGTCATCATGTCCTCTGGACAC
Source organism: Eidolon dupreanum (assembly GCA_028627145.1). Classification (NCBI taxonomy): domain Eukaryota; kingdom Metazoa; phylum Chordata; class Mammalia; order Chiroptera; family Pteropodidae; genus Eidolon; species Eidolon dupreanum. The sequence goes on along the minus strand of CM053506.1, from coordinate 84,814,484 downwards.
GACACGATTCTGTAAAGAGTTCTTCAGATATATGTCTCTGTGTCTGATAGGGGGAGAGAGAACTTTCCTTGAAAAATTAAAATAGAGTGAGCTTTTATAATGAGTATCAGAATAAAAACCATTGGGTGACTCATGAAAAATAATAATTCTCAGAAAATGGCTAAAAATGTGGAACTTGAAATCCAGCAGATTATCGACGACCGAGGACATTACCTCTGCCATCAGAGTTAGCTTGAAGTATATTCTTTTAACCTGGGCCGTACAAGGTAGAAATTTAAAGGCCTACCTACTAGTTCCTTTCATGATCTTGGGCAGCATTTACCTTCTCTGGGCCTTGGTTATCCCTTCTATAAAATTGGACTAAATGACACTTTGAATCTGTTCCAGCCCTAGAGTTGAACTCTGTTGGCTTCCCCTGCCCCCCGCCCACAATTAAGAGTCTGTTTTATGCACAACCAGTGTCAGCTTCTTTCTGTGTCTGAACTAGATCCCAAGTTGCCCAAAGCAGGTCAGATCAAGCAGAATTGACCATAGAGGGTAGTGTGTTAATTTGGCATCTTCTCTTCCTTGCCTTCCCTCAGCACAGGTCTCCTGTGTAGTAGTCAGCTGTAAGATTTTTCATACCCACCCAGTGTTCTCCTTCCTCTCCTGCCTCCATCAGGGCTCTTCACCCTCTCTTGCCTGCCCCTCCGCATCAAATTAGTTTCTCTTTTGCAACACTAGGGCCAAACCACCAAAATGCAGCAGAGACATGTAGTGTGGCTTTTTCCAGTTTTTTCTCTTGCGGTAGTTACAATATTATTAAAAATCCATTAAATTTTAATGTACCCCATAAAATATGTGCTCTTGTGAAAGCAAGCACAGATAATTATTTCTGATGAATAAACCAAGAGGACAAGTATGTATGAAGTTCATGCTGCTGCATTCAATTTTTATTATATACATCTCCTGCAGGGGCAATCATTGTGATGTTCAGCTGGTTGTGTCGAGGGCCAGTTCTTCTCGCAGCTCCTTTGGGGCAATGTGAACCCTGAACTATTTGGGATGTTCTCAGAGCTCGTTTTTACATGGAAAGAAAGAGCCATGTGTGGTAGCCGTCTGTGTTAAACTCTTCAAACTCAAGAAGGACTAAATGATTCAGGAGGAGAGACATGCTGTCCCTCCAATACGGCAAGGTAGTCTTGTGGGATGAAGATCAAAATCGACATGTATTTGAAGTTCTTTTACTCGGTGGCTTTGTGCCCTTGAGCCAGTCTCCTGGCTTCTCTGAGCGTTTGCTTTCTGCATGAGGGATGATAGCTCTCTTTGCCTTGTTAGGAGGACTCTGTGCCCGGGAATAGGTTCTCTGATTCATAGGGTCCCCCCCTGCATTTCCTGTCTTCTTTTGAGGATCTTTTGAAGACCTTTCTCATAGCTCCAGAAGTTGAAAGACAGAAGAGTTGTCTCCTGGCCTCCTGGAGGCCATATGGTATGAGACTTGAGAACCATTAACATGTCACTGTATAGAGGGTCCCAGCCTGTAGGTTCTGGGTCTCTTAGTATGCTCCAGCGACAGAGGCTTCCATATCGTTTTCCAAGGGCTGCACTTGTCACGTGGATGGATGTGTTCCTAGGGAGGACAGCGGCCCTGCCTCTCCGCTCAGGCTGCCCCCGGCCTTCCTGCTGATGACTTCAAGTCCACAGCAGCATCTCCAGCTTGGAAGTGAGGGGGCTTACAACCAAGGGGCAGACCTAGGTCCAGCGGAACTTCTGGGATGTGTTTGAGCCTCCGCCTGGGAACTGACACCTGATCTTTGTAATTTAATGAGCTTCAACCAACTCCTGATCTTTAGCCAGGGCCCTATTTCCTTCCTGGGGCAAGGTTAGTCATCCAACGGGATCCAGCCCTGCCCAAGGTAGGGCAAGACTCAGGAAGCACTTGCAATGGTTTGAAAATCAGGCTGGCTGCTGCAAGCATTCTTTCCCAGGGCTGCAGAGTTGCCTTACCCTCACATTATATCTCACTTAACATCCTGAAGAGGGGAGGGCCAGGGTTATAGTTGGGTCACAAGAAGGTGCTCTGGAATCTTCCAGAATTAGAATCAGCTGCCAGGATCAGTGGTGAGACAAGTGTAACACGGCAAGAATTGGGTGGTCTGTAAATGAAGGGAGATTATTTTTAAGTGCTGTGATTTTGTTTAAAAACAGTAGGCATAGTAGAAAGATTAAATACAGAAGTAAACAAAGAAAAACTCCGCTCATATTTCATCACCCTGAGATAACCCATAGTAACATCTTGTGCAGCTTCCCAGAGGTCTGTCTGCACATACGTAAACATGCGGCTGTGTTCATGTTTATATAAATGGGATCCTATGTGTTGTTTGCCAAATTGCTTTTTCTCTTCAACAGTATGTCAGAGACATCTTTCCAGTTCAGTATGCTCTGTATGATCACATTCGATGCCTACGTTGTTTCTCTGATATTGATGTACTGGGATGGACTTCCTCAAACTCTTAGGAACACTTCACTTTTTTTTTTTTTCAGGATCATTATCATTATTTGGCGTTGTAACCAATGTGGTCAGGACTGCTTGTGAGTGCAGTTCTCTCCTGTTCACACTATTCTTTTGACCCAGCAGTTCCACTTTTAGGAATTTACAATAAGGAGGTAATAATATATTTCACGATTTGCTGTTTATTGCCGAACTGCCCTACCACTGGGAGGGAGGCTGTGCTGATTTACATCTCTACCCATGAAAGGCTGTCTGAGTGTGATCCTGAGCTTTGGTGTTCTGAATGTGGTATGCAGGTTTTTCTAAAATTTACATTTCTCTGAAATATGTTATTTGAAACGTTAAAAAAATATAGTGAAGAGTGAGGAGTCTGTTTTACTGTGACTTTGAGATGCTTTATATTGCCTGTCCGTTCCCTGAAGTCTTGAATTATTTTAACCAAATGTGATACATCAGGAGGATTTCAGGATAGGCCTGGAGTTGAGAATATGTTTCGGGTTGTCATCTTGAAACAAAAATGGCTTCAGATAAACTATTTTCAAGCGAGTATGTGCGGTTGTGATTTTTAGCGGATTTTGATCATTGTTCCTAGCCCCATACCAGTTCTGTCCGAGAAAGGATATAACTAAAGACAAATGGTGACTTTTTTCTTCTTTTAATACATTTGACAATTACATCCTGCCTTGTAAAAGCATTACCATTATTATTTAAATTTTGCATTGCTCCTTTAAGATAAAGGTTCAGCTTGTTACCTGTTTATCTTTTCTTTCCAGCTCAGCGGGGACTACAGACTGCTGCTTTTGTGTGTGTGTGTCCATGTGCCCTCGTGGCTCAGCACCCTGCACGCAGCAGACACCCACTGTACATTTTGTGACTTTTCAACAATCACAAAGTTTTAATATGGGAAGGTCTCCGAGAGTCAAGTTTATCCCATTGTGGACAGGTTTCTGATCTCTTGCCCATTTTATTTCTTTCATTCAGTACATAGTTGTGGAGTGCTTTTGATATATCAGGTGCTGAGGTGACTGAGCTGTGACAGGGTCCTTGCTCTCATGGGAGCTACAGACAGAGTAGAAAGGGCTGACTACAGTGTCGGCAGTGTTGTGAAGGGGCCAGGAGCACAGGCCTCTCATTTCTCATTACCTTTTACATCTGCATTTGATAGAAACCTTCTCCAGAGAAAGGTCCAGGGTCCACTGAACACTTATTTCATATTTTTATTATTTATTATTATATATGTCTATAGTACCTGGTCTTCCTAGGTGGTCTCCCATCTAAGTACTAACCAGGCCCGACCCTGCTTAGCTTCTGAGATCAGACATCGGGCTTGTTCAGGGTGGCATGGCCATAGACCGTGGACCGTGGCTCCACTGGGGCGTGAACCCAGGACCTTCTGCATGTAAAGCAGGCATGCTAACTACTACACTATGGAACCACATCCAAACCCTTATTTCAATAGAGGTTTCTGCTCTTCAGTCTTGGAGTGAAGGTTTAGTTAAACATGGCCTGGTAGAGAAGTGTTTGGGGAAGGGATTAAGAGGAAGCTGACTCCATCCAACGGGAAAGCAAGCAGTACCAGATGCATCCAGGGCCCAGGGCTCCTGAATTCTAAGATCTATGCTTCCACAGCTCAACCAGGATGACTCAGGAAAGGTACTGTGATTGTCTTATAGGATTCTGATTGAGAGAAGCTCCAAATTCTCTCGGGTGGGACTGGCAGAAGCAAAGGCAAGGATGTGCATGGGAACCTCACCAGATATGAGGAAACCAGCCTGGCTGGAGTGGAGTGTGTGATAGGGACGCAGCTTCTCTCCAGCCGATGGGTGAAAGGTTTACAGCAACCACCTTCCTCATCCCGTGGTTCTAAGGATTAAGTGATACAACCTATGTCAAGTGCCAGACACCAAATAGGGGTTAATAAACGTTATGGTGTCATTAATACATTGAATTAAAAAGTTATTTAGTCCAACCTGTCTGTCCAGTCCATTTGGAAATCTCCATTTGCAATGTTTCTGATAAATTTGATTTGTTAGGTATCTCAGTCCTCCAAGGCATTAACTCATATTTTTGACTGGCTTTCAGTGGTTTAAGGAAGAACTTTCTAGGAGTGAATCTGCTTCCTTGCTTGATGAGTATATAGTTTCTAATTTTGGCTTTTAAGCTTGGCAGTGGAACAACTCTGTACCTAATGTATTTTGAACAGTTTTTAAATATACACACAGATATAGCTATAAATATAGCTATACTTTATATATATTAGTGGTTGGATATATGCGTGTCAGTGGTTTTTAAATTTGGCTGTATATTGGGATTACCTTAAGAGCTTTTAAAAGAATACGTACGAATTCATCCATCTCTGGGGATTAGATGGTAGGGTGGGGGTGGAGCATGAGCATTTATTTTGAAAAGTCCTAATGTGTAGCTAGGGTTGGGAACTGTTGGTTACCTGTTTCTATGTTTAGGATGCTATCACTCTTCTAGGGGCACACAAAATTAATTGAGTAGCAAAAAGAGAGGGCTAAAAGCAAGGTCTTCTAATTTCAAATCTCATGTTTTGTCTGCTTTATCAGGAAGTATAATTGCTTAAGCACAGTTATGAGGCCCCCTTTTTCCCCGATCTTCGCCATGGGTAACCATTCCCCAGGTCCTTCAGTTCTTCCTGCTCTTTGGTTGCCGGCCCCCTCCACTCTCTGGGTAAGACGTAGTTGCTACTTGGTACTTATTTGTGAATCAGTCGTGATGCAGTCTGTGAATCAACCACAGAGCTAGGCACTGGAGATGGAGATCGTCGAGAAAACTCCCAACCTAGACATGATGCCTTAGATGTCGCCCTTGCCTGTGCTGCCATTAGAAGCCTTTCTCAGTACTTCTGGCTCTTCCTGAAGTGGGGAGCAGACCCTCCTGGATCTGAGAGAGGTCCTCAGTCTAACCAGGGCAGACTCCTGCAGAGCTGGCTGCAGGTGGATAGAACCTTCTGGATGGCACCTGGGCTGTTCGGAGTTAGCCCTGCCTTTCAGCCAGATTCCATTCAGCGCCTAGATACGTAGCCTTGCTCTGAGATGGCTGGAGAAAGAGGCTAGCTCTGATTTGAAAGCTTTTTGGTTGTGTGTGTGTATATGTGTGACTAAGAGATTCACTTAAGTAGTTTTGTCCTCCTGATAAGAGGAAGAAAAGCTGATCGTTTGCTGTCAGACCCTGGGAAAGGCATTTCTGTAGGGCCACCTTTGTGCTGATAGGCCAGTGGCTCCTGCTGCCGCTTTCCTTCACAGCTAGATGTTTTTGGAGCTTCCATCCACTCCTCTGGCATCCGGGGAGGCTGTGATGAAGTGAGGACCATCTGTTAGGGCCAGATAGCAAGGACGTCTGCAGCACACTGAAGGTTGGTGTAGATGGCCAACTAGGGTTTGTCATACCCTGCGTGCCTGGACTCCTACCTCCCCACCACGTATGTGGCTTCTGGATAGGGACAGTTGTAACTAGTGAAGCTGTACTCCTTAAAAACAAACCAACAAAACAGTGACACTCCTTCCCTCCCAACCCCCTAATTCATATCCATTATAGAATTTTTTTAATTACGTAAATATAGCCAAGCAAAAAGAATTATAGTCTCATCACTGAGAGCTGGCTGCTATTAGTATTTTGGTGTGTGTCCTTCCAGACTTGTTTTTGTGCGTTCGCTCTGCATTTGTCGTATCGGTGATGAACATGGACTCCAGAGGCAGGCAGACCTGGCTGCTGGCTCTTGGCCCCATCACTTCCCAACTGTGTGATCTTGGGCAGGTTAATTTACCTGTAAAATAGCGAAATAGTAGAATGTATCTCTAGGATTGGGAATCTTAAAGGAGACAGCTGCACATATGTCCTTAGCAGAGGACCTCCCACACAGTGAGTGATCAGTACAATGCCCATTTAAATCATACATGCATTATTATGTATATGAATGGGATTTCCTCCAATGTCTGGAGATTGTTAGTGGACAGGCCGTGAATAGAAGTATCTACACATTTGCCCATTCACTGGAAATTCTGTTGCCATCAAAGAAAACTCCCCCCAAAATTAACGTGATGTGCTTTTAATGGTAAACACCATTGTTTTGCTGCACAGTAATTAGGCATGAATGGCAAACAGTTCACATCAGCGATTATAATTAATTAGTATTGCTTTAAGATATTTTTTCAGCCAAATCCAAGCTCGCTCTCTTTCTCTTTGCATGTGGTTCTCCACAGTATTAATAACAACAGTGTTGATGCTGCCACTGTGGGCATGTGCCTCAAGGGCAGGTTTCTTCTTTGTACCCCAATCGACTGGCATGTTGGGGCTCAAGATATGTTAGTGATCCAGGAAAGCTGTCAGTTTGGTCATTCATTCATTGAAAAGTCTTTACCAAATGCATTTACCCTTAAATGCAATAGTCTTGTTTCTCCTGGGTTTATTTTTCTTATTCCAGCTCTTTATCCCTCATCTGGCCATGTGAAAGACTCCGGGGTGCACTCAACGGAGTCCATCTGTTTGTCTGCTCCTCAAGGCTGAAGGTCTCTGAACATCCACTCACCCCCTTTCCTTGGCCTGTGTGCTGGCAGCCCTGAGGGTCACCGTCTCACCCATGGGGGTCTCTGCCATGTTGGGGCAAGTTGGGGAAGTAGGGCAATGCCACGGTGGTGGCTGGGTGGAGGGGTCAGAGTAGAGAGCAGGAGGTGGCTCCAGACTCTGGCTGCGAAGTGAAAGGGCTTTAGCTGTTTAGAGGGTCTGGGTTGGCTGTCCTGCCTACCTCTTCTTCCTGGATTTGGCCCTGGTTATCATTTCAGGAGCCTGGAGAAGGCGTCTTCAGGAACCACAAACAAATGGACACTCCATTTGCTCTGCTATTGTCTATAAAGCTTTTAACTGGAAATCATGCTGTATTCCAGCGGTCCCCAACTTTTTTGACACCAGAGACTGGTGCTCCTATGAGAATCTAATGCCTCATGATCTGAGGTGGAGCTGAGGTGGTGATGCTGGTGCTGGCTTTCCCACTTACCTCCTGCTGTGCAGCCCAGTTCTTAACAGGCAGTGACTGGTACCAGTCCGCGGCCCGGGCGTTGGGGACCCCTGCTCTATTCCACTGTTAGAGATAAAAGGGCTCCCAGTTACTGAAACTCATTCAGCATTAAATGGTAACCAATAGCAGTCCCCTCCCCTGTTGGTTAAGTGGAGGATGCTAACCTGGAAGGCCCAGTTGAAGTGCCACCACGAATCAGGTGGGGGGATGGCAACCCTAGCATATCATTTTGGGCTGTCCTGGTCCTGGACACCTTCATTCCATACCTGTTGGAACTCTCACTCTGAGGTCAACAGACTTGGGTTTGGAGCCAGCACTTGTGGGCTGTGGGAACTTAGGCAAGTTTCTTGACTCCTCTGAGCTCAGTTGCCTCCCTTTGAAAAATGAGGGTGGTAATCCTCCACCTCCCATGGTGAGAGTCAGAAGAGAGGATTTATAATCCCTGTCTCAGCTCTCGGTATGTAGCAGATGCTCAGTAAATGTCAGTTGCTCAGCAAGCCACCATGGGCATGTTAGCTTGCCTGATTGATACCTACTACCTTCCTGGAAAGTTCCAGCTAACCGTGGTTCAACTGGAGAGTGCAGGCTTTGCCCCCTCACCCACTGGAATTGCCCTTTCCAATACTGTAATGTTAACTGATCGTTCTGAGATAATGGAAGGTCAAAAGATTGAAATCTGCGAGCATACGCGCTCCAGGCAGCATTTGCACTTACCCGCCCTGTTGTGCACTGGGCCTAGGTCCTGACTGGGCATCTTGCAGCTGCAGAGCTTGTTTCCGCTCTGCAGGTTGTCCCCGATGGGCCCAAGGTGGGTTCCCCAGAGAAATGGGTGTGGCCTTCTCCCTTTGATTCACACTAATACTTACATAACTTATTATTTCTTCTTAGTTGGTTTGGGGTCTCCTCCCCATTTCTTCATTGTAACCCTTGAAGATCAATTCCTCCAGGGCCTGGGCTTTCTGTAACTGGGACAAACTCACATCCTGGGAGCCCAGGCTACACTTTAGGAAGCAGCCCTTCGTTCCCTCCTGATGCTCAGGCAGGTGCTCCTGAGCAAAGAAATCAGAGCCCTGTGGGTGTAAATGGCCACATATAGGCACCAGCTGTGTGGGACCGAGATGGCAGCCTGGCTCTGGTGGCTCCTTGCCTGTGAAGTAGGTCACAGATGGAATCAGCCCTAGAGTGGGTGGCACACCTGCCTTTGAATCAACAGGTAGAGGCAGCTGCGGGAGCAAGAGGCCAGGCTTGGAGGCCTCAAGGCCAGCTGTGTTGTAGCATGGTCAGTGTGGCCCATCCTTTCCTGAATCCTCCACCTGGGTGACTGGAGGCCAGAGACACCTGTGGTCTAGGAGTGAGGTTTTCCTTAACACGAGAAGAATGAGATGCCAGAAGAGGCCTGGATGCCCCCAGAGCGGTAATTGGTGCTCAACTATCCCCTCTCCCTGCCTGACCCATCACATTCTTTCCCTGACCTTTCTGCCCTCTGGAAGACTTGATTGCACTGGAAAGAGGATGGGACAACAGGGCAGAGTGGGCCTTGTTCTGGCTCTGCAGTAAACAAGCTCTGATTTGTTAGGAGACTGGGAGAGACCCTCACCTGCTGCTCTGCTCCAGGTAGTGTCCAGCTGCACCTGGGCAGATTTGCCAGGTAATTCTGTACACAGGGCCCCACCTTGGAGACAGGCTCTGCCGGGTACATGACTGGGGTGTGCGGTATGGGGAGGAGGCTTCCCCAGTCAGTAGGTGTGACGTGCTGTATCCTTTGCAGCACAAATGTGCTTCCACTAAGCTATGCCTTTCTCCCCTCAACACGTTCAGCCTTTAATTGTAACTATTAATCACCCCGAGTTGTGTCATACTTCATAACTCTTCCATTAAATATTAAGCTTTAAAAAAAGAGTCGAGCTTTCTTAATTGAATTATCGAATTACCAGGCACTTAATGTGGCTCTGGTGGATGAGAGACAGAGTTTCATCGTCTGAAAGGATCTTAGTTTCCTCATCTGTGACAGAGGGTGCGTGGGGCCCGGGACGGGGGTGGGGGACGCCAGTCAGCAGCCCCTCTTCCTCTGCTTCGCCTTGCTGCCTTCTGTCTCAGAGGCTCTGTTCCCTTCTCAGATTTCTGCCATATGTGTTTATCTGGTTCCCAGCATTAGAGTTGGGTTTAGTTGGAGACAGTCACATCCAGTCACTCGAAAGGCTGCTCCTTCCAGACAGGAATCAGGCAGTCTGACCTTGGATGAAGTGCTCGTGGGGCCTTGTCTTTGTCCTTGGTCCCTTCTCTAGAAATGCACATCTCTCAGTCCCTGCTGGCTTGAGTCCAGCTGCCATCCTCCCTCTAGTTTATCTGCAGCTGCAGCCCAGGCCTCTCCCCACCCCTCTACCCCACACCTCTTACCACTGGACACCCTCTTCACATGGTGCTTACCCACTCCAGGCCGGCCTCCTGCTCTGAATTCCTGTCTGGGAGAACAGTGGTGTTACTGAACAGCTCTCCTTGACTCATTCCTTGAAACTGATGTTTATCTCCTAAGCAGCTCTTTGTTCACCCCTTGTGTCTTCTGCCTGCTGTCCCCATCCAAGGCAGGCTGAATCACTTTTACTTCCTAATGCCACGTTCCTTCCTGCTCTAATCTGTCATGTACTTACTTTCCTTAAACCCTTCGACCTCCTCTCTGGCTTGTGCTGTTGTTCCTGCCTCCTCTTCCTCCTGCCTCAGAACATTTTTGTTGGGCATCTATGATACACCAGGTGCCGTGTTAGGCACTGGGGGATGTATGATGGACAAGGTTCTTGCTTTCTTGGAGCATACATTTCAGTGTAGGGTTAAGGGGAAGACATTCACATGGCAAGCAAATAAACAACAAAAATATTAGGTTGTGCCCTTTGCTATGAAGAAAATACGTTGGATAATGTAAGAGTCCTTGGGGCTACTTTTGATGAGGTGGTCAGGGAAAGCCTCTCTCAGAAGATGGCTTTGAATGAAAGAAGGACCCGGGTGTGTGCAGATCTGGGGATGATAGTTCAGGCAGGAACCAGCTGTGCAAAGGCCCTGTGACAGGATTGAACTTGGTGATTCAAGATTCAGAAGTGTGATGGAGCCAGGAGCGTGGGAGAAGAGCAGATAGGTGACTCAGAGCCTTGGGAGCCAGGGAAAGAAGTTTGCATTTTGTTCTAAGTGCCATGGAAAACCTTCAGTATGTTTTAAGCAGAAAAATGACACAGTCAGCATTTTCGAACGTCACCACATAGAGGCTGGACAGTGGGGAGCTGGGGGCACCAAAGGTGATCTGACCTTAATACTGCAGCACAATTTATTTTTCATGGACCTCTAATCTACCGTCTTCCTCTCTTGGGCTACTCTTACACTTAAAGTCAACACAGCATGCTCATCATTTAATTAGAAAATCGTTTCCACATGTTAAAGGGGCCTCCCCAGCCAGGGGTGGGCATTCGACTAAAAGCATATGGCTTCTTCGGAATGCCCCCGAGGTCTTTGGTGATGGATTCATTGCTCTTCAGATGAGCCTGAGTGGTGGATTCATGTTTTATGTATTGTCCGAAACAGGGTGCATTCATCCCTCCTGGAAAAATGTTTATCTGTCCAGGAATTTCCACACTCGTATGATAACCAGGTTGTGACTTGAGGGGACCTGGGGCATTATTAGCTCAACTCCAGGGGGTTGTGGGACCCTCAATAAGAGCCTAAGTCTGCAGGACCATGAAACCCACATCTGCTTCCCTGTACCACAGTGCTACAAGTGGGGACTTAGCTCTTGGAATGAATGCAAGTCTGAAAAATTTATAACTGAGTGATGAAGCAATTAAAATTAGGAAGTTCCATATGGAAGGTAGAAGCAGACATGATGATACTGTGTAGTGGTTAAGATATGGAATGAGATAAACCTGGATGGAATCCTGGTGTGGCCTTGAGCATCTTGACCTCTTTGAATCTCAATATGCTGATCTGTAAGATGGGAAGAATAATAGTTAAGTAACTACCTCGCTGGACTGTGGTGAGGATTAAATGAGAGAATTCACGATAGGGGCTCAGTTCAGTATGTGGCACAGAATATGCATTCAGCAGATATTTCCTGTTATGACAAGGACTGGGAACAGATAACAGATCATAGAAGAAGAAGGGATGTTTGTGCAGATATTCTGGGAAAAACTGTTGTACTGGATTCTGGGCATTGGGTTCTCTGAAAAGTATGGACAGAAGGAAACCGACGCCCTGCCTGGGGGTCGCGGAATGCAGGGAGAGTGGTCCAGCATGGGCCTCGCTCTGCTGAGATGGGTATCGGCAGGCATGGAAGTGGAAGTGGGAAGATTCAGGAGACTAGAATGGAGTAGCCCCTGGGTGTAGGCAACCCATCCTCACTGGTAGGCAGAGGGGTGGGAGCGAGCATGTGGAAGAGAAGGATTACCAATTGCCAGAGTGTTCCAGTAAAACCACTTTTTTGAATATGACATCTGTGAATCACAAAATCATAAACATTTTAGAATTGGAAAGACCAAGGAGAGCATCTAGTCCTGCCCAAGGTCAGACAGGGTTTATTTTGTCAGCAGAGACAAATGCTGACATGCCCAGGTTTTAGAAGGAAACGTTTCCCCCTCTCCTTTTCGTCTCTTCTCCTGGGTTGACTCCAGCAACGCGCCTCTCCCCAACTGGGAGCGTTTGACATGGGATTCAAGGACATCAGAGACACTTGCAGCCTGGAGCCTGGTGTATGCATTGTTGATAGATCCCCAAAGCTGAGCCCAGACGCTTGTAGGGTGGATCAAGTGTCTGCCGAACATCAGCGGAAATGTTTCCCGTCTTCTCGTTGAGGACGGAATTTGGGGAAGGAGGCTTTCAGATCTCACGTCTCCGGAATGCCTCTATCAATTATGATGTATGCTTTCGGGCATTAACTTTAACTTTTATTAAGATTTATTATGTTTCCCATCCTCACTCATTTCTTCATCTACTTTTATCAGGCTCTGAATATTTTTGTAAGACACCTCCGGTTGCTTTTGGAACACAGTGAGGTAGAAATAAATAAATAAAATTTTTTGGCTTTTGCTCCTGGGTCATCAGAAGGATGACTCGGTGAGCCAAAACCGTTAGATGCCAGTAATGAACTTGGGTCAGGTCAGAACTTGAATACCATCTCAGGGAGGGTCTCAGCAGTGGGACTGCCTTTCCTGGTGGTCATGGCATGGCAGTGGAATGAACTGGAAGGGACAGGGACGGGGGAGAGAAAGGGAAGGATGTTTTCAGAGGTGGTCAGGTAGAATTCCAGTGTTCACAGCAATGAAGCCTTGAAACTTTTATCCTGGGCTCTGTCATCTCTTTGCTATGGGGCAGGGATACTTTTTTTTATGTTTTACCTAGTCAAAAATGAGAAGTCCCAGGAAAGGAAAAATAAAAAAAAAATAAAAAAAAAAAAGAGAACCCCATAAGTTCATATAGTCTATTCCTGCATTGCAGTGTGGACCAAAACAATTCCCAAGAGGCCCAACCAAAAATAAGTTAGTATCCTGTTTCTAGTAGCTTGCGGTAAAGTGTTTCTTTCTTCTACTTATTTATTCAATAAATATTTATTGAATGTTTGATACTGTGGGGAGGAAGGCAGTTGTGGTCTGGCCCTCACAGGACTTGATCTAGTGAGGGGGACTGACATTAAACAGATGCACACACTCACACAATTACAAATTGTGTTAGGTGCTTCGCAGTGAAAGTGCAGTGTGTGCTCTGAGAGGAAGAGGGGGCCTTATCTGGATTGGGGGATCATGGAAGGGCCTCTCTGAGGATGTTCAGCCTTCATTTCTTCACTGCAACCTCTCCCTCTACTGCTTGCATCTCAGTAGAGGCGGTTTGAGCTAAGACGCCCGGGTGGCAACATGCCCAGAAGAGGATTTGGCCAAGGGCAGGATGGGTTCTCCACAGCAATCTTTCCGCTCCCCGGCTGGGCCACCTGTCCCAAACGGCTGGGTCCCGGAGGGCAGCCCTCACGGGAGCTCAGTAACGGGCACCATTTCTCAGAAGGGGCTGACCACAGAGATAAGACCACAGTGACAAGGGGGTTATAAATTGTTACCTGTGCCCCTCCGTTACCCCCTCTTCCTCCATCACCTCCTTCCTGAGCCTGTGGGGTTGGATTTAGCAACAGGGTTCCTGTTCATGAGATGGAGCAGAAAGCTGACTTTTCTGGTGGCTGGGCATAATCGCTGAGATGCAGAGTGCTGATAGCGGGAATCAATTTAATTTCTGTTGCTCTGTGACAAGGGGGATGGGGAGCAGGAAGGTCAGGACTATTTTGAAAGCCACAGTTCAGTTAAAACACTTCCCCACCCCTGAATTCGAATTTACAGTATTTTAGAGGAAAAAATGGAAGTGGGTCGAGGTGAGGGGTTTAATCAGAGGAGGAGGGGGAACAGAATAAGTCACCACCATGGAGAGCCCAGTCCAATCTGGAACCTGGGACCTGGAACCTGAGAATTTTAGCTGTTCCATTAGAGAGAATCGGATCATATGTCTGTGTAGTTGAGTCACTTGAGACTTGTTGAGGTAGACATTAGGTGTCCATTAGTTGTCAGTGTCGGTTAGTTGACATTGGACGTCAATTTCCTGATACACAATTTGAGGCCCAGTCCTCTGTCCTCCTGGTGATTCTGGGGTGGACCTGGCTCCTCCAGCTATGGTTGCTCTGATCTAGTCTGTGTGATTTATGGGACTGCAGAGTGGAGGCTGAGAGGCGTTTGTAGATCTGCGTGAGGATTTGCACTTAGCGTAGACTGTGAAATTTTCTAGTCAAACTATGGCCTAGTCTGAGTTGGAGGACATGAGATGGGGTCGGGGGGACGGGGTTGCAGAAGTGCCTCCTTGGCTGGTGATAGAGATTGGATATTTTGGAAGAAAGAGTTGGGCCAACTCAAGCCTTCCTCATCAGGACCACGAAGATCTATTGAGGTAACTCTTGTTCATAGGTCGAGTGGTGGCTGTTGCAGGTCATGTGCTAGGCACGGGGCAGGTGGTCTTAGTCTTGAAGGACCTCGCAGCATAGGAGAGGGCCCAGGCTTGGGAGATTTCCTAAGAATCTGACGCATGAGTAAATTTCCGGCATAAAGTCTGTGTTAGTGTTTGAGGGCCAGAGAGAAAAGTTGAAACAATGGAGACAATGGAGAGAAGTTGAAGGTTTATAACTGTCTTAGTTCAGGCCACCATAATGAAATACCATAGACTGGGTGTCTCAAACAACAGACTTTTATTTCTCACAGTTGTGAAGGCTGGAAGTCTGAGATTAGGGTGCATAGTCGTGTTCTGATGAAGAATCTCTTCCTGGGTTGCAGACAGCCACCTTCTCAAAGTGTCCTCACAGGGTGGAGAGAGAGCTCCAGCTCCAATCACTTCCTCTTCTTATAAAGTCACTAGTCCCAGGGCGGGAGCTCCACCCTCATGACCTCATCTAAATCTAATGACCTCCCGAAGGCCCTGGCTTCAGACACTATCACAGGTGGGGGTTAGGGCTTCGACATACGAATTTGGGTGGGTTGGGAGGGGGCACATACATTTAGTTCACAATAATAATCCAGCAGGTAAAGGGGTCCTAGCCTGCCTGGTTCCCTGGAATATAAACGTTGGTCATATATTATTGATACCGCCAATGCGGTTGAAGATAACTGAATGAAGCTGTATGTGCCTGTCTCCTGTAATGAGAGCCACATGGTAAACTGGTGCCTGTGATATTGGGGTGGGGAAGGGTGGGGTTTTATTCTGGCTAAGGTCAGTGTCATTAGGATTTCCTTGGTTATGGCTTGTGCTAAGGGTAGGCTATCAGCACTGCCTGGTCTCCCCAGTGTTAGGTGGTTATTTCAACCTCAAATCACCCCTGGGCATCCTCCCCACAGAAGCTGTGCAAGGCATTTTGAACTGTGCTTGGAAGGGCGGGAACACAGGGCTTGTTCTGAACCGTGAGCTGGAAGGGTGATGGTGGGTACACCATACATCGATGGAGGTCTGAGAAGTGAGCCTGAGAGCCAGCTTTGTCCTGCTGCTGAGCACTCACTGAGGCATGCGAGGCCATGCCCCTCATTCCTTTTTAAACAGCTTTGTGTTTGTCATTCCAGTGACTCGAGAGACCTCTTTGGAACCTGTATCTCTGAGCTTAGCATCAATCAGATCCTGTTTATCAGACAGTCTTACCCAAGGTTTGTTATGCGTGTGTGTGCGCGCAACTCTGATTTGCTGGCTTGGCTGGGTCAGAACTGGGCTCTCTGTCGAGCATTCGGCTAAAAGAGGTTAAGAGGAGGCAGGGCTCACACCACTGCTAAGGGCCAGAGAACTTTGCTGAAGAGCTGGTCATCTTAAAAATGAGCTGGTCTATTTATAATCTGGCTGACTGCCACAGGCCTTTAATGAATGGCAGTCTGTGCGGGCACACACTTTGTGTACTGAGTCTCGGTGTGTGTTTGTTCATTTATGTGCCTTTGTGCCATGGGTGTGGACGTGATTTTCCAGCTGCCTGGGGTGAAGAGTAAGGGGGGGAGGGGTCGGGGGCAGTGCACCTCAGGGAATAGGCTGCAGAGTTACCTGGAGAGTTGGCGTCTCTGGTATGTGTGAGCTGGCAAAACCTTGAGGGAGTGGGCCTGGATCATCTCTCTTTACCACTGAGGAAACAGAGCCCAGAGAGGTGCCCAGGCTCAGATCAGGCACAGGTCAGGGGCCATCTGGTAAGGGGCTGTGGCTCTTGCCAGCTTGCTCCTGACAACACTGCCCCCTGCTGTTCTGCCAGGGCTGCGGGGGCCTCACAGCCCTGAAAACTGTGTACAGGCACCGTCCTTGGCGATGATGCTGGTCCTCCACTAATGGGAGGCTGGAGTCTTTGTATTTTCTTTCCAGTGACGGGAATGGCTTTGCAGAACCGCCCACATCCTTGCCTGGTTCTGGTGATTCATGTGCACAAGATGGCTAACCAGGGAGAGGAGGGGTCCCAGGGCCCTGGCAGGCCTCTTGCTGCTCAGTGAGGATGGGTAATCATGCATATACTTCTTACCAAGTGGTCTGCATTAAAAGAGAGCCACTCACCCCCTCCAAGGCCTGAGGCTGATGCTTCTTAAGACATTGGGGAGTCATTTTTTGGCCCTGAGGCTTTGAGTATCTGCGAAGTCTGGCTTCCCTCCTGGCCTCTCCTAGACTCAGGCATGTAAGGCGTCCACACCCTCCTTGGGAAGCGTCTCCAAGCCCTGCACACCACCAGCTGTGTCACTCATCACTCACCCTGCAGCCTGTACTGGGCTGGCTGGTTGTCACTGCAGGAAAGGAGGGTTTTTTGAGAACTGTAAGGGTTTCATCAAAATGTAGACAGACCTGCAGTTGGATGATATTGGGTTTGAATCTCAGCTTCAGGCTTCAACTTCATGCATCTGCGAACTTCTCAGAGCCTTTTTCATCTTCAGCAAAGGGAGATTCTGTAAGACAAAGTCCCTGTGTGATGCACAGAAAACGTGTCTAATTTGGGTTGCTCTCTTTTTTCTTTTAGCCTGGTTCTTTATTTTTTTTCCTTTTTTCTTCTTTCCTTTTTTTTTTTTTCTTTTTCTTTTTATCTCTCCTCTTTTCCCTCCTTCCCTCCTTTACTTTCTATGTTATTTAAACTTGTTCATGTGATTTCAGCTTCAGCATGCATATAATGTTGGCTAATTGGAATGTGAGAAATACTTCGCAGCCTACCTGGCCCACAAGCAACAGTAGTCCTTTCTGTAGTTCCCTGTTCGGGGCCAGGGGAATGCCTGCCTTTCATTATCATTTCATTATTGCTAACAGTTCAGCGGCTTCAGGGGAAGGACAGACACCAGGGCAGAGGGATCTAAGTGAGGCATCTCTCCCTGACCCCACACCTTAGAAGTCTTTGCTTTTAAACTTGGGATCCAGCCCACATCATGGTCTTGTACATCAGCACCGCCAGTTTGGATGAACTTTCTGCAGATGTTTACCTTCTTGGTTTTCAAGCATGAATAACTTTACTTCCTTAAAGGATAGTTGCTCCAAGATTCAGAACTTGGGAGGTTCTTATTTGCAGATTTATTTTCCTTAAATAGCAAGGGGCTCGTTGGCTTCTGTAAGGTTTTCTGTAGCCTGTCCAGTTAGCCACCCCCCTGCTCCCCAGAAGAATCGGGTGTTTTGTTCTCCCTGGCCTCCCCTTAGTATGTTCCTTCTTATGGGAAACAACCCACAGTCTAGGTTCTATTGTCCAAGATGAGGCTAGATGAACAGTGCGAGAAGATGTTGAAAAGCCTCTGGGAGGTAGAGAGCATAGGATGAGGGGGTGGAGAGGAAGGCACCACTGGCCAGGGGCCATGTTTCCCTTCCTGTCTTTCTGACGGGTATAGAGGATGGCACCTTCTTCCCACATTCATGTAACCTGGGATGTCTCTGGCAGATAGTGAGGGAAATTTGATGCTCAGACTCTTCCCGAGGACAGGAGAGCATCGGCATACTTAACCAAATTACTGTTATCAAAATTTGAGGAGTGAGGAAAGGCAGTGGTCGGGGAGACTCATATTCTTTCAAACCACCCTCACCTGATTGGCTCCTTCCCAGCCCTGGGAAACAGAACATGGTGGCTGAGGTTTCAAGGCCCTTGGAGACAGTTCGCTACCTTTGGTGACCTCTCTGTCCACTTGGCTGACAATGCCAGGGGCCCACTCCTGACTTAAAGATCAAGCCAAACTCATAACTGGGCCTGAGGAAAGTAAGTGTTCGCAGTAAGGGTCGGGGGGTATGGAGCATTTTGGCTTGAGCCATGGGTAAGGCGAGAACCCCCACGGATCCCCATGGAAATTCTGGAATCCTGCTTTTCCTTGGCCACTCCTGCTCTCCAGCCATCTCCAAAGATTTAGCAGAGTCTTGGGTGCGTCCCCATTGGTGCCACGTGTTCTGTGGCAGCAGCTGTTGGTGCTGACTAATGAGACTTCCTGGCAGCTGCGTCGGGCACACTTGGCTCCTGTGGGGACGGCTTCTCCTCACCGCCCACCCTACCCCAGCTACTCGAAGAAGGCCCGAGGACGGTGTCTGCAAGCCTAGCTGTAGAGAAGCTGCTCAAGTGGGGAAGCCCGGGAACTCGGTGACTCATGGGTCCACAGAAGCACGTTGTGCAGAGGAGAGAACTCCGTGCTAGGAGAGTGTCAAAGGTCAAAGGGCAAGTTAGGGACTGAACTAACACTTAAAACATGTCTCCTCTCTGCACTCTGAATTAGGCTGCTCCACCTTTGTGAGACAGGCCTGTCATGGGGATATATCTTGCTCTGTGTCTCAAGCTGGACATTTGCTCACTAGCTGCAGGTCCCTGGGCAAATCATTTCATCTCCTGAGCCTCACTGTCTCCAGAAGCCAAATGCGATAATGAGTGTCTCTACCTCATAGGCTTGTTGTGAGGGCAGAATGAGAGCTGAAGGTAATAATGCCCAGCACTGCCACTTTCCTGTTTTCCGCATTGAAAAACAGGCCCAATTCACGTCTCCCCCTTGAATCCAATGGTACCCTAGTGGACGCTCCAGGAACTGCAGCTGCCTTCCACTTAGCCCTGAGAGTAAAGCACAGGCAGGGTGCTGAGCCAGGGAAGGAGACAGGAAAAGAAATGGGAGTACCTGAGTGTTGGCTGATTCCTGCCCTTCTCCCCCATCTCCAAACCTCTCTACTTGTAGTAGGAGCTTGAGGGGCTCAAGTGACCCTATAGACTTCTGGACCTGGTACTCAGCTACGACTCACGGGGCTTCCCCAGGACACCAACAGCCTTAGGAAACCGATTCTGCTGTTACCTCCAGTTTACAGATGAGAGCGTAGAGGCTCAGTGTGGATGCATGCACCTTGAGGTGACCCAGATCTTTCCGCTAGGCCACCCTGCTTCTGTGCTGGGATCTTTGTTCCCTAGAAGAGCAGGAAGATGATTCTGAGTGTCCGAAGACCTCAAGTTTTGGCTTGCCCTCCGGTACCACATCTGGGTAGCCTGGCACTGAATGTGGCCCAGGCAGAAAAGAGGGCTTTTCAAGTGATGGGAAGGCCCTGCGGGTCCAGGTCCCCTCCATGGCTGTAATTAAACCTCCCTGCCTGATCCTTTCAAGCACCTGCTTTTCAGGGGTTCAGATCACACAGCTTTGTGCTCAGGGCCCTTTCAGTACTTAAAACAGGAGGATCGTTTCAACTCTCAGCATTCCCCCTTATTCTCCCCAGGATGCTGAATTTTTAAAAAGTGGGGTGTTAGCATCAGACAAGTAGCTAACTTCTGGGCCTTTTTCATTGAAATTCCATAATGGATGTTTTCCACAGGATGCATAGCCTGTGTCCCAAAGAGAGATTTATCAGTTAAACCCGCCTGACTCCAGAGAAGTACCACTGACTTCCTGGTAAATACCCCCTGGGCCAGGAATGCATTTGTGAAATTTTTAAGAGATGATCCCAGAAAAGCCTCTGCCGGTTTGCGGTCACCAAACCGTGTGTTATTGTCTGGAGATGAATTGTGTGAGGGAAGATGTTTGCTCCTGAAATAAGAGACGTTTTGTACGATACATACAAGCCTTTAATTTGACATTGCAGTGAGATGCTGAGCCGTCAGATGCCAGGTTTGAAGTTGAGAGTTGACTTTCCCCCCTGTAGCTACAAAGTTCTGTGTCAGCCCGAGAATTTCAATTTCCTGGGATTTTTGTCTTTCTACAACTAAACTTGGCATTCTCAGCACCTTTGTATTTTGTTGTTGTTGTTTTGTTGTTTGTTTCTTGGTGGTGGTGGTGGTGGTGGTTAGGGGAGGGACGGGTTAGTGACAGGGCAAGGGAGGGCATTTAATCATTTATTCTTTTAAGTAGGTTTAATTGTATAAAGATTATAATGCATACAAACGTCTATAATTAGGGGAGTTGGTTCTGTTAGACAGTGTTTTAGTGAAGAAAATTATAGTGTTCATAAGCTGTTTAAGGGGGAGGCAGCATATATTAACATGCAACTAGTTTTTTTTTAATTCATGCCAAGTGTTTACTTGTGTTCCCCGAGGTGTCTCCCCGAATTCCAAAGTATTCCTAGTCCTTCTGTGCTTGTTGGACTTCCTTCAGCCAAACCAGGCCACATTCCAGAATACAGAGTCTTTCATTAGGGGCCTAGGAGACCAGACTTTGTTCTCCAGCAAAATGTGTCTCAGTCATTCATGAGACAGATATTTAGGAGTGCCTGCAGTGTGCCAGGCACTGTCCTGGGCATTGGGGATACAGATGTGAATGAGACAACAGGTTCTTGGCTCTTATGAAGTTTGTAATCTAACGGGAGTCAGTCTGAAGATGAGGAAACGAATAAATGAACAGCTACTCATAGATACCAATCAGTGCAAAGAGGAAGTAGACCAGAGTGTTAGGTTAGAGAGGGACTGGAGAGCGGGGAGGGGATGTGATGTGCTCATTTAGGCATAGTGGGCAGAGAGGTCTCTCTGAGGCCATGGAACTGTCCTAGGACACTGGTTTCCAGGCAGACGACATGGCTCGTGTAGTGTCCAGGGCAAGAAGGAGCTTTGTCAGTTCAGGGAATGGATGGAGGGATGTTGGACTGGAAGGCAGTGAGCAAGGGAGTGAACTAGTGATGTGATGGGAAGTGAGGTTGGAGAGGTGGCTGGGGGGCCTGTCTGGAGTTTGGACTTACTCTCAGTGCACTAGGAAGCTAGAAGTGAAGGGACCTGCCGCGAGGAGAGTGGGAGGTCAGTTCCTGCCCAGATAGCTCCATTTGGGGCTCTCTGCTACCTGGTCTCAACATCAGTGGTGCCAAGCACACAGAATAGGGCTTTTCCCTGGAGGCAAGCTTTGTAGGCCCCAGCAGAGGTGCCTTCAGTTGGGGCACCCCCTTCAAGGTCTAGTCAGTTAGTGGAGTGTGAATACCATGAGGGACACTAGT
This sequence comes from Eidolon dupreanum, assembly GCA_028627145.1. NCBI lineage: Eukaryota > Metazoa > Chordata > Mammalia > Chiroptera > Pteropodidae > Eidolon > Eidolon dupreanum. The sequence goes on along the minus strand of CM053506.1, from coordinate 84,793,047 downwards.
TAAAAGATTGACCATCCATTCAACTCAGGGGATGTTCTTTTAATGCTCATTGGGCTATAAAAGAGCTTCACCCGTGTGCTGTAGGAGCATCACTGATTCTGAATGGCTCTGTCTGGGGACAAAAAGCACGGGCTCTGGAGGATGAGTAGGAGTTTGATAGGACAGATGAAAATGGGAAGAACTTTTTTGGCAAAGACAATCCATTTGGGCGAAAATGTGTTAGGGGAACGCCAAAGAATCTTAATGTGGCAAGAAATGAGTCTTTTGGGAAGAAGAGCTGGGGTTAGGCTGGGGTAGGCCTTGAAGTTTTAGACTTTTATTATACATATGCTTTGATGCCAGGTTGATTCATAAGAGCTGAATCCAAAACATCCATTTGCTCCAGGCAGATTGACCATCATCCTTAAGAACTCTGAAGCCAGCTGCAACCGTTTTTAAGTTTTAAGTTTTAAAGCTCCCTGCTTTGGAAGGGCTATCCCTGGGCAGAGTGGCTCAGTCATGGAGGGCTTGGTCTGTGTTTTGTCTGAGCCCAGGGCTCCTCCTATCACATGAGTAAGGCCCAGCTGACCCAGCTGTCCAGTCAAGCTTCTGGTCAGATGGTAAATACGTGGAGTGACATTGGCTTGGTTTTATAGCTACACTCCCAAGAGCCCCTTTACCCTTTCCTCCAGCTCCTGGGAGGCCTGACAGTGATCCCCTGCCGATTGTTAGACCCCTGGGCCTGCATTCTCTGCCCCTTGTTGTCCTGGAACCACATTCTTGGTTTCTAGAATGTCACTCTTGACCATCATAGTGCTCCCACCCTCCCCTCCCTCGGTAATTTACTTCAAATGCCAAGAAGCACGTCATCTGAAATATCAGTGACATTTCTCTCCTAGTTGGTGTGGGGCGAGTTGTGAGCACCGAAGACGATCAGGTTAGATTTGAGCCAAAGGAGCGTGGAGATTGAGTTACAAGTTACGAAACACGAGGCAGGCTTTTGTGTGCCAGTCCACGGCAGGTGACTCTGAGGCTCTCTGTGGGCACACTCTTTCTGGCCTTGTGGAAAGACGATTTGCTGGAACGAAATAAATACGTCCCTAATTGTTTGTGGTGTGGGGAAGCCACCCCATAAGCATTAATTTGCTCAAGCCCAGAGTGCGTGAGAAAGAGCCCGCCTCTTTTCCATTAACACTTATGTGATAAACAGCTTAGATGCACTGAGAAAAATTAATGAAACTATTGTAACAATCGTGCACATGTAGGTAATTTATTAAGGACAATTAAAAAGCTTTAAAAATCATCCATGAGGCAAAATGAACAGGAAGACGGTGTGAGGCAGTTTGGCAGGAAGCCCGCCTGTGGGTGTGTGGAGCAGGTTTCTCCTCCCATCCCCCTCACCCCCATGAGGACCACACCACAGCGGGGAGCAGGGATTTCTGTTGTTGAAACCGTTAATAACAAAAAGTCCTTGGGGGGATGCGTGGAAGTGTGAGGAACGGATCTGTGGGGTCCCTGGTAGCCGTCTGTGACCTGTTCAGCTTTAATGGCTTTGGGACAGAGGTGTGCCTCCCTTGGACCTCACCTCCAAGGAATCGTAGGCCTTGAGGAAGAGACATTCCCCTCTCCTGGGTAACACTTGGCTGTTTTTATAAGGACTTTCATTTGTGTTGGCTCTGGGAACCTCAAAACCAGGTGAGGAGCAAGAAAATAAAAAGCCAGGGAAGGTAAGGGGGCACTGTCATGGCTCCATTATCTACTTACTAGTGTGCACCTTGGGCCCATGTCTCTGTAACTGCTCTGAGCCTCAGCTTCCTCATCCACAGAGCGGGGCTGATGGTCAGGAGTGAGTGGAGAACTGGAGTGAGCAGCACACACGCAGGGTACTTTGTGCGATGTTTGGTGCCTATGTTAAGGATGTAGTCAGTGTTAAATAGCCTTTGACATCATTGATGGCCGTGTTATTTGGTTGTTGCTTGAAGGCCAAGCTAGGGTCAAAACCTAGGTATCTTAACTTCAAGGCCCATGTCCTTTTCATAATGTACCGATTATGTACCCACCTACCCTGTGCAACCACCCCTGCCCCCAGCACAGTTCTTGATCGACAGGAATGCACACGTTAAGCCCCGGGCGAGTGCTGAAACGCACCCAAGCTTTGGATGGGGCTTGTCTCCAGAAGGATGGACTGCCATGCTTTCTCCTGGTCTCATCTTCTCCATCTGTGTTGTGGTATCTAGCCCCAGAGTAACAGATCTTCCCCATTTTGGAATTGTCTTCACATGGATAAAGGACTAGGATTGCTGGGAATTTGGTTTCATAATTGGTTGATGACCCAAGAAAGTTCTGACCTTGTAGACCAGCAGTTTCTCAAACACAGATACATTTAATAAAGAAAACCTCTGAGTTGATGGTGTTGACCACTCTCTGGGCAGCTGTCTTTGTTTTACTCTTTTTTTGCCCCAGGCTTGTAGACATATACGTTGTGTGTCCATTAGAGACATACACGTCTCTTTGCTAAAAGTAATTTTTAGTTCACTTACTGACTAGAAAGGAAAATGAAGTGTTTTAGCTCAGACACGTCAGACTCGACAGATTTTTTTTCCCTTCCCATGCTGCAAATGAACAGTGAAAAATTACTCGCTTTTGCTAATAAAAGCTATAGAGCCTGTAAAAAATAGTAAATTATGGAGACATTATCAAACTTTATAGGCACTAGAATTTGACCTTCAGCAAATTCAACATTGGAGGGGAACAGAGTTTTCTTTTCCTTCTTTGAAACGAAAAATGAGAGGGAGGAAAAAAGATTTATTTTCTTCCATAGCTAGAGCAGCAACTGGAAATGGCACTTCTCAGTTTAAAAAAAGAAAAAGCCTTTGTTAACTTACATAAAATAATATAGGATGACAGTCTCCTTGGTAAAAAAATAAAACCTATAGAAAAGGTGAAGTCCCTTTGGGCAGTCACTCCTCTCTGTCCCCCACTTGCTGTTATCAATTTTGGTGAATATTCATGCAGAGCTTTTTCCGTGCCTTTATTTACTTTTCTATATACTCAGAGGAAATAATGGAGTATTCTTTTGTCTTTGGGGGCTTTCCACTTTCCCCAAACTTTCTACCTTTTTCTCTATCCTTTGCTAAGACTGAGCTGGGAGCAGTCAGGTTGGATGCATCAGTGTAGGGGTTGGATGGCCTGGCAGGTAGTGGTGGTATTTCTATCCTCATAGCTCTCCTTGGGCTCCAGAAGCTTCCTTAGTTGTTAATAATCTGGGTTAAGATTGGGAAGATGGATGGTTAGAGGATTCAGGTAAGTGACAGAGGGAGCAAAGTGCTGGGGGTTAATTAAGACCTGAGCTTGCTTTGCCTTTGTCGCGATCCTGACAGTCTTCTGAACTAGGAGTGCTTGAAACTGTCTGCCGGACACTGATGTCCATTGTATGGTTTTGAGCATGTAAGTGTGTGTGTGTGTGTGTGTGTGTGTGTGTGTGTGTGTGTGTGTGAGAGAGAGAGAGAGAGAGAAAGAGAGAGAGAGAGAGAGAGAGAGAGAGAGAATCTAAAAGTGTGTACACATACATGTACATTTAAGGTAGGGATTTTAGGGAAAAGCGTCTATCTCCATGACATATAATCTCATCCTAGAAGGCACAAATAAGATCCTTAGCTAAATACTGAGTGATGGTGTTTGAGGAAGGCACCATCAAAGACCTGGTTGTTAACTGTGAAATAGTGATCTGATCTGCCCATAGTGGGCTCAGAAGACCTTCTGAAAGTAGTTACCTCCATTCTGCCCATCCTGTGACATTTCTGCAGCAGAGACACCAGCCTGGGCCTCCCATCTCTGGACAGTAAGACATTTCACCCTTTTTCCAAGAGCAGAGGCCTTGTAGCTGTTGCTGGATCTTCACAGAGAACAGGTCCCTGATCTCATTCTCGCTTGCTTGAACCTCCGCTTTGAGGCCAGCAGAGAAAATTGCTTTGGTGCTTTGCTGCTCTCTGAGATTTAAGGTGGGAAGTTGAAGATGCGGAGCCTTAGGAAGGCAGATGTGTGATTTGGGAATCACACTGAAATTGGCACAGCCATCCATCCTGGCCAGCTCTCCTCACTTCTTTCTAAGGTTGCAGTCTTTAAAACTCTTCACAACTGTTGCCCAGCAGGGGCACTTTGGGCCTTTTAGAAAGAGGAAAGGGTCAGGGTACTATCTGTCACTTCCATTACCTGGCTGTCTGGTCCCAAAAATGGAACCTGGGGGAAGAAGAGCATTGAGCGATCAGGAAGTTGTGGAAATGAAAAGCCTTGACCCCTTCTAAGCTTTGCTGACTGTGACTATATGTGATATCCCTTTTCTTTCTTGAAGAATAGCTCTCCCATGTGCTCACATTAGGACAGCTGCTATTTACTCGATACCTACTACGCGCTAGGCACTGGGTGAAGTGCTATTTGGCCACCACCTTACCTGTTTTTTCTGCACTCTGTGTGTGGGTGGTGCTGTCACCAGCCGGTTTTACAGATGAGGACCTAGAGAGAATTTCAAAATCTGCCCCAGGTGATAGAGTTCAGAGGTGGGGAACTGGGATTTTGACTTAGGTTCTAACCTCAGATAGACGGGGACTTCTGCATGGCAGATGGAACCAGAACCATCTGACCAGACGTGGCCTAGGGGCTTCTCCCCACACACATAATCCTGGTGTTCAGGGCATCTTGTGATCATTTGTGAGGCTTGGTGTCCCTTCTCTTGCTGTCCAGGTGTTGGGCACCACAGATAATTTGGAATTGAGCCATAGCCCTGAAACTTGCCATGTGGTGAGGAGTCGGTGGTATCACGGCATACTTAATTTTGTTTGATCATCTCAGCATTGTCGAGGGGCAAAGCAAGAAGTTTAATTCCTACGTCAGAACAGCACTGAGAGCAAATACCTGCATCGCCTGTGTAGAGCACGTCTCCTGTGCCAAGCACTTCTCTGTATTTACCACAATCCTCACCACAATCCTTGCAGTAGATAGTATTACTTGCACTTTGTCCACGAGGAATTGGATGCCCAGAGAGGTTAAGTAACTTGTTTGAGGTCACACAGCTGAGAATTGGCAATGCTAGGACCCAAACTGCCTGACTCCAAATCTCATGCCTTCGTCTTCCTGATCAGTTGCCACTGATTGTATGAGTTCCTGAATTGGGCAGAAAGGGCTGTGTGGCCCTGTGTTATGTTATCCAGTTGGCCACCTAGGCCAACAGCTGGAGGGGGAACCCTCATTCATACATAGGGCATAACCCTCTGTGAAATAAATAGCCACCCAGGGGCCGAGTGGAGAGGAACTCCCCATAGGAGTTCTGTGCAGAACTTGAGCACGTTCCCTAAGTGTGTTATTGAACTGAAGAAGCCTTGGGCTGAGTGATGATTAATATGCATTTGCCAGCCCCTGAAACAACCAGGAACCACGGAAAGCCAAAATGATGTTGCTGGTGTGTGGTGGCCACGTGTGTTGATGTACTATTCTCAAGGGCAGTCCTGAGTGGTTCCAGCCTGCCCTGCCCTCTTTTTATAGCTGCCAGTGGCTTTTTTGGAGGGAGGGGGGACCTGTTTCATCCTGGGTCTATGGCCTTGGACTGTGGCCAAGGGATAGAATAGTTCTTCAAAACTACATAGTCCATGTTGCACTTAAGCTCTTCACCAGGCTAAAGCCAACAGGGGTATAGTTCAGACCTTGGCCCAGGAAGCGGGTGCTACCATCGCTCCATCTGGAGACTGCAACCCATCCTCCATACTGGTCGTGCCTGCCCCTGCTCTTGCAGTGGGATCTGAAGACCTGGCTGGAACTCTACTCCTACTATCGTCGGTTTCATGACCTTGAGACTGTTAAGTAACTTCTGAGAGCCTGGGTTTCCTCCCTGACCTTATAAAGTCTGTTAAAGCACCTAGCATGTGTTCAGGCACATGACAGCTGCTCGGTGACTGAGTTTCCTCTCATGCCTTTTCATGTGGCCCTGGGGCCTGTGTTAGAACTTCCTTTTCTTTTAGAGTACAGCCAGCTGTCTATTGCCGCTCATGTATGAAACTGTCTCTCTCTATGGTAATTTTGCACAGAAGATGGTTTTGTGGTCACCTCTGAATAATACAGTGAAGCCCCAGCTCCCCAGCTCATACACAGGGGGCTGTGGTCACGGTTGTGCTACTTGGCAACAATAATAAGACTTGAAACGGGGGGCTTGAAGCCATTCCTTGTAAATTAGCATGTTTTTCTCTCTGTTGCTTTTTGTGAAAACTAACTTCCTGTACAGCCGCTTGTGTTTAAAAACCCTAAGAAGGGGGTATGGCCCCCAGCCTTTGTCCACTGCTTGCCTGGTTCATAGGACCGTTATGAATTAAAGATTACAGCCGTTAAGAAGAGATCATCTTTAAACAAGCACAGTTCCTCTCCCCATGCCCCCAGAGTGTTTAAGTTTTCGTGTAGAGTGAGTCCAAAACAAATAGAGATGTTCTTGAGAGATGTGGTGAGCTGGGACCTGAGACAGCAGGAGAACTAGGGCGGCACAGGGAGCGGGGGTGGGGGGCAGTTTGCAGTTTCACATTGTTGGCCTCTTGTTTGTATTCTGAGAAATAGGGCAGCACGGAGCCCTCAGCAGAACCTGCCGCCCTCTGATTTGCAGCAACGTGACCTTGTGAAAACTTAGGATTTGCTCCTTCCCCAACACACACACAGACACACGCACACTCGCTCACGTGGACACGTGCGCATATACCCGAACCCGGCTGATGCCCATTTGCAGGTGTTCTGCACGAGCCGACGTCTGAAAGTGCTTTGGGCTTTTTCTTTGGACAAAGCTCTGAAGATTAATTGGGGAAGAAACAGCACCAGGAACCTTTTTATCATGTACCTTATTGTGTGTGAAGATGGCCCAGTTGCTCTACAGAGATGGCTCTCATGGAACCCTCACCCAAAACAGACACAGAGGAGTAAGAGATTTCTAGGCAGCAGCATAAGACTGTCAAATAACCACCACCATTTAATGGTAGCAAGAATCGACATTTCTGAGCTTGTCCCTGGGGATATGAGAATGGTGACGAGTACTTCCTGCCTTCAGCAGGGAGTTCATGGTACAGGAGACAGACAAACAGACGGGGAGGGAGGGCCGAGTCTAGGGCACTTTCACGTCTGTACCTCCTCTTGACCTCATGACGTCTCAAAGGGGGAGTGAAGGGCAGCAGAGCTGAACCCCTGTGTTTTGGAGATGGGTGTGCAGTTATAGTTTTAGTCCAGAGCCATGATCAGGAGCAGAATGGGGGCTAAATGCCAGGCCTGCTGCCTGTGGGTCAGCAGCTCTTTACTGCTGAATGCTGATGCAGTTCTCGGGGCTGCCTCATCTTAGAGTTTATTTTAGGCAGACGATGGCCTTCTAGGTCATTCTCACCCATTTAAGTATCCTTGGCAGGAGACTTACCTGAATCTTCCAAGGCTCTTTGAAATGAGAACAAGGCATGATATTTCCCCACCCAGACTCCGTGCACCCTGGATCCTGTGTTTTTACTGGCATCTTCTTTGGAAAGTTCCTAGCTATTGGGAGGGGAGGGGAGGGGAGGGGAGGGGAGGAGAGGAGAGGAGAGGGGAGGGAGAAGTTTGGCTGTGTCGTGTTTCAAGGCCTGGAGTTTCAGTGGGTGGTTAGATTGACCACCCTGGACAAGTTCGCCACTTCTTTGGGTGGAATTGGACTCTAGGTGGAAGACTGGACATTCTCCGCTAGGACCACGTTTTCCTGAGCCGTTGTGAAATGTTAGGAGGCACAGAGACTCTGTGGTCAAATACATTTACTTATCAATAAATTTAGCAGGTTCCGGATAAACACTCTCTAAATGCAGGACTTTTCAGAGCCTTTGTTTTGCTTACAAGTATTCTTTTCTAAGATCAGATTAAAGCATACAGTGTTTCCTGAACTTACGTGGTCACTTAACTTACTTAAAGGGGCATCTCACAGGACTAATGTCTTTCAGAGCATTCCTTGAGAAACTTTCTAAAGCCACTTCCCGCTTTGGGGCTTCAGATTCCTCGGTGGCAAAATGATAGGAGTTGTTAGAGTGTTCTCGAACACCTTTACTTCTTTTTAAATCTTTTTTTTCTTTAGAGCCTATGTGCTGAGAGAATATTTTTCTCTCTTAGAAATTAATTAATCAGTAAATATTGAGAAATCTGATGGATTTTGACTTGATTCAAGTCAGATGTATGTTTATATATTAAGTTGATATAAATGTACTTACCAATATTGAATATACAAAACATATATTTAAATAATGTGTCAATGTGATATATTCTATATATTCATGTTTATATGGGCATACATATATACACATATAATCTTATGTATATGTGACATATTATATAACATATAACATGTACTATATGACATATATGATATATAATATGTTATATAATGTTATGTATTATACATTTTTATAAGCTAATTTATAATATAGTACATATAAATATGGATACATGTAAATATTTTACACACACACACACACACACACACACACACACACACACACAAATATAATCTCCCAATGGCCATCAGAGCTTCAGGTCAATTGCTGTTACCATGCTTTAGTCAAAAGCAAAGAAGTTTGGGTCAGTGTGCAGTCTCTGGTTGACTTCTAGAAGCCACCGAAACTTCATTGTTGATATCATCTCTAGAAATACAAGGATTCTGCTTGGGAACCCCTGGATAAGTGGATGGGGAGCCCACTCTGGCCTCGATAGTCTCTGATCGCCTTGCTTCTGAGTAATCAGCAAGAAGCCTGGCATCCAGCCTAAAACTCAGATGCACCCCTGTATAACTCCAGAAAATAACTGGGCCCGTAATTGCACCTGATCCGTCGTCTTGAACCAGGCTGGGATGTGGGGGAGGGCGCCCTTGCAGGCCATGAGAGGATCATGTGAGAATTCCCTTGCCCATCCCTGCTTTGTGGTCGCTGGGTACCTGGCAGTGTGTGGGTTGTTTGCTTGGGTAGCTATGGCAGCTCCTTTTAATGGCTACTGAATAATTTCAGGCCAGTCTTGGCACTGCTTGTTTTGCTCAGAAGAATGCCTCCCTTTTCGTAAGAGCTGGGTCGAACTTTGGCAGAGGCAGGTCTACAGTATTTAATGTTTTCCTTCGCATTTAATGAGCATTGAGTAAAACTGGAGTTTCATGGTATTTATGTGGCACAAAAGTTAAATGGTTAGCAGTGTTTTGGGACTTGAGTTAAACATCCTTGTGAATTTTAGAATGCCTTTGTGTTCAACTTGGGTCATTGTCCATTTCCTTTTGAAATGTTCCCTGTTTTACTTGGGGCGGGATAGGAGTGGGAGCAGAGCAAGGTGAAAGAAGGCAAGACAGGACATGGGGCTGTAAAGCAGGTCTGTTGCCTGTGGTCAAAACTTTTCTAGAGAAAGGCATCAAGTGATGGGAAGGGAGAGATCTGAATCCTCTGCTGTGACTTGTGCTCCTCTGACATCAGAATGATGTAAGACTCTGGACCTTTGACCCCTGGCTTCAGGTCCATAAATCTTTTGTGGTTCCCAGGGGAAGGTAGACCAGTTAGACTAGAATCCTAAGACTTGATTAGAGGAAGTTTTAATAAATGCTGGTGTGTGTGTGTGTGTGTGTGTGTGTGTGTGTGTGTGTGTGTGTGTGTGTTTTCACACATCAGTTAGGTCTGACTAGGGGTCAGACAGTGTGCTAGGACTAGAGATGGGAGACATATACATCTGGGGACCGCTGGTGAGCCAGAGTTGTGCAGAACAAGTAAGTAAAGTACAGTATGACGTGTGCCATGGTAAAAGCATGTGTGAGACGCAGAAATCGGGCACAGGAGGAAGGGTTCATCTGGGAAAGAGCATGGAATGGGAGGTGAGGCTTGAGCAGGGGTTTGAAGGACAGATCAGATTCACCAGGTAGAGAGGAGGTGGCTGGGGTTCCAGACAGAGGGAGCTGTACCCTTAAAGGCCTTGAGGGGAGGTACATTGTAGAAGTTTGGAGAATCTCAGCAGTTTGTTTTTGCTGAGAGCCTACGAAAGGGGGGTAAGAAATGATGGCAGCAGGGCTGGAGCCAGGTCTCAGGAGTGCTCTTGGAAGTGGAAATTTTACCCCTTATCCAGTAGGGAAAGGGAGCTCAGGAGGGCAGGGAGAGGAGGTCACCACTGAGCTTTGAGGAGAGAGGGGCATTTGGGGCTGAGGGTGGGGTTGGTAGGGTGTGTTTCAGGGAGGGTGGCTGTCTCTCGCCAATGCAGGGCATGTGCTGGGAATGATAGACGAGGTGGGGTTTGCTAGTCTTCTGTGCTGTGTTACTCACTATGCTCAGTGCTAAGATGCTTTTTGTAGAGGCTGCACCCCATTTTTTGGGTGCATCGGTGAAAGTTAAGATTCGAACGCCTGTGGGCCAGTGGCAGGGGCTGAAGTGCCCTGCTCATCTCAGCACCCCGTTTCCTCTGTAGTGCTGGAACTGGTGACACTCGAAGATGCCTGAGCATGTGCCCGCAGGGCCGGCTGACGGCTCCCCGCCCCTTGACCTGGTGCTCAGGGAACAGCACTGATCACACGATGCAGAGCGTCACCCAGCCTGTCACAGAGCTGCATCCCGACAGCTCTCTGCCCACTCCCCAGGGCCGCACGGTCATCCCAGGCAGCTGTGCCGTGGTAATTAGTCAACCCCAGCTTTGCAGGTTCCATGACTCATTGTCTTAAATTTTAATAAGTACAGAAAAACAGAGTGCTGATTTATTAAAAATTAATCCTCCTAAGAGGTAGCTCTAGCTGAAGTAAAGGGGCTTGGAAAGAAGGCAGATGGAGGAAGTATACAAGGAAGCAGCGACCTCCTCCTCCTTGGGCCACTGCTGCTCGGAACAGCAGGGCGCAATGCCGAGTCCCCCACTCAGTCACGGCTGGATTGTAAGAAGGAGGTGACAGCACTGTACAGATTTCTTCCTTTTAGTCTTCCTTCTGCCTCCCTTCCCCTCTGTACTGATTTCCTAGGGCTGCTGTAACTAAGTCCACAAACTGGATGGTTTTAATGGCAGACATTTATTGTCTCGCATTTGTAGAGACAAGAGGTTCGCTATCAAGAAGCTACTAGCAGAGTTCGTTCCTTCCGAGAACTCTGAAGGAGACTGTCCCATGCCTGTGACCTAGCGTCTGGTGGTTCGCTGGCAGTCCTCGGTGTTCCAGCGCGCGTAGGCTCATCACCCTGATTCTGTTCATGTTCACATGATGTTCTCCCTGTATGCTGGTCTCTGTCAAAATCTTCCGTCTCTCTAAGGACACCCGTAGTAATGGGTTAGGGGCCCACCCTGCCAGTAGGACTTCATCAGAACCTGATCACATCTGCAATGACCCTGTTTCCAAATAGGGTCACAATCTGAGGTTCCAGGGGCTGCAACACACCACTTTTAGGGGGACACGATGCAACCTCTCCCTTCTCTTACCCTTCTTCTTCCTGTCCTCTTATACATCCTCTTATACTCTTGACCTCTCTGTCCCCTTTGGCCTTTCTCACTCACTCTGCGCCCCCCATGTTGCCACCTCCCCTGCTTTAGCCCTTCATGATTCGCCTGAATATTTAGGCCACACACATCTGCCAGAGATGGACGATGCCTTCCAATGTGCCTATCCCCACCGGGACTCTCCCCCCTGCCGTCTGCAATGGTGGGCGTTGTGCCCACACGAGCCCAGAACATCTCATCATGCAGCCACCAGGCCCCTGCCATTCTCAGACAAAACTTTTCTTCCAGGAAGTTGAAGAAGTCCCCTGTCCTAGGTTCAGTTCCAAGCAGGTGGTGGGTGAGTGGGAGCAGGAAAAAAGGTGCCTGTGTGAGCCTGCCTTTCTTTCTATTGATCAGAGACCATTCCAGCACAAGGCAGGGACATCCCCTGAATGAGCCTTATCATTTAAAGTGTTTCCTCCTCTAAGGCAATCAATTTAAGCAAAGTGCAGAGCTAGCCACGTTGAAATTCAACCAGAGGGGCATGTTGGCCCCCAAAGCATTATGGGCCATTAAGTCTGTAATGTAGCTGAGGCCTCTGGGTAGCGAAGTGCCTTCCTTCCTTGTTAATCTCTGGAATGCCTCACTCTCTTCCTGTTACACTTGGTGCCATACCCACCAGCAGACAGACACATTCCCCTGGTGTCACTCGCTTCCTGTGCACCTGTGTGGATAGCAGAGGCCAGAGATTAGCCCGGTGACTCCACCCTGGGTCTTTTTCTACCTGCATCGTAGTGGAGGCCATCAGTTCCCTTCTACCCCATGGTTCCCAGGATTAGGAGCTGGAGTTTCGCAGCAGTGAATGCCTCCTTCTCTACTTGCATTTTTGCGGAGACAGAACCTGAGCTCTGGAGGGAGACAGACACCGGGCTCGGCCTGCTGGAACCTGGGCTGGCTCAGTTCCCCAGGATGGGCTCTGTTCTATCTGGAGTGTCAAGCCCTCACTAAGAGGGAGTGGGGTGAAGCTGGATCTCCCAGCGTTGTATATGTTGGGGTGACGGTGGTGAGCAGAGTGAGGAGGACCTTTGTCTGAATTTAGCACCAATAGTTTTGAAATGACTTGAAAAAATTTGATCATGGGGATTTCCAATATGAGTGAAACCTAGAGGATTCTCAAGGTTTTGAGAAAGCCACCAGCTCTCAAGTCCGTCACCAGTTCCTGTCTGTGAAATCTCTGTGCCCTCAGCCCACCTCTCTTCTTTCCCACTGAGGCTGTCTCTAGTCCCAGCCCTGATTGTCTGCCCGCCACCTGAGGGTTTTTGTCCTTCTGGCTGGTTTGGTCTCCTTCCCCTGCAGCTTTGCCTTTCCACAAACACTGCCTTCCTAGAAGTTCTAGTGCATTCGCTTACCTGGCCTTTTAGCCCTTTCTCAGTCTAATCCAACTACTTTTTCATCCTCTTCTCCATTGGTTTCACAGTGTAAACTCACAGCTTTAGACCCCACGTGCCCAGTGGCCCCCCACCCCCTCCACCTAGTCAGATTTGACCCATTCTTCAATTCCAGTTTCGACACACTCATCTTCTTTGTCATTTATTTGACACTTACTGGATTCTGAGAATGGAATACTACATACAGAATAGGTTATGTCCTGAATATCTTCTATTCTTGTTACCCCAAAGAGGCTTATCTCCTTATCTCTTTACCACCTTATCTCCTGGCATGTTTAGTTTGATTCAGTTTAACAAACATGTAGTGTTTGATACATATTTTCTGGACTCAATATCATTATAACTCTTTGGTTGAAGTTTGGCCAGGGTGGGGTAAATGAGGAAGGAAGGAAATAAGTGACCTTGAGGTAGCAGAGCAGAGTGTCTTAGAAGTAGAAGTGGAATTGAGGAACAGGCTCTCTTTCTGGAAATGGTCATGTCTGAAGCCTTTAGTCAGATAGGCGAAGAACACGGTTAAATCCATTTCTCTGAGGAAAGGAGGAGGACAGCTAATTCACCCATGGGGTATGAGCCAGTCTCTTTAGCTCCCAGGATGGTGCCCCTTGATACACTGGAGCCCTGACAGATGCTGGTAGGCTACCCTGTTCTTCTCTCTCTTCCTGTTTTCCTGAGATTGGTCCAGTGGGCAGCCTGCAGAGCCTCCTGCTTGAGCTTGTCAGGAAGATGCCAGACCTTGCTGAAAGGTCCTTGGTTCTGAGTTGAAAGCAGTCCCTCTGCATCATCAGATGTGACAGAGGCCCACCTGGCATGACATACTGTATATAAAAGCATGTTGCAGCCTCTCCGTTAACTGGTCTGGCTTCCTTGCTTTCTGCTAACAATATCCATCTTATACCTACAGTAGAAAATGCCCCCCAATCTTGGACCACGGGGATATTTCCCATAGACTGGAAAAATTTTTTTTTGCTAGAACCACCTACAGTAGTTTTAAACGAGTGATATTATGATTATCCTTTTCAGTACTGTCATATTTTTCCTTAACACGACTTGGTGACTTGTTCTGAAAACCTAAATTAGAGCACGGAGGAGGTATTTTGCTTAGATGAGGACCAGTCCCGAGCCGCTTTACACAGTCACCTTTCAATGGCAGCGATCTTCCTGGGCTCCTTTCCTTAATCAGGGAAAATGAGGTAGGCCCCTGTTCGGTTTCATCGGGAGCTGCTTTGTTTCTCTTCCATGAAATAAATTGCTCTCGATCCAGAGGTCTGTTGGACTTAGGGGCCCTGGAGTTCGGTGCCAGGAGGGTCCACTCTGTGCCAGGCTTTAGGCTGTACATGCATCATTCACCCTGGTCCAAAGCCTATGGTGGTGGGTGTTATCTGTCTCCTTTCACAAGGGCCAGCAGGGTAGGCGACTAGGAACATCCTTTAGGAGGTGGAGATGAGGCTACATCCAGTCTCTTGAGCCTGAGTGTCCATCCTTTCCTGAATTCCAGCCTGTATTTTCACCCTGCACTCTCTCTTCTCCTCGCCTTATCATTGTGGGGTTGAAATGGCCCAGAAACCCAAACCGCACTTAGCGCATCAATTTTTGTTAAGACCTGAGAATGTGGAAGAACGCGAGGCTTTATGGTGATGCTTTTAGAAAACGTTTGCTCAGCTCTGAGCCCCATAGGTTTTCAAAGTCTATTAGGCAGAGGACACTTTCATGGCTTTGGAATCATAAGGCCAATTTGAGAAATTGGCACCAATGGCTTACCACTGGAATAAATCTCTTGAAATTGGACCTCAGATGGAGACTTGGGTGCCTACACAGAGGCCCTCCCCAGCTTTGCACACACCTGCAAATGTGCTGCTCACCATGGCCATCAAGAGTGACAGTCTCCCTCAGTTAGGGAGAGGCCCTGTCACACTTCATTTTTCAGTTCGGACCCAGCATTTAGTGGCAGTGACTGTGGGGAGACTTCTGACTGGAATTTCTCCCCACTGGCCTTTAAAAGGCCAGGGCCTGAGAATTCCTGAAAAATTAATGGGGTCTCCCTAGGTTCTTAACACTTGCTGGTAACCTCGCTTTTGCCAGGCCCACTGTGCCTTGGCAGCATAATAGCTGCTCAGCAGCTGGTCTTTTGTATGCAAATATGACCTAAAGCAGTTCGGAGGCAGCGGTCCATTGTTGCCGGAGACTGTGGGATTTCAAAGAGACGCGAGACTTTTAAAATATTCCAGACAGATATTGAAAATGTCAGCAGCAGGTTTCCCCCATTTACTTCTTGCCCGGCTCTCTTTTTCCTCTCTTCTTCCCCTGCCACCCACCCATTATAAAATATAATCAAAAAGCTAGTAAATAATTTAAAGACTTGCCTCAAAGGATTTTCAGACTAGAAAGAGACTCCCTTCTCTGGTTAAGTTAGGAGGAACTGTTTTCTTCACCCCCCCCAAGATGCTTAAAATATTCAGGAGTGTCCCACAGGGTCTTGAACTCATAAGTGTCTGCATTTTTCTCACTATACTCTCATCTCCTCTTTTCTTTATTGAATTTTTTTCAAAGGTAGCTCTTGGCAAAACATTTAAGTCCAAATTTCAAATATAAATCATATTTGAGATACTGGTCTTAAGTCAGACCAACCTAAGGTCTTTTTTTGTTCGCCTGAGTTCTATACCCCTTGCTCTTTAGTTTAACGAGAGAGTGAAGCGAATCTTGGCTGCTGTGGTTTTTCATCCTATTAACTCTTTTCAGAGGGGTCTCTTATCTTGTGAGCAGAAGGGAGTGATGCCTTCTATCTTCTTCTGGTAACTTGATCAGCCAGGACTGGACCTTTAGTTCCTACTTAGTCACCTTGAGAAGGGAGAGAGGTGATCAGGCCTTCTGGCTAGGCAGAATCTTAGACTGGGATGAGAGTGTACAGGTTGGGAAATCCTCAGATCCATCCAGTCCTCACCCCTGAAGACAGGCAGTGCCCCTCTGAGAAGAACTCTCAAGTAGGGATGCATTTCTGGGCCTCCCAGAAGTCCTAGGGCCAGGAGGAGATTATTATACCTGAGACATCGTGGCTCTTGATAAATATGGGATGGATAGAAAAAAGGAAGGGAAGAAAGAAGCATTTATGGCTGGATGAATGGAAGCCGGGACAGGAGGGAGGATGGAAGAAAGGACAGACAGACACATGGATAGAAGGACAGATGAAGGATGAGTGGAAGGATAGAAGGATAGAAGGATGGATGGATGAACGGATGGATGGATGGATGAAGGGATAGTTTCCCCGTATTTGTTTTCTCATGTTTTACTCATTCACAGGGCATTGCTTGGGCCTGTTCCTAGAAGCTGGGGAGAGGTGACCTAGAACACTGGTGCCAGGGAATCCTTAAAACATCCTGTACTCCTTTAATAGTCATAGATGCTGCTACTGACTAACCCTCCAAGGAAGGCCATTCTCATAGTTCCTTTCCCTTTAAAAGGCTAGTGTTGCACTTACACTCCCCCAGCTCCATCCAGCAGGACCCTTTCCCTGCAGGACCTGCACACTGATACTCTGTGGCTCATGATTGGAGTATGAGTGTCTGGTAGTCCCCAGCCAAAGAGCCAGATGTGTCCATTCTGGGTTTAGCCAACAAATGTCACGTCCTTGGCACTGTGATCTGTTAACTGAAGCAGTTGCTTTAAGCACAGGGGTGTAGGGCATGGTGGATGAGAGCTCAGAATCTACAGGCAGATAGAGTGGAGTTTGAATCCCTGGTGCCACCAACTGCTACCTGTGTGACCTTAGGTGAGTTGTGTAACCTCTTGGAGCCGCAGTTTCCTCATCTGTAAAATGGGGGAAGTCATCTCCACCTAAGGATGTTTTGAGGATTAAATGAGGTGATGTGTAGAGTCCTTCAACATGTAGTACCAATACATGACATCTGCACTGGGCAATACGTGTAGCATGTGATGTTATTGCAGGGGGGAGGGGCTACCATCTCCCAAGGAAGAGATGCACAATCCTGGGCTGCTGAGAAGATGGTGCCAACAGTCAGCCCCTTGTGTCCTGTTCAGGCACAGCTTGCCGAGGTACCTTGGGGTGTTTTCAAGTGCCAGGGGATGCAATCGGTTTAGTACAGTGAGTGCTCAGAACATGATCTCTCAGGCCTCATCTGGGTGTCGTCTTTGTCTCTTTGGCTATTTCTATCAATAGCCAAGGCTCAAGAGCTCTGGAAAGATACTAGAAGGTGGCTCAGAAGAGTCCTTCCCTGACCTTGCCCTTGCTGAGGCTGTGGTCTTTGCCCTTATCCTTTTCATTTAAATTACCCTCTAATAGTTTCTCCTCCCTTGAAAGCTGAGTCCCTACACAGTCCCCCCTGCAGCCAGTTTGCACATCCCACTGGGGCTGGACCCCAGACACGGGCTGCTGGGACCAGCTTTCCCCTCCATGTCTGCCTCAGGGAGAGGCTGCTTTCAGGTTGGTACCAGCTTCGGGAGACTGTGTTGGCTTCAACCCTTTGTGCCTCAAAATCCAGAGCAACCCTGGCCTTGTTGGCTTCAAAGAGCCTTACAGAGAGAGATACAGAAGCTCTGGACTTTCTGCCTCATGTCCTAACTTCTGTTCTTTTCTATTTTAAAGCCCCTAAGAAGGGAGGTGTGAAGTCCATGATCTGTGAGCAGAAAGGATTTTTAAACTAAACAAGAAAACCAATTATTTTTCTAACTGCTTTACTCCTTCAAATCTTTCACTGTAATGGAGATTTAGAATCCATCACAGTTGGGCTATTATTTCTGTGTAAACAGTGTCATGCCCTATTGCACCAAGCAAACAGTCAATTTTTCCCATTACACTTAGACACAAATGACGAAGGTGCCCGAGCAGGTTTTGGCTGATGGGGAGCATGTGACCATGGTCAGAGGGGAGGAAGGGGTTAAGGCTTGCAGGGGATTTTGGTTCCTACCCTTGGTCCTTTTAGGGGTTATCTCTTCGGCCCTAGAGGTATATTAATCTTTGGGCTCTGGTTTGTGAACCTTTGTATCCTGAACTGGGAGGTTAGGGAACAGGGAGCAGTTCATGGGATGCTAGAGCCTAAATGAGAGGGGAGGGAGCACAAAATTTGCTTTAAACTGGTGGGACATGGTGCATTTCCAGGCACTGCAGGTGTGGCCTCTGTATTGACCTTTAGCTCAGTCAAGCCTTCTCAGGTCAGGTTGGCTTTAACAGACTCCGCCAAGTCCATCTGAGGCATTTATGGGCATCTTCTTTGTACAAGTGCTATGTTCGCAGATGACCAGTTTGTCATAAATGCCTTAAATAACACATTTGATCTGCTCTCTAACCCCATGAAGAAGGTCAAGCTGGTATTATTATGCTTGTTTCTTCAGATGAAGAAATTGAGCCAGAGAGTAGTTCAAGGCATGCAGCTGTGGACCCCTCCCCACCACCACCCAGGTCTACTGTTGAGCATTTTTGCTTATCGAGTCCAGATAGACAGACGCCTTCTTAGCCCTTGACTCAGGCTTCAAGGTCTGTTCGTACAGCCTTCTGGAATGCTATCAACTTCATTGACAGAGGCTGCCATGAGGCCTGGGAGCAGGGTGAGCAAGGGAGTAACTCATGGCAGGGCCTCGGAACAGCTTCTCGTTCCTGGGTGGACCTTGCTTTAAGCAAGGTTGAAAGTGGGAACGATGGAGTTCCACAAAAGACAAATTAGGTGAGGGTCATCATCTCATGAAAGAAGTCTTTTAACATATACCCACGAGTACCCAAAAGTAAGAGCCGGTTTCCATACAGCCTGACAAGAGTGCCTACATTCCTTTTGGGGACGGTCCTCCTTGGGTGGAGGTAGGAAGAGCACAGCTGTTTGATCCCATTAGTGAGATGGTGATAGGGGACCCCAAAAGACAAATGACCCAGTTACCATAGGCTGATGAAGGGGAGGCCTTCTGATCTCTAACTGAAGTTAATGGGAAGAGGATTACTATGTCTTAGAGGTTAGCAAGTGGATTTGGGACTAGACATGTCTGGGTTTGAATCCTAGTTCTGCTGCCTACTAGCCTTATTACCTTGAGCAAGTCCCTTTAATCTTATTTTACTCATCTGTAAAATAGAAATAATAATAGTGATGATAATAATATCTATTCTTATTGGGTTGATGTGAGGTTGAAATGAGAGAATGAATATGAGGCACTTAGTGTGGACCTTAAATGCACTACCTGGCTGTGGTTCTTGTTTTTATTTGTTCCATTAGAGGGTGCCACCTTGTACCTTATAGGATTCTGCTTTTATGAACCTTTCTGTGCTCACAGGGCACCATCCATCACTGAGTTTTCCTATCAGAGCGCTTTTTTCTAAATATCCTTTGAAGCTAACTAGCACATTGCCTTCTCTTCCCAGAGGCTCAGGGCTGCCTGTAGGGGAGGTTGCCCCGTATATTTGGTCTGTAGTGCATAATATACGTGCGTGTGTGAGTATGTGTGCGTAGGTCTCCCCACACAGATGTATATATAACTCATTCCCCAAAGAGAGATTTATTTCTGGGAACAAATGCTTCTGGTTAGCTTCTGTGTGGATTGGATCCAGCCCCAAGCTGTAGCCATGAGTAGAATTCATTGACGGCAAAAGGAAATGAAAACAAACGTTCCCTGACATGGGGCATTTCCGTTGGGGGGCCTCTGGGAATTCTCCTCCTCTATTAAAATATCCACCAAGTTGGACGGAGGAACTTGGCAGCTATGGCCCAAGCTCTTTAATTGTTTCTGTGGGGAGGGTATGGGCAGAAGTTGTCCACTGGCCTCTCTTCTGGAACCTTTCTCTGGTCATGGATGCATGGGAGGAGGGAGCTGTTTGAGAATGCGGACGGCTGGGTGTTCCTGGAGAATTCAGCTGCTACCCTCCAGTCTGGGCAGACGCCCCAGGGAGTTGAGGGGTGAGTGCCTTCACCCCAGCTCGGGAAGCAGCTCTTTGTAGAAGTTTGGGGGGAGGGTTGACGCTAGGAGCTCACATTTCTGAGATGGTCTGAAGCCTTCTGTTTAGCCCCAGCAGACAGAATGTGAATGTGGTTTTGATCACAACCAGCTGATGGGAGCTGACCCAGACTTATTGTTTTTTGGTTTTGTTTTCCCCTTCTCCCCCCTCTTCCTTATGGGGAAGATGTTTCTCTCGTGAATGAATTTGCTTCAGGGGACAGAGTTCAGGACAGAGGCAGATGAGATACAGGGCTCTCACGCGAAGTTGGGGGGATTTACTGATCTGCAGTGTTTAGGGCAAGCTGTTTCCTCCCTCCTGCCCTTAACAGGGGCCAACGGTAGCATTTTCCGAGGCCTCCAGACATGTCCTAGTAATAACAGCAGTCGGCTTACTGGTCCTGGAACACTCATTTATTCAGCATCTCACTTAATCCTCCTGCCTGGTAGTTGTACCTCTTCCCATTATGCACACCTGAAAGCTAAGTCTTAGTGAGGTCAAATATCCTGCCCCAAGTGACAAAGATTATAAGTGGTAGAGTTGTGCAACTGAGGTGGGCAGACTCAGGGTTTTTTCATCTCAGAATCTCACATTTTGAGCCAGACAACTCATTGTTGTAGGGGCCATTTAGTGGCATCCCTGGCCTCTACCCGCTAGACACCAGTAGCACACCCACCCCTATCATGACAATCAAAAGTGCCTCCAGACATTACAGAGTCCCCTCGGGACCAAAATTGCCCCTGGCTGAGACCCACCACTTGGAAACTATGCTCTCTCTTCCACCCAGTGCCTTCTTCATGCCATATTGCCCTGTGTGGGAATACGACGCTGTGTACTCTTGAATCTAAGGTGACCAATGGACGTCTGAGGTGCCTCATCCAAATTTTCCTTCACATGTTTAAAAAATACACAGTTTCTGCTTATTGAGCATCTGCTGTGTGCAAGGCACTGTAAGGTACGCTAAAAGTGAAGCCACAGGCATGAGCTTCTAACTATGCTCAGGAGCTGAAAGGTTTCCAAAAAAAAAAAAAAACCCAGGAGAGGCTGGCTCCCTGTCCAGTTGAGTGGGACACTCACAGTTTGATGGGTAACAGAGGCTCACTTCCCATTCTTGAATGGGCATATGGTGAGGACTGTGGGTGAGTGTTGGGGATACCTCAAAGACACATGTACTCATACAGGAGTGGAAAGAATAAAACTCATGTGACGTCTGTGGGGCTTTTGGTTATTCCCCATCAGGACCTGATAGGTACCTAAAATAAAATTCCCTCTTTGCTTTCTCTGAGGACCTTTCTCAGAGAAAGGAAAACCCTGAGACTGTCTTTTTTAATCTCTCACTGTTTTTGGAAACTTGCCTTTAAAACAAACACACGAGGAGAAGCTCCTGAGCCTTTGCCCTTGTAGTTTCAATTAATTGGTGCCAAAAATATCTGCTAGTGCCACCCCTAACCCCATACTTCAGGGTATATCAGATCCCTGGAGAGAACAGAATTCCTCGGGAGTCATTTCTGCATACCCCCAGAGAGGAGCCTGAGAGAGGGTGTGTGCCCGCACAAGGTTGTGTACACACACCCACAAAAAAAAAGAACACCAGGTTTTCATTTTTCTTTTTTAAAAACTCCAAGAATGGATTTCAAACCTCTCCTGTCTGCCAATCTCCACTCCTCCCCCAAATATCCTTGGTTAAGTCTTAAGACTCAACAACAACAAAGAACAAAGCCACAGCCCATTTCCCCCTCCTGACAGTGTCAGCTGTGAACTGAAGATCTGAATAGCCTTTAAAATTGTTTTATTGTTGTCAGCGCTGCAGAATGGTGTGTAATCTTTGTGTTCTGGAGAATCTTTAATTGGCACAAAAGGGCAGTTTAGCCGGCATCTTGTAGGAGGTTTGTCATGCAAACGGTTAGTGCCTGCCACTCACAACATACAAGGTTCTCCAAGCTGATTTGCATCAGCAGCTCCCTCTGGTTAATAGCCTGCTATGTTTCCTGGGGACCCTGAGCAGAAGCCACGGGAAAACGAAGCTCCCCTCCTCAGCACCCACGCTACATTCCAAGCATTCAGAACCTTCTGGCACCTTCCTCTGAGCTCAGCAGAGGTGGAGGAGGGTGCGGGATGTGTCCCTCTTGTAGGTGGAAGCCTTCAGCTATTCCAGTGTTTTGTAGTAGTTAAGAGTGAGGGACCTAGAGTCGCCTACCTAAGTTCAAATCCCAAACAAGAAGCTGTCCTTCTTGCTACCTGTATTAATTAGAGTAACGCTAGCTGCTGAAATGATTAAAACCTTCACATTTCAGTGCTTAACACCATGGAAGTTTATTTCGTGCTCACTTGGCAGTTCAGAGGTTCCCAGTTGGCTTTGCTTCTACGCGGTGATCAAGGATCCAGGTTCCTTCCATCATGGCTTTGCCACTGTCCTTTAGGGCTTCAGAGTTTGCAGCCAGGAACTAAGTACTCAGGCTATGTTATGGCATTTAGTACTCACAACAGCTCTTAGAAGATGATAGTGGTCTCATTTTGCAGGTGAGAAAACAGGTTCAGAGAGGTTAAGTCATTTTTCTGGGATCACATGACAACACCACAGGAAGGAAAACCTGGTTCGTCCCACCCTCAGTCCCAAAGGCATTTTCCTAGGCCTATGTATTCTCACTCTCTTCCCCATTTGAAGGTTGAAAAACAAGTTCTTCTTTTTCCATGGCCTCATCCCCATGTGGCCAGCTGTCTGGTGGCTTTCTTGACTGGTTTAGCAGGTCTTTGGTAAGAGAGCTTTGCTCAGAGGGGAAGGGCTGAGGAATCCCACCAAACTGAGGCTGGCTGGTGTAGAGGTCAGCCTCTTATGGCCTCAGATGTGTGTGTGGGGGGGGAGGTGAGGAAGAGGGAGCTGTTTATCTGAACTCTGGAGAGGTAAACACAGCATGTGGGCTCCATAGAAGGAGCTTCTGTTGACAAGCCAGGCTTTCTCCTGACACAACTGCCCATTAATGAATTCAGAGTTTGGCAGTTCCCCGGAAAGCAGACTGCCAGTGAGCCAAGATGCTCCAAACACTTGACACTGCTGATCAGAAATGGGTTTCCTTTTGAGCCCTGTGCTGCTGCGGAGATGGCCTTGACCGAACAGAGAAGTGGTTAACCGCAGCCCATCCCTAGGCATCTCCTAATGATCCCCTCCTCCCCAGCCCTGCAAGGCTGCACACATTCCTGCACAGCCTCCTGAATGACTTCTGAATTGGCTTTTGCTTGTGCGCCGATATAAACCCACGCAATGGGAGCAGACTTAGCCCGGGAGCTCCCCAAGGAAGAGGCTCCATTTTGTGTGCTGGGGGTTGGGGGGGCTGAAGGTGGGGCTGGTAAAAGAACCGCCTCTAAAGGCTCCAGGGCTCTTGGAGAAAGCTTTCTCTCCGTAGCTGTTGGGAACTTTGCCTCGCTGTCCCTGCTGGGTGATTCCTGGTCAGGAGCTTGTGGCGATCCTAAGTGGGAGGCTTTTGAAAGGCTTGAAAGCAAGAGACTGCCACTGCCCTGTTTAGTCCATCTGAGGAACCGCACTCCGAGAGCAGCCTGGACTGTAGAGGGAGCCACAGCTCCCTTTCCCTCCCTGCGAGGGAGCTAGATGCAGCTCAGAGGCGAGGTTCAGTGCATAAGAGAGCAGGGGGCGCCAGACCCTCTGCCCATCCCGGTCCCGAGGACCTGCCTGCCCAGGGGGTCCTTCACTGGTATTTCCTTGCTGGCTCTGCAGCCTCTTAATGGGGTGCACCATGGCAGGGCACATCCATGATGGGCCCACTGGCTATAGGCCAGAAGCCAGCAACGTCCATCCAAATGTTCCCTCTTGAGTTCTGAGGAGTTTGGCCTCTACTGGAGAGAAGGAGCCATTTATCAGAATCACCAAGTCAGAACTGATGGTGCCGAGTGGGTCCTAGATTCTAGAGTCCTCAGTGCCTTGTTGGCTCCCACTTACGTCCTTCAAGATATTTTCCCAGTACAAGAGCACAGGTTCACTCTCTAATGGAGAGGCCTTTGTTTGTTACTTAATTCTTGTGTTTTGCTTCAAATTACAGGACTTGAAGCTTTTAGGATACACTGCCAAATATTTTAGTTTCTTTTCTCAAGAAAGAAAAGGCCACAGGCCTCTGAAGCATGTATTATAATACTGTCTGCCCCCCAGAACCTAGTGAGATAGTTAGATTTCTACTGACGTCTTTCTGTTGCATTCAGGGCCAGCACTTATGTCACTGGGTTTTTTAATTCTCATGTCGTTGAGCCAGAGATGTGAGGAAGGCCACTGTGAGGCCCTGACTGCCCTGGGGAAGCACAGAACGGTTCTCAGAATCAGAAAGAATTCAAAGATCCTGTATAGCAGGCTCTGGTGCGAGCCCGTCCGGTTTTTGACCTGGGGTGAGAGGTCAAGTTACTTGTTGCTTTGGTTCCTCTTCCCACCACTGAAATACAGATTTCTTCTCTTTAGAAAACAAGCAAGGACTCAACTGTTTAATCCTTGGGGAGAGGGACTGCTTGATCTCTTTGCTGCTGCATTTGTTCATTCTCTCATTCCGTAGTCATTGAGTACCTGCTGTATGTCAGTGTCCTAGGCCCTGGAGATGCATCGCTGGACAAAATAGACAAAACCGCAGCCCTCTTGTACCTTCCATTCTGGTGAAGGGCTGCCACTCAGACACATAGAAGACCATAGAAAATAAGGATGAGGGATATGGGGACTTGCACCACAGGGAAGGGGGAGAGGTGCCCCATATAAGCCCATGGAGCCCTGTGAAGTTAAGTGTGAGTCCTGGGCTGCTGTGGGGATGGGTGCTGATGCCAGCAGGATAAAGGGCACTCTTGAGATTAGCCCTGAAGTCTCAAGCCATTGAGTGGGGGCGGGGCAGAGGGAGGGGCAAGCCCTCTTCACTCCTGCATTGCAGGTATGGAGATGGGGAAAGGGAGTTCCACCAGAGCACAGGCTCCTCCCAGGCCCCTGAACCCCGGCCTTTGGTCTCAGCCCTTCTTCTCCGGACTTGGCAATCCCAATTTTATTGTTGTTTCCAGATGGGTATTATTTCTCATCCCTGCATTGGCTAAAACCTCCCAAATGCTGCATTTTTACATTTTACATTACATTAATCCCAAACAGTATTATATTTAATAATGGGTTAATTCAACATTTCCTCCAAAAAAGAAAAGGAAGGACAAGTGCAGAGTATGAGGATTAGCAGCTTCGGTTACCACACGAAGGTGAAGCAGTGGTGAAAGGCTCAGGTGTGTCTGTGCTGATTGGACCCCGTGACCTTGGGAGTTTTGTTTCTTCTCCATGGTGGGGCATCACCAGGACAGCAAGATCTTCTGTGGATACATCTGAACTGTCATTCCTGAGCCTTGCTACATGCTGGGCAGGCACCTTTCGCATACATGACTATTTGATCCTCGTTGATCAGTCTGAGGAGTGAGAATCTGTTTTTACACATGGGGCAGCTGAGTTTTATAGAGGTCAAGTAATGTTACCAAGGACCTGCCAGCATTCAAACCCAGGTCAGACAACTGAAATGCCAGTAATCTTTCTACTTCATATTACCAGTTCAGCTAAGGTCCAATCGCCAGGAGAAAGGGCTGTTTTAAGTATCAGCTGATTAAGTTAAGATATAAGTAGTCAATATTAGCATCTGTCAGTGTAGCCAGGAAAAGCAAAAACAAAAACAAAAACAAAAACAAAACCAAGAAAGAGTGTAACTTCCTTAGTATTTCTGAAGCCAGTGAATAGGACTCATAGTGACATTAGCTAAGGTTCAGGTTCCAGCCAGCAGCATGAGAGTTTTGAAGCTAGAAAAGAGACTTCTTGTCACCTTCATCAGAGTATCTGCCTTACCCTAAGTCCTTGAGTAATATATTCAGAATTTTGAGATTGAATCATGTGAGCAGGACTTAACAGGCCTACCTCTGCCTGTGCTTGGCTGGGTTTCAGACCTCAGCTGTAGAGACGATGTACTATAAATAGACGAGGGGAAGAGATTTAGCACAAAAATCCTGTGTTCTCAGAACTGCCACACTCTGCCTTTTGGGCCAAGCTGTCCTAGTCTTGGGGCTATGAAGCTTGCAAAAGTAACTTGCCTGAGTTGATTTTCATGCCAGCCTACACTCCAGTCACAGAACCATGGTTCCTTAGTAATAGGTGAGCGTTGACAAAGAGCTGACTTCAGCCTCTGCCCTCAACATCCTGAAGACAGTTACAGCATTTCTTCCTAAGTGGCATGCTAAGAGAAAGGGGTGGGTTTGTACTGCCAGTGACCATTAGGATTTGAAGGCTGGAGATGACATTAATAGGAAACCTGATCTCAGTGGCTCATTCTAAAGGGTGATAATGTGCACAGGCAGTGAAGAATAGGAGGGAGACCCATTTCCTCTGGGTTCATGATAATTATGTCCTTCTGCACTCATCTCCCCAAGGCTGGTAGCCATGCTGAATGAAGAAGCTGGCTTCTCAGTGACGAGGTGTTAAAGTCTGCATTCCCTGTAGTTAGCGGTTGCTGCTTCTCAGGTTGATATCCTTGAGGAGGCTTGGAGAGAAGCAAGTGGCAGGTAATGTGTTTCAAAAGCATATATCCATTCTGCTGAAAAGCACAGAACCAAAATAATCTGTAACCTATTCCACCCAAATAAATAAGTCAGCAAACAAGTCTGCTTTCATTGTATTGTCTTCTTCGTAAATATCCTTTAAATTGAGGCTGAGTGACAAGATGTGCTTCTGCCACTAAAATGGTATCACTGATGATATTGAAAGAGCTTTTAAAATACCGCAATTGTCATTGAAACTATACTTTGCTTTTATTTTTTCCCCCTCTCCTTGGCTAGTAACTAGGTCTCTTTGGGGAATTTTTAAAGTGACAATTGATAGATCGTAGCCAGTGATATTTCTTCCACATAATACTTCTGAATGCCACTCAACTCTGCCTTGATTGGCTCTAAATATTACCAAGAAGAAAAAACCATTTCATTTGAACATGTAAAGCGTATTGGAGGTTATCTGCTCCCTAACTCTTACCCCTTTGCAGAAGGGGTGAGGAAAAGGCAGCAGTGGTTGAAGACTTGGTCTCAAAGGAGCATAACTGCTGTCAGAACCAATCCATACCTTTCGGCTTGAGTACAGGGGCATATATGCTTATTAGATTCTCAAATGTTGTTTAGCCTGATTGCAGCTTTTATACAAAGGAGTTAAGACTTGGATAAGAAAGATAATAGAACTATAAATGGCAAGACAGGTTCTTACGAAATCAGTAGATTATTCATTTAACAGTTCTCTCCTTGTTGATTTCATGTTGCTATGGCACCTCAAGATGGAGGCAAATCAGTTCGTCCGGCCCAATCAGGGGCCTTATACAGATGCACAAATCCTGGTGGAAGGCAGATAATGCATTACGTACAACCTACAACCTTCGGCCACATGATAAATTGCCTCTTTATCTGGCAAATTCCAAGGAGATCTACTGGAGAGAACTAAAAGAGATATCTCACAGAGGCTAACATTTCTTGGAAGAGGCCCAACTGTCTCAGGGTTTGAGTCAGAATCTGTTTAAGAACACATTAAGAATGCATTGTCTTGGAGTGACTTGCCCGTCTCCTGAGACGCTGAAACACCGTGAGCTCACAGTTGCTTTGGCGTCCATGCTACAGTAAATGCCTGACTTCATTTATTATTTTGATGGGCAGAGAAAACTGCCTGCCGACAGTCATGCTCCCTCCTAAGCTCTTCCCAGCCTTACTTCTGTAGTCCTCCTCCCCATTTACAATTTGGTTTCCTGCTGCTTGTTAAATTACTGTACTTATGAAATAGAATGCTGTGGTCAAGCCTGTCACTCATATTTGATAGAGTTGAAGGGAGTTTAGGTACAGGGGGTGTTGGAATACTTGGTACTGGTGTTTGCTAGACAGTGGTTGCCATTTGACCTTGGATGTGTCTCTTCATCTCTGGGGTCTCAGCAGCCTCGTCTAAAGTGTGAGGGGTTTGGGCTGGATGATTTGGGTGGTTCCTTCCGTCTCTAACACCATGAGACTCTGTGCCTACAACTTGTATTGGTTCCCTGTTTGTGAACAGCAGTGCTGTTATGGGGACATCTGAAGGCCATGTGAATGTGCCTGCAGTTTGAAAGTTAGGGCCAGACCCCCCAGATGCATTGGACTATGTGGAAATTTTGTGTGAGAGACTATTAAAAATTTTGCAGTTTCATTCTGACAGCTTGATAGATGGAGTGGTTTTGCATGGCATCCGTGTAGGAACTGACTAAGAAGGAAGTATTTTCTGAGAGTCTTTCTATGTGTATATGTTAAGGTGTTTTATTTTTTTTCCCTCCTCAATCAAATTTTAAAATTTTGCTCTGGAAGAGTAATAATAGTAACCTAATCCAATATCCTTTTTTTATTCGATTCTTTTGACCATAACATCTCTTAATTTTGTTTTTGGCTTCTGTGACTTAATATACTAATGGTAATAAGTATTAGTATTATTACTATGAGGTAGGTACTGTTATTCCTATTGCATGAGTTATAGTCTAGTCGAGGGACAGAAATCACACCAGTTATTTGTGCAGAGGGAGTTAAAGTAAAGAATTATTAATGAGATATAAAGGTAACTAGGTAACTGAAATGTGAAAAGAAAATCCTGAGGTGTTGGTTCTCAAATATTGGGGTACATCAGATACTTGCAGGGCTTATGAAAACACAGGTTACTGGGCCTCACTCCAGGGTGTCTGATTCAGTAGGTCTGGAGTAGGGCCTCAAAATTTGTGTTTCTAATAAGTTTTCAGGTCATGGTGATGTTGGTTGGGGGGCTGCACTCTTGAGGACCACCACTGTAAGGTACCACAGAGGTAGCAACTGCAGGAAGCAGCGTACACCTAGAACTGATGAGGCTGGAATTATTACAACTTGGATGTTTGGAGAAGAAAGGCCCCAGGCCTCTGAGGACAGGATCTCGGTCCTTGGTCTATAAGGGAAAGGGGGCAACGTCTCACTGGTTCTGCAGGCATCAAGAGAAAGTGCAAACTAGATTCAGACACTTATGCTGCCAGGATGAAGAAGTGATTCTGGGGTGATGCTCACAGGAACTGCAGGCTGCCAGGAAGCCCCCGGGAGGAAGACCAGAAGGGGCAAGTCCCTTCTTCCTCCTCCAGCCTTAGAATCTCTAGCACCCCCTATTGGCAGAGCCTAACAGGGACCTGGTGGCAAAGCAGAAATGTATGTGATTTGCAGAGTCCTGGCTCTAGCCACAAAACCGACTATAATAAACGGGTGGGTTTGGAGCTGAGAGCCAGTTTTACAGATGGGAAAGCTGAGGCATGGAGTCATGAACCAACTCCTCCGAGGTCTATCAATTAGTAGGTGGCAGAGCCAGGATTTGAGTCTGGCCCCAGAGCCCATGCTTGTCCTGTATACCAGTCTGTCTGTCAGGATGCTGGTCTCTCTGGTTCTCCTCCTTCCTCTCTCTGACTGTCTTTGGCCTCTAGTGGTGGTGGCTTTTCTTTCCCTGCCCCTTAGGGCTCCATCCCCTGCACCTTCTTCCTGAACTTCCAACTCTGGCGTCTCCATTATGTGAAGGGGTCCACAGCTCAGTACCTGCACCCTAGGCTATGTTTTACATGCCAAGCGTGAAAGTCCAGTAATGTCCTGTAGAAACCTCAAATAGTTCTCCTTTTTCCCTTGCCCACCTCCCCAAATTATTATTATTATTAAATGCGGTCACCTTCCTCTCCACCATCCAAAGTCAGTTTTCTCTCTGACTTTGGTGCCGCCAGCTTCAAAAGCTCCCTTGCCGGATTATTTTAGATTCTAAGTACGTTATTTTATTGGAATAGCTCAGACCTCTTAAAGCCTTCTTTCTGTACTTCTCTGGCACCCGGTTTATTCAGTGAACTGCGACTGGAGAAATGTGCCTTAAAAACAACTTTGTTTATGTAATTTTTCTGCTTGAAAACGCTTACTGGTTTCCCATGGCCTCCTGAACATGGCCGATGCCTCTCAGAGAGTGGAGTGTCTTTATTGCTTGGTGTAGGATCTCCTGTCTCCCCTCCCTATTATAGGTCCAACTTCTAAAGCCTCCGTGGGCTACTGATGGCTCCTCTGACTTGTTCTGGTAATTCCCGGGTCACCTGTGGTTGGTCTTGCCACTCTCATGTCAGAAATGCCACCATTTCTGTCCCAGTTCTAAAACCACCTGCTCCATGAAGCCCTTCTCCTCCAGCTGTGGGGGCGGGGTGTCATAAGGACATGGCGACAAAGCCCACTCCATGCTTGCAGGCTCCATTGCTTGTACCATATGAACACATCAGACTCAGCTTCCTTCACTCAGAGCCCTGGAAGGCCTGACCAGGCTCATTCCCTCTGTCACCTCCCAAGGCTGCTGTGTTAAAACAATAGCTTCAGCCTCTGAAATGCATTTTCTTCACTCATGCAGATCACTCTCTGGCGTATCCATCTGCCTGTGTGGCTAAGGACACTGTTCTCACTGCCCATTTGGTAAAGGAAGACATCACAGCAACATTTTTCCTCCTAGCAAATTCAGTTAGTACCCTTCCTCTAATCAACAGGTTCACAAGCATTTGTTTGAGAACCAGAAATGAATTTCTAAGGGGCTCTCCTAGCCTCGTGGAATTAGAGCAGGGCTATTGCTTTTTTTTTTTTCACTTCAGTTAACCCAAATGAGCTGTCTCCTTTCTATTGGGAAGGGCAAAACAAAACAAAAACCTAAGCCAGCAAACATAGTCTTTCTAACTGCCAGAGTCGGGCTCTGAAAATAGTTGGGTTATTGGAGTCATGAAAGAAATGATGTTTATATAACCTCTCTCTTGCAGAGAACCTGAAAGTGATTTTCTTACATTATATGCAAATACAATATGGGATTTACATCACCCACCTTTGTCAAACTCATAGTCCACATAAGTGTGTTGGGAAAGCTTATTCACTGGTGAGCAGGCTTCTCGCTTTTCCTCCCCATGAGCTGTCTTTTAGGCAATACATTCCAAACTCTGTGGTTCAGAGTTGGGAGGATGTAAGCGGTGGCCCATCCTGAGTGTGGAAAGGAGAATTAGTTTAAAAGACCTCCCTTATCCCTGCTACCTAGATTTTTTTATTGTCTGCTGATATTTCCGTGTATTGCCAGACTTACTGAATACTTAGTGTATCCCAAGTTCATGAGAGCTGCAGAGATAAATAAACCAAGCCACATCCTTGCCTGCAGGGAACTTAGAGTCTAGTAGGAGAGACAGTGACAGACACCAAACTACAAGGAGAGTACCTGGTGGGAGCAAAGTAAGAGAGAGAGAAACCCATCTGGGGAGGGGAGGAGCTGACACTTGAGCTTAAGTGAAGGATGGGTTCATTTTATCAGGCGAGAGAGGCCATGTGGGAAGTGCAGGGGGACTCGAGAGGGCTGGCTCTCAGGGTATGTGAGGAGATGCAGTGAGAGGGAGGAGCAGGGGCTCTGTGCTGCCAGCTCATGAACTGCAAAGCCAGATAGCGATGGGCTTTGGTGCCAGTGTGGGGAGTTTCGAATGCATGGCGGGAGCCATCAGGGTGTTCTAAGCAGGGGAGGGACAGAGTTGGATCCTGTTCTTGTGTGTTCCATCTCGGTATCAGACACCTGGGGGTTGTCTCTACACCTCCCTTTTCCCTGTCTCCCACATCTACTTCATCAGTCTTTCCATTTCTAAAAAAACTGCTTGAACTGTTGCCTCTCTCTTCAACTTCTCTGCATTGGTTCCTGTTCCCTCATCACTCATCTGTGTGATTCCTCAAATACTAAAACTGTTGTCCTGACCTTCAGCTTGGTCCTCTGGTCCGTCCTTCCCATGTTGCTGGAGGAGGGTTCTAAAAGGCTGGTCTGGTCGTGTCATTCTCCTGCTCAACACTGTTCAGTGGCTCCTGACATCCCCCAAGCAAGGCCCAAGCTCCTTGGTATGGCAGAGGAGACCCCTTCAAGGCCCTTCCAGGCGTGCCGTCCCTGCCTCTGCCTTCTCATACGCTTGGCTTTAGCCATACCAATCTGGGTGTCCTGTGTACTTTCTCTCCTCTATTTAACTGGAATGTATCCTCTGCTTGGAGCTTTCTTCCTTCTGCACTACACCCCCTTTATCCGTCCTTTGGCCAACAGACATCTGCAGGCTGATGCAGCCTCTTCATCCCCTCTCCGGCCTGGTGCATTTGTTCATGTGTCTCCCTCCTTCCGTTCCTGTAGCACTTTGTGCCTTTTCTGTGCACACAGCTCAGTGTTTTATTGTTATTTTGTTGTCTGTCTATAGAGTCACTATACCAGGCCTGTGGTTGACCCCCATGCAGTGTGTGCAGGAGGAATTAGGAAGGAGAGAGCTGGAGAGAGGAGGACCTGTTTGAAGCCCAGGGCAGCAGCCCACGACATCTTCATTTGTCCAATGATCTTGCTGGTCCCAGTTTGCCTCATTTCTCCTGAGGGTGGTACTGAGATTTCTGGAGAAACTAACCAGGGGAAAAACTCATTTGTATATAATAATGCCACCTCCCTCCTCCTTCTCCCAGGAGGGAACGATATTTCCATACATCCTAAACATCCGCCTCCTTTCAGCATTTACAGAAGCTCAGTCAAAAAATGAAAGATAATCAGCAATGGGTTGAAATTTCCTCTCCCTGGGCAGATCCTCTTGTCCTACTGTCGTATTTAACTCTCTTCACCTACTCCTTGGGGCCATTGGAAGTTATGTGTGTGGAGTAGGGGCTCGCTTGTTCTGCTTTAATTTTCTTGGGTGCAGTGGTATGTACCATGCACCTTTCAGAGCCAGAAATGCAGCTTAGAAATGTGCTTGGATCCAGCAAAATAACAGCACATCAGAGCTGGCGATGTGCAAACATGGCAAGAGAGAAAATTAGATGTGCTGGCAGAGAACTCCAAAGTTGCCCTTCCCACGTGTGCCACTCTCTCTGAGATGAGACATGCTGCCAGGAGTCAGGCAGTGGCCTGAGGTCTTTACTCTCAATTCTTGCCCAGAGACACAGCCCCTTCCTGCTCATTTGTGCGTCATCAGAGTTATTAAGGGTCATTAAGAGCCTTGGGTTCGCATCCCAGCTCTGCTGCCAACTGGCTGAGTGGCCCTGGGCAAACACACGACTGCTAGGGCCCAGGTAGCCTCATCTGTCAAAGGAGGGAGTTGGATGAGCTCTCTCAGGGCCTTTCCAGCTTTCCAATTCCACAAGTCCGTGAAAAGGTTAGGGTGTGGGATTAGCAGTGGGGCCTGATGGAACTTCTTATGGGACTATGTGCCACTGGGAGAGGCAAGCAGCAGCAAGATGCAGGAGGGGAGGTGACTGCGGGGGTCCCGGAATAGATGCTCTCAGGTGCTTGTGGACAGAGAGGAAGGCAGGGAGGTGGGAAAGAGAAGAGCAGGTTTACCCAGCAGGGAAGAAGCAGCCGCCAAACTTGAGCCAAATGGCTCTGGGGTTGTGCACACAGGCTTTGGAATTCCAAATTGGCCAAGGAAGCTCCTGTACAGCAGTTTCCCAGTGGACAGACACCCTGTATGTGCCTGTATATGTGGACAGCTGGTACCACCCAGCAGCTCCCCAGAACCACGATTGTTGAAGTGTCTGGCCAGACTCAATCAGCAGTGCCCCCTCTTCTTCCATCCTCAGAGCCTTCTTTCCTTGTAACTCTTCCCTAGCACATGCAGCTCCCTCTCAATCATTTATCAGCAGCAGCATCGATAAAGAGCCCACTCTGCGCCAGGAGCAGTGCTGGACACTGGTTACTACAGCCATCATGTGGTCCTTATCCTGGTTACCACACTACCTGCTGTTCTAACAGTGTTTACCTTTGGTTGAGTTCCCAGGGAAGGGGAGGCCATTAACCTAGCTGGAGTGGGCACCCAGAGGCTGTTGACCTCTACTCCCTTACAGCTTCATTCTGCAAATGGTATAATTCTGCTAAGAAACGGGACTTAGGGAAGAAAGACAAAGGCAACAAATGGATTTGTTTATATTACTTGAAGGACTAGGAGTTGGAGTGAGCAGGAGGGTGGAGACAGGTGACAGTGGAGACAGGTGAGAGAGCCTTAGGAACGAATCGTGTTTGCTTTAAATTCAGCCGAGTTTATCTAATGGGAGACTCAAAGACATAAGAACTTCTTTTGAAAACCCTCTTAGCTGCCAGTTCTGACAAACAAGAATGTACCTAATGGTAGCAAGCCATGACAGAAAAATTGTGGACCTTGGAGCTCTCCTAGGGCAAACTCTTTCATCTCCCCAAGTCTCAATTTCCTTGTTTGCAAAATGAGGATGATCAAGCATATGGAATGGCTGTGGTAGAGATGCGAATGAAATAATGGGCATACATGTGTGATACTCAGTGAACTCCAGTTTTTTCTTTGGCTTTCTTAAGATGGTTAGCAACAGGTTTTCCTCTTAGGCACCCTAGGGACACCCCTTTGTTCTCTTAAGCCTGGTAGGTTTACATCTGTTGTTGAAACCTGATGAAGTTTGCCAGGGGTCTTGGGGTGGCTACCATGCCAAAATCCTTGTCCTTGGCATGTACCATGTTTTTAGTTTCTCAGATCTCCTCTGGCAAGAGTTCTATAGATACCTTCTAATTGGAGCCTGGCGA
Organism: Eidolon dupreanum; assembly: GCA_028627145.1. Taxonomy (NCBI): domain Eukaryota; kingdom Metazoa; phylum Chordata; class Mammalia; order Chiroptera; family Pteropodidae; genus Eidolon; species Eidolon dupreanum. Next base: position 84,758,654 of record CM053506.1, on the reverse strand, counting down.
ATTGGGAGCCATTTAAATTTTTTCTCACCCTGAAAGTAGCCATGTGCCTTTGAGGGTCACCCTCAGTCACCCAGGAAGGGCTTTGGGACAGGCTAGGGAGCGCTAAGGGGGCGGGGCTTGGGTTGTATTCACACATGTGTCCTCATTCCCAAGCAAATGGGTTATCTTTGCCAAAGCAGATACATTTGAAGTAAAATGACACGGCTCTTGTTTCAAGATAGCATAGGCCCAGAAGTGACCATGATCTCGGTGAGATGCCCTGATGCTTTGTTTCTGTAGAGCAGTACTGGGGCACCTCATAAGAGAGCTTGAAGTAAACATTTTGGTCTGCCCCATTTTCCAACTCCAGTCTCCCAGATTGTTCTGAGTGGCTGAAATGCCTTAGCTCTACCCCCCACCCCACCCCCTACACCCCCGTGTCCCTTTCTCCCCTCTTTTTTTTCTCCTTAGCCAGCAGCAGCAGCTTAGTACTTGGCACTAGTAACTTAGAATGGCTCAGACTCCTTGGAGCCAAGGTGCATGCCAGCAGTGTCGGCCAAGCACCTGGCTAGGGTTCTGGGGTGGGAGGGAGGGTAGGTGTTTGGGAGGTGCCACACTGCCCCTCATGGGCCTTCAAGCTCACAGCCAATGGCAGCCCTGGCTGGCTCTAGGACAGAGGACTTGGGACCTCAGGAGTATTCCTGCCAGGCACCCACATTGGTCATTTTATCCCAATTCTGCCGTGGAGGGGATTAATCTGCTTCTTCCTAGTTCCTTTCTACAGCACAAGACCTGGCTAGAGGCCTCTCTCAGAGCACGCCCAGGCACAAAGCTTAGCAGGGGAGTTGGAAAAGATGGGTCATGGAGTGAATGGGTGAAGGAACCCTGAGATCCTAGGGTGTTGTTAGCTCTTAGAATACCACATCCTACGTCACTGCAATTCAGCAGAACATTGACCTGGCATCCAAAGTAACTTTCAGACTAGCTGAGATGCCAGAAAGCAGGCCAGGAGAGGGCTTGGAGCAGAGACAGCCAGCCTGGGGCTTAAACGTTTATGGCTGATCACAGACCCTGAGTAAATTGAATGTAGGCAAGGCTTATCTCCTGACTCAAAACTCCAGCAGCCAGAGGGTCTTGGCCATTTCGAGGCTTGTTGGAAGAGCCTGGGGGTCAGATTGGGGTATACTTGGGAATGAATTCATCAGAGAAGGTATGTGTTTGGGAGGGGGCGGGGGGGGGGCGGGGGGCGTGGCTGGGGACAGGGATTGAGATCATAATTCTTGCTCTGGCAAAAGGAGAAGGGAGACCATTGCCTGCCAGTCCTCACTTCCCATTCAGGAATCACTGAGCATTCCAGTGGGAGGAAGGCCAAACACCGTCGTGATGGTGATGATGATGATGATGGTTTTTTACAAAGGACTGATCTAATGATAGGAATATGAAGCCACAGTTTGCCTTCTTCCTGCCATTCAGTCGGCCCTTCTAGGCTGGTGGCTTTGCCTCAATATTTCTCCCTGGATGATGAATTCATAACACTGGCCAGAAGGAACATGAACATTGCTCTGAAAGTCATCATTTTGCTCTATCAAAACTTATTTTTCTTTCTCCAAGGACTGTATTAGTATTGTAATTTGCTCCTGATACCACCTAAACCTGTTGTGATTAAAGCTTTTTCCTTTTTTTTTTTTCAAAAAAAAAAAAGAGACAGTTTTGTCGTCTGGATTCACATATTAACTGAGATGAAAAAGATCATTTCTGATTTATAATGTTCCAGATTGTTTCAGTTTTTCATTTGTATTTCTTGACAATTTCTCTAGTAAAGCGAGGCATCTGTTCTGTTGTCAGGGTCTCAGTAATCCCCATGAAAAACGGGGAAGGATTTGTGAGACAGTCTACACGAGCATTAGAGGTGATGGACAAGTAAAATCAGGACAGCGTGAATTCCTGAGTATCTTTCTTCCCCACAGTTATTTTCACTGTGGCATTACTATATTAGGTAAGCCCTCGGGGAGCCTCGAAGGTCAAGAAATCAGGAAATAAACACCTGGTAGATTTGACCTAATCAATACTCAGGGTTCTCAAATAGATATCTAAGTCTTTGGCAGCCAATGCTGGATGGGCAAGGGAAAAAATACTTTTTAATAGTATTGAAGAAATCACAGTGCTGCTGAAGAAGACGTGCCTCTGTCCCACGTGTGTCACGTGCCCGGGCCAGGCTCTGGGTGAGAGGGGAAGGCCATTTGGAATCTCAGTCTTTTTGGAGTATTTTTATTCTTCTTCCAGTTTCCATTAGGTTTCCAGTTGAGGGAGCTGAAAATTAGGTAGAATGGGATGAGAGCATCAAACAAGTCAAGAGACAAAGCCTGGTGTAGACCCGGCTTGCACTGAGGAGGCTCAAGCTCCAGTTTCAAAGAGGAAATGTGGGATGGATCCCTGGACTCTTGTCTCAGCCATGCCACCAGGATTCCAAGCACTGCCAATGGGCTCTAAAAGCCAGGCGGGGGTGGCTCCATAGAGTAGTGTTTAGCACGTCTGCTTTACACACAGAAGGCCCTGGGTTCATGCCCCAGGTGGAGCCACGAACCAGGCCCCGGGTGCACACTAGGCCCCGGGTACACGCCATGAGCGTGTGGGAGGAGACGCCCTGCCCTCAGAGATCCAGCCCTTAAGGGGAAATGGCAACATCCATAGATCAGGGGTGGAAGTGAGGGGGTGGGGAATCAAAGAGGGGAAAAGTAAGTAAGTAAGTAAATAAATAAATAAATAAAAGCCAGGTGGGATTCTTGGAGACAGAGAGCCTGTCTGTTGTCTTTCAGGATTTTTGGGAGTAGGAGTTTCGGGTGTTTATGGCATTTGCATCTGTCAGAAGAAAGGTGAAAGGTGTGATAGCTGTTCCAGTGGGGATTTCTGATTTGTCTCATGATAACATCTGGTTGCGTAGTTGATCTACAGCGAAAAAGAGGAAGGAGATGAATGAAATCAGTCCTCATTTGCCACCTTCAAATTCTTTTATTCTTTGGTTGTTAAATGTAGCAAAAATATCAATAAAGATGCTGGTGGGCGGTTTAGATCTCAGTCAAGGAGCGCTTGCCGGGGACAGTACTCTCCCGGTGGAGCTCCGGCCCTTGGGGGCACTGTTGCTTTGTCTGGGCTTTGGGTCATGATATGTTCGATGAGATTTCTGTTCCTCTGCCATTCGGTCCCTTCCACCTGATGAAGGCATTCAAGATCCCAAGTTAGGTGGGAAGTAGTCTTGAACCGACTGAAGATCTGTCTCTTTGAGGAAGGGGTGTGGATAGAAGTATTAGCTATAGGCTCTGCCAGTCATGAGTAGTGAAACCTTCATCAGCTGCCCAAATGGCAGTGAGGAGGTAGGCCCTGCTGGCCCTTTCCCTGGAAGCATTTTCATGTCCTGGGCTTGTGGCTGCGAAAGTGATTAGCAGGCTATGAAGGACCCATCCTGGTCACCCAGCACTGTGACGCAGGTGGAGCAAAGAAAGTTGAATCCCCTTTATACAGAAGAAGAAACTGGCTCTTTGGAGAAGAAAGTAAGTGGTTCATATGCACCTGGGAGCTGGCACTGGAGGCCAAGTCTTTCACCACAAATTATATGCTCTTGGCCCCTTGTCTCTGGTCACTCTCTAAATAGCAAAGGCCTCGACATAGCACACTCCATGAGATATGGCAATGAGGGTTATTATAATTCCCCTTTTTACAGATAAGGAAACCAGGCTCAGAGAGGTTAAATAACAGAGTAATCCTTCTTCTTATCAGAGAATGTTCATTTTGTTATGTTTCATCTTTACCACGTCCAGTATGGGAGAGCCATTAAAAGACAGTGTCCTGGTTTTATAGAGAAGGTAACTCTAAGGCCAAGAAGCTTACAGTTTGCCTTGATCCTTTTTGGCCTTCTAGGCACCCATGCCCAGAAGTCTCCATAATGCGGCAGTGTCCCACAAAAGTCTAGTACTGTTTGGTCCTTTTCCGGTGTCAGAAAAGGTGCCCAGCTGTGGGTGTGGAGTGGGGTAGGGGGCTAGAGAAGTAGGGGTGGGGGTTCTAGAAGAAGGGTATGTCGTGAAGGTAATGAAACCAGTGACTAAATAAGGACCCGCCTTTGGTCTGAGCAGTGAAAATTGCCTTTTAAGCCTTAGAGGGAATTTTGTTTTTCTCCAGAAAAATAACCTGCTATGAGCACCTCTGTTGTGCCAGTCGCCACACCTGGTGCTTTTGCAGCTGCTCTTTAATCCTCTCAGCGACACTAGGAAGCAGGTATCTGCCTTTTTGCAGTTGAGGAAACTGAGTCTCAGCGTGTTGAAGAAGCTTGTCCTGGTCCGTATACCTGGTCTGTGGCAGTGCCGCTCAGTCATTCGGCAAACATTCTTTGATTGCATGCTACATGCCAGGTGCTGTCTGAACACCAGGAATACATCCGTGAACAGGATAGACACAAATCTCAGTCCTTGTAGACCGGAATTCAAGTGAAGGGACACATAATAAACAACTAGTATAGTACGTAAGTAAATCACTTAACATGTTAGAAAATGATAACCATTTAAAAGGAACAACAGCAGAACAGGGCAAAGGCTCTTGGGAGCTGGGTTCCAGTTCTATAGCAGGTGGTCCCAGTGGCCCACTCCAGAGAGGGTGTGAAGGAGGTGAGGGAGGGAGCCATACCAGATCCGCTCATGGGTCTGACCTCACGTCCTCTTTTCAGAAAGAAATGGAGTCCCGGGGGATGGGAATGACTTGGTTAAGGTCACACATTGACTTCATGTCCAAACTGGGTCCAGAACCAGGGATTCTCATAGCGACCTTGGCAAGCCCCACTCGGCTTCTTTGTTTCCCCTGCACGTCTCTGACTTTGTTCACTTGATAAGTCTCCAGTCTCCATGCCCAGGTCACCACGACTGCTTTTTACCATCTTCCATAGCCCGGCCTCCAGCCTTCGGTGGCATTGATTTCTGGCAGTCCCGCACCAGCCGCAAAGTCTTCCCTATCCTCAGAAGCCCCATATTGCTTCTTTTTTCATATAAACACACATCCCTTCACCCCTGCATCCCAGCATCCTGAGTGGGAAATTAATGCTTTTTTTATTTGAAGTGATCTGCTGCTGTCATTTTTGATATCTTCTGTTTTTGTATGCAGGAACGCAGAGCACAATTAGAATACAGTTATATATCCTCATAGTTATTAAAGCTTGGATTAACATGACATAAAGTTTTGTCTGGGGAGTCTTTTGCTATGGCTCAGGGAGCATTTTTTGTGACAGTAATAGGCTACAGTTAATATACTTGAATGATACTAGAATCTGTGTTATAAGGCAGAACAAAAGGGGTTTATCTGAAGCTGAATTACAAAGGTAGAATTATCACTGCGAATGATCCACAGAGATCTGGGCTTAATTATTGTCGCTTGTGTCACTTCGGCATAATATGGGTAGTTACTGGAGCAGAGTAGAAGTGCGGGAGGGCCAGCTTGTCAATCACTCAGTGAATGCTCAGACTCCCACCTTTTCTCCTGAGCACAGCACTGGCCACTTGTCCTGCAGATCCACAGAGATTGAGACCTTTTGCTATCCTTGGCTATGTGGTGCCTCCAGTTTTATAATGTTTCTGCTGGATAGTTTTAATGACTCCCTTGTCCCAAGGGGGACAGTCCAGTCCCCTTTCCCCCATTTAGGTTCTCTGCCCTCCTGGCCCTGTCGAACTGTCCACAGGGCTTATGAACAGGCTGATGTATTGCATTTTCCCGGCCTCGGTGCCATTGCCACCTTCCAGAGTCTAATCATTTTGACAAGCATTGGAGGTGAGCTAATATGCTCTGGCAGCCATTTGGTCGCAGAGCCTGGCGAGCCCAGGTGTCTGGCCGCGTGTGGGTGTGCTCGGGTGAACCACTACCCCATCCCCATCTTCGGCAGCCCTTCTTCCCCCGGCTGCACTGCTTGATCAGGGCATTTGTATTCCTCTGGGGACAGAGCCAGGTCTGAGGAGCAAAGGGTGGGAACAGGATAGCTTGGCATTTAACTGGGCAGGGCACCCAAAGGCTTTAGAAATGATATTTATAAGGCCCATAATCCTCTTTTTTTTTTTTTTTTTCGTATTCTCCAGCTGCCAGGTATATGATTATAGCTTGTTCTGTTGGTGGCTACCTTCAACTCTCACCCTCACCTTTACCGTTAACTATGAGGTACTTGGCTATTTTCAATGGTCTAAGTGCTGCTGTGGGCCCTTGCAGCCCAGCATGTCTTCTGAGAAGTCGTTGCTCTCGTGCTTTGTGGAAAGCCACTCTGAGGTGCCCCGCTTTTAGAGCCAAAAGGGAACAGGTCTGCATTGGGCAGCTGTGTGTGGCAGGAAGTAGATAGGACTTTGCATCATTTTCTCCAGCAGTATTGGGAGGCTGTGCTTTCTCAGAAGGGAGAGGTCCAAGGAGGTGGGGTTCCTTGATCAAGGCTATGTGGCTGGGAAACCGAGAGGACAGGATTTGAGACTTATTCTTTCTGAGCCCCAAAGCCATTTTTCGACTAGGCTTGTATGTATCCCAAATTCAGATTCCTGAGCCCCACCCACCCCACAACTACTGAATTATAGTGGTCTGGAGGATTATAGTAGTCTGGAGGAGTGGCCTGGGACTATGCATTTAACAAGGGGACCAGGTGATCACGTTCACATGGCTAGTTGGGAACCATTGCACTGTTGGACAGGCTTCTGGCCATGGAGGCTGGTGATGAGTTTGGACACCGTGTGCCCTGAGTTACTCTGCACATTAGGAGGGCTGGCCCATGGTAAGTTATACCCCACTGGCCTGGGGTGACAGGAAGAGTGGGAGTGATGACTTCACATTAGAGCCAAAAGGGAACACGTGGAACTTCCTTCACGCCCCCCAGTTTATAAATGAGACAACCGAGATTCGAAGAGTTCTGTGCCCAAGGACACATGTTCGTGGCAAACCCAGCCCTGATAACTGTTACCCCCGCTGCCTGATAAAAAATAAATGCCCATCACCTTTGGCCTTTCCATCGCTAAGATGATTTAGAAGAAAGGTGGTTGTGATTAGAATAAACATAGTATTTTTCTCGCTGCAATAAGGCCTTCAAAGTGAAAAAAAATCTCAATACCCCAATTATGCCAAAGCATTCCCAGTCCTATACAGGAGTAATTAAAAAATACAGCTGACGCTTGTTCTCTTGCTTGTTTTTAAATGAATAGCTAAGTATCTGTCAAGATGATGAGCGCCTAGGCTGCTGACGGCCTTACGATCTCAATTTGCTCCCAGAAACTGCAGTGATGAGGACAGGGAAGCTGTGGTTTTGAACTGTGAGGCACCTGGCCACCCCAGGCACACTCGTTTTGTGGTTGGTGGAGAATATCCCTCCTGCCCTGGTACAAAGTTTGGGTGGAAGACCAGACTCAGCATCTACGTTCATACACAGTCTTGCGAGGATCCTCCTCTCTGCCTGTGAGCAGATGAGATGGGCTCTTGTGCTGCCCAGGGAACCCAGCTCCTCTGCAGAATGCAGATGTTTGGGTTCTGAGGATCTTCGCATAGAATTGGCTTGGCTTTGTTGGGGAAAATCCTCCTGTTTCAAGTCACTTTTTAGTTTATAGAATCTTTATTTCTAAATCATGCCAGTACGTGAATTGAGATGTCATTTTGCATATTGACACCCTTCATTTGGTGACAGTTGAGCTTTTCTTCTGAAAAGCTAAAGGCAAGTCTGTATGTATTCTCCTCACCCCATTCACAATACTGATTTTTCCAAAGACAAAATCAAGGGCAGACTTGAAGAGGAAATAATCATAACTTATTATAGCATTGGTACTTCTTAATATTTACCCATCAGTTTACAGCATGTTTTCATATGCGTGATGTTCCAGTTATCTATTGGTGCGTAACAAATCATACCAAAGCTTACTGGCTTCAAATAACAATCATTATATTATCTCTCGTGGTTTCTGTGGATCGAGAATTTGGAAGGGGCTCAGCTGGTGGTTCCGGCTGGGGTTATCTCATGAGGTTGCAGTCAGACAGTGGCTGGCACAGCTGAAGGCTGACCAGGCATCTCTCTCTCTCCATGTGGTCTCTCTTCATGGGCTGGTTTGAGCTTCCTTAGATCGCGGCAGCCTCAGGACAGCCAAACTCCTTATAGAGCAGCTTAGGTCTTCAGCGCATGTGTTCCAGCAAATATGGCAGACGCGGCTTCACTTTTTCTGACCTGGCCTTGAAAGTCATAGAAAACAGCGAGTCACAAACTCACCTAGAATAAAGGGGAACTCTCACCTCTTCTTTGGAGGGTGGGGAGGTGTCCTCTTGGTAGAGCAGCCAGTGTTTGACAACTACTGTTAGGTGAGGATGGGCCACCTGGGTATATATAGCTTGTGTAATGACCAGACTTTATCCAGAGCTCTGTCTTGTCAGTTTTGTTGATGAGTACACTCAATTAATGGCACGTTCAACCGTGGCCTTTAAATAAAAACACTAACTAATATCATAATATTAATAATAATAGCAGCATCAGAAGCTAACACCTGTATGTTTCCATGTGTAAATACACCTTCCATTTCATCCCATTTCACTACCCTTTTAAGCACTTACTGTTAACTGGTGTTCAGAGAGTTAAGTAACTTGTTCTGGTGATTGTCCAAGGTCACTCAGTGGTTCCCGAGCATCAGATGTAAAGCCAAGTCTCTGTGACCCCGGGGGCCCAAGCCCTTGAACACTCTGCTAGTGTCCGAGTTGGCCGGTGGCTGGGCCACTGTCTGGAGGACTGGCTGAACTGAGGACATCCATGGGAGCGTTTGCTGTGCTGAACTGAGCTCCTTTGCCAGACTTGTCAAAAACAATCTTTTATGTGTTTACTGCTACACGCTTAGGCAGAAGCTCTTGCTTTATCATCTAGTTTAAAGAGAGGGGAGGAAGCTCCATCACAGGACCTGACTCATTCTCCATCCATCTCCTCCCCTCCCACTGCCCCAGGCCAGGCCGCCTTCAGGGCTCAGGGACCCTGCCTCCAGGCCACCCACCACAGCTCCCCTTGGCTTGTGCTCACAGGGCTGTGAGGTCGATCTTTGAAAATAGTCCCTGTCATCTCTTGGTGCCTGAAACAGGTTCTGGCATCTTGGGAGAAGTCCTTTGGAATGACCGAATGACCGAATGAATAGCTCATACATCTGCCAATTCACTCCCCCCATTACTGCTTGACTCTTTAGCAATGAGATGGACCTAGAATGGCCTCGACCACTGTTGGTTTTATTCTATAGACCCTTCAAGGAAGCCTGCCCCATAGTCACAGTCATCGTGTGTCTCAGGTGTTTTAGGGAGGTTCCTTGCAGAATGGATGTGGAACTGTCCCAGAGCCTCTAGGAGGGGGACCTCAGGAGAGAGAGGGTGGGCGGGGCAGGAAGAGGAAAGGGCTCAGAATCAACAGTCAACATTTATTGAATATTTTGTGCATGCCGGGCACTTCAATCTTGACATGTCCTTTCTTACCGCAGTTTGTTGAAATGTGTATCACTTTTCTCATTTTATAGGCCACGTGGTGCACAGTTTTTAAGAGCAAAGGCCCTGAAGTCCACTGTGGGGTTTAAATCCAGGCTCTGCTCCTCAGAAAGCAGCGTGAATTTAGGCAAATTGATCAACCTTCTAGACCTCCATTTCCTCATTTATAAATAAATAGAGGTGATGCTAATAGTTTCCTGAAAGAGTTAACATGTGAATTAAAACAGATTATGGTGTGAAATACCTAGCATGGTGTTGGGTGTACAGTGATTGTGTAATAATAATTAACTGCTATTATTGGTGTGTTTTTATTATTAACAACCTCAGGGGATGGGGACAGAGAGTGAAAGATGTGGCTCTGTCATATAATAAAATCACCCGTCATTATTCTGCTACCAGGAAAGTCTGGGCCCCAGGCTTAGGCCTTCGAGCATCTAATGGCGGGTCACTGCTGTGGTCAGGAGCCTCCGATAAGTGCCTGTGTGTGCAGCGTGCGTGTGTGGGGAGGCTGCCGCCCGCCCTTCCCCAGCACTGACCTTCCAGCCCCGTTGTGGCCTTGGGAGCAGATGTGCAGCTAGTGGCTTGGGGCCGGGCTCCTGCTCGCTCGCCAAACCCTGAGCCTCTGTTTATGACTAATTGCTTTGTTTGTTCTGTATGAGACACTTAATTTTTTTTCCCATGATTTACTCCTCTTTGTAATTAGGTGTAGTGATTAGAATCTTGTTCCTATTACAATGGAGTTTTCCTTTTAATTCATGCACATTCACTAGGCCTGTCTCCATCTGTTTCATTGATTGTCCCCAATTGGCTTTTCCCAAGCTGTCATATAAATCACAGTTCAGGGGTGGCTTCAAAACTGATGTGAGTCTAAGAAATCAAAGAGAACTGACTGGGAGTTTTGTTATATTCAGCTACAATACTTGGGGGTTAAATCTCAGTAATTCAGGACATGAGACTTGGCAAATTAATAAGTATTCTTATTTCCTTTTTTAAGAAATTTAAAATGTTACACACAGACACATAGACATTTGTCTAGGAAAAATAAATACCAAAATGTTAATAATGGTGATTTGTATTTTCTTCTTCTGCGTGCGTGTGTGTGTGTGTGTGTTTTCTAATTGCTTCTGTATTTTCTTCTTTTGCTCATCGGCAGTTTCTGATATATACGTGTAGTGCATGTATTAAAAAATAAATGTTTTGCAAGCCCTCTTTTATAACTGATTAGGCATGGTACATTTGTCAACTAGCCCAAGGTCACTCCACACATCAGCACGAGTCCAGGTCTTGAAAGTCCCAGAACAATTGCTCAGTCCCTAGAGCTGCCCTTTATCTGCCCGTCAATCAAGAAATAGTCACGAGCCCTTGCTCTGGGGTGAGGGGCAGTGAAGGCATATGATACAGTTTCTGTTCACAAGGCGCTTATGGTTTGGGATGAGAGATTTCTGTTGAAACTTTCTCTTCCCATGACCATAACCCTGACCATTACAATGCCCCAAACTTTGGTTTCTTCTTCATGACGCCAGAAAGCTGGCCGGTGCCAGGGTTGTTGCCCTTTCAGTCCTGCTGCTTCCTGCACAGTCCCCTCCCTTCCTGTCATCTCATGTCCGGCCTCCTTGGCGAAAGCTCCCAAGTCTCTGTGTCTAGAAGTCATGGCCTCAGGACACCAGTCCCAGAGCCAGTCTCTCTAAGAGCCTCCTCGTGGAGTTCCTCGTGCTCTTTCTTCTGTTCTCCCCACTGTGGAGATTGGACAAAAGCATGTTCACCGTAAGCAAAGGGGCCAGAAGGAGTTCAGGGGACTGGACCAGGGGCATGCTTCTTGGGGAGACAGAGAGAGATGAGGATGGAAGGCAGGGTCAAGGCCAGCTGGGCTGAGTGCTTGGACATTTCCCTGTGGGCACTGGGACACATGGAAACTCGAACTGGTCTTTCAGGATAAGTAACCAGGCTACACTGAGTGAAAGTAATGGGAGTGGAGCAAGAGTGTCAGTGATCACAGGAAGGAGATCATCGTGTGGCAGGTCCAGACTATGGTGACAAGGTCCCGAAACTAAGAGGCATGTTGAAGATTTAAGAAAGGATGGTATGGTGGTTACATCGAAGGAAGAAATGACAGGATCAGACAGGAGCTTGGAAGAGGGAGAGGTCAATGACGGTATAAAGATTTCCGCCCATGAGAAGCGGTGGTCCACTGATGGAACTGGAATTTGGGGGAAAGGCATGTCCTTATTAAGACGTGTTGGGTTTTGAGGTCCTGGAACATCCACATGGCAGGAAGCCATTGGCAGGCAGGAGAAGGAAGGCCTTTCAATGTAGCTGAACAAATTAACAGAGTTAACTGTCATTCTCTAATAATATGCAGATATTTCTTGCTTTCTGAAAGAAGTCCTCACCAGAGTTTCTTAGACAAGGATTCATGCAACTTTATAGTGTATACACTATTTTGCATGGGGTGGCAAACGTGGAAGAGTGAAATTTAAGGTAAAGGCTGTGTTCACACTTATTTGGTACGGCTGGGTGGCATCTTGGCTCGGGGTGGGGGTGTTGTATCTTTAGTCAAGATTGACTGTGTAAGTCAGGGTGGGGCGACAAGGTGAAAAGCAAATAAGGAAATAAAAACAACTTCTCTGAGATTCTCTGGCTATAGCTTTCTTCTTCTGGAACCAAAGAGAAACTTTAATGAGTTTTCCTTTGCAGGTAAAGCACAGTTTTATTCTGTGGCTGAGACTTTTCTCAATAAAGCAGCTTTCTTTTTAACCCCCTTCCTCAGGCTCCGTCCCCCTCCTGCCTGGCCTCCTCCCCTCCTCCAGACTCTCTTTAAAATAGACTTTCATGCATGAGGAAGCATCATAATGTAATACTCGTCTTATCTTCACACGTACCCAGCAGGCATTTACAGAAGGACAGTGGGCAAGCCTGATGTCTCTGCCCGAGGGAGGGCGCCACATATTCTTTTGAGACATCCTCACTTCAGTCTGTTGAGGGCAAGACCCTGATGGGGCAATTAGCCACGTCCAGAGCTTCAGGGCTTGGCTGCCTTTCCTCCTAAAGGAGTTTCGCAGGTGCTGGACTTCTGTCCCTCGTGTTAAACAGTGCAGACCAGACGGAGTGTCCTGAAGACTTGGGGAAAACCTGTGGGGTTATTATGGCTCATTTGGGAGATAAGAGGAATCTGTAATTTTCCATTGTGTATTTATATGCACAGAGATGTGATAAGGATGGCTTGGGGCTTCTGTCATTTTCCAGCTGTCACAGAAATGGACTAACATCGCTGCTTTCATGGGTTGCGGATACTCTGTCTGTAGTTTGCGCCTAAGGCCAAGTTCCCTGGAAGTTTGAGTGGTCATTGCATTGTCCTGGAGGAGTAGCCTTTCTGCAGGAAGAGGTCTTCCCTGGCCTTGGCTAGGGTGGTGGGGGAGGAGTGGTGAGAAAGACGTGGGGTCTGAGGGGCTCCACCATGCTCTCCCGAGCTGTTTGAACATCTGGATGGGTTCAGCATCTTTGATTAGGGTTGAGCAAAACGAGCTTATTCTTCATGCTTGTTGAGGGAAAACCTCCTCTTGCCCTCCTCTGCATATGGCTTTAGGGACACGAGGGTTAGCCTGGGCGGCTAAGCAGGGGAAAGCAGATTTCTGACAGCTAAGAAATGCATGGAAATGGTGTGTGCTGGGGCAGGGGGGCATCTGCAGAGTGATTTTCAAGCAAGTGTGGGCCCAGCCCAGACTCACAAACCTCCTGAGGATGCTAATGTACTTTGAGATGGTAAATGTTTTCTTACAGTTGCACCCGTAATTCACTGGATATTACGCTATGGAAAATCTTTTCTTATTTCTCTCCTGTTTATTTCACCTCCAAGTTTCTTTTATGATGAATCAGTCTTTTTCTCTCTATCTGTCATTCTCCTGTCTGTCTGTATTTCTCTGTGTGTGTGTCTCTCTCTGTTAGTGTCTGTGTCTCCCTCTGTCTGTATTTCTCTGTCTCTCTTCCTCCCCACCACTGCCTGCCTTCTGCACCGACCTCCCCCCGCCCCACCTCCAATGACTAGTAGCATTAAGACCAGGACTTTTCCTTACAAATGCAATGTGTCCTCTTCAAAGTGGGAGTCTGTGTACTTATTCCAAAGATCTCGCCTTTGCTCTGAGCATTTCAAAGCTTTCACTGTGAACTCATAGTCAGACTCTGTGGCATTTTCTTCTGAATATCCTCACTGGTGATAAATCTTTGGCCTTTGAAAGTGGATGTGATTTTTGGAAACCATCACCAGCCTTAGCTCCAAGTGACTTAAGGCCAAGATTGATTATGCTGTTTTTGGACCAAAATGCAGCAGGACTATAAAATAATAAGACTAGTTGTCTTGCATGACTTGGGAACTGACTAGAAGGGAATTCCTCGCCCCCCAAAAAAATCTCAAAAAAATATTTGAAGTCTTAGTCCATAAAGACAAGGGCTTTCACGCTAAGTTCTTTGAAGGAGACAATGGCCATTTGGTGTCCATCCTGGTGTGTTTGTTTATAAGCAATAAGACAGAGGTTGTATTTTTTTTTTTTAATCCTTGCTGTGCATTAGGCATTAGACCAAGCCAGCTGGCGCTATATAAAGGGCCAAGGCCATTCATGAGTTAGTGAAGGTCCAGCACAGGGCACATTGTCCTTTTGGAACTCGTGCAGCGGATTAGCAGCGGCTGGGTTTGGGTACCGCCCTGAGTGCATTCCGCTCACCCTCCCCTTGTGGGCAGTTACCACAGGCAGCTCTGGGCAGCCCACCCCACTGGGCTGGGAACGCAGTTCTGCACGGATGGCCTACAGGCTGTGACCACACTGCCCCTTCATCTGCTGCCCTCGCCCACACGAAACCCCTAAACTTCTGGCCCCTGTGGAGCACAGAAGTTGAGGTATCTGTACTGACAGCCTGTTCTCTCTCATCCTGCCCCCAGGAAAATCAACCCATTTGCTATGTGAATGACTAAATAAAGTGAAAACTCAAAGGACAGGACCTTAAATCTCATTTTGAAGTGATGCATGCAGAATCTATCTGAGGGCTACAGGCTGAGGTCCTCAGTAAGGCTGGAAAGGGTCGATGCTGGCTGGCTGTGAGGAAGTCTGGAGGTGCTTTCTTTGGGGAGAGAAGAAAAGCCACACCACTGGACCGAAGTTCCTTTTCAGAAGGCCTCCTGTGAAGCTTGTATTTATCCCAGAACGTGATGTTTTAGTTTTAAATGGTATCAGATGTGTGAGGTTGACATGCCATGGGAAATGAGTACAGCTCACACAGATATGCTGATGAGCCCAGTGGGACCAGCAGGGAGTGGGGGTGGGGGGGCGGTGGCTAGGACCCTGGAGATGCAGGGCCCTTGCTGAAGTCCTGTGAGAGGAAGCCTGCCCCTGGCTGGCTCAAGTGCTGCAGGAGGTATGTCCTTGGTGTTCTTGCAGATGTAGCAGTGGTTAGAGGCCTCGGGGCCATCACCTGGCCCCTAAATCCGAAGCATTGCATCAACTTCAATGGAAAATGGTGCCTGGGATCCAGGTGAGAGTACACCTGGGTCAGAGTGGCTTACAGTCATCGCAGGAATCGTCAGGGATCCTGAGGCAGCCCTGCCTCTATTTTCCCAGTCTGAGAGATGGGGTGAGCGCTGTTTCTCGAGGGTGTTGAGGGTTATGAGCTGACATTTGAAAGCTGCTTGGGAGATGAATTGGGAGTGCTAAGTATTACTATTTCATGTGGAAGTCTGAAAATAACCTCGCTTGAGCGTTCTGATAAATAACTGAATCAGGCCAGCAAGGGAGAAATCGCAGCTGTCTAGGGAGTGTTTCTTTTAAATATTTTTTCTCTCAAGCAGAAAGGAAGATTGAGGGAGCAGGAGCATTCGTTCCCTGCATTCTCCCATCTACTGAGGGAAGAATATTGAGTCAGGGACGCAATGCCAGGAAGCCTTGACACCGTGGGGGGCACCCCACTCTTTGGCTTTTTTTAAAACTCCAGACCCAAGGCATTTCCAGCCAAGTGAAACCCGACCAGTGTTCACTTGGTTGTGCCCCCACGTGAACACTTTCCCAAAGTCTTTGGTTTTTCAGAACTTTCCCATCCCTCAAGACCTGGCTTCGCTCCATCTTCTGCTGGGAAGCTGTGCCTCGAGATTTGCCCCCCATGGTGATTTCACCATTACTCTTATTCCAGCACCTCATTTTGCTGTGATAAACCACTGTTTTGGTGCTTTGGTTTTAAATGTCTGTTTCAGTTTGTCCCTCCAACTAGGGTATGGGATGCAGAAGCGGTGCTTTGGTGACATGTGCCGGTGACATGTTCCTGCATATGTTGGTGACATGTTCTGCCACATGTTCGTTGATTGTCCATTCGTTTATTTAAAAAAGAAGAAGAAGAAGAAGAAAAAGCTCTGATCAGTTTTATTAAAGAAAAAATTTGCGCAGTTTATTTTTCATCAGTTTGTTCTGACATGCTTCTAATCATATCAGACTCACCTGGACCAGTGATAGCTAGTGTGCGTATTCTAGTCTTTTTCACACGCTGTGCCCAGTTAAGTATTGTTGCCACTGTAGTGATGGACACCAGTCTTGGCCAACATGGCGCAGTACTCTTTTCAGATTCCCTTGAGGCTGGGCTGTTGTTGGCGAGGATGATCACTTTGCCTTGTCTGATCATTTTCAGAGTCTCTGCTTGTACCCCAGTATGTACTTCCCACTTTTCATGGCAGGTTGGAACCTAGAGCTGATCGACTCCAGTGACTTTTCATCTTTGTCACATCCACCATCTTCCTGCCTTATAGGTGTGGGGTGGCTCCCAGCCAAGAGCGGCCGCCTGTCCCTTCATTCTTAAATTGGACTATCGCACCACTGCTCTGTCCCATGTAGCTCCTCTCTCTTCTCCTCCTTCTGTCTCAGTCCTGTGAGGTTTTCTACAGGCTTCTTTGGACATGGACGGTCTTGGTATGGACCATCCTTGGTGGAGAAGGTGCCTAGGCCCCCTGGGGCCTTCTTGATGACATGGCGTGGGGGGAATATTGGGATGGTGGCCCTATCCCCAACATAGCCCTCTCGTTTTTATCCTACCCTGATGCTTTGTAGTAAGATGCTAATAAGCTCTGACTTTACTGGCGTAAGGTCATAAATAATGCTGAGTGACCCCACCCACTTCTCAGTTTTGAAAGTCTTGCAAGCTTCGATGACTTCTAGAGCTAGCTGGGGCAGGTACGTGCATCTGGAAATACCTTTAAAGATGTAGGGTTATGGCACCTTGCATTTTTCTCTGGCTTTAGCTCTCAGCACATAAACTGGGATTAGGAATAGGTAGTTTTAATCCCCTGGGTCAGCTCTTGTCCTTCTTTTGCCTCTCTCCATCTTGCTCTGCCTCAGAGGTGGGGTTCAGGTGTGCCTGCCCCTGTCTGCAGAAAATGGATGCTATTGTCCCTGGAATTTCATTTTTGTTTGGTGACCATAAACTCTGGGGTATTGCTTGGCTTTGACCCTTTGGAGGACGTTACCACTGAAAACAAGCTTTACGTTGACTCCTGGTCTAGCACCAGAAGTGGGTCAGCCAGAGGGGGGCCCCAGGAGCTATCTGGAAAGTGGAGAAGACGGGGGCCCTGTCCTCAGAGAACTTATCCTCCAGAAGGAACACACCCTGGTCGATGCAGAAGTAAGAATAGCGATCTGCGGAGCAAGGCGCGCAAGTTATCAAACCCAGAACAAGAAGTGAATATAATAAAAAGTGAATGAATATGATAAAAAATGATATGGTAAAAAGTAGAACAGTGATCCACTCGTTCAAATATATTGAGCAGACCCCACCACGCACATACACCACACACCCAGAGACTGGGGAAAGGCTCGTTGGACTGGAACTGTCGTCTCTTTCTGCGTGCCTTGAGATGGGACCTGCACGAGATGGGGACATCTCCGCAGTGCAGGCCCTGGGGCTGTGTCATGTACTCCACGAGGGTTGTTTCGTGGGTCTGGAGACATCTGGCCTGTTCCTTTCTCCCTTGTTCTCTTGTCCATGGTGATGCTATTTCCTGCAGTTGGTACAGTCAACCCCGTCTCTGCCTCTGACCCACTGTGTCACCGTGGGCAGCAGAGGATTAAGCCTCTGCCCTCTCAGCCTCAGTTGGCACTGTTGGATCTTCCCCAGTCCATTTGGGGAGGTTGATTTCTGCCAAGACCCAGTACGGGCTCTCTGACTTCCTTCTGTGCCCTCCGGTTCCTTTCTGAAAGGTCAGTCCCGCACACACCTTCAGTTTGGATGGAGGTCCAGCCCCTCTGTGGCTCACGTCGGCCAGGCCCTCGCTGATGGCAGCCTGGGCTCTCCACTGATTTCCCTGCCCTGCTCCCTTGGCCTAGATGTCACCCCAGACCTGCTGCTCCAGCAAGAGGCCCAAGGTGCCTCTTTGCTTAGAATGCCCTCCTGGCATTTCCATAAACAGACAAACTGGTTTTTATCTCTTACAGCCAGGTTAGTGTCATTTTTGCTCTCAGTTTTCAGAGCTCTAGAGGACATGAATGAATGATTAAAGACTACAGAATGTCTATATGTGCCCTACAGGGGGCTGCATCTCTCTCTGAGGTGTAGAGTAATTGCTGTATACCGTGCAGTGATTGTGTCTTTCCCCCTGGACCTCACAAGCAGGAATCAAGTCTTCCTCGTTTTAAAATCTTTGTACCTAATCTGGTAGACATTTTATAAGTTAAATTATTTTTAAAAATAAATGACTATCTAAAGGGGGCACCACTGCCTGTCACAAATATTTCATTCTAAATTAGAGCCTGCCCGTTTGCTGAGTGAAAGGACATCATCCAGCCCAGCTGGTAGGGCCGTAACATGCCTAGGATAAAAGACTAGGCCCTGATGCTCTCGTCACCTGTTGACACCTGCCTGAAGCAGCCTCTTCAGGTGTAGACTGAATCTCCTTTCTGCGCAGATGGCACAGAAGGATCATCACTAGCAGTGGGCTTCAGATTCAGGTCCAGGGGGTGAATGACCTCAGTGAGTTAATTTCCTTACCACAGAACTTAGAAGCAGAAGAATGCTAATGACTTAGTTGCAAGCAGCAGAAGCCTTCTCTTGCTGGCATAGGCCTGTCTGCTTCTCTCTCGGCTGGTTTTCCATGCTTCTCAACCTTCATGGCAGGGCATGGCTGCCCCACACGTGGGCAGAGAGGGCTGGACAGATGTTGGAGAAAGTGGCCAGCTCAAGAATATCCTTTCATGCTCAGTACTGACTGCTCAGGTAAAGCCAGCCTCTGCACTAGTTTTAATTTCACTTGGTGTCAGCATCCTGACAATTGAAACAGGAAGGGCCTCAGGTATAATGAACTATATTAGACATTTCTCCTGACCAGCTCACTGAGGTGATAATAATAATGGATGACAGCTATTTAGCTATTCGTGCGAGCCAGAGTGCTGCACATGAATTAACATGCTCACATTATGCACTATGAGGTAGGTACCAACTTAGAGGTGAAGTAATGGAGGCACAGAAAAGTTTAGTGACCTGCTCAAGGTCACACAGCTAGTAGTGGTAGAGCCAGAGTCTCAGCCCAGGGAGTCTGCCTCCAGAGCTTCTGGATTTTTCCATTTGTCAGTACTGTCGAGAGGTGTCTCATCAGCAGAGCTGGGACCCCAGTCTGGGTGCCCCAATAATACTGCTTGTGAACACATGCATCGTTGGCAGAAGAACAGCAATGCCTTTTACAGACCTAGAGTCTGATGCTGTCTGCAGATGGGGTTCTGCAAAAGACAGAACCACAGGTCCATTCTCACATTTACCATCTGATTTCAAATTGGTGGTGGTGGTTAGGAGCCGGCAGGTCTGGGAGTGTCTCTTTACTCCAGTATCTCAAAGGAGGTCTGGGAGTGTCTCTTTACTCCAGTATCTCAAAGGAGCCCAGTCCCCTCTGGCCAGCTCCTTGTGGTTCATCTGTAGTGGTCAAGGTCAGACACCTGAGTGCCGCACAGCACCCGAGATCTGCTGAGGCATCATGGCTCTGGAAATTCTTGTCATTCTCTCAGAAATCCCCAGCCCTGGAGCTAAAGAGGGGGAAATTTACAGATCTGAGTAGTTAAGGAGCAATTTAATTAAAAACAAAGAGAAATGTAAATGATTTAGCCCAAAATGTTCACGGCCACCACCGTTGACAGAGGAGGACCTGAAGAACAGGATGGGGCTTCCTCTTAGGTTCTCCTAATGGAGCCTTAGGTTGGTGTGGGGCAAAGACTTCTCACAGTCTAGTGTGTGGCAGGCATTTGTCTTTGTTAGTTTATGTGGGGAAGGGTAGTAAATCTATGGGGATGTGCTGCTGGCTTCTGTGCTATTTCACAGGGGTATTTAAAGTAACAGCACCTGACAGTTTACCAGCAGCTAACAGGTTTTTCTGCTTCAGAAAGCAAAATATTGTATGAGTTGTGCAACTTGTATAAATGATTTGAAGAATTAGGGTGCAGCAAATAGTACACTTTTTAGCAAAGAACTGAAGACTTCATCAAATCATGAAGTTAGCTAGTGGAGGGAAGGCAGGGGTGGGCCCATGGGGTACAGCACAGGTGTGCAGTGTGGCCTGTCATCCTTGTTTAATTTCCTTTTTCTCTGGTCCCAATTTGAATTGCCAAAATATGTTAGATTGCAGTACATTATTTCATTTGCCTGCTTTGTAATTCCTCTTTACCTCAAACAGATGAACAACATGGCACTAAAGCAAATTGACAGCTCTTGAAATGAGAAAGATCTTTATCCTTCAGAGTGTTGATATAGAAATAAATGAAAGAAAAACATGCTTGTTGGGTCTTGAAACAGCTTGAATTGGTACCTTTTTTTTTTTTTTAAGGGTAGATGAGAGTTTTTCCCGCTCCCTTCTTTTTTCCCCTTTAGGTACTTGTATGGCTTGAGATTAAGTAGGAGGATTGGTTTTTCTATCAGTTCTCATTTACAAAGATCTGAACCATGATTTGGACATAAGGAGCAGGCCAGAGGTTTCCAAGCTTAGGGGTTAACAGAAGGAATGTGGGGTCTTCAGATCGACTTCGTTACTTGGAGGACACGAGGGCCAATATCCAGGTGTGCTTGCTTTAGACAGAGTATCCCAACTCTCTCTGCCCCGGTCACCCCGTACTGCCAAGAGCCCCAATTTACAGTTATGATGAGTGCTGACAAGTACCATTTCCACACCTCAGAAATAGTGGTACATGAACTATCTCAAAACATAGAAGATCTATGTTTCAAAAATTAAATGCAAGAGAGGGCCTCAATGGCTTAAAAAAGAAAAATTGGAAATCACCGGATTTGAGGCTCTTTTCTGAGTTTTTTTCTTTATCCTGTAAAATCTTTCTGAAACGCATTGTGCATTCATTTTTGTATTAGTTACTCTAGTAGGTGATGAGGTTTGCAGAGCTGTCTGTGAAATTTCCTGATGTGACAGCGGATAGGGACTGCCAGCCCAGATATTTATGTGGCAAAATAGTATTTCAGAGTACTATGCCAGTGCCGAATATGAAACACGGGTAAGGGATGTGTCTTTCTACTATGAACGTACCTTACTTATGCACTCTTTATCCAAATCAAGAGAAATTAAGGCACAATTATTTGCATTGTAAACTGATTACTACTAGGTTTCTTCAAATAATGAGCCCCCTTGTGATTTTTAAAAAATTATTATAAATTTTTATTTTAAAGTAATGTAGGACTCACAAAAAGTTGTAAAAATAGTACAAAGAGCACTTGTGTACCCTTCACCCAACTTCCCACAATGATAATATCTCCCATAATCATAGCACATTGTGAAAACCAGGAAGTAAATGTTGGTACATCATCAATTTTAACAGGCACGTATGTGTGCGTGCGCACATACGTGCAGTTCTTAGAAATTTTATCACAAGTGTAGACTCAAGTGACCATCACCACTATCAAGGTACAGAACTGTTTTGTCATCACACATAAATCCTTAGGTAATATTCACCTCCTCCCCCCACCCCTAACCCCTGACAACTATCACTGTAATTTTGTCATTTCGAGAATGTTATAGAAACGGAATCATTCAGTATGGAGTAAGCCTTTGAGATTGACATTTTGCAGTCAGCACGATTCCTGCGAGACCCATCCAAGTTGTGTACCAGTACTAATTTGTTTCTTTTTATTGTGAGAAGTGTTCCACTATAGGATGCATCATGGTTTGTTCTTCTGTTTCCCATGCTCTCTGAAATATGGTTTATTTGCATATGACTCATTATAGCACAGTACATAAAGCAAGATACCCTTCTGAGGGTAAACCTTGCTCATCCATACAGATTTCACTAAATTGGAATTTGTGGTAATCGATACAGAGTTAATTATTCCATTATCCAGCCCTTGTCTGACAGACATTTGTTGAGCACCTGTGTGAGCTGTGTACTGGCAATAACAAAGGGCGCTCAAAGCTGAGATCGAAGGTAGGTGGAAATGGTGGGGTAGGATTTGAACCTGGGGACTTCTGACGAGCTTTTGTTCTCACATCTGTCTCCTTTTACTTCACCACTCGGGCTTTGCCTGGAGCTGTGGAATCTTGGAGAGCCACTTTGCTCCTGGGTCGGCTCAAAGGTTTTATGACTCTCTGAATAAGAAGTAACTTTGCCAAGTGATCGAATCCTTTAACCTGTTGCCACACCCAAACTTTGTTCTCAGCAGCGGTTTGTTAACTATTGTTGGAAGATGCTTTGAGAATTTAAAAGTAACAAAGTTAGGATTCCTTTAAAAATAGTCCATAGTACAGACCTAAATCGTTTTGCTGATATTTGGTGAGGTCTTTGGATCAGGACTTGAACTGAGCATCCTGTGGGTCTTTGACCCTGGGGGTGACTTTAGGGACCAGAGGGCCAAGGAGATTGGATCTCAGGTGGCCCAATGAGGAAGGAGAAGTTTCTTCAGATGCCATTAGAATCCCATTGAGAAGCACTGGGGTGGGTGGTGCTTGGTACTCTGATTCAGGTGTGTCTGATCAGGTGTGTCTGATGTCACACAGTTCACAGAATTCTGCCATATTCCAAAATTGGGCTTCAGATCAGTGGAAAGCTGCTATTTCAGGGATCTAAGTGCTACTGCTGCTGAATCAAGGCCTGAGCAGCTCGATCGAGGGGGTCGAGCAGAGACACTCTGAGTTTTTGAAGCTCCAGAAAGAGTTCAGAGGAACCTTGGAGAAGGGATTTCTGCACTGGGTGGGAAGTGGAGAGGTGACCTCTGAGTTACTTTTAACTCCTGAGTCTATGATTCTGAGACTAATGGAACCTCCTTTTCTCCAGTCACCAACATTCACTCTAAAACCTGGCTGAATTTCTGAGAATCAAAGGCTGGTGGAGAGGGAAGGGCCTGGGGCTCCAGATGGCCCTATGGCCTCTGGCACACCTCCCTCTTCCTCAGGTGCAGTCACGAGAGAGGTGGGGTTCTGGAATCTGCTAGACCAGTCTGTACCTCTCATCCCAGTGGCAGGGGATGGGGGAGGGGGAGGCACCATGGTATGAGGGTGTCAGAAAGCCCAAGGGTCATTCTAAACTTAAATTCTTTTCATCCATGCTCTGCAACCAACTTGTGTGGGCAGAGGGCCTTAATAAATAACAGCTTAATGAATAAATGTGTCACTTTGGCAAAACTCTCCCACTTCCTCATTCTCCATCCTCACCAGCCAGTCTGTTAAAGGGGGCCACGTAGAAGGTATTCCAGAGGGTCATGCACCTTCTCGAGGGCCCTGGGCTTTCCAAGGCAAACCCTCCATCTACCATTATGTCATGTTATTGACACTCCCTTTTTTTTTCTAGGCAGAAAGAAAATGCAAATGGCCCAAGGGATTAAAATCAGGGTAGGAACCTAGACTTTCTAAGCCTACAAAATTCCTCTCTCTTTTCTCCCTCGCCAAGTGTATGGCTGCAGCTACGCTTGTCACCATTCGAGATTACATTGGCCACAGGAGATGTGGATGATTTTTCCATTTGGTCCTGATGTTTATTTCATGCCCATCAATATCAGCCCATATTAGGACAGATGAAGTGGTTATTTACAGGCTGTGCATTTTCACACTTGGTAATTATAAACCCTTCCCCTCTTCGGTCAGAGTCGTGGAGATCTATTTTGGCAATTAGCAGTTTAGTATTTGTTTAATGGGAATGCAAGAGAGTGTTACGGCACATTCAGTGCTCCACTAATGATTCGCCTGTCTCTTCTGGAGCTGGCAGGTTTGGGCCTTTTCCACGGTAGGTGAGGCCCGATGGGGAGAGGTTGGAGAGGGGAAAGAAAGGTGCGTTAGGCAGCCTGCCTGCCTCTCCTCCGACCCCCAGTGCACACTTGCATGCACGCATGCACTCACAACCGGTGCTGTGAACGAGCCGTGGATTTCCAGAGCATAGCAGCCGCTGCTCGAAGGCGCCTCGCACAAGAGGCCGTTAGGCCAGATGCCATTTCCGTGTGACAGCTGTCAAGCCTGCCTGAACCAACTGCCTCTCCCCGACAGCTCACGCCTGGTCTCTCTTGGTGTCCTCCCACCACCTCCCTTCCGTGTACCATCTCCTGTTGAAACTCAGGCTCAGATATCCCCAGAGCGAGCTTCCTGCCCCTCCCTCCAGGGTGGTGCTAGGGCTCCAGGCTTTGCCATCTCCACCAGAATGGAGCCCCCACCCCTGCCATGCATTGCACAGATGGACTCTTGCTCCCCTTGCTCAGTTTTGAGATGGAGCCTCCCGGGACTGCTCCCCCAAGGGTATGCTGGTTCTGTTAGTGGCTGTGCCCCGGTGTGACTCATTTGCAGTAGGAGACAAACAGTGCTGGGTGTAGCTCCCTGCTTGACTGCATGGAGTGTACCTGTGGGGACACACGTGTGTATGTGCACACTGAGCTGGCTCCGGGAGGGGAGTGCCAGGGATGGGGCAGTGACTAGATAGTATCTGCGTTCTGTGCATTGGGCACTCACCAGCCACCACTTAAGCCTTCTTAAACAACTCTAGGAAGGGGGACACACTCAACATTTTTAGCACTCATGCACGGTGAGGACTTGCGTGGGCCGAGTCCTGGCCAGTGCTGGCCAATCAGTTCCAGCTCCGCCACCAGCTTGCTCTGTGACCACTGAGCGGCCAAGTGATCTCTGGGCTTTTAGAGTTCACCCATCTAAAAGGAAGAGACCCCTCCATCCTCATTTTCACTTTGCTTTCTAATCATTTCCACTTCTGAGCCTACAAAAGGTAATAGAGGGCTCTCTCCTTGGTTACCACATCATGTCTCTTAACCTTTTGGTTGGGTTTTAAGGCAGTGTTTGTCAGTTCCTGTAGGAGATAATAGCACCACACTATGCTCGAGGGATTCAAAAATTAGAATACAGTTAAGGGAGACCAATAGAAAGACGGACACATCTAGTTTTAAATCCTGGCTCCACTGCTTACTGCATGTGTGATCCTAGGCAAGTCACTTAATCACAATGAGCCACAATTTCCTCATCTATATGATGGGTATGATAATACCTACTGCAGAGCTATTGTTATAATTAAATGGGCTTTTGCAAATTGCCTGTTAAGCTCTAGTAAATGCTAGCTATTATAATAATCATTTCAGGGGTGGAGGGGTGGGGAGAGAATAGGCATTTCATAACTTAGAGTCTGATCTTTACTTGTGGAAACAGAATCTCTGAGCCAGCAGCTTTGCTGTTAGGTAGGTAACGTGTCTGAATCTCCAGGATAGAATTGTTTGGAGACTCCACACCCCTCCATTTCCGTGGATATGTGTCTATTCATTAACTTCCTAACTACTATCTGACGAACACTACTCTTTGCTTGTTTAAGTTAAATGGGAAAATGGAGTGACCTCACAAGAATTTTTAAAAAGTAAAAGTGGAAAAAATAGGGAGAGTGATGAAGAGTCTTGCCAGTGGGGAGAGAATATTCTGACCATAGTAAGACTTGGGAGTCTTCTATAAAAAATTTAGGAAATGTTCTTAATGCACTGAACTGTACACCAAAAATGGTAGGTTTTATGTTATATACATTTAACTACAATAAACAAAGGAGTTTAGGCAAAACTAAGCAGACCATTTCTCGTGTTATTCAATTAAAGGCATGAGTTAAAATACATAAGCTTTCAGATGGATGTAAACTAGAAGTTTTTGATTCTTGGAATGAAGAGGAAACGTGCCTAGGAGCAGCAGCTGTGATGAAGGCTTGGAGAACACCTCCATCACGTCGTCTTCCAGGGCAGAAGCCGAGACGGGGTGGCCGAGAAGCTCGCATGCCTGCAGCGAGCTGGTGACGAGACTCTGATACCGGGCGGGCAGGCTCGGGCTGGCAGGGCGAGGTGCGACTCAGAAGAGCAGCCGCTGAGCCCTGGGCCCAGCCCCCCTGCCAGCTCCAGGACCACCTGGGAAGAAACTGAGGCTCAGAGTATTTGTAATAGTTCCTGCCTCCTGGGGTCACTGTGAGGACCAAAGCGATAATAATGTATGTGAAAACATGGGTGGTGGTGAGAGGAAAACAACGGTTTTGTTAGGTTTTCTTACAAAGTCCTGTGTTCAGTTTTTGGCCCCTCTGAGCTTCTCCCAGGACAGAACTTCTCAGAGGTGAGGAGAGCCCTCTAAAAGCAGCATGTGGCAGAGGGCCTGCCTGAACCCGACGTCTGGCAGGGGATAAAGTACCAGCCTCTAGGCAGCTGAAGGCCTATGTGATACCCCCTCCTTTTTTTGGACTCATCTCCACACAAACACATACTGTGATTAAGGCTCAACTCAGCTGTGTTTAGCCATTGAGAACAGGGGTTCTCAACCTTGGCTGCACCCTGAAATCACTGGGGAGCTTTAAATGCTTCTCTGCCAGGCTTCCCATTCCTGAGTTCTGATTTTAACAGGATGAGGGGTGGGGAGAGGGTGCCTCGGCAGCAGGGATTTTAAAAGTTCTGGTGATTCCGGTGAGCAGTCAAGCAGTCAGGGTTGACAACCACTGATCTAGATCTCAGGGTCAGCTAATGGGATTTTCCAGCCTGCTCTCCTTTCTCCTCCATTTTTCCTGTTGGGCAATGATTAAAGACAGACCAACCTCATTCTTTGTAAGACCAGAGCATACTGAACAGTCTCATTTCTATAAACTAGACACCATTACTGGGCTTTGGGACAAGCACAGATTTTATTTCTGTACAGGCTGGTCGGGGGGGAAGCAGAGAGCGGGGCCATCCTATGTTCTGAGAGCACCGTGGGATGAGGCAGCCTCCGTCTCCAGTGCCGATTCCAGCAACTCTGTCCTGGGCAGTCCTGCCTCGTATAGGAGTCTTCCCTCTTGTGAGTTTAGTGCCTTGAGTTTATAGAGCATAATAAGCCCTGTTAAGCCCGACACGCTATAGTATCATGGTATTGCATTCACGGGTGTTTATTTAAACTAACGCTTGAAGCGTTTGAGTGGGAGCAGGAAACGAAATTCAAGGGCATTTGTTCTGGGGGAGTTTGAAGAGCTGTGTTTCTTTTTTTTCCCCTCCCTCTCCCTTCTTGTGTCTGGCCATATAATTTTAAGGATCATTTGAAGTGCCATTTCCTGCTTGGTTCTTGATAACGTATGTTGTGCGGGTGTGTGTATTCGTTTCCCAAGAAAAGTAGGAAAATTCTCAGAGTGTGTTGGTCACAGCAAAACTCTGGAATGTCCTCACAGAACAGGGAGTTTGCAAAGAACTGGTGACAAATTTGATGCTCCTAGATGTTGTCCCAGCAGGCTCTGCGGTCCACGTTAGCATTCTAGGCTGAGAATCTTCATGAATGGAGCTTAGGTGACCATCTCATACAGTTCCTTCAGTTCACAGATGAGAAACTAAGGACAGAGAGGGAGACAACCTGTCCTCAGCGAGATCCCGATGGAGCTAGGATTAGAACCCGAATTCTGCCCAGGTTTTGTGCACCACCACCTGCCACTCTCAGCTGCCTCCCAGCACCTGCTGAGTTATCCTCAGCAACTCTTTTTCGTTGAGCTGTCTCCTGAGAACAAGTTTTTTTCATCCCCAAATCAACTTTACTCACTAAGTAACTGGGGGGACAAAAACTGCAGGCAGGAGAAGCAGCAGTCTGGAGGCACATTCTAGGGTCCCAGCCTTTGGCTAACCAACTTAACAAACAGAATCTTTATGCTCTGTGACTTGAAAGGTTTCTTTTTCTTCAGCTAGCACTTGAGCTGGGCTGGCTAAAGTCTCACCTCTGGATATGGTCAACACCATCTGGCTACTTCTAAAATCACCCAGCAAGAATGTCTGGCTTACAATAAATCTTTTGACTCATTATAAAGAGAGTTCACTCATTCATTAAATGAATTAGGATTAGAGAGGTATCACCCACTGACTTGAGTGCTAATTATTGCTGATTTTCATGGTGCTCATTTAGTGACGAACATGTTGCCAGTTTCTCTTGGCGCTTCTGGGATCTCTGTCTCTGACCTTGCTGCTGGGGTGAGATTAAGAAGTGATTCTTTCACACCCTAATACCTGTTTTTCACTTGGAATGTGGAACGTGATAGTTTAATACTCAGTGTACGTTCTGTATTTTACTACCTTCCACCCCTTTTCTTGCCTTTGTTCACTGTCTAGCATTATTAAGACTTGATATCTCTTCCGATAGATTAAAAAAAAATTTTTTTTTTTTTTTTGAGAACAGGGACCATATACGAGTTACCTGTTGCCATTAGAACTCTGTGTAACAAATGGCCACGAAACCTCCATGGCATGTAATAGCTGTTTATTTCACGTGTCTAGAGTCCACTAGGAGTGGTTCTGCTGATCTTGGCTGGGCTCACTGGCACGTTTTGTAGTTGACTCTCTGTCAGTGCTTGTAGGTTGGCCTCAGCTAGGGCAACCAAAGCGACTTGGCCCTGCTCCACATGTCTCTCATCCTCCAGCAGACGAGCTTGGGGATGCCCTTCTCATAGTGAATGCAGAGGTGCAAGAGAGAACGAGCAGAAACAAGCAACTCCTCTCAAGGCTGAGCCCAAAATGGGCATAAAGTTCTCTCCACCTCATTTCATTGACCATATCAAGTCAAATTCAGATACATAGGATGGGGAGGTAGACTCTGCCTTTCTGGGGAGAGGAAATGCAAAATTACAGGGTAAGGGGTGCGAGGCCATTAATGCAATCAGTCTGCCAGGGACCAGTGTAATTTACCTTTTCTTTGTACTTTGGCTGATGCTCTGCATCTAGTGAGTGCCTAATAAATATATGTCCCATAAAAGTAAAAAAAGTTAACTTTAGCTAGATTTTCTAATCAGGACCGAGTTGGCTGAGCGATGTAGACATTAATGAGAGTTTATCTGTTAGAAGGAAAGTTTACATCATCCTGGTAGAATCTGAATTTTTTCTGCATTGGGTGTAGGGACAGCTTGGTTGCCACAAAGAAGTCCTTCTTTTTTTTGTCATTTTTTCCATCATGGTCCTCCCTTTGCCATTTTCAAGGTCTTAGAACACAAATGTCCAAGAAATGGGGAACAAAGATGGAAGAACTGTTGCCTAACTGAAGTGTATCAATTGCTTTTGGAAGAGAAGTTTTGTTCCATGTATTGAGTGCTGAGTGTATGTAAAGAGGAAGAAGCGGCTCTGTCCAATGTCTTTGATCTTTGCTTTTGTTTCTCATCCTTTAGAGTAGCACATAGAAAGTGGGTCCACAGGCCAGGAGCTTGTTAGAAATGCGAATGCTACTGAGTCAGATGCACTGGGAGTCTGTGTTTTAACAAGCCCTCCGAGTAATTCTGACATGGGGGAAGTTTGAGAAACCCTGCCCCACCCCCCAGGGCCATAGAGCTAACAGTATAGCTCCCGCTAATGACTCTCGGTCATGGTGTGTGCATGGTGCACACCTCTGAGGATGTTACAGCAGAGTCCAGACCTTTTGATAGGCAGACATACACATTCAAGACTTTCTGGTGTCCATACAAAGGGAGGGGACATCCTCACACATCTCAAGTTAAAGTTATTTTACTCTGCTTTATTGTTCACATACATACATTACCAAGAATGCCAAGGCTGCATTTTAAACCTGCCTTATGTTATTAGAAGACACATCTCAAGGTACCAGGCATGTGCCAAGATGTAGGACAAAGTGTGTGCTGAGGTTCAGACACCTCTTCCTTCTCACTCTCTCCGGGGACCCCCAAGACCACTAGGTCTGTGGGCCCCACCTTTGATGCAAAGAAGTCTGTAAGACAGGTGAGGGCACTGTCAACATAAATAGCAGTACTAATCTTTAAAGGGAAAGTGGTATCCCCTGAGGAGGCATTTCACAAGGGTTAAGGGTTAATGGCCTCAAAAAACCCTTTTTCCACCTCCCCCCCACTAAGTTTTTGTGATCTTCTAGCACCCCAGATGAGGCCTGGCCTGCATATTGTATTTGATGACTCTGTACAGCCAACTAATCAATCTCAGTCTGTCTCTGTCTCTGTCTCTGTCTCTGTCTCTGTCTCTGTCTCCCTCTCCCTCTCTCACCCTCTCTCATCCTCTCTCGCCCTCTCTCTCCCTCTGTATGTGTGTGAAAGAGAAAGAGAGAGAAAGACAGAGACGGGGACAGACATGCAGAGTTATCAGTTTACTGGCTCCGAGGCTGAATACTAGTTACCTCGACTGTCCCCTCATTCCCCCGTGACGGAGACACACACAAGCCGCTTCTGTTTGATTCACATAGAACCGTGAGAAACAGCCCCGTATGTGAGGCCATGTTTTTCATTCTATTCAGTCTTTGTATATTCAGATTCTTCCAGTTTCAGCTCTTGCTGTTCTGCCAGATTTCCATCGCATTGATGGCTTCTCTGAATTAATGTGTTTTGCAATCGCTGAAAAGTTTTTTCCCCCCAAGCACCGGGACTTATCCAGATTGATTTTTTTTCCCTTTCTCTTTCCTCTCTAGCTACTTCTTAGATGTTTTATTTTGTTAAGTGTTAATAGAATTTTTCTTTCGGCCTGACACTTTATCTGTTCAGGGGGTCTTTGCAAGTCCCATTGTACAACTGGACTATAGAGGAAAGAGCTCTATTCTTTCCGACAATGGTTGCCCTAAAAAATATACACCGCTCCTCCCCCTTGCTCACCAGGATAGAGCGAATGATGGGAGAGCAGCAGCAAAAAACGCCCAGACTAAGAAAGAAAAAGGGGGAGCCACTTATGCACTGTTGAAAGGGGGGTTTGAAAATGCATTATTTTAAAAATTCAAAATATTTATTTCCTAAGGGGATCTGAGTTTCAGTACCAAAACATAGCCAACACAGAAGGGAGGCTGTTTTTCTTACTGTTAGACATTTTTAGCTCAAAATATGGACTTGGCAAACATGTTAGAAAATATGGAGATGGGTGTGAAACAGATGTCACATTTACCTGCGTGATACCCAACAGGCTTCAGCCCCCACCCAACCGCCGCACCCCAGGCATTGGAATTCTAATCGAGGCCCAGGGTCTGAATCTGCGACACCATATGCTCAAGTGTGACTACTCTGTGTACAAACAAACCAGTTGATCTTCTGGTGATTTTGCTTGAGCGGTGCATAGGAGGCAGATGCTGTGGTGTGTAGGGCCTCAGCAGGTGCCTGGGGGACTCGCCAAGCCTCTGACCAGGGAGGAGTCTGCTGAAGGCACCCAGTCTCCAAACTAGCATCACCTCCTCCCATCAGCCTGGTGCCCGGGAGAGAGAGGGCAGCTTCCCACTGGAGGATCAGTTACCATGCAAGGCCATTTCCTCCCAGTAACTGACTTCAGAAACGGGGACCAGAAAGGGAAGGCCCCAGGAGCTTGTTCGTTCAGGCTCAGTTGCTTAGCAACAAAAGGGGGTCCTGACTCAAGAAGAGATTTGTGAGGCCAGTGTCTTGGAGATTTGTCTGGCTTGTCTGCCCACCTCTTCCATTCTTACCTTGACTTTGCTTTTTCCGCTGTTGTACACGATGGTGTCTGGAAAAATGGATTTGATTTGTCTGGAGGCACCATTTTAAACTTGGTTTTATTGCTTCGCCCAGTGTCCTCCCCTCCATCGAAGACTATAGTCTGGGAGGAGTGAGGAATGAAGAACTTATGAATTCTTTTCTCAGCCGGCTTTAGATCAGGCCCCCATACTCATCTGTGAGCCTTCGAGCTCCAGTGAACAGTGCTCGGCCCTTCCCGACCACATACACACACTGACATTGCTCCAAGCACAGAGTCCTGTGGTTAACAGTTTTCTTCTCCCATAACCACATGGGTTGGGTTATATTTTTACTGCCAGCCTTGGGTACAGAATGAATGAAGAGGCCAGGCTGCTTACCTGGCCAAATCAGGTACCGTCCCCCAGTGAGTAGCTGATTGGCTAGGATAACACCTGCACTAAAGATGTGTATTTTGTGGAACAAAAAGGATTAGATTATGAATAAAAGGAGTGGAGTTCAAAGCCAAATCTAATTTAATAAGTGTCAGTTTCTTGAGATCTAGGTGGGAATCAAGTGTGGATCCTGAAATCTTATTGCTAGAAATGTTGAGAGGGTTGCCGGATGCACAGGAGGACTGAAGAAAGGACTAGAAAGAGACAAGATGCCTTGGGTATTTCTTCTCTTTGATGTTTTTTGAAAAGTTGTAGCATCAATCTATTAGTCCACAGATGGGTGGCTTAAATAAATTCATTGTCTCACAATTCTAGAGGCTTGAAAGTCTGAGATCAAGATGTAGGTAGGGTTGGTTTCTTCTGAGGCTTCTCTCCTCAGTTTGCAGGTGGTCACATTCTCTGTCTCGCATTGTCTCTTCTCTGTACCTGTGTCCAGATTTCCTCTTCTTAAAAGGACACCAGTTGTACTGGATCAGAGCCCGCATGAATGACCTCATTTTAACTTTATTACCTCCTTAAAGACCCTGTCTCCAAATACAGTCACACTTTGACATACTAGGGGTTAGGACTTAAACATATGAATGGGGCAGGGGGTACAATTTAGTCCTTAACAATCAAGTTCCACTGTTCATAACAAAACAATTTAAATATTAATCGGAAGGGTAATTAAGCTATAGCTTCTCAATCCATGAAATATTATGCAGCAGTCAAGATAGTATTCACAATATCTCAGGCTCATTAGGTTGACTACTATCCAAAAAATAGAGAGAGAGAGAAAAGAAAAGTGTTAGCTAGGACGTGGAGAAATTGGAACCTGTGTGCACTGTCCGTGGGAATGTAAAATGGTGCTGCCACTGTGGAAAACAGTATGGTGGTTCCTTAAAAAATTAAGAATAGAATTACCATATGATCTAGCAATTGCACTTCTGGGTATATACCCAAAAGAGGTGAAAGCAAGGACTTGAAGATATGTTTGTACACCTATGTTCATAGTAGTATTACTCATAATAGCCAAAACCTAAGTGTCCATCAGTGGGAGAATGATAAGCAAAATGTGATATACATACAGTGGAATATGGATGAACCTTGAGGACATCATGCTAATTATAATAAACCAGTCACAAAAAGACGTATACTATGTGATTCTCCTTAAACGAAGTACTGTGAGTAAGTATAGTCACAGTCACAGAGACAGAAAGTAGGATGGTGGTTGCCAGGGGCCGAAGGGATGAAGGGAATGAGGAGTTATTGTTTAATGAGCACAGAGTTTCAGTGTTACAAGGTGAAAGAGTTGTGGACTTGGATCGTGGTGATGTGATGTTAGTGCAACATTATGGATGTATTTAATACCACTGAACTGTACACTTAAAAATGTTTAAGGTGGCAATTTTTGTTATGTATATTTTACCATAATATATAAAAAAAACTAGAACAAAAAAGATAGTCTTCACAATGTAGTAACTTGGGAATTTTTTGCAATACTGTAGTATTATGTATAAAAAAAGAATAAAGGAAAAATTCCGTATACAATATGATTTAAACTCTGTTAAAATAGACATAGACTTTTTTAAAGTAAAAACTGTAGGGAAATAAATGCACCAGATGTTAACTGTGGTTGTGCTAGGTGGAAAGACCAAATGACAGGTGATTTATTTTTCTTTCTAAGTTTTTGTATTTTCAAATAGAATTTCATGAGCAACTATGACTAATATAATGGAATCCGCCCCATACGTAATGTTTCGTGTATTTTGTTAAAATTGCTAAAGCAGGCTCTGTTCTCTGTTTGTTTTGCAGGTGGAGGACGCAATGCTGATGTTTGATAAGACCACCAACAGGCACAGAGGTAAGAACCCCCGTGTAAGGTTGCCTCTCCATTTCTTGCCACCCCAGTCCCAGAGACAACAGATACAGTGAATAGTCCAGAATTAAGCAGGTAGAGTTGGCCATCTGTTGAAGATCTGTATTAATGGAGAGTCACAATAGCGTAAAGGGACCAGATACTGGACAGTTCAAAAAACCATTTCCTTACGACTTGAGAATTGTATTTAGTTATGCAGCCACGCCTAACATAGGTTCAGATATACTTTTCAAATCCCGGCTTTCTTAGTCCTTGCTAAACCTCAGTACTAAGTGATCCAAGTAGAAATTATTCATAGCAATTACTCTGTTGAATTTCCAATTTGCATTGAGAGGGAGGGAGTTTAGAAGCACACTGTCAATCTAGAGATCCAAAACGGGGCAGGGAGGGAAGCCTTGTTACAGGTTTATTGGATGTGTACAGTGATTATAGACTACGAAATGCCCTTCTGCACCTCTGGGATGTTTAGAGGGCATCTGTGACTACTCGTATTTTCTCTTGTGCTCTTATTATGCCATCCGTGTTTTAGAAAATGGGTCTCAACTTGGGACCTGTAAACCCCTGAAATGACATGCAAAATGTTTGGTTTGTGCTTTTCTTGGGAGAGGATCCCTAGCTTTGAACAGATTCCCAAAGGGGTTTCTAACCTCCATCTCCTCCAACCCCCCTCCCCCAAAAGAACACATAAAAATTATTGTTTTAAACAGAAAATTGGATGAATCTAGAAAAATCCACCCCAGAGGAAATAGGATAAATGTTATGATACAACATTCCAGTCTCCTGTTCTCTGGAACCACCTGGTTTCTGGGGTTCCTATTAACAGGGCGCTATTGAGCAGAGCTTCCAAAGTGGGGTGGCAGGAAGTAATGTTCTCGAGCAGAGCTGGAGAGAGCAGTGTTTCCTTGCCACTCGGATTGCATTTAGATGTTTTTTGTGTTGTTTACATTCTTGCTGTCAACTGTGATTAGAAGCAGTTACCCAGGGCCGACTGTCTCTCCTGTTTGGAGCAGGCAGGCTGAGTGAAAGGGAGGAAGGAGCGGAGTGGGAACCATTGCTGGTGGGGGAGAGGGAAGAAAGGGGCTGTCCTGAGTGTGTGTGCCTGGTAGCCTGCTCCTCATGCATCGCCTACAGCGTCCTCGAAAGGGAAAATGGAAAGTTGGACAGAAAACTGGGGTGTCCATGGTGTATACATGTTGGGGAGGGCTGAAGAGGGGGCAGAGGATGAGGAGTGGAGGGAGGCAAGGAGAGAAAAGACAAGCTTATAGGTGTGGAATGATGGCCTTTGTCCTCTGCATTGCTCAGGGGTAAGAGCTGAGGGAGTGACACAGGACAATGACACCTGCGATGGGCAATTCACAGTTATCCTGCACCGTCACCCACATTGCGTCGATTTTCATGGTTTCCCAAGCTTTGCTCTCACGTGACCGCAGAGCATCCAACCCAGATGTTCTGGATTGGATGGAGCCCTCTCATCACATCTTCATAGCATTGGCTTTGGGGAAATCATGTAACTTCTTCATGCCTCAGTTTTTTCATCCGTGAAATGAGGGTAATTTTAGTACTTCTTATAGGATTACTTGGAGAGTGTAGTGCCAAGCACATCGTCAGCTGCGCATAAACTTTTAGCGTTTCCTCCTTTTTCTTATCATCGTCATCACCTCCACTTTGTCTATGAGATAACCACAGCTCAGAGGAGGTGACTGCTACACCCAAGGTCAGAGCAGCGACTCAGACCTAGGACTGCTGATTTCAAATTCTACCCTTTCTCTGTCGTCTTCACATGGGGAAGGGTTTGTTAAGAACGTTTCATCTATGTATTTGCAGGGTGGGCTAGGCCCGTCTGAACATGGCACTGGTGTCCAATGTTAGAATTCGTAGTCCTGGAAGATGCCTGAGTGTCCTCTACTCAGTATTGTTATCATTCTTTTTTGAATATCAATGAATAAAAAGGTGTTTTTAATCTCCTGCTCTGTGTCAGGCCCTGTGCTGGAGGAAATGTTAAATCATTATCATTTGACCCTCACAGCTGTGCAGGTAAAGGGTTTTGTCATCTCAGGAACTGGAGAAGGCTGGTGACTCTGTGTGTAGTAACTGACAGAGGTAGACTCACACTCAGGACATCAGGTTCCCGGGTTCCAGAAAAAGTTCTCCCTTCTTTCTAACCCAGTTGCTACCTGCTGTGGGTGAGGGAATCTTTTCCTGCTGTGAGGTGGAGGGTGTCCACTCCATGGCCCATGCTCAGAGCGGCTGCAGGGATGTCCATGCCTATAGTCCCAAGTCAGGACTTAGGTTGGGCATGGGCAGGTGGGCAGAGCCCCCGATGCATGCATGGGCCTACCCCAGCCAAGGCAGGGCCTGCACCAGCATCCTTCTGCCCTGCCAGAGTTTCCAAATTCCTGTAGTGGATGCAAGACCCCTTACATAATTTATGAAGTCAGAACAGTTGACAGGTGGGGCATCTTATTCAACAAGTATTAAGAATTTCAAGATGACAACAGAGCATTCAACCCTGAGTGGAGCCCTTCTGAGCATGCGCCGTGTGTGACCACATAGGCCACCCACCCATGAAGCGGCCTGAATGGGAACAGGCAGCCGGTGGGGCCAGGGACAAGAGGCAGGAGGGAAGATATGCCTGGAAGTTTCAACGGGAAGGACCTGACATGCCGCATCCCCTTTTCTCCAGCACGGTATCTGCTCCCTGGTGTTTCTTCTCTATAGGTGGGGCTTTGGCCTGGCACATATTCCAATCCCTCTAACCAGCTGAGGAGAGTTGTTTTTTGTAGTGGGTGCTAAGCTGGGGTAATACTTCAGTGATTTAGAGCAGTTAGGGGAGGAACGAATTTTTTAAGAAAAGAACATATTATAGCAGAAACACAGTTATATATATGGAGCAGGTGGGCCCCCCATCCCTGGCCTGATGGAATGTGCATTTGGAATCAGATGATAAGCACACACACAAAATAAAATCCTCCTGTAGCCACCTTGCCCCAACCTTCCCATCACCTCCTCAGCTTCCTGCTTTCCATTATCTTATCAAGAGGAAAATGCTGCACTAGCAGAAGCTGAGGACACCTCTCTGGCTGGCACTGCCTCTCTAGCTTTCTTCTTAAAGAGCCCCAAACCATTAACCTCTTGGCATTGTCACAGTACTTGTTCAGCACTTCTCATCAGACTTCTAACCCAGCCTGCGGTATTGCCTCATCCTTAACCC
Organism: Eidolon dupreanum; assembly: GCA_028627145.1. Classification (NCBI taxonomy): domain Eukaryota; kingdom Metazoa; phylum Chordata; class Mammalia; order Chiroptera; family Pteropodidae; genus Eidolon; species Eidolon dupreanum. The sequence continues at coordinate 84,721,814 of CM053506.1, read as the reverse complement.
CAGGCATTTGAAAACCACCTGCCGCCCTCAGAACTGTGACAGCTGCTCTTCAGGGAAAACTACATGGGACTGGGCCTGGTTTTCTGAGAGTCTGGTCAGTCAGGCTCAAGGGGCCCACGCAGGCCACACTTGCCATTATGGGCCAGGGATCAAGGCAGAATTTCTACTCTTTACCCCACGGTGGCCATCTCCTACCCCTGTTCTCTGTTGGGTCCGGTAGGTTACTTTTGCACAGCAGTTTGCTTCTCCTGTTTCCAGAAGCACTAGCCTGTGTCTCTTCCCATGTTAAATCTGCACTTGGACCCTTTGGCACTGTGGGAAAGGACTTGGGGGGCAGGAGACGGTGAGCTCTCCCTCATCCTGGAAGCAGGAAGAAAGTTGAGCAGCAGTTAGTTGATTCACACAGAAGTGTGGGGTCTTCCTCCCTTTCTCCTCACAGAGACTGCCTTTCAGCTTCTGCTTTCCCTTGATGTTTAGCTGGGGGCACTTTTCCTAATTTCGCTGAATACCTCAGACTCCTGCTCTGAAAAATACAGGAACTGGGACTGATGAGTCCCTGGACCTGAAGTATGTTTCTGGCTTTTAGCTTTTTAACTGAGACAGTATCCAAGATTAATTCTTTCTTTATTTTATTAGCCAGGGGAGGGAGGTGGGCAGGTGTAGGCTGGGCTCCCCCCACTTCCACCCCCAAGATGAGGGTTAGCATGCAGGAGTGTCCTAGACGAGGAAGCTGGCAGAGGGGGAAGCCGCCCGTGATGCTGTGGGGAATTCTGAAGATGTCCCCAGGTGGGGTGAGAGGGTTTGCCTTTCTCTCTGTATGTTGATTAGTCACTGGATGCAGCCGTACCCCAGGAAGCAGGTGTGACCTTGGGCTTCTACTGAGGAAATCCTGGAGGCGGCCAGACAGCTGGAGGCCATCCTCCAGAGGCACTCCTAGCAGATCCCAAAGGGAGATCTGGGTGTCCCGTCACAGTGCATTCCATGGTGGTCCAGTGGGTTCTGTGTTAACCAGGCCATGCTAACACGCTCAGGAGAAACAGCCAGCACTTTCTGAGCACTTACATACCAAGTGCCTGTGCATACTGCTGAATCGTCATGACGGACAGTCTTAGGTGAACCCAGCCTCCCAGCATCCCCCTCTAGACAGGTGTACACCAGCCTGTCTGAAGCAGAGCTCACGCTCTGACACTCTGCAAGCACCGTGCTAGGTGGTGGTTTAAAGCAGGGGAGCTGGTGATGTTAAGAGCTAGAGCACCTCCTTCTTATTAGTCCTTCTCCATACCTACCCTTCTTGGTGGACTATGGTGCACCTTCATTTGCAGATGAAGAAACTGAGGCACGGAGAGTTTTAGAGTGCCCCATAGCAGGTTCTTACAGCCAGGTAAGAGCTGTGCTACTGGTAGAAGCTGGGGCCTTCGCTGGCCCCGCCCATCACTTCATTCCACGGCCTTCCATGAGATTATTTGTTCCCAAGGGGAGGGAGAGTGGTGGCTTTCCAGTTTTCTCAGAGTCACTTCATTTGCTCTTTAAAAGTCGTTAGAGGTGGTCCGAAAAATATTGGACTGATCATCAAATAATTTAATCATTGGGGATAAGTTTGTTGCTTTCTCCTTGCAAAACTCAGATAAGATCTTGAATTCAGCATTAGGTATCGATCCCGGAGTCGGGCTGGAGGGGAGAGGCGCAGAGGAAGAAGCTACAAGGTGCTGTCCTTTCTGAGTCACTCCTTGGTTGGCAGAGGCTGAGGGGTTGGGAACCAGAGTGGGGAAGGGGGTGTGGAATGGTTCAACTCTCTCCTCACATCAGCCCTGTTTGAGAACATGAAATGTGGGGGTGCTGGTTGCTAAATACATCTCACACTTCCTTATGGGGCTTCCTCCATAGACACCATTCCAAGAGAGCCTCAGCTGCCCCTCCCTCTGACCCCGGGGTTCTAGTTTGATGAACCCTGCCTGCACTGTTGGCTCCCTCCAAATCTGCCCCATCAGGGGAGAGCTGGGTGGTTGGGGACTCCACGGAAAATGAGCCGGGTGTCTTTGAAGCTTATCGGACACCTGGTGAGGGTCAGCTGGAGAGGGAGTGGCGTCCGGGGGAGCACAGAGGAGACTTGGAGCCTGCTTACTCCCCGTGGCTCCCATTACCCAGCAGGCCTGTTTGCTGCAGAACAGTGCCAGAGGCAAAGGAAGAGGAGACACTGAGAGAAACATGAAGATCAGTGTGATAGATGACTCCTCTCCCAACTGTTAGCAGTCTCTTATTAAGTGCAATGCTAATGGCTTTGGAGAGGAACAGTGGCTCTGAGGCAGACCCCAGCCCCCCAACAGGCCCTCTCGCTGTGTTGTCCTCACCCCAGAGTGGTTTTGTGAACGTCAGTGAGCAGGCTTACCGCGTGGCTGGCTGTGGGACTGAGTTGGCTTCTCCCCCGAAGCTCGCATATCTCTATCCCAGAAAGCAGCGGGCTGAAGTTTAAGGTCTTCATAAATTGTATAATCAGTTTATTTATTAAAATGGTGCCAGTGAGATGGAGCTGAAACTGTGATAGGAGATAATGCTTTTCTAAGGAGAAAAAATAGCCCTTAATGTCCTGACTACCTGCCAGACACTCACTTTTGAAATTGACCTCCGAAGTCCAACTGACTCTTTTATGTACACTAAAATGATTAAGAATTACGCTATAATTATTTGTGTGTTGGAGCCTATTTCTCAGGGCGGGGAATGGGGACATGTAAAAAGAGTTACACAAAGGCATAAATTAAAAATAAAATGGTAGTGCTTTGTTTATAGGTGTAGGATGTCAAAGAGTGTGTGTGTGTGTGTGTGTGTGTGTGTGTGTGTGTGTGTGTGTGTGTGTGTGTGTTTTCTGAGATTCTAGCATTCTGACTACATTGGCAAGAGGGTTGGAACTCTACAACTCATAAATGTGACTTTGTGGGATGGAGGAAGAAGTGTGTTTCACAAAGAGGCTTAGTCCATCTGGGTGGAAAAGGGTTATTAGGTGGGGTAGAAAGCATGTTAAGGGTTTGCAGAATCACAGCTTGTGACGACATTAGTGCTGATGTGACACGAGGACATCTTGCAAAATACCAGTGCCCACAGTTTGGGTCTGGTGCTAGATTTTGCTGACAGGTCCGCCCATCCTGGAAGAGTCACACCCTTTGCATTTTCCCCACCTCTCAGATCTGTTCTCTCATCCTTGTGCTAATTGCTGATGGTGTTAGGCACCCATCACACTCCACCCTGAGTCTGAGATGGGTTAAGGGGTTTGTTGCAAACCTGTAAACCAATAGCTGATCATTATTGGTATTGATTCCAGTTCTGCACCTGAATTGTAAGCCGGTTGACAAGAAGGCTGCTGGTCTGTCATAGACCAGCACAGAGCTTTCCATCTGGTCTGGAGTAAGATGTGGCCATCAAGCACGCCCTTGGGCTCTTTAATGCAAGTAGAAGTCTAGATCAGGTTGGGTGATAACACCATTCCCAGAGTAGACGTTGTGGGTGTGGTGCAGCTATTGAAGAAAGAGACTGGTAAACCAGATCTCTAGGAAAGAATGTTCAGAATGGGGTAGAGACTCAATACCATTGAGTCTCATCCAGGCTGTTCAGAGAGAAGAGACCTGGGGACCAAGGCGTGAGGGTCTGGTGGTGATGTGGACATTAATCGCTGTGCTTCTGTCTGGAATCATTCTAAAGCCAGAGCTGTGTAAGGGGGATAGGTGTGCTTGTATGCCCACCATGAGGGGTGCACCCCATCTTGTTCATGCCCCTTCAGGGCTTTGCCCCATGGGCTCCGCATACTTGTTGCATCCACCCTGGCCCCCAGCATCTTCCCCACAAGGCCTGGCCTGTCACCTGCCCCATCTCAGGACCTCCTCCAAAGCCTACAAGGAGTCATTGAGGAACGCTGGGTAAGCGGGGGAGGGTGTGAAGAGCCACATCCTCCACCCTGAGCCGTCACTCAGAGAGACCAGCCCCCTGGAGCTGTCTGCACATTTTATTTTCTAGTTAAATAAACACCATTAGCCTTCCCAAGAAATTGGTGCAAACATGACCTCACAAATAACCAATTAAAAGGGCGAGGTTGAAGGAGAATATGAATTTGAAAACATGCAGAGGAGGCCATTAAAGATTCCTGTAGATGCCCCAGCGCTGGCAACATCGATCTGGGACCTTAATTTTATTTCTGACAGGAAAGCTAGGAGTGTGCTTTAATGCCTCCCCCCCCGCCCGCCCCCAGCTAACTAAATTCCGGAAGCACCCATTCCGGCGCTGTCTCTTGAGATATTAATCAACACAGTGGCTTGGTTTCTGTTCACCTGCTTTTCTTCGTAGAAGCGGAGGAATACGAAACCCTTAACTCCTTAGCAACAGGGCTGGGGTCGGGATGCCCAGTGCGAGAGGAGCTTGTGAACCCAGGGGAACTTGGCACCCTGGATGTGCTGCGTTTTCTTTAGCGCAAGTATAAATCTTAAACTTCTTTCCTTTGGAATAAAAGCCCTGGCACCAGAAGGGCAGTGAGCTAATAGGTCTTCCTGCCTGCCTCCTGGCTGTGGCCCACGGAAGCAGAAAGGGAGTGGGTGCCGGGGTCAGCAACTTCACTGACCCAGAAATGGTTTTTTATAGAGAGGGACAATGAGGCTTTTTGTTCAGCCCTGTTCCCATAGAGGCCCAGGCTCTGACTCTCATGACATGTTTTAAGATCTTGGTGAGGGCAGAGTGTGGAGGCCTGAAGAGAAAGGAGCCTTTGGCTTGGTGACTTGATTAAAAACACCCCATTTCTGAGCATCACGGTGATGCCAGGGCAGTAGAGGGCTGGCCCAGGGGGACCAGAAGCCCGCGGTGGCTGCCTCCTGCTGGGACTGGAGGCTCCTACAGTTACTGTGCAGCTCTGCACTTAAGCTTCCGCTTTAAGCCTTGCAGATCAGAGGACACATACCAGCATATCTGAAGTTCTGGATCGCGCAGGGTGCTGGAAGGAGCCTAAGTTTTAGTGTTGGCCATTCTTGGTTTCAAATTCCAGCTTTCCCATAGGTGTGATCTCAGCAAGTTACTGAAGGACTTTGAGTCCCATTCGGCTCGCTGTGGAGGTAGCACACCTGCTCTGTAAGAGTTCAGTGAGTCAACTTATGAAGTGCCCAGGTCGGTAGTTAGTGCCTGCTAGCTTCCCCTTCGTGGGATGCCATCGGTTCAACCTCTTTAGGCAAACTACATCCTGTGTTTGAATTTTTAAGACCCTCCCCTTCACACACAAAATATATGCTTGCATGTGCATAGAATATTTCTGAAAGGATACCCACAAAACTGGTAACAAAGAGTTAAATGACACAGTGGTCAAGAGCACACACTGTAGAGCCAGACAGCTGGTGTTTGAATCTAAGCTCTGTGACTTAATAGCTGTATGACCTTGGGCAAGTTACTTCACCTCTTTGTGACTCAGATTCCTCATCTATAAAATAGGAATGATGACACTGGGTTAGCCTGAGGCTTACATCAGTTAATAAGTGTAACGGTCTCTGGCCATAGTAAGCACTCAAATATGTTTATGCACATGTATATGTAGTCATAGATTGCAAATATACGTAAATAAAAAACAACATTTGCTTCTGGGGAAGAGGATTAAGTGACCAGAGGTACAAAGATACGGGAAAACTTTTTATTGTATACTCATTGACCTTTTGGATTTTTGCACCATGTACATTTTTTTTTTTTT